>OW971939.1:9620677-10826093 GCA_943193695.1 Acrobasis suavella
CTCTCTGCCTGTCACCATGTCTCATGAACCGTGATAGTTAGCCAAATGAAATTTTCACTGATGATTACATCACTAAAAACAGAATAAAATAAATATTTAAGTACCCTTCGTGCGCAAATCTGACTCGCACTTGGCTGGTTATTTGTTTTATTCGAACTTTGAAATTCATGTAAAGCCCAGATTACATATTGACAAGTGACAAGTACATCTTCACAAGTCACTGACAAGTGGAGAGTACTGATATTTACTTGCTACTCGTCACTCGCACGTGTCGCATTTGTTTCTTGTCAGTATGTAAACCGGGCTTAATGCTCGATTACCATGCTGTCTTGATTTGATAGAGATACCATTTTTTCAGGACAAATTCCTCAAAACGCAGAACAAAAACCAGTTGAGGTGAAACTTGCAGTAGCTCCTGTGGCACAACCACAAGTACAGGTAAGTTAGGCAAAGGTATATTTTCTCCTGTGATTTAAGAGCTTGCTTTTGTCGGTGTGGAGAACCCTTACCTTAAGGTATATTACTAGTCATTTTATTTACCTCTGCAAAGCTGACTAGATAAATCATGGGACATACAACAGAAGTGTCCAGTCCATAGATAGGAACAACTTCCTCTTTATGGACGCAAATAACTTTTATTTTCAACAACAATATGATATGTTGGTTTCATAGTATAAGTTAGACCAAATATATATCTCAATATTATTTACTTATCCCTTCTTGGTCCAATGCTCGACCGGCAGGAAATGCCATATGGCATTTTAAGTTCACCATTTGTACACTTTTTACCCGACTGCGCCAGAAGGAGGGTTATGTTTTTTGAGAGTATGTATGTATAATTGTGTCGCACGCTCTGCAGCCTGAACGGCTCGATGGATTTTAGCTTAAAAGGTGTCGTTAGATTCGTATTTACTGTGAGAATGACGCTGGGTATATTAAAATAAAAAAATAAAAAAAGGCAGTAGAGTTTTTAGTTTTTGTAATAATTACTTATGTATGCAATGAAGATAAAATAATAAGTTTTATATGTCACATGATTTAGTACTATGGGTAAGCTACATCTGGCAGCCGTACCGGCCATGCCGAAGAGTTCCGTCGCTCTCTCTTCGCTCTAGCAAATGGCGCTTCCGAGTGTCAGAAAAGGATAGCAGCATGCGAAAGTGCTGTTTCGTGCTGAAAGACTCGCATAAAGCCCATCCCTAAGACTCGCATAATGCGATTGTAATTTCAATAAAATACTAGAATTTATTGCAACGGAATCTTGCCCCTACCTAGGCACAACCCAAGCCAACTCCCGCCCCCGCGAAGCCCCAACCGACGCCCGCGCAAGAAGCAGCCAACGCGGCCTTAAAGGCGGAACAGGAAAAGGCCAACAAGATAAAAGCCAATCAGGAACTGAAGAACATGCTTATCAAGGAGGTCAACGACTTTCAGATGGAGCTGTACAAGTTTATGGTGAAGACTAGAGAGACACAAGTCAAAGTAAGTCATTATTTATTGTAATACGATGTTTGCATCTAATTTTTAGTAGTTGTATATAAATAGTAGATTGTGCTACAAGGGGATAAGGTAATATTTTAAAGGCGAGGACGCTACTTTGAATCCAGAGCGAAACGAAGGATTCCACAGTTGAATCACAAGCGGAGCGAGTGATTCTTCGGTGTAATCCTGGATGTAGCGAGGGATTCATGTATATTGCCCGAGATAAAAATATTACCGTACCCGAGTATAGCCCGCGCCAAACTTTATTGCGGATCTGAAGTGAGCAGCGAGTGCTTGCGTGCGCATGTACAGTCGAGTAAAGAATAAAATGGACATTTTTATTTTTTTAATTTTGATGTGGGATGTATCATTGCATTCGTTACCTTGACTTGAGTCTTGTTAATCAGAATGTATGTAAGTATGTTTATAAGGTATGTATCTTATAAAGTATGAAATAATGTATATGTTATGTAATGTATGAAAGTTATAAATAAAAAAAGAATCACAATTTAAAACATTTATTGAGGCAATGGTGAAACACCTTCTATAACAATGGATTGCCGACTTGTAGAAGGCATATTTTCTTCTGAAATATTTTCATCTGATGAGTCATCAGACTCTTCATCGGAACTGTATTCTTCTTTATTTGAATTGCAATCAGATTCATCTTCGCTTACATGAATAATTATCTCCTCAGCCAACCTATCAATAACGACATCACTTTTTTTATATTCTTCTTCAACTCTTCTCACTTTTTCACACAATGCCTTCCAATCTTTATCACCCATTGCATCAACTTTTTCTTGGACCAATTTCATAGCGGTGGTCACGTTCCAGGTGACATTTTTTTTTGCAACGTAACCTTTGACGGCAGCCCAAGCCATTTCAATTGGGTTAAGATCCGGGTGGTACGGTGGAAGGCGCAGCACCGTGTGCCCATTTTCTTCGAAGATGCGGTCGATTTTATATTTTTTAAATTTTTCTTTATGTAAGGAGACTAATTTATATAATTGTGGATTATACATTGAAAAACTAAATGGAATTCCTCTCTCAGTCAGCCATGCTTGCAATTCCGCTTTCCGCGACTGCGATGTTGGTGCTGCATTTTCCAATTTGTTGTGATAGGAAGCATTGTCTACCACGACAACTAAATTTTTTGGAAGGTTCGGTATTAGCTGAGAGCGAATCCATTTTTCATAGTTTTCGAAGTTCATGTTGTCGTGGTAGTCCCCTGTTTTTGTGCCCGCCTTAAACATGAGCAGCGCATTCGGAATAAATCCGCCTTCCCATCCGGCATGTACAATAACCACACGCTGACCCTTGGATATATTCTTTTTTAAACCTTTTGTGCTGCCATCGCTCCAGGAAAACGAAGTTGTGTGTGAGGAATCTACATACGATTCATCGGTGTAAACAATTGGTCTACCTGCGGCCCGATACATTGTCATTTTTTCCAAAAACTCAATTCTCTTTAGGCGTATATTTGTTTGTTCTATTAAAAGTTTTCGATTATCTTCAGTTCTCTTCCATGCAAATCCCAGTTCTTTTAAAATTCTTCTCAAGCTAGTAGCAGAACCTTGGAAGTTTATATCTTCTTTTAATTTTCTTAGAAGTTGTTTTACAGTAGGTAATTCTTTTTCAATTATATGAAAATGGTGTACTAACCTTTTAATCACGCCTTTATCGAAGCTATCTATACCAGTCACCTTCTTTTTTCCTGACCTTTTTTTGCCGGGTGTACGAAACACTGTCAGCATTGCGCCCGGT
The DNA here is from genome assembly GCA_943193695.1 of Acrobasis suavella. Lineage (NCBI taxonomy): Eukaryota > Metazoa > Arthropoda > Insecta > Lepidoptera > Pyralidae > Acrobasis > Acrobasis suavella. The sequence goes on from OW971939.1 coordinate 9,623,927, forward strand.
TGATTTGCTTCCTTAACGATACTTTGAACTGTTCTTTCTGAGATACCAGTAGCTGCTGCAGTTCGTTTTTGTACGGCTTTGAGCTCAAATTGAAGGCCTTCTTGGGCTTCTTTCTTCATGAATGTATACACAGTATAAGCCATTCTTCTACTTTGCCTACGAAGAACATTAAAACGTCCTCGCGGCATAATGAAAATAATCAGATACAGTAAAGAGATTTAAAAATAAAAACAAATAAAAAATGTCAGAAAAATATTGCACTCGACTGTACTGCAAGGTAGCAATGCGCGCGTGTGATCGCGTAGGAACGATAGACTCACACTAACATCAGCAAGTGCGGATCGCTCGGGGACGCGGCGAGACGCGCGGGCGGGCGTGCCCCCGTCTTGCTCCCTGTAACGCCCCGTTGACACCTAAAGTTGGCTCCTGCGACGCGTCTTGCGGCCAACTTCAGATACGCAATAAAGTTTGGCGCGGACTATAGCACACTCTACTTTTCATCTTCAAATCATATAATAAAGAACAAAGATCAAAGCATATAATAAAGAACAGTAGAACACCTACAATACCTAATCAGACTTCAACCGACAATTTAATACTAACCTTTGTTTGATGTCGTTTTCATACAATAAATACTAAAAAATATTTTTCGAAGACCACCAGCTTAAGATAAAATGTTCACTCATAACTTTGTTTGCGTGGTACTTCATGTCTTTTTATTTTTATAAGTAAACTTGATAACTACCTATTTACTATTAAACCCACAAAAAACTATTTACATTTACACAAATAATTAAATTTCAATACAAATAACCTAAAACTTCTGTAATTACTTGAATCAAAGAGAAAAGTTGCGGTTTTTCAAGAGCGCTTTCGCCAATTTACGTATTCCGATTTTAGGTAACAGCGCCCCACGCCGCGAACTAGATGCGCGTGTGTGCGTTTTTTCACAGGAACGGCACACAGTTATAGTTGTGACGCTCTGCTGTAAGCACTGAACGATCTTGATCTGTAGTCGCGTAAACACACAAGTACATAACATTTAATAAGTATGTTATGTGGAAAATTGTTTCTTTAATGGACATAGTGCTAAGACGTCGCTCTCTCATCTTAGCTCTTTCCCGGTAGTTTCCTAAGCTGGCTGCTTCGGGACCCTAGTGCCTATTGTAGTTAAGGCGTATAACATAATATATATTTTTAAGACGAAGTAACTAAAGTAACAAAGGTTATTCATAAAATAGTTTAAAGGTCTTTCTAGACATTGATACAAATAAAATTTTTAATTATCACCATATTTAGTTTTAAACAATTTATTTCAAATGAGGGCACCACTTTAGCTACCACTTCGTCTTAACCGAATTCATAAACAGAAGGTTTTTAATTCATCGTAATCTTTTATTTACCTTATAAGTTGAAGATTCAAAATTAAAAAAATCTGTTTTGTTTAAAATTGTATACTTTCAAATAGTCCTATAGCAGAGATGGAACCGGAAGGTGGCCAATGGAACTCATAAACTGAAAAAGATAAATCCACCGTGTTTGAGCTCATTTGATTTGTCTTTGTAAGCACTTTGGTACTGCATGATATCCAGGGTCTGAAAATGCCCTAAAGGAACCTATGGAAGGTGGCCAAAGGAACTCGTAAACTAAACAAGATAAGTCCACCGCGTTTGGGCTCGTTCGATTTGTCTTTGCAAGCACTTTAGTACTACATGATGTCTAGGGTGTGATTTCTTCTTTTTGTCGAGTCAAAATGGTTCCAGGATAGTTTCTAATTCAAATGACATTTGACCAGTATGTGGCCACGGCGATCCCTCTGTCGTTAGCCTCAATTCTGTCCTTGATGGTACACGACGTAGGGCAATTCGGACACGATAGAAAGTGGTCCATTGACTGAATGGCACCGCAGTCGCATAGGACGTTATCAGCGTGACGCCACCTAACTCGGTTTTCTCGACATCTCCCAACACCAGCTCGGAGTCTATTGAGAGACTTCCAGACTGACCAGGGGAGGTCTCTACCAGGTGGGAGATGCTCTGCAGGTGGTAGATTTGGCCCGGACGGTGGATATTTGTTTATCCATTGCGCAACTCTTGCATCAGAAGCTTCTGAGGCTGGTATGTTTGATTGCCTGAGAAAGCTGTTACGACTCTTGAGACGTGCAGGTGCCGGAGTCTGTCCGTAGAGAAGGTGCCTCTTATCGGTTGACTGCTTAAATTTTTCTACCGCTCATGCCACATCACGTCTGACACTTGGCGGAGCAATACTTGACAGGGTGTACAGGTGGGACCGTAGTGTGGGCCTAAGAGTGCCTGTGATGGTTCGGCATGAATCGTTAAGAGCTATATCAACCTCTTTTGCATGTGCGGAACGAGCCCACACAGGGCTTGCGTATTCTCCCGCCGAGTAACATAAGGCCAGGCTACTCGTTCGGAGGACTTGAGGTGATGCACCCCAACGGGTGGAGGTGAGGCGGCGTAGAATGTTGTTTCTTGAGCTAACTTTGGACTTCAGGTCACGGCAATTGTGTTTGTATGTTAGAGAGCGGTCCAAAGTCACGCCCAGGTGTGATAGCTCAGTAGCGCCAGTCTACCCAGACTGGCTCTACTGAGCGACTGAGTTTGGCCGTTTAATGAAAGCGTTTATATACTATCTCTAAGTAAAATTTACATAAAAAATTGAAGTCGGATATTTTTTCTTTTTTACACATGTATAGAACAATGTTTCTTTTTACATAATAAATTATTAATTTTGTCAAAAGTTTTACAGATCATGAGATATAATTTGTTTTCTGTAGTCAAATTCTCGATTTTTTATTTTCTTCTACGTAATATTAATACAGTTAAACCAATTTGAAATGAATTTTTTAAAAGTAGACATCAAAGTTGAGGATATGCTTCTTCGAAATCAATTTTTTTTTCTTCTTACCTAGTAATAAATATTGATGTAGGATTACTTTAAAAGTAGAAAATTGCGCTTTCGAAATCCATATAAACAGAGGTTCCCAAACTTATTTCGTCTAACGCCCACTTTGAAAATCTATTATTTTGTAGCGCTCCCCATTTTTTTTTTCACCTTAAAAACCTCAATAAAGTATTAGTCTCGCCTGGAGTGCTATTTTTCATTTAAGGTCTCACCGAAATACAGAACGTGTAGTTTTCCAACTCACCGCTCGCATAAAAAACTATTTGGCCATATTTTTTAAAGCGTCGTGTCAGCTAAAAACAATATTGCTTTATGCAGAAAACATCGAAAATATGTCTAGGGTTTTCTAAGAATTTCACCATGAATAAAAAAGCGGCATGAATCGGAACGGATTCTCCATGAAAGGTTTCTTTGTCATATCTACGCCCCACCAATGACAAAATTACGAGCGGTTGAGAACTCGAGACCACTCGTTGCGAATCCTTCGCATACGATCATTTCGAAAATGCGCCCTTTTCAAACGCTCGCGTAAACCATTCGAAATGTGACAAGTTATTTCACTAATACGTCCCCTGGAGTTTAACTAAACATATATTCTAAACGAGACTTTTCTTACCAGAACTTCACAATATTAAGAGTATGTTTTACCACTATTAAAAATTTACCAATACTCAACAGTTGTTTTAAAACTAATCTAATGCGAAGGATGAATTGGATGATTTTTAACAAGTTTTTTAATATCAGGTTCCATTGAATCAAGAACAGCCGCAAGTCGCCGCGTTTGGTAACGTTTCTCTTCTTAGTTAGCAGCATTGTAACAGCACAAAAGCTACGTTCACACAAATATGGCAATGGGAATTTGAATTGAAACTTCTAATAAATTAAATATTTTACCTTTATTTTTAATAAATTAGGATTAGAAATCAAGTATAAAAAAATCACCAGTCGCCCCTTAAATCATATCAACGCCCCCCAATTTTTTTTGTGCCCCTTTTCGCCCCCCTCGAGGCCTTCAGCGCCCACAAGGGGGCGTTATCGCCCACTTTGGGAACCTCTGGCTTATATCATACTCAATTATACAATCGGAACATATTTTTTAGGCAAAATCAAATAAAAATATATGGTAATTACAATGATTGAAGTCAAAATACTCGTAAGCTAAAAAGATAAATTACGTGATTTCAGCCTTTCAAAAACTCCCGAAATCTCAATTTACGTATGAAAAAAGCGAATACGCTCTTAATTATACTTATTTCTTTTTCCGAAGCGAAGAACATATAAATGTTTACCTACATTCATCCATGTTGACGACTATATGTATTCCATATTTAAAAAATCACGACGCCTGTGTTATTTATTTTATATTTTAAAACAAAATTCTTCTTGGTTTTTTTTTTTGCTGGGCTGCCAGCATTATTTTTGATTCTACATAGATTACATCCGTGTTCGGATTTCAATTTTTTTTTATCCCTAGAGATCTTCTTTTTCACTTTTTAGTCCCGAAAGAATAACCTTTAACTTTAGCTCCAAATGCTTTGGGATGAAAACATCGTTTTTCGAGTAGATGAGATGAAAATTATATTGTTATTCATTCATCGGAAAATTCAGTCTAAAACCTTATACATATTATGCCACCGCGGCAGCAGCGCTTAGGATTTCGTAATTTTATTGTCGCGCCGTCGCGGCAGCGGCATCATTTTAATGAATCCGAATAAATCCATACAAAATAAATGCACGTGTCGCCATCACGGCGACGTAACGTGTAAACGCACTGTTGAAAATACGATTATTCCACGAGGATTTCCAAAGTGACTAATCGAGCTAGCCTGCATCTAGGATTTTCCGGTGACGTTCTTCAGTCTGTGTGATCTTGTAAGTGGATCTCTTACGTTGCGCTTGATTGCCACCGTTCCTGCTTGAAAGATGACGCTCGCGTCTACACTCCACTCCATGTAGCGTCAACTTGTCATACTTTAACAGCCCATTGCTAAACATAATCCCTGAGTCTTTTGCGTCTTCCACAGTATTCTATATTCCTGATCATCATCATCATCCGAGCGTATTCCATGACCTGATCATCATCATCATCCGAGCGTGTTGCATTCTCAGCGGTAACGCTTCAGAGCTCGGAGTCCGCTTACCTAACCATGGTGATTTGACGAGGTTACTGGTTTTTACACAGAGCGACTACCGTATGACCTCGCAACCCAAAGGGTAGACCAGAACCAATCCTGAGATAGGTTTTGATGAGCGAACGTTAGATGGCGTTCGGGACCCTCAGCTTATACGTGCCTTCCGAAACAGGGCATTATCTTTTTTTCTCAGATAAAATCAGGTGATTCAAGCCTGCAATATCCTAACCAGAGTGGAAACAATTTTTTCTCAAAGTATGCTTCCCAGTGGAATTCGAACCCACGACCTCCGGATGACAAGGCGAATGCCTTGACCACTGGACCACGTCAGGCAGTCGCATTCTATATTCCTGATCATAGAGATTTAACTCTGGGGGAGCTCTATGTCCAGCAGTGGACTTCCTGTGGCTGATATAATGTTGAATAACGATATGCGTCGTCTCAGCAATATACTGTCGTCGCTTCCACCTGGCCTCCGAACGCCCAATATCAATTCCCATACAGCGTGATTTTGTTATGTTATGCTATGTAAACTTACAACATGTGCTTCTGTTTATATAGCTGCAACGTGACATAGAAGCAATCAACACCAACTTCAATCTACAATCCATGGATGCGGAACAGCTCAAGAAGAACTGTTCGCTGGAAGACCTTCGCAATAACATCGTTCAGCTCAAACTGGAGTTGGTGAAAGCTTGTGCAGTGGTGGCGGAAGCAAGAACACACGCTGAGTAAGTAAAACAAAATAGTTCATAGATTCAGGTGTAACTTTGCGGAACCCAAAGTTACATACTATATGATTTGAATTACTTTGTGTGATTCCTCCACCAGCTAGTTCATGTAAACTATTACCGGCCGGCGCCCACCTACTACTGTTAGTCCCAGCATACCTGCTACCAACAGTCCGTGTGCACCCGCCACCAACAGCTGATGCATGCCCCCTCCCGTGCTGCTGCATCCGCTGCGGCTGCAGCAACATCGGACACCGCATACGCGACACGTGTTTCGCCTCCACGAGGCATGCTCAGGCACCAAACAAGTTGTTGATCGTTCGGCGGTCAAGCGTCGAATGATAAAACTACCTACACCGTCTTTCCTTCCTTTAGAGAAATAAAAAAAAAGAAAGGTCAAATTTTGCAGCACACCGTCTTGACTAAAATTATAATTTATTCTCAAATAATACGTACAAAATATTACACACCGAAGAAAAAGGGTTAAATTGAGTATTTGGGAGCAACAAAAATAAATAAAAAGTCAATTAATAAATAAACAACTTCAGGTAAATAATTCCCCTTTATTAAATATTTTTGCTATAGAACATTCGGGTAACTCCGCTCCCCTATCATCTCCCTCTTCTCTAACAGTATAAAAGGATGTATACAGTGTAGTTTTATCATAGTTTGCATGAACTAACTGGTTACGGAATCACATACAGTAATTAAAAACAAATAGTATGTAAGTACAATATGTAAAAAACCCTGGCCGATCCGTGAAGGTCATGTTGGTTAGCTAGTGTAGGTTCTGTCTATCAAGTTTTCGCCAGAGAATAGGTACAAAAAAGTACCTCTGATAAAATTAAAATAAAATTTAATTTATACTATTCCCCCTGTAAAAAGTTTATTTTATCCACTGAAACAGTGAATCACGACCGTAGTGATTCAGTCGTTAGAATCTTTCACTTGCTCGTGATTCATCAATGGCCCTCGAAGTTAATCCGTCTTTTATTCACTAGTTGCATAATATACTATTTTAATTTTAACTTACTTGGCAACTCAGCGGACGGCGAGGACGAGCGGGGATAAGCGCTCGAGTGCCAGCGCGGCGGCTTCTTTCGCAGCTCGATTAAAGGAGCCGACCGACAGTCGATGTCTCACTGTCTAGACTAAAACGGTGTTGTCATTTTGAAATTAGTGTAAATTTGTAAAGATTTAGAAATCGATAAGTAACTTTTTAATTTTTATTACTATTTTTATTTAGGAACTGATAGTTTTGATCGGACAGGAAATTGTTTACCTCTTGTATACTTCATAATTCTGATAATGTGCGAAATAAAATAAAAATCGAACCATCACTATTGGTCTCCTCCCTCCACCTTTTTCATTTGTCTGATCCTGCAATTTATTATTTGAAGGAATCCAGCATGAATGAGAGTTTCTAAAAATGTGTTACAACAGATGGCAGCACAGTGACGTCAGGGCCAATGGACTGTTGTCATTGGACCATCAGTTGACAGGTTATTTTGCTCCATCAAATGTATCTAATATTGGGTACATAAATTGTTATATAAAATAATATATGTTATAAAACAGCAGCTTAGTGGACAGTTAAAGTTTTAAATGCATTTTTTTTCTTTTACAGAGCAAAAGACATTAACCAATGGACACAAGTAGACCCGCTGACGAGCAAACGCGTCTCGTCCGTCAAAAAACTGGCGTACTACGTGCAGAACCAAGTGGAACAGGCGCAGAAGGCGCTGGACTACAAGTGGAATATTATTGCGTCTAATGAAATGAATATGCACAAGTAAGTAAACATGGAAAAGTATATATGTTAGCGTAATCACTGTCAAAAAAAATTACGTGCAAATCATAACCTAAAGTAGCACCTCCTTAAAATTTTGATAGGCGCTGGTTGTAGAATAGTGTAAGTACATTTCAATCAGATGCTTTTCATAGTATGCGTGAACCCTTATAAGTTTACATTGTTATGCTTGGGTCATGACACCGACCGGTAATCACACTAATATTATAAAGGCAAAAGTTTGTGAGTGTATCTGTGTGTGTATGTTTTCTTCTTTACGCACAAACGGCGGGACCAATTTTGCTAATTTGGTATGCATGAAGCTGACACCCTGGATTAACACATAGGCTACTTTTTCTACGGGTAACATCGCAGGGCGCAGCTAGTGTTTATTTAAGTGGAACTTCCTACTTTGAGTCAATAAATTCAGAGAAAACTGTACAAATGACATATTTCTAGTAGGATTTTAGATTTCCCATTTGATTTGTGAAAACTTACTCATAATAGGCTGGGGAAAAAGTCTTTTCGCATTTTATATGAAAATTCAAAATATTTTTTAATATAGTTTATTTACATTTAACTAAAGTATGTAGGTACCATTTCGTTCGATAACTTTTTGCCATCTTATAGGTAGGGACATGATCCCATTGCTATAGAAATTTTGGGGCTTCTGATCAAAAACCTGCGTCGAGTAGTTTTGGCAGTCCTCTCGTGATGTTAACCTGACACTGCCTAAAGAATTCTGAAGAGACCGAAACAGGTGGAAATCTGAAGGTGCCAGGTCAGGACTATACAGCGGATGCATTGACACCTCCCAGCCAAACTCTCTTAATTTTTGCTGAGTGGTTAAAGATGTGTGAGGTCTAGCGTTATAATGATGAAAACCGCTTTCTCTCAACTTCTTGCTTTAATATTATCAGTTGTTCGTAGTAGAGTTCTGAATCGATGGTCCTGCCTGCTGGTAACAGCTCATAATGAATAATGCCCTTCCAATCCCACCACACACACAGCATCACCTTGTTGCGAGTTAACCCGGGTTTCGCCACAGTCTGTGAAGCCTTACCGGCCTTTGACCATGACCTTTTTCGCACGTTCTTGTCGTACGTGATCCACTTTTCATCACCAGTTATCAATTTCTTCAAAAATGGTTCGGTCTCATTACGTCGTAATAAAGAATCACAAATGAGTACACGGTTCATTAGGTTTCTTTCAGAGAGCTCGTGAGGTACCCAAATATCGAGCTTTTTTGTGTACCCATTTTTTTTTTCAAATGCGCCAAAACTGTTTTGTTGTCAATTCCCAGTTCTTCAGCTACGTCGTAACTACTGATATGCCGAACTTGCTCCACTTTTTCAAAAATAGCATCCATTTTATCCGTAACAGGGCGACCAGAGCTACGTGCATCTTTGACATCAAAATTTCCGAATTGAAAACGCTCAAACCAAATTTGTGCTACTCTCACAGACACTGCATTAGGTCCATAAACATCGCAAATTTTTTTCGCGGCTTGCGTTGCATTTTTACCTTTTTGGGAGTAAAACTTTAAAATGTATCTAATTCATTAGATTCACTCATCTTGACGGTAAGAAAAACAAATGATAATCACGCATTTTCCTAATTTGAATTTGGAATTATCTTCTTTAAAATTTAAACTTTTAAATGATACCAAAACCAGCCAGGTACAAATAGTATGGCCAAAGTGGTTTTATTACAAGTTCATACATATTATATGCGAAAAGACTTTTTCCCCAACCTAATACGTTTTTAACATTGGCAATGTTGTTTTATTGATATAAATACATTCGTATATCTTAAGAAGATAAGGAAATATAAACCAGAAGAAGGCAAAAATGAAGAACTATACGATAGTTAAAAGTTTTCGTACATTTTGCAAGCAAGATTTTTGTAGTACAATAAAAATGTAATATTTCCAGACCTGGCCAACGCATGATCCGTCCTATACTAGATGATGTGTACCAGCCCCTAGTGAAACAACAAGAGATACTCTCAAGACAGCAAGCGGTTCTTAGGACCCTGAGAAACACGCTCAAAGAGCTTGAAGTGACGCCTATGTTCAAGTCCACTTCGCTGCTGAGGAGCACTCCCTTCAAAAATAAGTAAGGTCTTTTTTTTTCTAACCTATGTTGTGTCACGGCTGGGCAAAAGGCTCCTTATTTTCTTTCAGAGATCCAAAAAAAATATCGTAGTAAATCTAAATATACGTGGGACACTCAGAAAGTTTTGCGAAAATAAAAATAGGGTATTAAGGGTAAATTTTTTTAATTAAATCTTTTCAAAGTACTCTTTACCACCTATACAAAGTTTCATGCGTCTGAACCAATTTTCGAAACACTTTTTCCAGTCCGCTGCAGGCACCTCGTTTATAGCCTGCTCAAACACCGACAGCGCATATTCCGGGGACGAAAATTGTATCCCTTTGAGCAGATTTTTTATTTTCGGGAATAAATAGAAGTCACATGGTGCTAGGTCAGGGCTGTAAGGAAGTCCCTCGTTTTGTGCGCGGTGTGGGCGGGCGCGTTGTCGTGGTGGAGCCCTATGTTTGGTCGCTTCTTGCTCATAACAGAGAAAACTTCTGGCAAGCCTTTGGTTGTATACCATTCGGCGTTGATGTTTCTTTGATTCCATAAAGGAATTGACACCAAATAGCCAGTCAAATTGAAAAAGCTCGTTATCGAAATCTTCCCCCCCGCTTCTAAATGGCTTTACTTTGGTAGGCGTTGATTCGTTTTAAAACACCCAATCCGTTGACTGGCGCTTCGTTTCTGGATCGTATTGATATATCCAGGATTCATCACCTGTAACGATGTTGTAAACACGCCGAGACGAGCCTGCTTCAAATTTGTTTATCATATCGCGGCACCATTCCACCCGGGCCTGCTTCTGAGCATCTGTAAGGTTGTGCGGCACCCATCGTGAAACTATCCTCACGCAAAGATGCACGTGTAGAATCTCGTGAACGCGTCCTGATCCAATCTGCAGGGTTCCAATGTGCTGAATCTCCTGATACGTAACTCGCCTATTGTCGTGGATTAAATTTTTCATTGCTAACACGTTTTCTTCCGTAACAGCCGTCAAAGGGTGACCACTTCTTTCCACATTCCCCAAAGTTAGTTGACCGCGCTTGAATTCGTTATACCAACGATACACGGTTGCCTTGGAAGGGCCTTCCCATAAATGCCATTTGAAGCCTTTCGTACAATTCATCCAGTTTCAGGCGACACTTAAAATCGTAAAAAATCATAGCGCGAAAATGTTCTCGGCTCAGATCCATTTTTCAATTTTACACGATAATTGGAATTGAAAAAAATTTGGGTTGAAATTTTTAAATTTTAATTTAGTATAATTATTAATTACGTATAAATAATTAAATTTTCAAAATAGATTGTAACTGGCCAGTCTCACATACATAAAAACTTTTTCGCAATACTTTCTGAGTGGTCTGGTAAAAAAAAGTGAAAATCACTCACTTACTCATCACGAAATCTCTAAAACTAACATAAAAACTTTTTCGCAATACTTTCTGAGTGGCCTGGTAAAAAAAGTGAAAATCACTCACTCACTCATCACGAAATCTCTAAAACTACTAAGCCAATGAAGATGAAATTTGGCAGCAAGGTAGATTGTGACTAAGAAAGGATTTTTGGGAATTCCATCCCTAAGGGAGTGAAATAGGGGTTTCCAGTGTGTATGAACACATGCAATTTTAAATTTATTTTAGTAGTTATTAGAAAATAAAAATGCATATATTACGGGAACAGGAACGTAAACAACCAAACGCTAAAAAAACAATTAATAAACATATTCGAATCATTTTCGACTTTACGCGGACGATGTAGCACGTTAAACCTAGTATTAATCTATATATATAAAAGAAGGACCTGACTAACTGACTGTCTGATTGACTGACTGACATATCAACGCACAGCCCAAACCGCTTTGCCTAGAGACTCCAAATTTGATACATAGGTTCCTTATTAGGTCTGGGGTGCACTAACAAAGGATTTTACAAATCTCACCCCCTAAGAGGGTGAAATGGGGGTTCAAAGTTTGTATGGAGAAGCAAGATTAGTTTAACCATTTCATTTGAAACTTACGGTAAATGAATAAGTAAGTGATCAGGATTTTTCAAAATTCAACTCCTAAAAGGGTGAAACTGGGGTCCAAAATTTTATTGAAGAGACAAGATTAGTTTAAACATTTTGAAGCGTTCCTTTGCTCTCTTTCGGTCTACCAAATGACGGGAACGGGATCGGGAAAGAGACTGGGAGGCGGTACAAATTTCACCGGGTCTGCTGGGCCTTTAAATCCCTACACTGTATAAGATTGTTATATTTATCCAAACATTTAAAAAAAAAACAATTAATACTCCTATTAGAATAATTTTCTACTTTTGCGCGGATGAGGTCGCGGGTTAAAGCTAGTTTAGAATATAACTTAAATTAACTTTAAAACGAATAGGATGAAACTTAAACGTCTGTGTTCGCAGCCACTCATTAAATTAGATAAATCATTTCCACTAAGCTGTTTAAGTCATCTTTACAAGAATAAAAATGTGCAATGTGATAATAGCTCTTTTTCCATTTTGTAATAATCAAGAAAGGCGCATGCAATACAAGGGATTTTTTTCAAACATACTTGGAAATGTTGGCATTATTGTAATAAAAAGAAGACACGAAGTTTATAATTCTTGCCTCATGTAGTAAGTAGTAAAAGTAGTATGACAATTCATTTCTGGCGGCTGCTCAAAACAAGAAAACAAGAAGTGTATTCAGAATGACAAGACAGTGACATTGAAGTTTCAGATGACAGTTCTGTTTTTACATTTGGCAAAGACATTCAGCGTCAAATACCATCCCTTGTCATACAGCCAATTGCTACGACATAAAAAATGCAATCGTCGAGCAATGTTGGTATGAAATCACATGAAATATGCTTAATTTTCGTTGCGAGAGAAAAATCTATATAATTTATATTATTACATTTTTTGCATAAAATATGACTGGGCTCTTTTTCCTTTGCACTAAAAAAAGCGGGAAAGCAGTTTCTTTTCTTTCAAACCCGTAGTGGTTGATTAATTATATTTATACTCTTTGCAGTAAACATTTATTGCTTTCGGTAAATATTTGCATAGTTTGTTATTTCTTTAATTATTTCCTCACATGTATTGAAAAAAGCACTATACATGCCTCGGCGGGAATATGATTTCCGGACTCGTAATTATTGTCAAGGTAAAACTACTAGCCCGGCGATGCCATACTTCCCGTCCTGTGCAGTAATGTACTATACCCAAATAGGCAATGCGCTGGCAATATCTCACTATTAATCTAAACAAACTTAAAAGTTGTGTGCACATCGAATAAAGACGAAGACATATAATTAGGTATCACTTTTAATATTGCTAATTTCAGAGATCCTCTATCGAAACTAACAAAGAACATACTCAACATGAGCATCGAACCGCAAACCAAGCCAAAAAAACCACTTCTAAACGCTCAAAAACTAGACGCCTTGCGAGACATGCTGTCTAACCACAAGACCATAAAAATAAAACCCGTCAACGTTGAAATGAGGCAGCAGTTGGCAACGATGAAGATCAACTATGAGAAGAGCTTGAGAGAGAAAGCTGCTGCGCAGCCTGTGATTTTAGAGAAGGTAGTGCCGAAGATGGAGCCACCATCGCCTGTCACATTTGGTAAGGGACGTTGGCCTGGCCTAAATCGTGCATCCTGATTAAACTTTCTTTTGTTCTGTGTGCATAGTAGAAATTGCTCATAATAATACCATAAGATAAAATCCTTTGAAGGGGAAGGAACTTACAGGTTTTGCCTAGTTTAAGAGACGGCTGTATTTGATTCTATGTAAAAACTGTAAAAGTCAATAAAGATTTTTTTTATTTCTCGAAATTACTATCGCTCGATACAAAGCAAAGTGGACACTAAATGAATAACGGGCCAAGTACAAGTCGGACTCGCGCACTAAGGGTTCCGTACCATTATTTATAAAAAAAATCACGATTTATGTATACCCATACATAATAAATGGGGCACCCGCCCCACTTAGATATTTACTTTAGTCTGTTTTTAATATTTGTTGTTATAGCGCCAACAGAAATACATCATCTGTAAAAATTTCAACTGGCTAGCTATCACGGTTCATGATATACAGCCTGGTGACAGACAGACGAACACCGGAGTCTTAGTAATAGAGTCCCATTTTCACCCTTTAGTACGGAACCCTAAAAAAAGAAAGACACCTTTCATTATTTTTATAATCTGTCTCTTGATCTCAATTCCGGTATAGTATACCCCCATTTTTGAACTAGTAAAAACATTTCCAACTTTTGTGTACTGCTTAAGTATGTTAACCGTTTAAGTATGTTTTTTTTGTATGACTTTTTTTTTACATTTTAGCACCACCTGTAGAGCCAGTTAAATACGAGCCAAAACAAAATATAAAGCCTTCGCCTATATCAATACCGTCATTCTCAGCAGTCAACAGTTTGAAGCCGGTTGCACCTCCGTTGTCCAATGTCGCCAGAACGTTGTTTACAGATGGTAAGATGTCGTCACGCTAGGCGTGACCTTCGGGTCTTACGATCCTGGGCCCTGTCTACCCCGTGAGGGATAAAGACGTAAAAATGTGACTGTATAAGAAATTGTTCACTTGACGACCTCCGTGGCGTAGTGGTCACCATGCTAGTCCGCCACTCATAGGTCCCGGGTTCGATCCCCGGTCAGGGCAAGTTGGAAAATGGCCTTTTTCAAATTGTCCTGGGTCTTGGATGTTTATCTATATATGTATTTGTTATAAAATATAGTATCGTTGAGTTAGTATCCCATAACACAAGTCTTGAACTTACTTTGGGGCTAGCTCAATCATTGTTATTCGTCCCTATGTATATATTTATATTTAACTAAGATTTAGTTACGCAAATCGAGCATTCTTTGTAAGGCAAGCGTATGTTTTATCAAGCGAAGATAATATAAGATGAAATACACACAAATGGCAGTATTATAGCAATAGTTTCTCAGTTGTAGTCATTTTTTATTAGCTAAGCCTATTAAGTGCCCCTTCAGATCTTCCAATAAGTTGGTAGCATCCAAACGCCTACCATCACGCTAATCATGGTTTTATCTTGTTTAGTTTACGAGTTCCTTTGGCTACCTTCCAACTCCATCTTCAGATCCTGGATATCATGCAGTACCAAAGTGCTTGCAAAGACAAACCGAATGAGCCCAAACACGGTGGAATTATCTTGTTTAGTTTACGAGTTCCTGCGGCCACCTTCCGGCTCCCATCTTCAGACCTTGGATATCATGCAGTACCAAAGTGCTTGCAAGGACAAACCGAAGGAACCCAAACACGATGGATTTATCTTGTCTTGTTTACGAGTTCCTTTAAACAGCTTCCGGCTCCATCAGAATTATTAGAGACCCAACCTAACCTAGAGAGTATTATTTCGGTACCTCTGTGGTTATCTTCTTTGTTCCGTTTTTTTTTTTCTTTTATGATGGGTATAAATGAATCGTAGATAAAATTATATCTAAATAAAGTTATTTATCATTGTTATTAAGAAATATTATTTTAAATCAACTACATAAATGGATAAAAATTATTTATTCGCACTGTTGTTTACAATATACGTCAAAATTAGGCAGTTCGGCACGGCGGGAAGTCAATAGACGAGCTGCAGGCGAATTTAATTAAAAATATATGATAATTACTATGATTGAAGTCAAAATTAATTAAAAAGATAAATTACGATTACGATAGCAAGAAAATCTTCATGATGTCACTTTAAACTGTAAAAAGTAGTTTATAAAATAGTTTGGATATGTATCCCTTTAACAACGAGCCGAGTTAGGTAGGTACCGAGCGCATAGCGAGCGCGCGGTTTTCAAACATTCTGAGACTATGCGCACTAATTTGATTAAAATTTTCTTCGTAAAATTAATAAGATTTTTTTGGGTTTAAATTTTTTTACGTTACGTTTGCTCATTATTTATTATGTCCTTAAGTATAACATGTGGTTTAATAGTCAGCCATATAGCAGTATAATTCAATAATGTTTATTTATATAAATAAGTTAGAATAATTTACATTAATATTTATTTCAGAACCCAACTACGATCTCAAGCCTCAGTTACAACAACCAATACCAATCAGTCAAATACAACCCCAACCCACATTGAAGCCCAAACAAAATGCTTTTACATTTGCGGCACCCACATCCAGTATTACCAACACTAGAAGCGTACTCAAAGACTTGTTACAGAGTAAACAGGCGTTAGCTGACGCTAAAAATGAAGCTAACGTGCCGGAACAGAAAAAAGAGACACCGTTTATGGCTCAGAAAAGTGAGGCAACTGGCTTCTTAGGACAGAAAAGTGAGGCTTTTAGTCTGATGGGACAGAAAAATGAAGCTTCTTTATTTAGCGGACAGAAAAAAGAAACTACTATCTTTAGCGGACAGAAAAATGAACCTACTATATTTAGCGGACAGAAAAATGAAGCTTCTATCTTTGGCGGACAGAAAAATGAAGCTACTGTCTTTAGCGGACAGAAAAATGAAGCTACTGCCTTTAGCGGACAAAAAAATGAGACGCCTAGCTTAATGGGGCAGAAGAATGATGCAAACACATTTATGGGACAGAAAATATGTTCGTCAACAGCTTTTTCAGGTAGGTATATTTTAAGTTTTATAGTATTCATATATGTTTGTCCTATATACATATTTTGTACGACATTGTGTATAGTATTGTCTAAATCATATGTGAAATTTGTGCATTTTAATGGCTCTTTGTTCTTTTTTTTCTCTTTCCAATTTTAGCACCAACTTCTGCCACACCACCAGCATCGAATATATTCTCAGCTAAACCAATATCGGACATAACCAACATGTTCAGCAAATTCCAACCGCAAACATTCGTGCCGGAATCCAAACCACAAGCATTTGTACCCGAATCTAAACTAGACAATGCTAAAACGAAATCTTCAGAAACGGGAGAACCAGAAACTCCAGTTCTTCCTAAGTTTGAAGCTAAAAAGGAAGATATACCTATGACTAACTTGTTTGGCATGAAAAGTACGCCTTTATCAGCTCAAAACGTCCCTGATGTGGTAAAGATGGAGAAACCAGTAATAAAACTAGTCGAAAAGATTGAAAAGTCAAAGGAGAATATTCCAGAAAAACCAGCGGAGTCATCACAGAGTGTATCTACGTCATCAATACCGTCAACGGAAGATAAAAGTGAAACTGTGAAACCATTTGGTACACAATCTACGAATAAAACTTCTCTGTTTGGACCTCCGCCGACAGTCAGTAGTGCTAGCGCAACTCCAGATGGAAGTTAGTATCTTTAATTTATTTTCTTCTTTACTATGTAGCTTTAACTTTTTTTTGTCATTCGCGATCTTCTTTATAACTTGAGTTAATTCTTTTAGTTGATTCGCGACCATCATAACTTGAGTTATTTTTTTTAGTTGAACCTCTGAAGCCTGCTGAAGCCAAAACGGAAAGTAAATCCGAAGTTTCAAAACCGGCGGCAACTACCTCAACTAGTGCGTCATTATTCGCTGCTGCTAATGCTTCTACTCCTACTGGTAAACATTTAATTAAAAGTGTTTTCAACCTTATATTTATTGGAACCACAATATAATTTGCAGCACTAATGTCGTAATCCTCATGCTTCGCAAAAATTTTGAATCGCAGCTAATCAAAAATTAAAAAAAAAAAGTTTATGAACGTATCCTTAGATTTGTGTAATATGACCTAAAATTGTAATTTCATTCACTAGCTTTATTCATTTTTATATTTTACAAATTAACCATGTTTGTGTTTCTTTACATTTCATAGTTTCCTAACCTGTTTATTTTACAGAAATAGAGCCACCAACGGCATCCTCATCTCCAGCCTCTCCAACAACTGAAACTCCAACCGTTACAACATCGACTCCCGAAACAGAAATAACTACTACCACTGCAACATCAAAAGCCTCTTTATTTGGAACTCCCCCATCATCGGCGTCGTCATTATTTGGTTCTGCAGTAGCGGCATCATTCTCTCCTAAAACGACGCAGTCTGGGTCTATATTTAGTACTTCTAATAGTAACAGTGTCTTCGGGTCTACACCGTCTTCTATTTTCGGAACAGCAACAACAACATCAGTATTTAGTGCCAGTGAATCTAAACCATCAGTATTTAGCACCCCCGCTCCTGCTTCGCCAGGCTTTGTGGCAACTACAACTCAATCCCCGTCAGTTTTTGCGTCATCACATAGTTTTACTACCACCAATAACTCTGCATTTGGAGCAACTACAACTACTACTTCGTCGTCGATATTTGGCGGAACTTCGCCTTCAAGTGTATTTGCCGCAGCAGCAGCGACAACAACTACACAGTCCTTGTTTGGAAGTACGCCGACAACTCAATCCGTGTTTAGTTCACCGACAACTTCACCATCGATATTTGGTGGTACAGCTACTACTACGCAATCTCTATTTGGGGCTACGTCTACAACAACAGCATCAGCTTTTGGTGGCAGTCCCAGTGTTTTTGGAGCTACCACTACGCAATCGATGTTTGGTACGACGGCTCAAAGCGTTTTTGGGACGACGACTTCTACGACCCAAGCGTCGGTATTCGGCGCTCCTGCTACCACGCAGTCAGTTTTTGGTGGAACTTCACCCTCTGTTTTTGGCACACCTTCAACACAAGCTTCTGTGTTTGGTAGCAGTAATCAATCGGTGTTCGGCTCGACTCCGACTACGCAAACTTCTGTGTTTGGAAGTCCAACACAAACTACTCAGGCATCTGTGTTTGGTGGTGCAGCTGTTACGACGGCGCAGAGTGGCTCGTTGTTCGGAGGAGGGGAAGCCAATTTGTTTGCAGCGGCTAGTATATCTACGACTAGCGCGCCGTCGCAGACAAGCGGGGGCAGTATCTTTGGTGGAGGGTAAGATATTCAAATACTATTTATTAACTTATCCATGCCTTGTTTTTTTTTTATTACCGTTGATATCCGATTGAGCTGAAACTTATACCTACTTATGTCTCTTTTGTCCGGCAACACTGTAATATTTATGTTGCCTGATCTTGATAATGGAGCCTGCATGGACGGAAAACCCGTGACGGCAGATGCTTCGCAAGCGCAAAATTTTCATTTTCACAAAATGTATTGCAGATCTACAGGTTCCGTATTCGGTGGAGGAAGTACCACCAACGTGTTCGGTAGCAAGGCGGCGTTCGGGCAGACTAATACGTCAGCCGCCTCGATATTCGGCGGCGGCGCGTCGTTTGGACAAAAGCCCGCGCAACAGCAGAACAATTTCTGGTCGGGAGGCAACACCAGTGGCGGTGGATTTGGATCTGGATTTGGTATGTAAAGGTTTTGAGGATCGGAAAATGTTCTCGTTTTATTTTATGGAATTTAATGGAAACAGTCCCTTATATTAAATTATTTATTGGTAAGGCAAAGCGGCAACGCGGTAACATGACAAATAATTTGTTATGCACAGATTAACTATAAAAAATTAGACACGTGACATCTGGCAAGATGTTGCCAGTAATTAAGTATATTATTTGTGACTTTATTATAAGGTTAACAAATCGTTAAGTGGGCCTCGCCATATTGCGGAAAAAATCGGAACTGAATTTATCACGGGATCGCCCATAACACAGATTAAAAAACAACCAGTGGCGCTATCATTTCAGGCCTGCTAACTTAGGTATTGCCCCTATATGGGTCTTAGGTATTTATATATATATGTATTCATGAGTTAGTATCGAATCAGTCCCAAGAAATGCTGGCTGGACCTCTTTTGGGAAGATATGCGTGCCAATCGTGCCCATGGTCTTACAACCAAAGATGCTCAAGACCGTGCGAAGTTGAGAAGAAAAAGCCGGAAAGCGGACTCAGGCTTCACAGGCATTACAGTAGAGGACGCAAGTAAGAAAACGCTGAGATGAAAGGAAGAGAGAGATTATCGACTGGTCACGAACAAAAATTAGTATAGTTGAGCTAGTATATTTAAAGATGTAGTATGTTTTCGATATTTATTATTTTTTGTATTATACGTTATGTATATATGTTAATTTATATAGTAAATATAAGATTTATTTTGATCTGTATACTTTGACTTCTACCCGTTCTGCCCATTTATTGTATCTTTTCCTTTCCTTTGTACTTGGTTGACTGAATCCCATTATAAGTCCGTCTTTGTACCTACTCATTATATGGTTTGTAACTGTTCCTATGATTGTAAACTGTTTATATACAATAACGGTATAGAACAACAACAAATTAAAACTTAGTTTGAGTCTAGCTCAATCAGTGTGATTTCATTTTATTCAACTAATCATTTTTATATCCATGGTTTAATCGTTAGGTCAACAAGCAACAACGCAGGCATCGTCCATCTTTGGCGGCACCACCGGCGGCAGTTTCAGTCAGCCCAGCACCGGCCAACCCTTCGGCAGTCCGCAACAATCCCCGGGCTTTGGGGAGAACAAGCCTTCAGTGTTTGGGACGCCGCAGCAACAAGCAGGTTAGTATATTAAGATAATGTGATTCCTCATCCCATCATCATCATTTATTTAGACATTGGCATTCATTTGCCCAATGGAACGTAACGATAAGTTTTAGCGTTTTATTGATGTAGACTGAACTGTGCAAATAAATTTACTTAATGCGTTGATAAAAATCAATATACCTACTTATGTAGGATACAGGCATGATAATATGTATGTATGTATCAATATCATTGAAAAAGAGAATTTTTCGAATTCTTGTCTAACTTCCTTTTCAAGAAATTTAAAAAACAAATGGAAATGGGTGAAAATGCAAATTCATTGGCGATGTGGCTAGCAACGCGTTACTTTTTTGATTCCTTTTTTCCACCTTTTTGTCATCATCAAGTTTAAAGTGACCTATGTATCTTGCGGCTCTGGGCTCTGTTTGCCTAAGTAGATACAAGCATTTTGCATAACTTAAAATGCTCTATCTGCTCCATTAGAGACAAAGACTTGTTAGAGTTAGGAAATAATTAAAAAAAAACACGATTTATGTGATAAACATTAGAAAAAATATTATTGTGTTTTCAAGTTATAGAATAAATCTTTCTCGTTACAGCACCTGCTTTTGGAGGATCACCAGTATTTGGATCGAAGCCTGTATTTGGTCAATCTGCAGCGTAATATTTTTGTTTATATATTTAAATTATTTACATCTTTATAAAGCAAATAAAGGAGAAAGTAGGAGTGGTGTCGTACCAAGACGTCAAAAGGCTGGCTGAGGACAGACAAGAATGGAAGAAACTCCACCGACAAGAACGTCGCTCTAAAATTTAAATGAATGAACATCTTTATATTTCAAGAACAGTTCTTTTGCTCTTTCTGACGCCATTTAAATGGCAGCAATTTTTGAAACTATATCTGAAGGTAAACGCATAGGTACATACGATAAATCTTCTTTATAGTATAAATCAAAAAGAAATTTTAAATAGAGTAGGTACAAAGACGTTAAAATATAGTGTTATAAGGACCAATGACGTCGTTAGCCATAGACCTAGAATTGTTTTTACTGCGTAAAAAGACCCCACAAGCAAAGTGTGACAGATAATACTATAACTGTCATTTTCACAACAGCAAGAGATAGCGATCAATTTGACAATGAGACACGTTTTCCTACAAATCATATAAGCCATTATCACCCTGGCTCGAACATTACACGAAAATTTGATTTTTCAAATAGTAAAATGTGTTAATTTAGAAGAGTTAGTTTAAAAGATGGTATCGTACTGCTTTACCGATAGTTCCTGTAGTAGGTACAAATTCAACCCTTTTAAGGTCATACAAAATATTTCGTTTCTGGTCAATTTTTACAATACGCTATATCCATTTTGTACCTTCTAAATCTATGTCGTTAACAATGCTAGTTGTGTCATTTTATTTTGTGTTGCAGCAATCATATTGTCAAGATTAAAAATAAATGTGACGGTAATTCAGGTTTAGTTCACCAACCAGTGGCGGATTCGGGTCATTCGGCGGCTTCAACAAGAGTCCCACGAGCGGCTTCGGCGCGCCGGCTGCTTTCGGAGCCCCGGCCTTCGGTGGATCTTCGCCCAGCAAAATGTTTGGCGGCTCGCCTCCCAGTAAGTTCTTTATTTATTTATTTACAAAATTCACGTACACAAAATACAAACATAGAAAAAAACAAAGTAAGAACATTGAGTACATAGGTATAGCTTATTTCATAAGAAATCTCTTCCAGCAGACCCAGGAGAGTAAAAGAGAAGAAAATAGGTAGTAGTAGGCGTGAACAAAATAGACTAAAGTTAAATACAAATACATATAGGTACTTATCTATCTTATCTTTCTTTATTTTTATGTTATGTAAATTCTTTACTGTACATATAGAGCCACAATTAAAATTTAAAAAAAAAAACAGTATTACAATGGCGGACTTATCTCAATCAGGGATCTCTTCCAGTCAACCTTACAACCAGAGGTGATAAAAATATATGATTAAATAAAGTAGGATGGACTTTCTCCTACAAATCATCATCTCTTTTTTTAATTTATTTTTACATTGTGTACTACATTGATACAGGCTTCTATCTAAAATATCTAAAATGCTAAACATTCTTTGCTAAATGCGCACACCTTCTAAGGTAAAGACCACTTGCTTTATAACATATCTTAACAATTACAAAAGTTATACTTATACTTATCACGGTACTTATCATAAAAGGTAATATAAATGCAGATTAATATTAATAGGTCAATAAAATCGCAATGGCAACCCTGTTCACCTGCCACCACTTAAAGATTCTGTGTATCAGGGTTGCCAAAGCTAATTCATCCAAATCCCCAAAAATCCTGATCGAATTCCCCAAATTTGGGGATAAAAATCCGCTGATTCCCCACAAATTCCCCTCAAAAGTTTTTTATAAAATGAAACTATAATCAATTATTTAAAAAATATTTATTGTTTATCTTTTATATTTTTTTCCATATATTAGTCGAAAGCATTTTGTTCGAAGGGTTAAACTTGACACTGCCGCCCAGTTTTTTAATCCCTTCCCTTGTAGCCATTAATGATACTACAGTATCTGTATTCAATCTATTGCGGTTTTCAGTTTTTAAATTTTTAAGGACGCTAATTTGCGCTCGACTGATGCATTTGAAAAAGGCAATAGCAGTTAATGAAATAGCAATTTTTATGTTTGAGAAAAGGTATTCTCCCGCAGCGTTTTTCATGCAAAACACTTTACCCCAGTAACATTCAGCAGCAATGTTATCTCCATGAACTTCAAGCCCATGTTGATGAAAATCCAGCATAGCGTGAGCTCGCCACTCATCGTCCAATTTTTGTGCTGGCACAAATTTATAAAGCACTGGAAATCGCTTCAGTACAGGCACCAGTGATTTAATTTTAAACTGTTGAGCTTCTAATGGATTTAAAACAGATATAATAGAAAATAAAGGATCTCCGAAATCAAATCGCTTAATAATGTCCGACGTGAATTCCATAAAAAATTCGTGGCATGTCTTACATGTCGAGGTACATTTTCATCTTTTTTCAAATCTTTCATACTTTCTCCAGCCTGTAATCCAATATATATTTCGTCTAAACCTAGCAAGTGTGTTGAATTTCTGAAGTCAGCATTTAAAATATTATCACAGAACTTGACGTAGCTCATTTTCATGAAATTAGCAGACAGTGTTTTCAAAAGATTTTCTACTTCTGGTTTCAATTTGTAAAGAAGGGATGTTTCTGATTGAAACAAGGTGTTGAAGCTCGTTGCCAGTGAAAGTGCATAAGACATGAATTCTAAATATACGACAGTGAATTGGTTATTGTAATGAGCATTTCTTCGGTAGTCTTCGATGGATCAGTGAACACTGTTTCTGTCAAGTAGGCTTTTAATGGAATATATTGCTCTAACACACGGTCTACACACGCTTTCAGGGACAGCCAGCGAGTCTGAGCTGGCGCGAGAATTTTGTGTATTTCCACTTAAAAGAATTTCTGAAACTCTTTCAATTTAATTTGCCTTTTCGAACTTCTACGGAAGTGCGTTCCAACAGAACGCAAGAAATCTTCAACATTTCGGGGTAATTTGAGGCAAGCTTTTGATGATGATAAGTGTATCATGTGACAGGAGCATTTCATTAAAGCAATGTGAGGTAAATCGTTCTTAAGAAGAGCAAAAACGGACTACGAGTATGTTCCCCAACCATTACGTTTGTGGTGTCTGAACTAAATCCAACCATGTTTTCTATGGGTATGTTTTTATTTAGAAGCATTTGTTTTAAACAGTCATACAGTCCCGCAGCAGTTCCTGATGACACTTCCACCATATCCAAAAACAAATGTTCTACCCGATTGGTGTTTTCATCATAGACTACAGCAGTAAAACAGCATTGTTTTAAAGAGCTCTGATCCGTCGTTTCATCCATAATTAATGAGAAGAAATTTTTTTCTGTACGTAATTTTTGATTTATATCTTCTAAAAATGTGTTTCCTAAAACATTCTTAAGTATAGCTGTTGCTTTGGTTCTGTGTAAATTTGTGTTCTTAGCTATAGCTGAATCTGAAAAAATATCTTTACAGAGTGGTCCCAAGGTATCCATGACTAAATCCGTCACTGGCAAGTACGTTGAAAGTTTGGGAACGTTCTTTATTTCTGATACTTTTTTCTTATGGCGTTCTGAATTCACATGTCGAATCAGGTCACTTTTATGCGCTAGGATCGACACCGAACAGAGTTCACAATTTGCTAAATCATTTCCATCTCTTATATTCGAATCTTTGCATAACCAACTTAAGAAGTTTGGTTCTTTAAGCCACAAATCATTAAATTTATTCAAGAGTTTTATTTTTAGGATCTGTGTACTATTTGACTCACTTGTCTTCAAATCTACTGAAGTCAAACTTGAACTTGGAGCGGCATTTAATTCTGAACTAGAAGTTGACGCCTCCGATAACTCGAGCTCAGATTCTCTTTTACGTTTAAGATAAAAAAAATACTAGGTAAATTAACCGGATAAATAACAAAGTTTGTGCGCAGCAAAAACATATATTGTATTAGGTTTAATTACCTTACCTTAGGATTATGTTCTTCATTTTTGTTTTGACCTTTTAATAACCATTTATCCAAATTTGCACAAAATCGTATCGTTACTTTGCGACAGAAACAAACAACGAACGAAGCCAATGCATGCATTACATGTTCAATCATCCATTTATCAGTCACAAAACAAAACATGTATTAAACGAGAAAAAGGGAATCCCCTGATCATAGACAAGACAGACAACTGACAAACTAGGGATGTGCCATACATAGAGATGTGCATTTACCGGTATTTTGATTTTTCGTCACGAGACCGTCATAAGTACTTGAGCCATACTCCTCCATGAATCATTAAGATTCAAAAAAATGTTGTTATCGATAATAAACGATGAAATATTTTCCGATAAGAATATGATGTTAAAATCCCCGCATTTTCCCCACATAATGCCAATCCCCAATAAATCCCCACCCAACTTAAGATTCCCCGCAGTTTGGAATTCCCCACAGATTGGCAACCCTGCTGTGTATGCACTAATTTTCATTCTAACCCCCTAATTCATAAAAATTAACAAAGGTTTTCTAAACCTCTTTTAGTTGAAATATGTTTTGTCGAGTTTATACTATGTCTAATATTGAAAAGAGGGAAAGGGAAAAAGATGTTTAAAATAAAGTTTTGCAAGCAGTTTTTAATTTTTATGAATATTGCGTAAATCTTTGTGTGTACTTACATGTAATTACGACATCGAAGTGAATTCTTCCCTTATATTGACAATTTGATATACGATTAAGGGGCTACCTGAATTTTCCGGGGTCCAGTGCTGCCCCCATTTGAAATAAATCTATTGAAAGGAAACGGAGATTTCATTTAAAGTTTTGTCTTGATCAGACCCTAGATAACCCTTCAAACTATTTTATGAACTATTGTTTACATTTTAAAGTGAGAACGTGAAACTTTTCTACGCACAATTGCGAAAAACGGCCACTTTTAGCGTATGTGCTTAGAAAAGCTTAATTTTCTCACTTCAAATTATAAACAGTAGTAAGTAAAATAGTTTGAAGGATTATCTAGAGCCTGGTTTTTAAATGATATCTCCGCTTTCTTTTAAATGATTTATTTTATGGGGCATTCACATGAATTACAGGAATTACTAACTTTGTTAGTAATTCCTGTAATTCATGTGAAATTATTTTGTAAATACGTGAATTATGACCCAAAACAGTTCGACGGAAGGGTAAGACTAATGGCGCAACAGTATCTCGAGAAAGAGTTCTAAACGTAATTTTACTTAAAAGTTGTGAAGAATTAATCTTATTACGATCTATTTTATATAAAAGAATTTCAGGTCCAAAATATCCTTTCTTTTATCATAGTATCCTCGGTTTATGCCTTGTTTTCTCCAAAAAAATTACTCATACAGCAAGAGTTTCTTTTATTATGCGATTAGGCTTTCCACTTTGACTGCTACAATTATTATAATAAGTTCTGGATTGTAGGTTTCGGCGCACCCACCCAGTCCAACGCCACGTTCGAGAGCTTAGCGACACAGAACACCTTGACGTTCGGTAACCTCGCGCAGCAGTCGGGATCACCGCCGCAACAACAGCAGCCCACCTTCAACACGTAAGACAGCTTGTTAAAGCTTCATTAATTTGAAATGCAGGCAGGTTTCGGCGCATGACCTTCCCCTCCCAACCCCCCCTCAATCCAACCCGCTCACGCCACTCGCGCGCTACTTTGAATTCCTCGGTTGAATCCTGAGTGAATTCAACCGTAGAATCCTTCGTTCTTCGGTTGAATTCACTCAGGATTCAACTAATTTAGAGTGAAACGAAGGATTCATGTACTTCGCCTGGCGAAATAAAACATTTACACCGAGTCAATTGTACCAGACCACATTGCTGCAAAGCCGTACGCGATAAATCCTGAAACTATTAGGCCGATTTTGATGCGTTTTTTTACATGTAAAGCATTTTACCTGAAAAGTTTACGGTTAGAATACTATATCCTTACGAAGCCGGGCCCGCTGCGCTAGTTTATCAAAAACTAATCTATGCATTTTTTCCAGTTCACCATCCTTCACTGGTTGGCGCGGCTGATGACAGTATTACAAGGACCGGGCTGTGCGCATGAAGCACTCTCAATGACTTGTATTTTGACATGAACAGTTAACTATGTATATGAGTTGCAGCAAATATCATAAATATCCATATAATCGTGTTAACTTTGTGCGTTCATAATTTATTCAATAACGTGTGTTCATAGCGCGAATGATCTGTATTTTGACATTCGTGAATAATAAAAATATACCAAACTATGTTATACTGTATTCAAATATATATATGTGTTGCAACAAATACTTTGTGTGTTCGCGTTTCTAATGTAATCCAAAATTAATGCGCTGATGTTAAAAAATCAATAATGTATCTAATCCAATTTATCTAATATGTATCAGTTAATTAATAAAGGAATATTATGTGAGCTTCTGATTATTATTTTACTACTAGATACTTCTCATCTGAGTTGACACGAATAAAGGGGTATGCTAATAAAACTAACGTTAAGAAATGGAAGTGTCGGAAAAAAAATTCGTACTTTTATAGGTAGTTTGAAACCCTGTTATATATCAATTTGCACCTAGAAGAGTTATTTTTTCTACCAATTGTCAAGAAGTGGCAATACTGACTAAGGTAAATTCTACTAGCGGCCATAGCAGCCGTAAATAATCGGGCAAGCGCGTGTCATCCACGCTCAACTCTTGCATTGCACAACAAACACTTGCATTTGAAAGTCATGCAAAATTACAGCTTTCTAGTGCTAATATTCTTTGAGCTAATCCGCCCACGGACAGACACATGGAAAAATTTTAAAGGTTCCTTGTCAAAACTTCGCAACCCTAAAATTCTTTAGTACGTTAAGCCAAACGCCTGGGTGGAATTTTTTTACAAAATCAAAACTTCCTTTATCGAACGCGCTCATTAAAGAAGTGTAAACTTCCATGACCAACTTTCCAACTTCACATGCCTCATTATACTCTAACAAACTCGTCCGAGCTCCGGACATTGGCTAACGAACGAACTTTGTAAGTTATTGAATCTCACAAATTCCGATGCTTTATTCTTACCTACTTGGTATAAGCACCTAAATTAAACAGTTTTAAAAAACAGACGATCTTCCGAATTAGAAAAGATGTGCACCCATCTGTTTAATGAATGAGTCATCATCATCATCCGAGCGTATTCCCGGTTGCATCCTCAGCAGTAACGCTTCAGAGCCCGGGGTCCGCTACCTAACCAAGGAGATTTGACGAGGTTACTGGTTTTTACACAGAGCGACTGCCGTCTGACCTCCACAACCCAAAGGGCAAACCAGGAACCAATCCTTGGATAGTTTGATGATCAAACGCTAGGTGGCGTTCGGGACCCAGTTTTACGTGCCTTCCGAAACACGGAATCATCTTTCTTTTCGGATAATCAGGTGATTCAAGCCTGCAATATCCTATCCAGACTGGAAACAACTCCTCACAAAGTATGCTTCCCAGTGGGAATCGAACCCATGACCTCCGGGTCACAAGGCGAACGCCTTGACCACTGGACTACGGAGGCAGTCCAGTGTTTAATGAATGAGTAAGTGTTTAAATGTAGGTTGGGTAAATTTATTGGTTTGACTAAACCGTTATATCTATAACAATGACAATGTAACGTTTAGTTCAGAAAAACGATGAAAAAGGAAAAAAAGTCCAAAAATCTTTACACACAAAAACTGTTTTAATTGACAACATTTCATTTCCTAAAAGATATGAAAATTCAAAACACCATCTAATATCGATAGTTATTTCAGTAAAGTAGAATTAGGATTGGAAAAAATACACATGCATTAAAATGTTTACATAGTTTGGTGACGAAATGCTAATATTTCCTTTATATGATTGAAATTTCAGGTTAAATAAAAATAATATTGACATCCAGGTCTTAAAACTAAAAAAAAATAAAGTAAGGAAAAATGCTACCCTAAAATGGGGCGACTTTCAAAACACAAGACAAGTGATAATACAAGTGATAGCTTTTTTTTGGTTTTTTAATTAAATTTTTCAAATTTCTGAACGCATATTTATTTAAGTTTTTGAAATAGCAATCCTGGTACGTCCACCATCTTTTCACAACGCGTGTACGCTGGAGCCCTTGTTTTTATTTTCAGTCAAATTCACCCCAATCAACTTTAAAACGCTGTAACTTAAAAAGTAAAAAGTGAAACAATTTTTTTCTTTGTCTTCTTAATTCCTGTAACTGCGACTATGAGATTCGTTAAAAAACGTGGGTTACCCAAAAATGATAGGGCAAATTTTTGATAGGTATAGAGATGATAGGGCAAATTTTTTTTGTCGAGTATTACAAGCGTAATTTTTTATGCCATTTGTTTTCCACATACCATGTCGTCAATATAATATTTTTATGCCAAAAATTGCTGAGATAGAAGCGTTTGAATGTTTAAATTAATCAAAGTAACCCTTTTTTACGATACGTAAGTTTTTGTATCGATATCGATATTTTACTGCTACAAAACACAACTCTATAGACGTCAGTAAAGGTTTTATTTTTTAATTATAATGTATGGCAAAGATGTAAACTCGTTACATCCTAACTCTTGTACTTACGCTCTTTTAGAATGGAGAGATTTTAAACAATTTAATTTTAGGGGAAATAATGAAAAGAAATGAAAAAGAAAAAATACGTACCTATGTCCTTTTTTTTGAAGTTCTTTAAGGAAAAAATATAAAATATGAATATAAAATTTTTGAAATGTTGTCAATTCTTCATGGATGGAACATTTAAATGTTGTCCTTTTCTATTCACTCAAGTATATTCCATCCACGGCGACGTATGGAGCAGCAGCACTAATACGAATATTCTGCCATTAGTTTATGCATTTATTTTCCATAAAAGCACAGAACTGACTGACTGTAGTTTATTCGATTTAATCAAGACACGAATTCCTAAATGGAATCATATAAAAGTGAACGTGGACTTTGAAGAGGCCGCAATCGCGGCATTACGCCAATTTGATAAAACAATTAAAATCAACGGATGCCACTTCCACTTCACTAACAGTTTATGGCGAAAGGCGAAAGCTTTGAAAATTAACAAAAATAAGCGTAACAAGAGAATAGTGTCTTTATGTTGATATCAAGCTCATTTGCCTATAGATAAAATTAACGAGGGCTGGGTTTACATAAAAGGACAAACTACGAAAAAAATAAAGCAATGAAAAAATTCATTAATTATTTTGATGACTTTTGGATGAAACCTGATGCTATGAATGTTGACGATAGCTCACGCGCTATAGTGGACTGTATGACTTGAGTTCAAATTAAACAAAGAGTTCGTAGTACTAGATATTTATTACACACTGTTCGCTATGCCGATCTGGCTGAATACAAATTAACCTAATCACTATTTCACAATGGTTCTTTTCTTCTGGAGGCTCCTTGTAGTTCCGTTCGTTGATCTGTTCGTTGGCACACCGCAGATAACACTACACAATACAACTCGAACATTTTACTAACTAAACTTACAGCTATATATACAAATCCTAACACTAATCGAAGTACACGGCTCGCGTTGGCCATTGTACCAATAGGGACGCGCGAATATCTTCCGCCTCGCTCTACGCGTCCCGTTCTCTCCGGCCTCCCCTCCACTTCTGCCGCCAGTTGCTCACGGCGATCGGTCGGGTGCGCTGGCGTTGATGCTGTTGTCCGCAACAATGAAATTGCAGTGCGTGTTTAGTGAACGACATCGCACCACAAACCCGGTGGAAGAATGGCACCATAATATTAATAAAAAAGTTTCAAAAAATGAAAGCAACTTATGAATAGTATTCAAGATTATTTACGATGATAGCAATTTAACAGCCTTTTATGCAACCCAAAAAAAGAAGAAAAGTTAGTCAGGAAAATGATGATTTCATTAGAGAAACACAAATGGAATTAATTTCTGGTGATATAAGCATTGCTCATTCTTGGACAAATTGCGTTAACATAAGCATACATAATTCATATTATATATTTCCTAAATTCGCAAAAAAAATATAAGATATTTTTATGGAAAATTACCTTTGTTTTATATTAAATCACTTGTTAATTAATTTTAGTGCGTTTTATTAATTTATTCATTCTTACATGATATTTTTAGAAAATGAAACTAATGAGAATGGTGTTAATTGACTTTAGTTTCACTTGTCCCATTAAAAAAAAACAATGGAACTACTGAGAAAAAAAATTACACTAGTTCCATGGGACAACTACGATGGAGCTAGTGAGACAAGTCTAATTAAGTTTTGTTTCATTTGTTCTTTTATCAAAGTCAATGGAACTACTGAGAAAAAAAAATCTCACTTGTTTCATGGAACTATTTGATAATGGAACTAGTGAGAATGATCCGTTTAACAAAACATTTCGTAAACGATAAAGTCTGTAAATAATATTACGCAATTAAAAACGTTTAGAACCACTGATCAAGGCA
Organism: Acrobasis suavella; assembly: GCA_943193695.1. Taxonomy (NCBI): domain Eukaryota; kingdom Metazoa; phylum Arthropoda; class Insecta; order Lepidoptera; family Pyralidae; genus Acrobasis; species Acrobasis suavella. The sequence goes on from OW971939.1 coordinate 9,655,120, forward strand.
CTGTTTTCTTCCTCTTTTCATTATTTTGTAACAAACACAGACTAAGTATATTACTATTATATATTACATGCTATTGAACACTATCACGACACTAGATAAAGAAAAAAATATATTGCACCCACTTCCTGTTACCGATACAATGCAACTTAGTATTTGTCAGATATGTATTTTAAATTTACTCGCTGCAGTCATGATTTATCATAAAAAAATATATGTTGGGTCATACGAGAAAACTTGATGTTTGTTTATTGTAAAACTGTGTGTTTATTTGTAAGCGGCAAAATAACTGTATTAATTTCAAATGTCTTTGTAAAGTGTATAAAATATTGCAAACTTTAGGGGGCCATAAAGTTTGACGCCTTAAAAAATTGGAATAGCAATATACTAGTACTTTCGTTAAAATTTCACTTTTTCTTCAGGAGCTCATTGTCGAAAATATAATATATTTTTTTAAATTAAAATTATTTCTGTAAATGGATAAAAACTATTGGAACTTTGTCATACTATATCGTATTATAAATTGATGAGTTCGGTTTATGACGAGGCCACTTGTTTTTCAATAACTGAATAATGATCCCGCCATGGTCCCGCTATTATGATATCATAATAGCGGGACCATTTTCTTTGTTGAATATTTTGAAATCATATGAGTGTACGAATTTAACTATGTAAGTATAAAATAGCACTAATATTGTACTAAATCCTAGACTTGCGGGGGTCCCGCCATCTTGACGTTTATGTAATTTCTAAGTTATGATTTTCGCCATCAAATTCTAGCCAAACTAGTTGCATTTGCGTAAAACAAATACACACTTGTGAGATATCTGTTTGATATAAACTTACTCAGATTTAACACCTCTTTAAAAGTAGGTATTTTAGTTTTTTTTTTTTCATAAAAATTTTTGAAAATTTTCGGTAACTATATGAACTCGCAAAAAAACATTTCACCGACTGACATTTGTAATGCTTCGTTTTTTCTTCTTGCAAACCGCAGCGATATCTGTTTAAGACGCAGAACTATAATTACAAAAGCTCGTATTTTCCCGTTGTCCCCATTAATGCGGACAGCGGGTTTTTAATAAAAATAATAAAATTTCTTCCCCTTGTCTCCATACGCAGTTCCGTCAAATGGGGACAACGGAATTTTAATAAAAAAAATCAAATTACTTCCCGTTGTTCCCATTGAGTTTAAATGAGGGTTGATTCTGACTTTGTTGCGATTCAGTGATAAAAAGGATATTAATGTGATTAATAATAGTTATAGTTACTACTGTTGATTTAGCTTTGAGTCTAGTTGTGTTTTGTGTGTAAAAAATCATATTTGTTTCTACATCTTAAACAAAGATCTTAAATTAAAATCTATTATAATATAAAGTAGATATACAAAATATCTTTTATTTTAGTCTTAGACCGGCTGCGCTATATTACCCCCGTGTAAAAAAACATAATGTGGATAATGATACGTGAAATTTTAACTGAACGTTGTCCCCAATGACTTTACGTACAATGGGGACAACAAAAACGAAATTTTTTGACGTGTCCTTTGTCCCCATCATGGAAAACACGGCAGCAAAAGCTGCTTTACCGACACCTAGAGCGCCAAATAAAAACTTCCTAAGTATAAATATACAAAGTACTCTGTGCCCCAAACAATAAACATGCGGTAGCGTGTTCAGCCAGATTCCAAAAAAAAAGGAGTTCAGATTCTGCTGCTGCGGCAGCAGCCTTGCCGTGCTGATTGTAAAATACAAGAAACATTTTAAAATTTTAAGTATTTTTGACCTCATCACAACTTGAAACCTATATAACCTAAGTATGCGCCTACGTGAAATTTATTTGTTAACATCAAATGTTTATAGGTAGTACCTACACACGTGACATGACCTAAGCCTAAATAGTAACTTTAAAATTTTAAAGAAAGAATAGATATGACCTCTTTGTAACATGGCTACAGATACTATCACTCTACATCGTTTCAAATCAAGATAAAAAAGAACTGTTAAATTATAAAACGCAAACTTATTCAATAAAGTTCATCGCTTATTTCATTAGTGGAGTTCACAACTTTTCCGATCCCACGGAGTTTGGGAACTTCGCACGCGCTCGTCATTATACATTCAGACAACTCTAACAAATTCCTGACACAATATACCGAGCGAGCAGAAGAATAATTTATTACACAAGGTTAAAGTTCCAACCCAGATTAAAAACTATCGTAATCAAAGTTAGATATTAACAATAAGTATTTGCTTATAGTCCTAGTTATCAACTAACCTAGTAAACAAGCGCCCTGTTACACCAGGCAAAGTTTTCCAAGTCAGATCAGACAGGATAGAAATCAAATGTTGCATCTAAATAAGACTTGGTTCACTAAGCAACGCATGTTAACGAGACAGTAGTTATTAGTGTTATTTTTGACTAGACACACTGACATATGCTATAGTTTGATGTTCCATAGCCCATAGCTAGCATTATGCCAGTAAGGTACATTTCCGACTACATAGTACTTACGAGTATGTTATCAGACCAAAAACATAAATATGAAAATGGATGCTAACATCAAATTCAACAAAAAAATATAGATCTAAGTGGCCGCCAAGTCCTGTAAGAATCCTGAAATTTATTAATAAAAGTGTTTGATCTAGCTAGTTCGTTTACCAGCTATTCTGAAAAGAAGAATAGGACCTTGCAATGTAAAAACAATAACGTTTAACGTAAAGATGATAAGTTGATTAGCCTAATATACTACTAAGCATCACTAAAACTAGGTAGCCAAGTCAAATGTTAAGATTCAACAAACTTGACCGATGAGCACGGGGACGGGTAACGGAGCTATGCATATTGCGCGAGACCCTAGTATTAGTGGCATTAGTGCTAGTAGGTAGATATCTACCACAGAGTACTTTTGTATATACTGAAATAGAGACCTATCTTCGCGGTGTGAAGCGGAAATAAATTTTGCAATGCATAACTAACGCCATCTGTTATTTTTAGTAAGGATTAGATATATATATCTATACCACGAAGTACCGTCTATGGTATACCTACTTTATAGTTTACCTACGTATGATGTTTTTGTTTTGGGAGATAAACCTGCCATACTTCACAATGTTTATGTAATTACGCCAAAGAGACAATTAATGGAGATGGCAGTCACACAATATTTTGGATTATAAATAATTAAGTACATAAACAATGCGAAATAGGCTCAAAATGAAAGCCTTATTTAAAATGTAATGAAAATCAATTATATTATCAAATCACACGATCATCGCAGAATATACATGGTTGAAATGACAAAACATATCCAAAATATAACACAGTTCTATTTGTCTCAGCACATACTTTATATATTTAGTAAGTTTTCTTGATTTTTGTTTCACACCAAAGTTCACATCACAACATTACAAACTAGTACCTACAAGTTTAAAACTTTATCGGTGTTGCCATTTGCAGATATAGAAATTGTACCAAGAAAAATTGACGTTGATGTAATTTTACGGACATTTGTCTTTTTACGGTTTGTTTAATGTTTTTTTAATTAAAATCATATTTATTGGTTTTATTTTCACCCTCATTTGTGTCGAATTATATTTTTTTTTATTATTAAAATCTACTATCGTTAAAAAATGAGTAACTAGAGACATCTTTTCAAATTCTATTGAACTATTTAGTTACTTTTACTAGTTATGCCATCTGTTATTTCTAGTACGAACTTATATTATATGACCAAATAAAATGATCTTGGTTTATATAAGGATCATACAAAGATAGAATACATTTTGAATCGATATCATTATACATCATAATTTCCTACTTTGTTGTACTAACATTAACCCCTCTGATATCTACTGATTCGGTATTCTCGGTATTTGCGTTCGCGTACCTATGTACGCCGGACAACGGCCGCGGCTAACGAAGCACTGTAACTTTATATCGGAAATTCGAGAGCCTTATCGATGGAACAGATTTTTGTAGTGGCCACTCCGTGTATGCTCGGATTCCAACTGCTATTTATATTTTTTACACTCGGACTTCGTCAGAGAAGTTCACTATAGGTACCTATCTAGGTACCTATACCTATGTACCTATATTTTGTAAGTTGTGAAAGCCTAGGCACAGTTAATAAGTAGGTAAGTAGGTACATGCATTGTGGAAAATCTTGATTAAATAGGTAATCCCCCAGCTTTTGTGTAGGTACCTTTTCATGGTACCTACACAAAAGCCTCATCCAGATTTATTTTACCTCTACATACTTAGCATGTATATTATCTTGGTTTATAATAAGTATCTATTATTTAGAGTGTTTCACACTCAGAAATTTCATAAAATTTCGATTCGCAGAAAAGGTTTCATAGAATATTTAGGTTAGAGAATTGACAACATTTCATTTTCTAAACGGTATGAAAATTCGAGAATCATTTCGAGATTTAGCAATTCTGAACACGTAAAATATTTTTTCTGATTTTTTTGAGTTATATTTTTAGAGATAAATGAAAAAAACTCAAAGGTACAAGGATATAGGCATTTAACAGGTTACGCCTTTGCTTGAACATCAAAAAGTGAAAAAATTATGTCAAGCTGTCAGCTGTCAATTGACGTGTGCGTCAATCTGACAACTGACATCACGAGTGAGAGAGAGAGATAATAGTAGTGTTGTCCATAGAAGTATCAGTTCGATAGGAAGACCATCTAATATCGATAGTCCTTTCAGTAAAGTAGAATTAGGATTGGAAAAAATACACATGCATTAAAATGATTACATAGTTTGGTGACGAAATGCTAATATTTCCTTTATATGATTGATATTTCAGGTTAAATAAAAATAATATTGACATCAAGGTCTTAAAAACTATAAAAAAATGAAGTAAGGAAAAATGCTACCCTAAAATGGGGCGACTTTCAAAACACAAGGTGACATTTATGATAGCTTTTTTTTTGGTTTTTTAATTAAATCTTCCAAATTTCTGAACGCCTGTACGCCGGAGCCCTTGTTTTTATTTTCAGTCAAATTAACCCAATTAACTTTAAAACGCTGTAACTTAAAATGTGAAACATTTTTTCTTTGTGTTCTTAATTTCTATAAGGGGCGACTATGAGAATCCGTTAAAAAACGTGGGTTACCCAAAAACCCCATTTCAAGTACAGAGATGATAGGGCATTTTTTTTTGTCGAGTATTACAAGCATAATTTTTATGCCATTTGTTTTCCACATACCAAGTCGTCAATATAATATTTTTATGCCAAAAATAGCTGAGATAGAAGCATTTGAATTTTTAAATTAATCAAAGTAACCCTATTTTACGATACATAAGTTTTTGTATCGATATCGATATCTTACTGCTACAAAACACAACTCTATAGACGTCAGTAAAAGTTTTATTTTTTAATTATAATGTATGGCAAAGATAAAAACTCGTTACATCCTAACTCTTGTACTTACGCTCTTTTAGAATGGAGAGATTTTAAACAATTTAATTTTAGGAGAAATAATGAAAAGAAATGAAAAAAAAAATACGTATGTCCTTTTTTTTGAAGTTCTTTAAGGAAAAAATATAAAATATGAATATAAAATTTTTGAAATGTTGTCAATGTTGTATTTTTATTTCAAATATTATTGTTACAAAGACTAATTACTTGAATGGAACATAATTTATAGAAACACAGTTCAATGAATTTTAAACCTCATCTCATATTTTCATTTAACAAACTAATAAAATCCTTACTAATATAATATTATAAATGTGAAAGCGTGGATGTTTGTTACGCTTTCACGCAAAAACTACTTGACGAATAATCATGAAATTTTGTACACATATTCTGGGAGGTACTAGAAGTAACATAGGGTACTCTTTATTAAAAAATAAAAATATTTAAAAAAAAAAAATAAAAAAAAATTTGTCAACAAATATCAACAATTTCCAATTAAAATCATCTTAGACATATTTTCGACTTCCACGCGGTCGAAGTCGCGGGTTAAAGCTAGTATTAAAATATTTTTATAAAGAATATTAATTGTTCGGTATATCCTTTCGCATAATTATTTTATAAATAAATATATTTAAAATATTCAATGAAATTATTTACCATAAAATAAGTCAAAATAGATTAAAATCGCTAGCAGAATAGTACGTGAAATTAGAACTGTGGCCCCATCAAAAACTACTTGCTACCAGAAAAGTAGGTTAGGTTAGGTAAGAACTGCGACCCGCCGCCCGGGTTCCCATCTTCTAGCGATGGGGGGCTTAGTACCTGCGGTTTGCCTCACCCACAGGGAAGCCAAGAGGAACCCACGGCCCGGGTCGAGATCTAGGTCTCCCCGGACCGCGTGGAGGCCATTCCAGGTGGGATGGCTTGGCTGTGAAGGAAGGGGGTAAACTCCCTTCTTTCACAGCCGTGGTAGGGGTCGCGGAGTCAGAGGAGTGTTGGTGTTACGTTGCCGCTCTCCCTATCCTCCGCGACCAAGCGCGGCCGTGGCGCTTGGCACGGTGTCGGTGGGGCCGTAGAGGCGGAGGAGTGTCGGTGTTACGTTGCCGCTCTTCCTATCCTCTGCGGCCGGCTTGGTGGGCCCCGGCTGCCGTCAGGCGGACCTGGTCAGGGCCTGATTTTGCAGGCCCCATATCTTGAGGGCTGATTGGACAGTGGAAACGGGATTCCGTCGTCTGACAGACAGCACATCGGAGTGGAACTAGTGGAAGGCACGTGTCGTGTCAGCGCGCCTGTCCTTATTGTCGGCGAAGGCCGAAAGCCCCCCCCCCCCCCCCCCCCCCCACATGCTCGCTCTGATGCCCTCTCTTAGTGAGAGGGACTCCAGAGCGAGCAGGGACCGCCATAGCGGTCGCCGCGCCGGGGCTGTGGAGCAAGAATAGCACACGGTTAGTACTGTGATGTGACCCTTCCAGTAAACAAATAGAAATCTATGATTTAAAATTAATCATATTGAAAAACATATAAAAATAATAATATTGGATTTGATATTATAAACATCGAAAAAGTAAATCTTATTTGTAAAAAAATCTATAATTTAAATTGTTCTTATGAAGAGATAATAAATATTCTGATTATTGATTTACTGTGTAACAAATTTCTAGATAAAAAAGATTCACACTAAATAATCTACGTATTGATTATTCAACGAAAAGATAATCTGAGATTTTTTTGTAAGTATAACGTAAATCTATTTAACTTTTGTCTATTATAAAGCTTGGGTAGGTACATACTTATATTTATATGTACTTTTACTTAATGTAGGGCAGATATTAATTACCACTTGTGTTATTTTAGGTTGCGGCTTGCGACAGTGAAAAAAGCAAATAAACTCCAGTAATGGACACATCAGTCTACGTAGCAATTACAGCGTACCTCTACCTACCTTCAGATTGAGCATTAGGTAGGTACCTCCCTCGGAACGCCGAGTCCTCTAATTGGTGCTTAGTCACGGACCGCGAAAATTATGTCGAAAACTTTGGAGGAAAGCTTGAAGGTTTTTATCCGCCTTGTTTAGGGCGACATGGATATTATTTTCATTGCGCTTGTACATGGGCGTACCTAGTTTCAGGTCTGATTTTTTAGGTCAGATCGTATGCGCTTTTTTTGTCATAAACACTACAAAAGGACACGTACATTAATCATAGGGTATATGTAGTGTGAAGGGCAAACTAGTGATGTAAGTACAAGGCTCGAGGCCTCCGAGTCCTTTTGTCTAGAGCTCGGAGTCGTTTACAGGGCCCGCCCCGTTTGTGTGAAGCTCGACGACTTGGGAGTCTTTTTCAGAGCTCGAGCCTTTTCGAGAGCTCGATCGATCTGGAGGCTTTTTCACGGCTTGAGTCTTTTTCCGAGCTTGAGCCTTTTTTGAGAGCTCGATCGATTTGGTGGCTTTATCACGGCTTGAGACTTTTTCTATGAGCTCTGTGAGCTCAATAATGTGTAATTTGTCCCTATATATTTATATATATATATATATATATATATATATATATATATATATTTATATATATATATATATATATATATATATATATATATATATATATATATTTATTTATTTATTTATTTATTTATTGATGTATGATCATTTTCGCCCGGCTACCTCCTTTTGTTAAATTTAAATATAAAAAAAAAAAATAGCAAACACCCGCAAGAGGTCCTGCTTTATAGGTAGTTAAAAAAATAAACGTAAATGTAAATATACATTTTTATTTGAATTGTTTGAATCGACTTCTGATTTAAAAGTAAATTTCGAGCTAAAATAATCGCCCATACTGTTTACGAGTTTTTTATTTACACTAAGCATATAAAGTCCATTTAACATGTCTTCGATCATTGTTGATCTCAGCCACGTTTTAATGCATCGGGTATGGACACAGAAAATTTTGTCACCTACGTTAGGCTTAGCTCCTTTAAAACAATAGAATGTCAACCTCTCATTTTCCAACCGGCCCCATGGGTCCGGTCGACACAAAAAAACCTCAATCTTAGTGCATTGTCATAAAATTCAATTTATCAAGCAATTTTTGACCTTGGCGTTTGACCGCGCAGTTAGAGAATCGCCAGCCGCCGCTTGCCGCGGCAAGTGGTCTTGAACGTCAAAGTGCGAAATCGATATAGCTGCCCACTAAAATCGGTACATTTGTACCCAAAATCGGAATATGACAAAAAAAATACAATATTCAGTCAAAAAAAAAAAACAAACTAACAGTCTAATCAATAAATAAAATAAACTAATTCGGTTCCTCGGACAAGTGAATTCCCGAGCGGAAAACTCAAGCTCCCTAAAAATATGGAATATTCTGTAATAATAACTAACTACTCATCCATTATTACCAGCCCCGTAACGTAAAATATAAATAAACAGGGTTGCTAACTTAAAACGTAAATGTAAATATGCACGAGAGTGGTAGGGAGTTGCGACCGATTTACATTTATTTTAAACGCTAAATGTCTTTGCCTAGTAAAAAAAGTCTTTTTCATCCCATCTACTCAAAAAACGATGTTTACATCCCAAAACATTTGGAGCTATTTCTCGGGATTAAAACATGAAAAAGAAAATCTCTAGGGATTAAAAACAATTTGAAAACTGAACACGAGTGTAATCTATGTAGAATCAAAAATAATGTTGGCAGTCCAGCAAAAAAAAAAAAAAAGAATTTCGTTTTAAAATAAAAATATAATTGGCGTCAACATGAATGAATGTAGATGAAAATTTTTATGTTCTTAGCATCGGAACGCGCAATTTTTTCTTTGATTCAAATAATTACAGAAGTTTTAGGTTATTTGTATAGAAATTTAATTATTTTTGTAAATGTTAACACTTTTTCGTGACTTTAAGCCGATAGAGAATAGGTCTCAAGCTTACTTATAAAAATTAAAGATATGAAGGACCACACAAACAAAGTTATGAGTGATCATTTATCTTAAGTTGGTGGTCTTTCAAAAAATATTTCTTAGTATTTATTGTATGAAAACGACACCAAACAAAGGTTAGTATTAAATTGTTGGTTGAAGTCTAATGAGGTATTGTAGGTGTTCTACTGTTCTTTATATTTTGTTTCGTATGTGCTAGTTTTTCTCATAGATGGAGATGAAAAGTAGAGTGTGCTACTCGGATACAGTAATATTTTTATCTCGGGCGATATACATGAATCCTTCGCTACACTCAGGATTCCACCGTAGAATCACGAGCGGAGCGAGTGATTCAACTGTGGAATCCTTCGTTTTGCTCTGGATTCAAAGTAGCGCCCTCGCCGTTAAAATATTACCTTATCCCCTTGTAGCACAATCTACTATAGTGGGTCTCAGCTTGCGTCTCTATAATAAAATTCCAGATAATGTAGTTATGTTACCATTACCTAAGTTCAAGACTGCCGTTAAAAATCAGTTAGAAATCAAGGGGTTTAGTTGAGTTGCTTTAAATTGTTTAGCAAATTGATTCTAGTGGCCTTTATAATATGAAATTGGTGTATTTGGGTGTTATAAATGCTCATGCTCATTGACAATATGAGAAATGTTTAAAGTGGACAGTCATAGTGCGGCTGTAGTGATATTTATTTTCGAGTCAGCTGCCCTCCCCTGCCCCCCCCCCCTGGGTACGCCCATGCGCTTGTATAATTACTTTTTAAGGTAGAGGTAGACAAATCATAGAATAGGAGTAGAGTACCTAAGTAGTGGAACATTGTGACAAAACATTTTGAAAATGTTAGTTATCTAAAACGACCAGTCACTAATTCCAAAATTTCATCATTTCAAACAGTAAAAGCAGTACTACAATGCGACACAAATAAGTTGAACAAAAATGGCGGACTTCAAAGCATTTTTGTACAAATTCCCGACACGTACTTAAATTAAACTAAAAATGGCGGTCGTCGTCGGCGCATTATATTATGTACCTGCGCCGATAACCGCTATTTTGGTTCAACTAACCAAAAATGAAGACGGTTGGTGCTTGTTTTTGTTAAAAATATTATTAATAATAAGTACATACCTATTTGCGTAATGCAAGCTGAGTCCTTTATTTATTTAAAGTGCAACAAGTTACAAGAGCGAAAAACGTGTGGAGAGCCGGCGCCGGTGTAAAGAGCTCTCAATCAATATGAGCGATTCGAAACCTTTTCACCAATTTAACAAACTGAAAATCTATTTTTTTTTTGCCGATAGCCATTTTTCGCTCTTTCAACATTTTTTAGATGCCTACAAAAAAGAGTTAACTACTTACATAAGACTTTGCAACAAAGAAAACTAAGCTGATTGGAAATCTGGCACTGTCGTAGGAAATTAATATTTAGACAAGTGTACTCTATGTATACTTATCTACCTACGTACTTTGGGTAATGTTTATGTTTAATTTTATTATAACTTATTATATTTCATTATAAATTACACATATATGTAAAAATGAGGTCTTTGTTCCCTGTGGGTAGACAGAGCCAGGTTATAGCCAGGCAGACCAGGCCATGTCGTATAGTTGGAAATGTAAAGTACTAGGTACGAATATAGTCGAAGTTTGCGAGATTATTTTATGTACAATAAAAACAAAATATTATTGATTGATGTTTCTTTGCCTACTATTTAAAAAGATATATCAGCTGCGGTTTTTGGCGGGAAGTCAAAGGGTTCAGTTGGAGTTTGCTTTAAACGTTTTGCAAATTGATTCTAGTGGACTTTATTATATGAAATTGGTGTAGTTTAGTGTTATAAATGCTCATGCTCATGGACAATATGTAAAATGTTTAAAGTGGACACTCATAGTGCATAGTGCGGTTGTAGTGATATTTATTTGCGGACTGTGGTGGGCGTCTTTAGGCGCCGTCCGCCACTCAATCAGCTATGAAAACCAGTGGGCTCGTATAGATTTGTCGCCAGAAGCTCCATAACATACTCATTACAACAACATCTATCTTCATTTAGTAACCCTTTTACATTCATAACACAAAATATTCAGAGTATATATAAAAACTTTGACGATTTTCACGTTCTTCTACATAGGCTTAACTTTGACTGTGACATAATCATGTTAACTGAATGTTTTCTACAAAATCGTGGTAATCTACCCCTAATGCAAGGTTACAATATTTTTAACAGTTTAGATAATTTCAATAAAAACGGCGGGGTTGTAGTTTACACTCGGAATACATTGGATGTCATTGTAGAAGAACCAATTATATTAGACTGTAATCGGCTACTTATAAAAATCGGCACAGATATTGCAATATTAGCCATATTACCGTTCCCCTTCTCATACAAACGCCAGTATTTTCTCAGTGTCTTTAAATGAAACACTGCAAAAGTTATCCTCTTTCAAACACATAGTTATTATAGGAGACATTAACATCAATATTCGCCCGGAGAATAACGATTCAGATACTATGGAGTACCTTAATATATGTGCTTTCCACGGCCTACTTCCTGCACATACGTTTATCACGCGACCCAAAAGCGGTACTAGTTTGGATCATATTATGGTAAAAACTAACTTTCAGTCATTAACAATAGTACCTAACTCGAGCATAACCGATCATAGACTACTAACATTAAATCGTAAATCAAACTTTCGTGAAACGCAAAATAATGCTAAAATAGATTACAATAAACTTGAAGGTTACTTATGCAACATTAATTTTGACCTAGTTTATAATAACGCTAATGCGAATATTTGTATGTCATACTTGATACAAACTGTTCGGCAAGCTATAATAAGTAGTACAACAAGAAAATATTTCAATAATAAAAATCGAAACATTAAGCCCTAGATTTCACCAGGGCTCATTCGTTGTATGAGACATAGGGATAAATTACACAAAATTGCAAACAGCAATCCGGAAAATTTAGTATTACAGTTATCATATAAACGTTATCATAATTTTTGCAATAACCTTCTTAGAAAAATCAAGTGTAACTACGAAAAAAATGAATTATTAAAAGCCGGTGGCAACAATAAAAAAATATGGCAGACTATAAAGCAGGTCACATGTACTACAAAAAAGCATGAGTCATCCTCTAGTTTATTAAAAGTGCACGCGTCACAGATGACCTCTGCAAACATTGGAAATTCGTACTTTGTATATATAGGTAAAAATTTAGCAGAAAAAGTAAAAAAGCAGTTGCCTTCAAGTTCGATTCTCTGCTGTTCTCTCAATTCATTTGTGTTACTAGACAAGGATGAAACTGAAGTGGAAGCGATTATTACGAGCTTGAGGGATACCTGTACCACTGGTTGGGACAATATATCTAATCATATACTTAAACATTTCAAACATATCCTGGTCCGCCCATTAACCCATATTTAAAAAAAATGGCTGAATGAGAGTACATTCCCTAAATGTTTAAAAAAAGCCGTCGTAGTTCCTATTTATAAATCCGGTGACAAAGAGCAAGTTTCAAACTATAGACCTATTTCATTATTGCCTTCGATATCAAAAATATTAGAGAAAATTATAAACAATAGGCTTATTACTTATTTGGAAAAGTACAATTTATTATCGGAAGTGCAGTATGGTTTTAAATCTACGTTATCAACAGCGGATGCTGTTCATAGTCTAACCGATTATTTAGTACAGGAACTCGATAGTGGCAAACAAACAATTGGAATATTCCTTGACCTTGCAAAAGCATTCGACACAATTTCCATTCCCATTTTATTGCACAAGCTTGAAAACATAGGGATAAGAGGAAATGAGCTTAAACTTTTTGCAAATTATTTGGACGAACGTACTAGTGCGTCAAAATAGACAATATCATTAGTTCTGACCAAAAAATTAGCTGTTTTGGAGTTACCTTGTTTTTAATTTACATCAACGACCTATGTTATCTGAATATACAAGGGGGGGAAATAATTTCGTATGCCTACGACACAACTCTTTTATTTTCTGCTAACTCAGTTGATGAAGTCTTTAAACTTGCGCAACAAGGTTTTAATGTTGTAAATAATTGGCTTCAGCAGCATCTACTAACTTTAAACACTAAAAAGACTAACTTTATTCAGTTTTCCATGCGCCATTCGCACTCATCTCATTCTAACACAAAAATGTGTGCACGTCACTGCACAAACCCTGCAACTAACACGTGCCAGTGCCCTGTTATTTCTAGCACCGACAAAACAAAATATTTGGGTATTGTAGATACTTGACAAAACACTTTCTTTCAAGCATCAAATTGAAATCTTAAATGGCAGAATCCGTAAGTTAATATTCGTCTTCAAAAAATTACGCTCTCAATCTCAATTTGCGGACTCAAAAACAATCAGACAAGTTTATTTCGCCCTTTGTCAGTCAGTATTAACTTATTGCATTACGTCATGGGGTGGCACAGCTAAAACATCCCTACTAACTATTGAGAGAGCTCAGCGAGCCATTCTTAAGGTGTCTACTTTCCGCTCTTTCCTTTTTCCCACAGACCTGCTCTATCAATCCTGTAAGGTATTAACAGTTAGACAAATATTTATATTAAGCACAATCCTCAAACAGCACGCCGCACTGCCATTCAGCACTCAACTGACGAACAAAAGACGGAAAGATATTGTTTGCACAAATAATGTTCAAACAAAGCACGCCTTCTCCTCTCGATTTTTTCTATTCCTTGGCCCACTTCTCTACAATAGACTTAATAAAAAACTAGGTTTTCATCCCCTCACTTATGGTACAACTAAGAAAATTCTTCGAGAAGCCCTACTTAATATGTCATACGAAGAAACAGAGGAATTGCTAATAGTTTTAATAATTAATAAGCGTTTCATTTGTTTATAATATATAATTTTTTATTTTCTTTTTATTTTTTTCCTAACGATTATAATATCATTGTAAGTGTAATTGTTTATTAAGTTTATTATGAGTATATAATACGTGTGTCTTGAGTAACGCCTGAAATACAGGATGATTTTCATCCTAGCTCAGGTACCGTTAGATTATAATATATATCCTTAATGTTTCAATAATGTGTTCCTTATAAAATGTCTAGCTCCTAATTATTTGAATAAAGAATTTATTTATTTATTTATTTATTAGCCTCGACTCTGGTAGTACTTGCGATTGGGATGGAATTAGCATTTCATTCCTTGAACATGCTAGAGACTTTGTTGTTCCTCTTATTTGTAAATTAGCTAACCTCTGTTTTAAAACTGGAGTTTTCCCTAAAGCTCTCAAGCGATCTATAATAACACCTGTTTATAAACATGAAGATAAGACTGAGGTAAACAATTTCAGGCCCATCTCTGTCCTAACCGCCATTACAAGGATAATCGAGAAACTTATAAAATAGTAGAATGACTAACTATCTAAACATAACATTATTTCTAAATATCAGTATGGATTTCGTGAGGGTATATCTACCCAAGCTGCAATACTAGATTTGACCTCTAACGTAATTGAGACTGTTGACAAGGGCGACAAAAGCCTAACTGTATTTATAGACCTTAAATCCGCTTTTGACATAGTATCGATCCCGATTCTCGTTGGAGAACATTAGGATCAGGGGGGTCGCGCTCTCACTTTTTAAGAGCTACCTACAGGACAGAACCCAGGCTGTTAAGATTGATGGTTATGTGAGTGATGAAGAAACTGTTAAATTCGGAGTCCCACAGGGGAGTGTCCTTGGCCCGAATTTATTTCTCATATATATCAATGAATTGTGTAACGTACAGGATGTCTTATACTGCCATCGTCTTTTCAGGAAAAACTTAGGAAGCCGTGCATAATAAGACTGCTACTGGTCTGGTACGGGTGACAGAATGGCTGAGGGATAATTTATTAACTCTTAATATTCAAAAGACTAAGTAATTCATATGTTTCGCTCTATACAACACGTCGCAACCGGGTTCTAATATGACAATTAAGCTACATAATTGCCCTGATCCTGACGATTACATGTGCAACTGTCCTGCTATAAACAAGGTGACTCAAACAAAGTACCTTGGTACTCGTATAATTCATGAACAAAGGCTTAGTTGGCATCCGTATTTGGAAGCTTTAATAAGTCGAATTAGGATATTGATTTGGGTTTTTAAGTCTTTGAGGTACGTTATGTCTAGCAACCTTTTGAATAAGATTTATACTGCCTTAGCACAATAAATCATCTCCTACTGCATACCGACCTGGGGTGGAGCTACTAAGACAGACTTCTTAGCCTTAGAAAGGGCTCAGAGATCCCTTATAAAGGTCATGTACTTCAAACCTCGTAGATTCCCCCCACATGCCCTATACAAAATTAGTAATCTTCTCTTGGTCAGAAAGATTTTTGTCCTTAATCTGATCTAAAATTACCATAAATCAATACCCATTCCTATCCGCTTATATAAATATAACAAAATCAATACTCTTCTTGGAATTTATCCTATGAAATTATATGAGTGCAAAAGAACTTTGATCCGATGGTTGGAGTTTGGACACACTTACTTATGATAAAATTGAAAACTTATTATCTAATCCTACCTATTTAAATATTCAAGCTATCTAAGGCATTTAAATTAATCTATACACAAGTATTTATATACTTTATAAACACCTCATTCTTCACATATCTAATCGGTCTTCTCAATATTTACCACATACTTACGCACCAACACTCTCACACATCCATACGCACAAACACTGTCACACTTCTAAACTTTTACACTGACACAAGGAAAAAAAAATAATGCTCATCTTTGTTTTCTTTTCTTTTTGATTTGTATAAATATAGTACATTCACAAATTTTCTTTTAAAAGAAGAGTACATTCTCATCTTTTTAATTAGCTTTTTTTTTTAATAGGATCTAACACCGTCGTCATCATCAGTGTTGGTATGTAGTGTATGTATGTGTATTTGTGTATTATGTATGTATGTTATATATGTATGTATCTGTAATATTCTAATGTAAGGTATATATTATAAGACATATTATATGGTATATATCTATTATACTATATGTATATTAAATGTAAGTATATTGTGTTGTAAATTTATTGTTTTATTTTTTACGCCGCAACCATTTTTCTGTTTTTCCCTATGGTTGACTGGGAGAGAACGCTTTTAGCGTTAAGTCCGCCAATTGTAAAACAATTTTTAATTGTGGATCAATAAAGTTTTATGAATGAATGAATGAAATGTAGTCCTAATGTGTACATAAATAGGAAGCAGCGGGTCATTCCCATCATGAGTATAATTAGCCTGTTTAGGCCTTAGAGCAACACGTGTTGGTCTATGGTTTAGGCAGAAGTCAAAAATTGCCTGAAAAACTGAAACTTTATGTCAATGTAGTAAGGTTGAATGTCGTCTGTGTCGATTTTAGCATCATGTTGTAATCAAGATTACTGTAATAAATGACTAGTGTTTTTGAAGCAATCAAAGGATCTACCTTTTTTTTACGGAGGAAAGATCCCTGTTACGGATACCCGTCAGCCTGCGGGGGAGGCTGTCGGGTTATGTGGGACTCCACGCCCGAGTGACGCGCCTACCCACTAAAAAACCTCCGGAGTTCCATCACAACCGCTTTTGCCGGGGACACGGGAACGGAAATACAACCGCGAACCCCGGCGCGGCTGGCCGCCAAAGCGGCCCCTCCGCGGGAGCGTCACAGCCCACTCACCAAGTCGGCGCGTCCGGAACTCACGGACGCGCCGTACCTCCTCGGGCCAATTGAGAGGCGGCAGACTCCCACGCAGTCCAACGCCTGTGGACCCATGGGAGCCAGATAAACTGGCTCCCAGCGGCGGAGAAGATGATAGGCTCCGCCGCCTGCCTCTCGCCGCAAACGCGGTGCGGCACCGCTCGGTCGCGGAGGATAGGGAGAGCGGCAACGTAACACCGACACTCCTCCTCCTCCGCGACCGATCTTCAACCACAGCCACGGCGGTGTGGCCCCGCCTGAAGCGCCGGGAGAGCAATGAAACATTCCTCTCCCGGCGGCCCCACCATGGGTGGGGGGAGAACTTCCCACTCCCCCGCCGCCCCATTGGGTGCAAACCTACAGGCTCAAGGCCGAAGCCGAGCCCGCGGGAGCGCCCCTCCTCGGGTGGGGGGAGATCTTCCCACTCCCCCGCCGCCCCAATGTGGGCGCTCACTGCTGGTTGACGACAGCAGGAGCGCCCCCTCGCGGGTTCCTCTTAGCTTCCCCGTGGCTCGAGGCTACCACGGGTACTGAGCCCCCCCGGTACGACAAACCGGGAACCCATTGGGGGGGAATCAAAGGATCTACCTACACCAACCTTTGATTGTATAGTTAGGGTTAGGTTAGGACTTAGGAATAAAGAAGTGAACAAATGAAGATAGGCTCTAAAGAACTAGAATTAAAAAATATATATCAGCTGCCGCTAAAATATGCCAATTTCACAATATATTGTCACAATTTGTCAACGTCAACTTGACAGTTTGGTTAGTATTTTATTTAGTTATTTTGTGATGAATTCGAGAATATTTTACAAAATAAAAGTGAAATGCTTAATAAAAACGTATCATGATCATGATTCTAACTTTTAAAAGTATCTGTTTCTATTATGCACTGTATCAATAAGCAATGCGTGAATTAATTATGAGGCGAGTGTGGCTAGTGCAAATCTGCGTTTTATTTTTTTCGTGTTCTTCAATCGACGGTTCTGACGAGCCTAAAAGTGAGAAAGAAGAAGTGGACTGTAGCACGTTGAGGCTAGGACAGTATATATGCCCAGATCCCAGTATAAACCAAATAGATCCAGATACGCAGCAGTACAAAGGTTGTACTAAAGGAGAAATCAATCCTTCTGAAGGGGAAGCCTTAGGTAATCATTAAAACCTTTTTTATATCGGCATATATGCAGGCTGCTTCCAATCAGTCGTTTTGAAAATTCTTCAGGGAGGCCTATGTCCAGCATTGGACTTCCTGTGGTTGATATGATGATAATGCTCTTATATCTACCTAGCTTTTGCCCGTATCTCTGCCCAGTCCATGCACAGACTTTCACTTGGGAACTTTAGAGAAAAAAAGCTATTTGTCAAGACTCTAGTTTCATTCCAATCTATTTCTCGTTTTGTGAGGTAGACTAGGAAAATTAAAAAGCCTCTTGAAACCCAGAAAATGCAATATGTGTCTCGGTCACTATAAAAGATCTTAAAATCTCTAGAAGTTAAATGAACCATTGTTTGTTTTACAGTGCAATGTATTGCTGCAGAAGGTATTATTTGTCAAGGATCTAATAGCTCTACTTTCAAAAAGAAGTTGCCTTGTAAATGGACGTAAGTACTCTGCATAATATACATATGTGTAGGTATTGTTTATGATATTTAGTTTGCCAGTCTTATCATTACAAAATGATGGTTCATAATAACCACCCAAGTGTGAGTCAGACTCGTGCACAAAGAGTTCTGTACCATTATCCATAAAAAATGATGTTTGTTGTGTGAGAGCCCCACTTAAATACTTATTTTATTCTGTTTTTAGTATTTGTTGTTATAGCAGTAACAGGAATACATAATCTGTGAAAATTTCTACTGTCTAGCCATCACTGTTCATGAGATACAGCCTGGTGACAGACGGGCAGATGGACAGATAGACGGACAGCGGTATCTTATTAATTCAGAATTCTAATCACAGTTTAATAATCAAAATAATTCTTGTTATAAGCAGTAATCTTCTTCTTTGACAGTGGACTCCTAAAAATATTTTTGAATTTATTAATCAACTTAGCTCTACAATCTGCATGGAAAGAGATATTTTGTTCTTTTTTTGAACCTAAACGAGCTTGGTAGACAAACATATTAGACTTATATTAATGTAACTATTTATTTTCAGTAATGGGTACTCTCTGGAAATAGCGCTGCTACTATCTGTGTTCCTGGGGATGTTTGGCTTGGATCGCTTCTACTTAGGATACCCTGGCATTGGTCTCGCCAAGCTGTGCACTTTAGGGTTTATGTTCCTTGGCCAACTTTTAGACATTATACTCATTGCAGCTCAGGTAACTATTTTATTTTTAATCTTGTGGTCTTCTGATTAGCCACCTGTAAGAAGAATGGTGGATATGAGGTCTTAAGGTTCAAAAGGTACACCATATGTAGAGATTTGTGAGGGTTGGATCTCATTTGTCAGCATGGAACAGCACTTTTCTATTCTGCTATCAGCTTCAGCACCGACTGTGCTGAGGCGTTTCATCGCTCCCTCTCTTGCTCTAGCAAATAACGATTCTGAGTGTGAATCCCGTGTCCCAACCCTAATGTGTAAGACTTTGGAGCACAAAGTTGTGGCTCATGTAGCGCTCACCTTAGTCTGGATATTCTGCATATTCCATTCCTTTAGTAGTAAAATTAATGTGTAAGTTTATATAATATGATATGAAAGTATAGCTTCTGTTCCAAATTTGAAGGTATCGTCTGAGTTTCAGAAGTCTTGTAAAGCTGGTGGTTCCAGTCTTATAGCCACTATTACACATACCATAATTCAATGTCTGATTTCTTCATGTAAAAATGTGTTTGCCTGCTGTGTATTGCCTTGTATATAATAAACAATCTAAATGTCAAGTTTACTAAACACACAATTTATTTGAAATGAGATACTGAATGAAGATATCTGTAATATAATAAAAAAGCTTTTAAAATAGTCTACACTTATACTAAGTCAACGAAAATCCCAATTAATATTCATATTTTTTATAAATATATAAGTTTTTAAATAAATAAATGAACTTATTTTCCAGGTGGTTACACCATCAGATGGTTCAGCATACGTCATTCCATACTACGGAGCCGGTGTCACGGTGATCAGAAGTGATAATGAGACCTACCTGCTCCCTCAAGCAGACTGGCACAACATTACCTGACAGTGGGGTATAATTTCTTTTGAAGAAGATGAGGACTATGAGTGGACATAAAATATCAAATGATTATACCACCAACAGGGAAACTGTGTTCGAACTTTGATTTAGGAATAAATTCTTAGTGGATGAATGTTTGAATGTTATCCTCAAAGGAATGTACCGTATTGAGTAATGCATAATGGCCTTAATTCTAATCAAAACCCTAATCGCCGTAATAATAAAATTCTGATAGATCATTCATTATAAAACAGGCAATATGTACGAATTCAGGATCTTATCAGACAGTATGAAGCAGTATGATATATAGAGAGAGACTATCGAAAGCAGAAAATTTGACTTAGGAACTTTGTTTGGACTAGTAGTAGGAGATTAACATACTAAAAGTCCTTACCTCTCCGTTGTTTGGACTAGTTAGGAGATTAACATACTAAAAGTCCTTACCTCTCCGAGGTGAGCCTGAGGGAGGGGGGAGGGCACAAAGAAGGTCCCGTGTTTTGGTTTTTAGCTTACATATCTTATACAAAACTTTGAATGTTTTCTAGAGAAAGGAGGAGAAGGTGCGTCGTACGAAATTGTGTTATTATAGTACATAGTGAAAGCAGATAAAATTCGTTACATCTTCGGCTTTCACACATTTTATCTATCTCCAATTATTGCCTAGATGAGCCTCGAAAAATGGTCCATTTTCAAAAATGTGTTTTTCACTCTTACATTACTTCATAACCTTTCTCAGCTGCGACCGTAGATTTCAGGATACATATCTCTAATTCAAAAAATATTCCTGCCCACATATATTTACACTAGCTTTAACCCGCGACTTCGTCCGCGTAGTAGTCGAAAATAGTTCTAACAGGATTTTTAATTGGTTTTTTACGTTATTAATGTTGTGATAACATATGAATTATTATGTTAAAATGTTTGAATACTTATAAAATATAATTTTTTTTTTATAACGTAGAGATTGAAAGGCCTAGCAGACCCGGCGAACCTCCCTCTCCCGTTTCCTTCCCGTTCCCGTTCCCGTCATTTGCTAGACCGAGAGAGAGCGACGGAATGCTTCAAAATGGTTAAACTAATCTTGTGTCTCCATACAAACTTCGGACCCCGATTTCACCCCCTTAGAGGTTGAATTAAGAAAAGTCCTGAAATACATACTTACTCATTTACCGTTATGAGTACTCCTGCGAAGTTTCGAATAAAATAGTCTAACTAATCTTGTCACTCCATACAAACTTTGGACCCCCGTTACACCCCCTTAGGGGATTATATTTGAAAAATCCTGAAATGTTTATTCCTTGTTTAGAGTTGGGAATACTTTTGCGAAGTTTTGAATAAAATGGTCAAACTTATCTTGTTTCTCCATAAAAACTTTGGACCCCCGTTACACCCATTTTGAAAAAAATCCTAAAACACGTTTTTACTTATTTACCGCTGGGAGTACTCTTGCGAAGTTTCAAATAAAATGGTCAAACTAATCCTGTTTGTCCATACAAACTTTGAACCCCCGTATCACCCCATTAGGGGGTGAATTTTGAAAAATCCTTTCTTAGTGCACCCCTAGACCCCATAAGGAACCTATGTGCCAAACCTATCGGCCGTTTTTCTAAGTTCCTAGATAGGCAACGATTGGAAATAGATAAAAAGTGTAGAGGCCAAAGTTGTAGAGAATTTTATTAGCATTATTATGTTGTACAACACAAATTCGTACGACGCACCGTTTTCGAGATGTAAGCAAAAAACCAAAAACAGGACCTTTTTTTTTTCACCCGGCTCCCTCGGGCTCACTCCTAACTAGTTTACTCTAGTTTAGTTACTAGTATTAGTTTAGTCTACTCACTCCTAATTATCTCCTAACTAGTCCAAACAAAGTCCCTCAGTCGAACTTTCAACTTCCACAAATTAATTTGTTGACCGGACTGGAGTCCAGCTATCATATAACTTCTAAACAATATATCACAAAGTGAAATCTCCTATTAACTGAATAATTTTACAGTTTTTTCCTCTAGAAAATATTCAACGTTTTAACTGCATATATAATTATTACCATTAATTACGATTCATGACGCTCAAGAGAGAATTAAGGCGACTGAGGGTAATGATTTGCTTTCATTGATTGCTATAGGTTAATAGTAATGTATATTTATTTTTGTAGAAAACGAAGATGATGAGTTTTTATGATTAGATGTGTGTAAATAATTATATTATTTATATTTATTTTTGGGAAGTCAACTCCATTTTAGATAGAAATCGATTCTAAACCGCAACAACGATGCAACAGTTAATTAAATAATGTTACCTAAACATATTTCATCTTCACACAATAATTGATATCAATGAGGGCCGCAATGGTTTTCTGTAGTTTGATAAAATAAGATATAATATAAAACAACCTATTCCTAACTTATGAAATGAATAAGTATTGCAAGATAATCCAAAATATAGCCTTTACTTGTTACGAATAATTTAATGCCTTTTTTATGATTAAAATTACAAAGCTGTATTATAGTATTTGTAGTTATGTAAATATTTAGATTTTAGTATATTTGTTCTGAATTAAATATCTTTGCATAACATGTAAATAGTTGTTGGTAAGTTAAGCCTGAAATATACATAGTAATTAATTAAAGAGGAGCCTCAGTGTATGATTGATCAAAATTAAAATAAAAGTATTAATAAATAATAACACAATTTATATTTCTATAGTTAACCACTTATCAACCATAAATAATAATTAGTTTGTACAGTGTATTAACTAGTCTCCGATTTAGTTTCTTTCTCATCTTGTACGGCTGGCTGAGTTTTTTGTAGAGCAATGTCTGATGGAGGAGCTATCAACGTAAATATCACAGGGATTGTAGATAACACTGGGTTGCCATTCCTTTCTAGTAATCTGATCCATGACAATAAAGAATCTCGAGATGATGTGCCTGGAAATTTAAAGTTATCTTAGTACATACAAATCATCTTTTCTTTCTGCAGCTTTTATCATGTCTAGTTTGATATAGTTACATCTTTGTAAAGATTCTAAAGTTTCTTGAATCTTTAATACACTATCACTTCTCTAGCTCTAATGGATCCAGAGTCTAGGGTCGTATTGTATGACTTAAAGTGTGATGGTGGGCGAGAAGGTAGAAAAAGGATTAAACAATGATGAGTTGCAAGCTTCATCAACTGTTAACATAATTCGGAGATCCCTCGATTGGTTTTTACGATCTGTGTGGAAAGAACAGCTGGTAGATTTTTTCTTTTCTTGTACACCCACGCTTGTCAGGTAGTAAAGAAAGTCTTTAAATTGGTAGTAACTTCTGTTATTGGACTGAATTGACTGCTAGGATTACAGACCTTCAGCATACATAACACTACAGTAAATACAAAGTTACCTGTAGCACATACAGCTACTATAGTTCCATCATCTTGTTCATGCACTGTGGACCTCACTGACGGTAGTGTAGTGCTTCCAATGACTCCAGGTATGCCAGGTGGCTTTTCAATGTTCGACACATCTGAAAATATTAAAAAAATAGCTTTTTTTCTGCTATTTTTAGGACTCATCCCTAGGAAATAATCCCTAGACAAAATGTAGGACGAAAAATCATGATTCTTTGATTTCTCTCAATGTAAGGGAGGGACAAATCTATATAATATACATATAATAAAATCGTAACCGATCGCTGTCTGTACATGGAAGATAAATGAGAAAAAATATTGTTGGGGGCTTTTAAAAACGCTTTTACAAACGAACATAAAACAATGAGTTTTAGAATTTTTGTGTGTTTGTCTGTGCGTTTGTGCACGCTAATCTCAGAAACGGCTGCACCGATTCGGTAGCGATTTTTACTAATGTATTTTGATAAGCTTCACTTAACATTTAGTGTTTGTTTCATTTAAATCCGTTCATAAATTAAAAAAGTTATATCGATTTAAAGAATCACGGCCTACATTTTTGTTCGAAAAATTGATTTTAAAGTAACCAATGCAACCGATTGGCTAACGGTTTTGTTAATCTATATATATAAAAGAAGAAACTGAATGACTGACAGACATATCAACGCACAGCCCAAACAGCTGTGTCTAAAAACTCCAAATTTGGCACATTGGTTCCTTATGAGTTATAGGGCTGCACTAAGAAAGGATTTTTCAAAATACACCCCCTAAGGGGTTGAAACGGGGTCCAAAGTTTGTATGGACAAATAGGATTAGTTTGACCATTTTATTTGAAACTTCGCAAAAGTACCCAGTGGTAAATAAGTAAAAACGTGTTTCAGGATTTTTCAAAATTCATCCCATTAAGGGGTGTAAAGGGGGTCCAAAGTTTTTTTATGGAGAAAAAATATTAGTTTGACCATTTTATTCGAAACTGCGCGAAAGTATTTCCGGCTCTAAATAAATAATACACATAATTTTTCAAAATTCATCCCCTAATGCGGTGAAACGGGGGACAATAAGTAAAATGTGTTTTAGGATTTTTCAAAATTCATCCCTTGATGGATGAGGGGGTGAAACGGTCCAAAGTTTGTATAGACAAACAAGATTAGTTTGATCATTTTGAAGCGTTCTGTCGCTCTGTCTCGGTCTAGCAAATGACCTGAATGGGAACGGGAAGGAAACGAGGGAGCAGGAGAGGGAGGTTCGCCGGGTCTGCTAGGCCTTTAAATCCTTACGTTATAATAAAAAATGATATATTTTAATTTATATGTTATCACAACATTAATAATGTAAAAAACCAATTAAAAATCCTATTAGAACCATTTTCGACTTCTACGCGGACGAAGTCGCGGGTTAGAGCTAGTAAACAATAAATTTTTACATTTATGATATTGGTAAGGATTACAAACTTATGAGTTTGCTGCTTCTAACGTTATAAGTATACACCATACTACCAAGAACTTCAAATCAGTGTTGGGGTGTAATTGTTATTTTTACTAATTCATGTATTTTATCTTCAGTACATATATACTAGTTCAGCTGTTCTAATCTTATATGAATACTGCCATTATATTAATTATATTAGAAGTTAAAAATAATGATCTAATCTCTTACCATCTGGATCACTGTCATCAACCAGTTCTGGTCTTATTTTTCCAAGTAGAAGGAAATAGTTTACTGTCTGGTCCCTCATGTAGACCACATAGGGTCCTTTCACAACTAGTGGCTCCTCAGCTGGCTGCTCCGCAAGCAACACTTGCTGAGCCCCGCTTTGGGCGCTGACTACCCAGGTCTTGTCTAATGAAGCCTCAATTTCTTCTGTCTGACAAAATTAAAGGTTATTTAATGACAATATTATGACCATGACATGTGCTCATGTGCTGGCAATCAATTAAAGAGTTATGTAGAAAACCTAAGCACATCTGATATTGTTTACATTTTCATAAAATTTCTAAAGAAAATACAGCTTTTTATGATTACAAAAAAAAAGAATCGGGGCTGGCCAGTGGCTAGTACTTATTCTGTGCCAGTGTGTCAAAAACAGTTTTTGTATCGGAAAAACCATTTGTTAAAGTGACTCCGCATTTCAAAAATGGAACTTCTGTACTTGGGTGGCTGGTCACCAATAACATTGTAAGAAAAAAAACTAGAATTTTAAGTTATGAAAATAAGAATTGTTTTCACCTGCCAAACTTCTACTTTAGTATCCGGATCTACAGAAGTTATTCTCTCCACCGCAAGTTTAGCCAATTCCAAGACGTCATCCGGGAGTTTGTCTGGCAGGTACCAAGGACTGAGGTTCTTGAATTTTGGCATCCAGTACATCATGCGCCAGAACTTCCGTAAGGCAATACCCCGCCGTCCAAATATGTTCAGCAACATTTGCTCCATTTCAGTGTCTGGTATTACAGCTATTCAAGAAAGAAGGAAGAAAAATAAGCAAGGATAATATTGTGAAGTAGACATTTTCATGACATTGATAGGAAATTATGTGAGTCTGACACAGTTTGGTTGTGCTCAAAATGATATAAAGAAACTATGAAATATTTATGCAGGTACCTACAAATGCATGCGACTGGTACGAAAAGCTATGAAAAAATATGGAGGAGGCCTGTCTTTGAATATATAAAACAATGGTGCAACTAATTACCTGGCTATCTATGAATTGTTATAATAATGTATAAAAAACCTACCATTATCTTCCATTTGTTCTAATAAATCTACTGCACATTGTTGTTGCTTAGGATAATGCATGAATTCTGATTGGAAAATATTCTCTGGAATAAATTTTCCTTTAGGCAGCACTTCCACTAGAGCTTTATAAACTTCCAAATCCTTTTGAACTCCAAACTCTTTCATTCTAGCTAAAGCCGCATAAATAAATTCTACATGTCCCCTTCTCCTTGTATCATGCTCTTCAAACATTTTGATTGCTAGAAGATAGCTTTCTTTATCTTTTTTCTTAATCTTAGAGGTAAATGGATCATACAATACTACTTTTTTATCAGAACTCTCCCATCTTTTAAAAACAATATAAGAAGGTCTTAACTGTATTATATTTCTGAATAATTTTAAAGCCATTTTAGGTTATGTTTTGTATTACATAATAAATGCAGAGACTACGACTAAAACACTCGATATTAATTGAATTAACGTGTAGTTTTGGTTCTATTTATTAATATCACTCTTATTTAGAAAATAATATAAATTTCTGGAATTAAATCTACAATGCCGAATTTGTTTCTATTGTAGTAGTTGGTTTGGTTGTTGACAGTGACAGATCTAAGATGACAGTAAACGTCACTTGAAAATAATCTTTCATTTCATTCAATGCTTTGATTCAATGTGTAATATTTTCATTCAAGTTCATTCTACGTTCATTCAATCTACTTTTGGCGGTTTATTAGTCATTCATTCTATTTTAATCAGTTCATCTTGTGCGTTGTGGGGGATTGTTGTTCTATTTGGTAAAAGTTTACGTGAATAATTACGAAACTTTATATTATTTCCATATAATCTAAGTTAGTGTTGACATTTGTATTTTTTACTGTGTGTTAATAATATAGAAGGAAAGTGACAAGGTGGTTTAATCTACAAATAAAGAATATAATTCAAACAATCTTAAAAGTGATAAGTGGAATCATGTGTAAATTAACGGTGTGCGGTTTTATTATGCTCCTTGTGGCAAATTTTACAGGTAAGTTTTAAAAAAGTATACTTACTTTATAGGTTTTATATGTAATATGAATTTTATTTAGGTACCTACTTTAGGTACCTAAATAAAATTCATATTGATATAAAGTGACGTCATGTAGGCAAGTATAAAATAGTATAAAAATTACATAGAATGCAAACGGGTATTTGGTTAACTGTTATAAATAGTAGTAGGTATCTTCCAAACGTAGAATTTTACGTAAAGGAAGGTAGAGTTTATAATGTTATTTAGGTACTTATTCACTTTTTATAAACTGAAATTATTGACGTGTCTTATACCTACTATATTTGCAGGGGATATGGACCAGTAACTTACTTCCATATCTGTAATTCCTTCGTAGGTTAGTCCGTACCGTAGTTTAATTAAAAGGTTGGCTAATGTGATGTATAGATTTGTTTTGATACGGTCGCGAACATGAATCCACTTCTTTTCCCCTATTTATGTAATGTTAGTCAGTCAATCTTTTATTTAATATAAGATTAAATTGTTTGTTTTTCTGAAGGAATCTTTTCAACTTAATTTAATTTTTATTAGATGCCTTTATGTTTTACGTAGTTTTGGAACGACCACTGCTGAGAACGTCAAACGAAACTTGGTTTAGGTCCCCTCAATAGGTTTCATAGGTTCCTCCTTTGCCAAATGTGGCTACATAAACCGAGCCTCTGCCCGAGGTTTGGTAGATTATTGGGGATTGAACGATTCGCCTAAAGACTTTATTAGTAGATGCACCACGGAGCTTTAGTGGGTTCGTGACTCACATTTCCTCTCCCCATCCCCGTGGGAGAGTGTTGTGCGCTGGACATTTCTGAATTTAGGTACGTCTACATATCTTCCTACAAGAACCCACGAGTACGCTTTGGGAAACTGTAAGTGTAGTTTCTATCAATTAAGAATAAAGGGTT
Organism: Acrobasis suavella; assembly: GCA_943193695.1. Classification (NCBI taxonomy): domain Eukaryota; kingdom Metazoa; phylum Arthropoda; class Insecta; order Lepidoptera; family Pyralidae; genus Acrobasis; species Acrobasis suavella. The sequence goes on from OW971939.1 coordinate 9,683,415, forward strand.
AAAGAATAAAGAAAAAGGTTTCCGCCATATTCGATCTCACCTATAATATTTTCAAACATCAAAACGTATAGCTTCAGACAAAGTAACCAAACTATATTAGCTTGTTGGATCAGGATTGGCATTCTAAAAATAAATATGTACGTACCAAATTCAATCCGTCAACAGCACGTCACGATACTGGCGAACTTGAAACACTTCCTAGTGCTATTGAACTTATTAATCAAACATATTCCCAAACAAACATTATGTAAGAACTAGGTGAGTAAGTAGGTATAACTACCTAAGTTAATATCTAATAATGGTAGTTACAGTGTAGCAAGCTTTTTCTAACTCTATATTTATATAACGTTAATTCAGGCGTCGAGCAAAATAATTATAGTACAAGCGACTGGAATTTAATAAACTCATTGAAATAGAAATAATAATAATTATCTCTCTATAAATTCTTGATAACTCCAAAGAAAATAATTGTCACAAGTTTTTGGGTACCTACAATGCGACACAAATAAGTTGAACAAAAATGGCGAACTTCAAAGCATTTTTGCAAATTCCCGACACGTAAATTGAATCATAATTTGTACCTGCGCCGATAACCGCCATTTTGGTTCAACCTACGTGCCGGGTATTTGTACAAAAACGCTTTGAGGTCCGTCATTTTTGTTCAACTTATTTATGTCGCATTGTACTGTATTTAAAAGAGAATAGGCCTCGGTCAGTAAGATCAGAATAAGTTCTTGAAGTTTAAAGCTGTTGTAATTCTAAAAAAATTTATCAACAATGTAATTTTTCAAAACTGAAAACCGACTTCACGCCCAAACTACACAAACGATTTTGACCAAATTTCTATGAGACCAGACCACCTGACATACCCTTTCAAACAAAAAAAGAATTTTCCAAATCGGTCTTAATCCTTCAAGCACATAAATCGCAGACACAATTAAATTCAATTGTTCTTTTGACCCGATCGGGCCAATCGGTGCTTGATGGGAGAGTCTTTGAATAATCGTTGAACATACATAAAAAAAGATTCCGACGAATTAAAAACCTCCTCCTTTTTGGAAGTCGATTAAAATGCGCCAACAAGACGGCGGACACTGTCGAATACCGACGAATAATAAAGTAGGTTGTTACTACGTTTACAATACTCGTTTTAAAAGAGGCGTACTAAAATAAGATTAGTATCTAGACAAAACACATTCTAGATGTATATTTCGATAAAACCGAGCACAGACATTTTTTCTTGTTTATATTGAGGTTTGTGTCGTTTTGGGCGGCCGGCCAACCACCGCCCACGCAGGCGGCGCGCCCTCATTGACACGTCAGGAAAAATACAACATTTCAAAGATTTCACAGTAAACAAGCCAACGTAAGGTGATTATAGGGTAAAGAGTACAAAATTGTAAAACGGAGCCGTGACATTGAACATACTTATGTAGGTATATATTAGTAAATACGCATATAAGTAGTTAATCTTTACGAAGACGTTCAGAATAATACTATAAAGTAAAATTGTAAAGTAGGAAGGTACAGCTAGGTATACCTACAGGGAGATGTTTTTTAGCTAATTTTGTTTCATAGTTTTCTGGGCTTAACGTTTTAAGAATGAATCAGTGTTTAAAGGCATATGTTGTGCAAATACATGTGCAATAAAAGTTGAAAAGTAGTTTGAGATACGAAAGTATCTCTTTTCATCTTACTACAAAGTAATAAGTAGACACCTAACCCTTAGATAAATAATTTCGCGTCGGATAAAAATAAAAATAATTTCTTAACGATTAAAAAATAAGCTTTATTGGAATAATAATATAAAACTGACGTGAGATGACGTGGCTAGGTAAAACGGTGTTATTGACATTGCAAAACCATAGTTTACGAATCACTGAATTTCCTCGTCGTGGAAATGAAAATGCATGTCGGCTTATAATGTAAAATAATAAATGCGTGTACTTTTTCCGCTAGTTGCATCTAGATCGTTCGAACCAATCATGCCCTATTTGATTCAATGGAGCCATGATGAATATCGATGATGGCCCATTTGAATGGTACCTAAGTATGTAGGTACCTATTGAGTTCTACGATAGGATGCATTTTTTATTCTACGGTTTTAAATTTAAAATGGTTTGTAAATCCGTCAACTTTATATTTTGTTTTGAGGGATGACATACCTTGTAGTCTCAGACATTTTAGATTACAGTATCATTCGTCGAGATCGTTCTTACTTAGCTAAGTTCTTTTTTAATGATTTTGTGATTTGTAAAAAAAATTTTTACAAATCACAAAATCTGTTTTCTCACGTAATTTAGTTGGAAAACGCCGACTAGTTTCAGTAGAATGACGTCCCAGGAGTAACTCCTGTTAAAATAGGTATTCTTAACGAAACTTTGCAAGTTTTAACTTTATAGGCAGCGTTAGATATTAAAACTTCTGCATAATAAAAAGTCGAAATCACTGACCATATTGGCAGAAGCACGCCACACATGATACCTACTCATACGTTCCAACAAGGTGTTGACTTAGAAAACTATAATCCAGACGTTAAATATTAACTAACTCTCTTTGTATAATAATGTTTTAACTAAGTTTGTAGAAGCTAAGCTTAGAGTAAACTCCAAATTCAAAGTTGGGCTCATTCATGAGCGCCTTTCAAACCGCATAGCATGAATATATTAATCCTTCTCATTTTATTATTCTGAAAGACGATCATTTATACTGTGGGGCTCACATCAGGTGAGAAAATGAAAATGAAAAATGTTTTATTTGTAACTGTACAACTATTTAAGTTGGATGTCGGAGAGTCCTTATAATATAATGTATCATAAGCCTGTGCCAGGGTATTCCACACTTTTACAATTAGATAGTTATTTCTCGTTATAGGTACCACTGCAGACTGCGCAGATCCTGGGTGTGTTCGGCTGATACTTACAACTTTTGGCTATAAGCACATAGTTAATATAAGTATACTTCAAGTCCAAACATAATAGGTATCTACTTATTTTAAATAAAAAAATAGTTATAACCTTAGACCGTATGTTAAAATAGTATAATATACAACGTGGAAGGGGTGTACCCGTAATTAATCGAACCACAGGCTACTAGATCACTATAGTATAATGAAATTAAAATAATGGGGGAAACGCAAAAAAAAATCGACATTACAAACCTTACATACGTGTATGTGGCCGCTCGGGCCATTTATACGGGAATGTCGAAAACTATTTTAGGTTTTTTTGGTTGTTATTTTAATATTACTATACGCCAGTGATGCCGGGAGAGCAGAGCTAAATGGGGTTGGAACTCTGGCAACAGGTGTGACTGTGGGGTCACACAATCCATGGACCATCTTTTGTCATGTCCCAACTGCCCGACTCCTTGTACTAAGGCAGATCTAAATATGGCTAATGACAGGGCGGTTGCCGTGGCTAGGTTCTGGTCTAACAATATCTAATTTGAGCCATTTCGACTCGATAAGAAGAAGAATAGTGATGTATTATGTCCCTTTCACGTTGTATAATTACAGCCTATAGAATCAAAGTAATTGTTTGGAAATAGCTGATTTGTTTACCGGCGTAATAGGCGTTACCTCCACGGACGAGAGAATCGCGACGATATAACAATTGTGCAAGGTAAGTACCTAATTCTATACAGACTCTATACACGTGTCACCACGTCAATACGTGTATCTTCGCAGCGATATGATAGTCTCGCCGGTGGAGGTAACACCTAAATATCAAAATATTGAAACAGTTACCTATAAATTTTGATGTAGATTGTGACTATTTTGTCCAGACATTTTATCAAGATTACCTACAGTTTGGATGATAAAACATTCGAGATACAATGTTACAATTGGTAATTTATCGGGCAGAGTGTGGCTACCTATTATGTCGAGTTGCAATTACGAGTATCTCATACTATGAATTAAAACGTGTTCTTACGTAAAAGCCAATTCAAGTGCCAATTGTCTTTAATCTATCGAGTGTGAGACAATTGCTTCTAGCATTAGATCGAGATTTATAAAATAAATATACATTTATGAAATAAATATGTATACCTATAGTCGACTTTTAATCAATCGCAAACGTTGAATATTTAAAATGTTCTGCTCGCCTCCCAAAGCCTTGAAAACTATTTACGTACGGGTCTTTGCTATTGATACAGATGTGGTATTTACTACTCCGTAAACTTGTTTTTACACGGTTCCAAATATGTTAGTACAATTACTTTAGTAAGTCAAGTCGACGATCGTGTAAAATCCGGCTCTGAAAAAAACTTGATTATATCCTTATAACAAGGTCGTTCGGTTAGTTTTATATTGGATTGATAGGCATTGCGAAAACAAACTTATGAATGTACTATTTAAGTATATTTGTATTTTTGTAGTAAGTAAATAATTTTTGTTTTGCCAGAAATCGGACCCCAGGTACCACTCTTTATAATACGTTTTAGGCACCAGCACTACCAGCCGAGGATGCAACTGGTAATACTCTGATATAAGACAAATAATTATTTAAAAAAATATCTTTAAAAAAGGCTTTTATACATATATTACAATGTCATTTATTAATTCTGTGACAAAAATATTTACGTGCTCCTCAAGACGAATCAATCGAGCCCTAACTAAGGTGGGGTTATGTTGTTTTATCTTATCACAGAGATGCTATGACCACCTTCCAACTCCATCATCCATCCTGACAGCTCCATGTCATTATAATATTGTGCAAAATAAATTTCAGTTTAATCGGAAACCGGGAAATGGGCCAAATTTTACTTGCAAGATTTGATTACAGTCAGACAGACAACGGGACAGGTGAAACTAAATAAAAGAAAGAAAAATAACTAATAAAATAGGAAAAATATACTTTTTATTTTTTATTAGAAATTTTGTAGTTAGGCACTTAGGTTATATGTATTTAATTTGAAAAAAAAGATGAGAGACTGTCCAAAGCTTGAAAACATGACGCGAAATAAAAATATGAGCTGATGAAAAGGTTTCTTCTGGCTAGGCAGGAAGGTCCCACACATTCACAAAAATAACACACGGCTGAAGTGTGGCTATTCCAAGTGCGCGGCTCTTTCGAAATCCCATGGGAACCATTTTACATAGGTATGAGTAAATAAATAACAAAATTAAAAAAATGGTTATTGCGGATTACTGCATAATGCATCAATTTATAATTCATATCACGTGCCTTGTGCGTGCGTTCGTGTTTTTTAAATAAGTACATTTGATGATTTAATAATGAAGAGAGGTTATCGAGTACAGATATAACTATAATCTCTGTTTGTGGTAAACATAATGTGAGTACTTATTTACCCACATAATCACGTCTTTATCCCCGACGAGGCAGACAGAGCCCAGAGCCGCAAGAGCAAAGGCCACACTAATGTGATGGTGGGTGCTATGATCGAAAAAGGAGTCAAAATATTGATGGGATGTTAGCCGCATCGCCTCTTAACATGATTCAGATCTAGCCCGTTCCCTCGATACCCATTTAGTGCAACAAATAAATTTAAGTTTCAATAAATCTGTATTGATTGACTAAATACTATCTCATAAATCGTTAAGAAGTTTGTTTTGTTTGGCTTTAGATTAAACGTGGCGTCCACGCAGGAATAGGGTAGACTGGGTGCAGTTATGACAATTTTCACTTGATCGCCTATAGTTCTGTTAGAATATTAGTTATAAAATAAAAGGAGTTTTTCATAGTAAATTGAATATTTGTCTACTTATAAATGAAAAAAAAAATCCCTTAGTGAAATGGTTAACTCGTTAGAACAAATTAGAAAAAAACGGGAAATGTCACAACCGACCACACGCTAGGGGCGGTAGTGACATGTACAAAAATATATCAAAGTCGTCATAAATCACTTTTATTTAACGCGATAATTAAAAGATTGCAGCATAAGGTACCACGGAAAGTTCAAAAGCGGAGAACAAGTCAGACTCTATACGCAATGGCGACCTATCACTTGTGCACTCTAAATGGATTGAATGTGCACTTCACTTACACAAATCAGTTTTCGATACCCAGATGGACAGGCATTTGAAATCACACATTTACTTTTTCCAGTAACCTGTAGGGCTCGGCCTGGCCGAAACGCTCTGGGGTTTGGATTTGGTTTCAAGTTTCAACAACAATAGCCTGTTCTTCCTATATATATATAATATATATATATATATATATATATATATATATATATATATATATATATATCGCTCTTGACCGGTTATTAACCCTTAACTTGATAATGAAATTTCGTTTTCGCGAAATTTAATCTTATAGATTTGTCGTGTACGAGCTTTTACGTTGTGAAAATGCATTTCCGAGCAATAAACTGAACATACATGCCGTTCTCTGTATCTTTATTTCATCAAAAAGATTGCTAATGAATACACGATTTATACGTTTGTATCAGTAATCGTAAAGCTATTAGGAAGTTTAATCTTCTCTTCAAACAAAATGATCTTAGAACGTAAATTAGAGTAAAATATGAAAGCAAAAGAAAATCGCTTGCACGATATATAACTAAAATTAGCAAGGAGGCAGATATTTGTGTAACAAATATAATATCGGATAATCTATTGATTCATTCTTTCAGCCGAGGGCTAATCGGGATTTATGAGGTAAGCCGCATAGTTTGGGGTGCGATTCCAGTCAGATGAAATTGTTTTATCCGAATTTATCGCCCGCAGGAGGCCGGCTTAAATATTCCCAGTTTTGTAACCTATAAACAAATAAAATGGATAAATATGTAAAATGGTCGACGAAATATCAGCTTTATCCGTAGCGATAATATAATAGGATAATATTGTTGGGAACGATATCTCAATTTATGGGAAGGTTGGTCGTAGTCGTACTGATCTATAACTCGTATCGTAGATCAGTTACGCCTTTTTAGACAAGAACACCTACTTATCTAAAATATAATGAAGGAGACTTATTTATGATGATGTAGTTAAATAAAAAAACAATAAGGTCTTAATATTTAAAAAGAGGGAATACGCTAGACCATGGTAGATTTCCAATCGTCGGGATAGTCAAAGTAATTTTAAGACAAAACATTACCTAATAGGTACAAGTAATTGTGCAGAATAATATATCGGCCCCATATACGTAACATAATCATTTATGTCTGCTTAACAAGGTACTGCAAATAATACCTTGGTAGGGTAGTAAATCTTAGGTCTAATATACCGCAGCATGCTGAAGAAATCATAAGTCTGTCCTAATGTAGATAATTCTCTTTATAAACTGCTTTCCATACATCGCATATACTTACTTTGGTTTTCTCAATAGTTAATTTATACACACCACAAATGGTCAAATACCATTAAGTAACAGAAATTCTGAGTAACATAAATAGCTATGTTCCGTAATCTGATTGCGGCCATTTAACGCGGAGTGATGCACAAATGGGATGATTAGCGGCGGCAGTAAAGAACGCATTAGTTGCCGCGATAATAAGCCACGATTTCCTTACAAAAGTTAGGGCGAAGTCAGCGGTCCGTGCAAAAAGTTATCCCATCCGAGTGCGATGACAAATGACCGAGTGAGGCGGAGACATCAAGGAATCACAGTGAAATGGCCGATTTGCTTCGCGATCATTCTTAGCTTTGTGTATCTCGCCATCCCCCAAAATTCCTCTGGGAGGCTCTTTCATGAAGTCGTTACGGCCGATATTTCAGCACATTTTTTTCTATAATGCTCTTTCTCGACGTGCTTTTTGGATATTGGCCGTAAATCTTGAGCATTTCGAGCACAGTTGGAGCTGGGTTTATGTGTACCGTAACTTTTTCATTAAACTTAGCACGTAAAGTTTTTCTACGCTGACAAGTTTTAATTGACTCTACGATCAGGCGCTTAACGTTCGTAACGGATACGTGCTGAGATGCTGCTATGTAATTATGCACTAAATAAATCTTATCAAGCAGACATATGTCTGTAATTATGATGCCAATTACTTACTTACTGACTTAGTACTTATCATACAATCGATAGAGGATTATCTGTCGCCTAAATGAAAATATCAGGAAGGACGTCGTCTGCAGTCTACGCGATTGTTGTTTGCAAAATTGATAAAAATTGCTCAACAAAAATATAAAAATAAGATTAGATAAGATAAAGTACGTACTTAAACTTGCTACGTTTTTACGCACTTATGTATTTGGATGATACTATAAGTAAAGTATAGATAGATAAGACGGACATAAATTGATACATCTCTACCATTTTTCATTCTTTATTTTTATCTTTAGATTAGTTAGGTTAATATGATTACATATTGAATCTTCATCTGATTACACTGCGATATAAACAAGAATGAGAAGGTATTTAGCACTTAAATTATGGTCATATTATTCTGTGATACCAAGTAAAATAATCTACTTACATCTTTTATTATATCATCTATACGTGTCAAAACATTGGGGGAGTACGTGATCATGCAGTGAGTAGTGATAAACAGCAGATATGCCCCAGAGAAATTGACACCAGGCGCGCCTGACACCAGATTTACTGATAAACGTGACAAACAACAACTTACATCAGATATTTTAAGTCTAAAAATATACTTTTATATGTTTCGGCATTTATTTTATTGGTCTAACAAAGTAAGTTCAAACCAGAAAAATTAAATGAGTGCGCCACTGAATTTTTTAGGGTTCCGTACCCAAAGGGTAAAGGATAAAAACGGGACCTTGTTACTAAGACTCCGCTTTTCCGTCCGTATGTCTGTCTGCCTGTCTGTCACCTACATAATCTCATGAACCATAATAGCTAGACAGTTGAAATTTTCAGAGGATGTATTTCTGTTGCCGCTATAACAATTAATACTAAAAACAGAATAATATTAATATTGGAGAGGGCTGGGCTCCCATAAAAACAAACGTGATTTTTAATAGCTAATGGTGCAGTCAATATACTTTATGTATTTAGTTGAGTTTATTTTTTACAGTTTGCAGGCTCGCTTCTGCGCCTTAATATTTTATGTACATAATATGCAACATTCACTCTTTATGGACAAACACTAGTAGTTTGAGTTGTAGCTTCACAAATTTGCATTGTAATTATTATAACTATAAATAATAAATAACATTAATAACAAATACTTTACCTATAGTTAAGACTTTGTAACACGGAATTAAAAACGTGTAAGTGTGAAAAATAAAAACAAAGTTATTGTATACGTATGTAACATTATAAATTATAATGAAATTAAATTATTACTGTTTATAAACCAGGATGTAAACTGTTTCTTATGTCAAAAAGTCTTTTGTTCATTATACAGGGCGTTTGTGTAATGAGTGCAAAGACTGAATTAGGTCGTCGATCCCTGACGATATTTCCACATTGGCTATGACTGATCTGAAAAATAAGTGCCTATTTAATTCTAAAGTTGAACAGTTTCTATCTGAAAAATAAGTGCCTATTTAATTCTAAAGTTAAACAGTTTATATCTGAAAAATAAGTGCCTATTTAATTTTAAAGTTAAACAGTTTCTATCTGAAAAATACCTAAGTGCCTATTTAATTCTAAGTTGAACAGTTTCTATCTGAAAAATAAGTTCCGATATAATTCTAAAGTTGAACAGATTCTATCTGAAAAATAAGTGCCTATTTAATTCTAAGTTGAACAGTTTCTATCTGAAAAATAAGTGCCTATTTAATTCTAAAGTTAAACAGTTTCTATCTGAAAAATAAGTTCCGATATAATTCTAAAGTTGAACAGTTTCTATCTGAAAAATAAGTGCCTATTTAATTCTAAAGTTAAACAGTTTCTATCTGAAAAATAAGTGCCTATTTAATTCTAAAGTTAAACAGTTTCTATCTGAAAAATACCTAAGTGCCTATTTAATTCTAAAGTTAAACAGTTTCTATCTGAAAAATAAGTTCCGATATAATTCTAAAGTTGAACAGATTCTATCTGAAAAATAAGTGCCTATTTAATTCTAAGTTGAACAGTTTCTATCTGAAAAATAATAAGTGCGTATTTAATTCTAAAGTTGAACAGTTTCTGCGAGGGCATTGTTTCTTTGATACTTTCAGACAGTGACGACAATTTTCTCTCTACTTTAATACACTTTCATTTACTGGGTTTTTGTTGTTTTGACGTACAAACCACGCAATCCAAATCCTTATTAAATGTACTTGCATGAAATTAAGACATCTTGCAAATATATACAATATGTAACCAAAACCCTGTCCGATCCTTGTAATGCCGGAAACTCGAAAGAATGCTGGAAACTCGAAAAAAAAAATCAACATTTTCATAAAAAAGTGTTCGGCCGGCCTGGCAATTTGTATGAAAATGTCGATTATTTTTCGAGTTTCTAGCATTGGTCCTGTAGGAAAAGTTGTTCATATTGACGGTCTGAGTTGCTCCTACAAGGATCGCAAAGGGTTTTTGTTACATATTGTATTTATAATAACGAATTTATAATCACCTTTTCTGTAGTCCAAAAAGATGAATTCGTCTTTGTTTCATTATACTAAGCCTGGTGTTCATTAGAGGAGCGGAAATCTAATCAGGGTTTCGTTTGACTTCTTGTTAACGGTCGTATCTACCTACCGCGGCGTTGCATTTACGCCAGCTCAAGGACCAAACCCTCTCTCTAACACATGAGAATTTATTGTGTCGCTCAAATATATTTTGTTACAAGTTGAGTAAATTGGACTGTGTGCGCGAGCGAAAACTTCGATTTATTTTACTTAGGTATACAAAATGGCATTCAATATTTTTTCCTCACTAACTATATACTTACTTTGGCAAATATCACACAAATTGGAATTGGAAAATAACTCATCGTCATAATTATCTCCTTAATTCATATTCTGCTATAAGGTAAGAATGTCTCAAACATCTCGAACATTCTACACACTAGACCTTGCTAGCGGTGTAGAGGTTTTACTGCGACTGATTAATTATCACAACGCCTCTGAGTAGAAACAATTGAGAAGGGAACCGTATTCAAGGTAACGGAGACTTGATTCAGATATTGATCTTAATTTTATTGACGTAGAATAAGCAATTTATTTGATTATTTTCTTTCAAGGGTGCTGAGATCGCACGCAGTTTTTTCTAGCCCAACTACGTTCAGCGATGTAAACAATAACAGGCGCTGATCAGCTGGGTTAATGACTAATCACAACAACTGGCAACGTCATTGTGTCAAGGCAGCTAGTCTTACTATGGCTTCGGAGGCAATAACCAATCTAACTAGTCAATTGGCGGCTCTCTCCATGCACCGTAAATTGGTACTCGATTATGCGATTGAGTGAGAGTGTGCTCTGTATTCATACAACACTCATACATGCAAAAACATCGTACGATATGAGCCGACCAATGAGATCGAGTAGCGTGGTGGGCTCGGCTCCCCGCCACACCATCGGAATGCATGGTTCTTAGAACGGCACTGTTAAAAATAACTACCTGTTTGACAGCAGGACACACACGCGGGCAGACGTCACCCGAGGCCATTGCCAAGACAGAACAGATCCCCGAATTTATTGTAATACAATTGTTTAGTAATAAAAGTCTAATTTGTACACGCTCACGCACTCTTGCTTGTTGCAGCTTGCGTGTTATGTTTGACGTAACAGATTTATTGCAACGGGCTGTCCTTCAGAATATTATTATCGCACGCACTAAAATTAATGCAAAGAATGCATTGTTAACATTTTTACTTAATCTAGATTTTTAAGAATATGTAAAGTAAATGTAGTGTGCAATATTTCCATAATTATCTTATTCTATTGACTGGTCAAATAGTTGCATGTAAACAATCTAATCAAAATTTTTCCGTTTATATACACGCAAGCAAACAGCTGATCACGCGTGACCAGTGCGTGTAACGTGATAGCTCCATGTTCGGTGACGTGACGCTCGAGCCATTCGTGCACTATTTCTATAAATAAATATGTGGGCACTTGTGTTACTTGTGTAGGATACAAGTCCGAATGTAAACAAAATTATGTAATATCTACTAAAGTCTTTACAATGTTTTTCTTTCCGAACGATCGATTTTTCTTTGAATGCGATCAGATACTTGGGAATGGATTTGCCTTATGAAAATTTATTTGGAATAATAATAAAAATATATAAACTCAAAAGGATTACTATTGGACTACTACCAGAATGCAATTCAATACTTACATTTGTAGGTTTTATTTGACTGTAGTGCCTCAAAATGTTGAAAACTTACTGATTGACAATGTACTTGATAACTGAGACTGCTCAAAATATCAAACGAGAACTAAGAACGAGAAGCATGTTGGACACGAAGGAGTACTATAAATAACTTAACACAGTGTGTTTAAATAATTAGAAGTGGGTAGTATTTCCTATCCTCCACTTTAGTTCCAGACTCACACAAACCCTCTATCACCTAAGTTTACAAAGCCGCAAATGCATAAGCTATAAACTACAGAAATGTACCCAACATATTAACACTCTTACGAGTATATCACCTCTACAGTCTACAAGACTTACATATATTATACATAATAATGTTCCTACTTACAAGTAAAGGATGAACCTTTGAGGGTACTCGAGTACCTCAAGATGTTTGAAGTGCGGATCCTCTAACACTTTAAGAGGGATATGCGAATACATGCTCAAGGATACCTACTCGTAGACCCATTGCCTTTTGATCCTTATTAACTCCTCGAGTGAATTTTTGAAGATGTTTTGTTGATGTAAATCATTCAAATCCAGAACTTTTCATATTGGTACTTACTTAGATTTAAAAAAATACGCGGATTTTTTTTTCTATCCGTTCAGGTCCCATAGTTGGGCCAAGGCCTCCCCGCTTGGTGCGGAAAAATATAATAACTCAAATTACAATGAAGATATTATTTTCAGGTGAAAAATCATACAACACAATATCAATACTAAGGTACCTACCTAATGAAACTATGCATATAATTAAAGTAACACGAAATACAATAAAAATCTATATTAAATAGGCGTGACAAATAAAATGTATGTTTATTAAATGTGAAAACAAGTGATATCAAATTATCATAAAAATATAATAATTCTTGTTTATATACTTGTTCCTTGAGAAAAGTTATTAAGTTTCATAAGTCTGAAATCTCCTATACATATATAAAACGGTTTAAAATCTCGAATGGCGAAGAGTGCATAAGTGCCACCTAAAAATATTTTTAATTGTAAACAAGGCCTATAAGTAATTAATAAAATGCGTAATGGTTTGCAGAACGACAATTATATTATTTAAGATAAAAAACATTTTTTTCTAATGAGGGTGACACTTCTGCATATTCTACGTCATAGGTAAATGAATTTTTAATGAATTGCTACGAAATCATAAAATATTACCTTAGAACTGTTGCAGGAGCAGCCACGACTTTAGCAGGCAAGGTTAATTTTAATGTTATCGTTAAAATTAATGAAGTTGTTGGGATTTAATTTGCAACTTTTTCAAGCAAAGGGAATTGTTGAAGAGCCTCTCCGGTATTTTTACTTCACCGGCTTTCATTCATGAATAAGATATTAAAAAAAGAGTTTTCGCTTGAGGAGCTTTATTAGGTGTTTCTTTAAAATACGTTATTTTTTTCCTTTTTCTTCAAAATAAGTTTTTATTCTTTATGGGGTATTATATAGTCACGGACGTTTATGTTGATATTATTTTCTAATTTGAACATACCAATGAGTTAATGTTCTTTCGAAGTTACTTTCTATATACTTTATTGATAAAATTACCCCGTGCACTTACAGTTACCCAAAACGTGCACATGACTCAAAAACTTAAATACTTAACTCTAAATGGACAAATAACAATTACAAATATTATCAATTTTTTTTTAAATTGTCGTAAAAATGTCTATATTTGGCATTCAAGCAATCAATACTTACTCATTTCACACCCATCCTTCCATAGAGTATGCGCCCTTGTATCCCTCTTTGAGTGCGTTTTGTATTCCTCTTTAATTAAGGCACACCCAATGACAGATGAAGGCTATAGAGTTTAGGAAAATAATAAAAGAGCGTTATGGCGTAAACATCGGCTACTTTTTTTTAAATGGCATACTAAACTTGTTTACTAACCCATGCTCTTAGACCAGCTCTAGTATATTTAGACACCATTTTGCTGAATGGCGGGCTTATAGGTGAAATATATTGTCTAATAGTAAAGAAGTTATGCTGAGATATATCCTGATTAATGAATGACTATAGAGAGACCTCACTTGGTCGTTAATACCATTAAAAGTGTAATTTTATTGATGATTATTTACTTTGTCCTACAGATGCAATCAAAGAACACTGCAACAAAGAAGAAGACATGCTGGAGAAGTGTTCCATGGCGCTGCCAGTCCTCAGTTCCCCGGAGATTTCCTTCGCACTTACACAGGAAGAGCTTGAAAAGAGCTGCATGTAAGAAGTGTCTATAATAAGTATTTTTATAATGAATAACCTTAATATAAACTTATACAGACAAATTACACTGATTAAGATAGCCCTAAAGTAAGTTCGAGACTTATGTTATGGGAGACTATCTCAACGATACAATATTTTAGAACAAATTCATATACAGATAGACCCAGGACACTCTGAAAAAGGCCATTTTCCAACTTGGCCTGACCGGGGATCGAATCCGGAACCTTTGGGTGGCGGACTAGCATGGTGACCACTACGCTACGTAGGTTGTCATATTATAATATTATAAAACGACTAATTAAGAATATAATAGCTTTACGCCCCGACATGGATATGGAATTTCACTGGCGAAAGCCTATTCACAAAAAATAGTACTTATACTTTTGTAGTAAGTGCAACTGGCACTCACTACAAAAGTGTAACCAGTAATCTTTTTTGCATTCGTTTATAGTAGTCTCTAGTATATGGGTAGATATGAATTTAACAGAGTAGAAATTATGCAGAGTTTAAGCGAATTGGGCTAACAAAATCATAACTAATAATTGCAAGACACTAACCACGGAACCATTCATAAAGTGCTTGTACAATAGTCGGTGACCATGCATTCATACAACCAACAATAATAATAATAAGTAAGTACCTTTTTTTTTTACGGAGGAAAGATCCCTGTTACGGATACCCGTCAGCCTGCGGGGGAGGCTGTCGGGTTATGTGGGACTCCACGCCAGATCGACGTGCCTACCCACTAAAAAACCACCGGAGTTCCATCTCAACCGCTTTTGCCGGGGACACGGGAACGGAAATACATCCGCGAACCCCGGCGCGGCTGGCCGCCAAAGCGGCCCCTCCTCGGGGGCGTCACAGCGCCCCCCCACTCACCAAGTCGGCGCGTCCGGAACTCACGGACGCGCCATATCTCCTCGGCCCAATTGAGAGGCGGCAAACTCCCACGCAGTCCACCGCCTGTGGACCCATGGGAACCAGATAAACCTGCTCCCAGCGGCGGAGAAGATGATAGGCTCCGCCGCTTACCTCTCGCCGCAAACGCGGTGCGGCACCGCTCGGTCGCGGAGGATAGGGAGAGCGGCAACGTAACACCGACACTCCTCCTCCTCCGCGACCGATCTCCAACCACAGCCACGGCGGTGTGGCCCCGCCTGAAGCGCCGGGAGGGCAATGAAACATTCCCCTCCCGGCGGCCCCACCCCGGGTGGGGGGAGAACTTCACACTCCCCCGCCGCCCCATTGGGCGCATCCCTACAGGCTCAAGGCCGAAGCTGAGCCCGCAGGAGCGCCCCTCCCCGGATGGGGGGAGATCTTCCCACTCCCCCGCCGCCCCAATGTGGGCGCTCGCTGCTGGTTGACGACAGCAGGAGCGCCCCCTCGCGGGTTCCTCTTAGCTTCCCCGTGGCTCGAGGCTACCACGGGTACTGAGCCCCCCTGGTACGACAAACCGGGAACCCATTGGGGGGGTAATAAGTAAGTACCTAACCTAAGGTAAAATAAAATTACTTAATCTAACTTCTAACAATATTCTTATTTATTTAGTTCACCTTTACTAGACTCCATGTCTGTTTGAGGTTACAATTATATACAATTGACGTGATTTAATATAATCCGACACTGATTTTAACACAAATATTCAACAATAGTTTATTTCCGTTCACCGGGTTACGCAAAACATTATTATACTAGAAATTTAACATTAAATGTGATACGCACCATGCGGCCATAGCCTAGCACGCCTTCACTGTGTGGCTAGAATCTTGCTTATCTCGCGAATTGTTTACGCCCGAACCGAGTTTAACACACAATCAAAATACTTTATCATCGATCATCGATAGATACAATCAAACTAGACCTTTTCACGGTTAATAAGATAAACTAAAATATACGCCGAGCGCGGCCATCGCGCAGACCTTTCGCGGCGATCGTAGACAAGACTGTGTGACGCGTGTCTCCGCGCCACCGCTAGGGTTGTGCAACGCTGCACCGATTCGAATCGATTCTATTCGTAACAGTATCAAAAATGCAGAGTCAATCGTTGAAAACTGGTTCTTATTTCGTCTAGAGTTACCCGTACCTACTCTTAATTCATAAGTATTGTTAGCAGACAATTTAATAAATTTTTCAAAACTAAAAACCGACTTCCCCTCCAAACTACTAGTTAAACCGATTTCGATAAAAATTCTATAGGGCCACCAAAATAAAACATACAATAATTTATCAAATCGATCCAGGCGCCTTCGGAAAATCGGGGAACAAACATCAAAAAAAGATCGCGACGAATTGATAACCTCCTCCTATTTGGAAGTCGGTTAAAAAGAACTAAGTTGGCAAATAGGCATAGCACTTTGTGTTGAAGAATCTGAAGAAATATTTTCACGGTCATTTCAAAGAATTTATCTATTTACAAAATTCATGTACATAAAATAGAAACAAACAAAGCAAGAACATTAAGTACATAGGTACTGCTTGCTTCATAAGAAATCTCTTCCAGCAGACCCAGGAGAGTAAAAGAGAAGAAAACAGGTAGTAGTAGGCGTGAACAAAATAGACTAAAGTTAAATACAAATACATTTAGGTACTTATCTAAAAGTTTTAATATAAACAGACACACACACACACACACACACACACACACACACACACACACACACATATATATACACCTAACTAAATATATAATAATTGTAACCTCAAAAAAAATTGCACGTAAACAAACATGGCACAACACTATTCAGGTCAATGTATCCTTATCAATATCGTCACTGCATTATTCACTTTGGTAGTCTTGGTAATACTACTCTACTCACTCGCCATGAGCTCCTAGTACTCGGCTTCAACACGCGCTTTTGTTGCGAAAGCCGTCGTTTATCGGTTTCGTTTGGCGACTTTTAACAAAGGAATCGGCATCGGCGGTAGAAGGCACGCCGGCGATCGTTTGACAAAGTCTGTAACAAACAAATTTCGATTAATTGATACTATTCTTAAGAATCATTTTATTAAATCAGTCGAAAAATCTTTTTAATGTTAGTTACAATACCAATATTCTACTTACCTACTTTTCAAAGGAAGGGTTCAAAATGTCGTCCTTGTTGCTGGATACACAGGCCAATTCGCCGGTACATGGACGCACGAACATTACGCAGCATCTCTGGCGTCACGGTATTAAAGGCGGCCTTTATCCGTTCCATCATTTCGTCCCTCGACGAGCACTCTACAGCATAAACGATGTTTTTTATGTATCCCCATAAAAAAAGTCAAGGGGAGTGAGGTCCGGTGACCGCGCTGGCCAGGCGACACTGCCTCCTCGCCCTATCCACTGGGAGAAGCGTTGGTTGAGGTGACTTCGCACATCACGGGCGAAGTGTGCTGGAGCCCCGTCGTGTTGAAATAACATGTTGTTTTTCATTACTAGGTCCACGTAACTAGCCATTGGCATCACTGTCAATTCCTCGTTTAGCTAATTTCTCAAAAATTCTAAATAATTTTCACCGTTGAGAGTATGAGGCAAAAAATATGGTCCCGCGACAACATCTCCAATTATTCCAGCCCACACATTTATCCGCCACTGGTGCTGAAATGACGACTCTGTAGAAACGTGCGGATTTAAGTGCGACCAATAGTGTTCATTGTGGATGTTGCTTATTCCACCTCTGGTGAAAGATGCTTCATCCGTCCATAGTACTTTCGAGGCGAACTTCGGTGAGGCTTCCACTTGGTTCCGGTACCACTCGCAGAAAGTAACACGCGGTAAATAATCTGCAGGGATTAATTCCTGCGTGCGACGAAAGTGGTATGGATGTTGGCCGTCTGCGTGCAACACTCGCCACACTTGCATATGATTCGAGGCCCCCAACTCCAAGGCGGCTCGACGCGTGCTGCTTCTCGGGTTTTGCTCAAAGTGATGTATCACGGCCTCTTCAAACTCCGGGTCTCGAGTGGTCGCGCGGCCCGTCGGCGTTGAGGCGTGGAAAGAGCCAGTCGAATACAGGCGATGTACCATCCTCCTAAAGCAAGCCAGAGAAGGCAGGCTACTGGCTTCTGGCCGGCCTTTAATGAACCGCTGACGGTACAGCTCTCGGGCGGCACTCAAACTGCCGTCTGATGCTCCCATCAGATGCTGCATGATGCTGCATCATTTCATAATATTCTCGATTACTTAAAGACATCACGAACACGCAAGTAGGTACCAAGAAAAGAAGTCGAAAGCACAAAACACGATCTTGTCACTAGAACGCAGAGAGAACGACTGACTACTGATTACCCTATTTTGGCTAAAACGTGCGAGAGGGATAGCAAAATACCTGCCTGTTTTAATAAATTAGGGTTCTGTTTAATTCTTACATAGGTAATTCAATCAACCTCTTTATGACTCGTGAACTCCTAGTGACTTTTTCACAAAGTTTAGATTTTACATTAGATAATCAGGAATTTTTAATACCCTGAATGAAGGAAGATTAAGAGGTCAGCAAAAATCCTGTTCAGTCAGGGCTCCAGGATTTGGATTTCAATTGAGTGAATGTGACACACCAAATCCTCCATGCTGGTCTGGGGGGGGGGAATGGAATGTACCAGCTGCTTCACTTCCTGTGCAGATGGCAAAAGCCGATCGAGGAATAGGGCTAGAATCTGAATCATTTAGATAGGCGTTGCGGCTAGCCTTCGGGTCTGACGGTCTTAGACTTTGTCTACCCCGTAAGGATAAAGACGTGGTAATGTGTCTCATAATGTAACATACCTAAAAAAAAATATCCGGAACCATTTTTCCAAATTGAAATTATTTAAATACCAGGAGCAAAGGAAGGAGTCAAAAGTCAGGATCCAAGCCTATTTCAGGGTTCAATTGAAAAGTTTTATTTTAAATCTTTTGTTACGGGGCTTGCTGTGATAATGTTATTTTGCCTCAGATAATAACTAGTCAGTGTGACCGAGAAACTCTAAAATCATAATTAAATATTTAATTACTCAATTTATTTTTTAATAAGCTTAATATTTTTTATCAAGTTTTTTGACTTCAAAATTAAAATAAAATACCTAAACTTCAAAATTATTATTTAGAATAACACCTCCTGTCAATCTACTTGGATAATTCTTTTTTGTCAGCCTATTGCGTCCCAGTGTTGGGTAGAAGCTGGTTGGTTAATACGAGAAATAAATAATGCAGAGGTTTTTACTCGCGTGCCGACGTCTTTTTAGCTCTCGACACCAACACCGACATTGCAGGCCTGAATCACCTGATTGTTTGATAAAAAGATGATTCCGTACTTCGGAAGGCACGTATTAGCCGGTAGTCCCGGTTGCCAAATGGTGGTTTTCGTCGTGGTTTAGACCACGTCAGAGGCCCTTGAGGCGGTTTTAAAACTCTGATAATAGGGTTTGTGGGGTTGTTAGACCTTTGCACGTACATGATAAGAAAGGACCGTAGCTTTTAAACATGAAAACCGATTTAGTTGCTATTTTTTTTGTTTGATAGCAGATTTTCTAACATCAGTGTTGACTAGTCTGACGAACTTACACATTTCATTGTGCTAAGTCAGTATGTACGTTTGTAAGATACATGATAACAGCGTATGAAATAATGATGTTATCTTTTTTTCTTATCAGAACGTGTTCCTGGTTGCATAGGTACTTACGTGGCTGTGATGCTTCAAAGCCCGGTTACAAAAGATTTGGGCAAGGCTATTTAACGCTGTTACGAGGCTACCTACATTTGCTCTACGCTCGAATACTTTTTGATTTGGTCGTATGACCGGCTTCATAACCAATGTCACCCCTCCATGGGAACCTGCTTGCTCCCTTATTCGCTTTTTACAAAATCAAGGAGTGGTAATGAAAGAACTATGTAAGTAAACTTTTACGAAAAATAGGTATCTGGAACCCATTCTTGTAAATAATATTAATTTCAATACCAGGAGCATAGACGGTGATGTACAAGAGGTGAAAACTTATTCTGATAAGCATGGTTGTAAGTAATTGACCTCACAGCTGTTTGTTGTGTTAGTGTTGTGCGAATGTAAATTAGTAAAGATACTAAAAAATATTTCAATGTTTTTTTTTAAATTCCATACTTAAACTTACGAGGCTAAACAATGTACAACATAGTTACTTGAGGTGGTCCGTATTGACGCACTCGGTATTGATATACCCTTTCTGTTACACGTTTATATACTATTCATTACGTTAAGGAAAGATAATACTCTTTTACTCGCTTCCTAAAACAGAATGATTTGGAGTTTCGTCTAGTGTGAGTTCCATAATTTCACCGCTTGAATAGATAAGTGGGAATAGCACGCTGAAGTATAGTCAGGGCAGAATCTTGGGCTTTTTATCGGGTTTTTACACTCTCATTGATTATCATATTGTTATACACGCGAAATTTGTCGAATTATAAGTATCTATGTAAAGTTAGTACGCAATTATGCATTAACGAGTACCTATAATGAGATTTTATAAATTGAACATGTGGTTTGTTTAGGCGAAGGGTATGCAGAAGAAACAACAATTAATTTCAAATGAAATAAATTTTTAAGTCATATAAGGTAGTAATTATAATTAGGCTAACTATTGGGCTATTATAGATAATAAGTTCATTAAAATGTATTATTTGTAGTCTGTCTTTGTAGCTGAATGTTGACCCGTGTAGTTATAATAGACTAAAATAATACGATGAAAATATTTTAACTTTTATGATTTCATTATGAATAAATAAAAAAAAAAAAATATTTAGAATAAAAATCCGATGTGATATAACATACCTAAGCTGCTGTAGATTAGGCGAGTACTTTTCGTTTTTCTTAATCTTGATTTATTCACATACTAATTCATTATTTTTGTAAGCCGTCGACATCAATAATGCTTGTCAAAATTTAGGTACCCAGTATTTTTTCACAAACTGCAATATGTAGTATTTTTTTACAAAAATACAATGGTGCATAATAAATAATAATAATAAATAAATAAATATGGACAAATAACACTAATTGAGCTAGCCCCAAAGTAAGTTCGAGACTTGTGTTATGGGATACTAACTCAACGATACTATATTTTATAACAAATACATATATAGATAAACATCCAAGACCCAGGACAATTTGAAAAAGACCATTTTCCAACTTGCCCTGACCGGGGATCGAACCCGGGACCTCTGGGTGGCGGACTAGCATGGTGACCACTACGCCACGGAGGTATACCAGTATTTTTTTGTTCTTGGTAAATAAAAAGCTTTGCGACTTCGGGTGAAGGTCCAGTTAAAAAAAAAGGATTATTTATGAAGCATAAAGTTTTATCGTATTTAATCTGCTGGCGGTTTTAGTCTCAAAATAAACTTAACTAATAAAAATATACAAAATTTCACGAGAATCTACTGTCTAACATTTGCTGTTATAGTTCCAACTGCCATCTCAGGTGTAATTATTTCTACACATACAACGCTGGTCAAAAACAAGATGCCAGGAAAAGACTACGTAATTATGTACGCATTTCCTTAAAAAAACTTACAATGTACGCACCTAACAGTCACTAACCTACCCTAATTTGATGTCTTCGCCAATTATGCGCAATTGTCTGCAATTGATAGGAATTTAATCTTCAAATATCAAGATACTTTGGTTGTACAAATGCAAAAGAATTAAGAGTTGTGTATGTTTATATATCAAAACTGACTGAAATTGTACCTACACAAAGTTCTTTTTCTGTTATACCGGGTTTACACACTCGCGCTCATGCTCGCTTCGATGATATTGACTAAAATGTACCAACACTAAGATCAGTATCATCTTATTATGCGAGCGTATTCATAACTAGCTGAAGCCAACGGCCTTGCCCGCGTGGTAAAATTTTTGAAAATCCTCACATTTTCCTGCTTTAGAGCCGTTTTTAGCAAAGTTAGAGCAAAGTTTTATAGAAACTTTCACGCCCATTTTACGTCTTTAAAAAAAGAGTTTAGATTTAGATAAAAATAGTGATTCAGTATACGTTTGTTTTGAACCTTAAGCGCTGATGCGGAGCGGGCCCGTAAACTGTAGCTACTGGGATACTGCGGCGCTAACAGAAACTATTGTTTAACTTGAAATGGACTGTAATCCTGGAAATTTATAAAATGTACAAATTCGTGTTTCGGACAATAAAACGCATGCGCAGCAACTTGCTCGGAGCGCAGATTACAAGTGTCGTAGATTGTGGCAGCCGCGATCTGTCATCATGAATCGATGTGAAGTGCGCCGCCAAAGAGCAAAAAAAAATTTTTAGGTTCAGAAAGAGATAATCTGGTATAAAACCCATCTTGTATCCCTTTCTATGTTAAGGGAATTTACTGTTGCAAGAATTCGTTAAACGTCAAAATTGAAAGCGTACACTGTTTGTGAACCCCGAGGGAGGTATGATATGAAAAATATCGACATCGATACTTTTGAGAAATACTAACCCTCGTGCACAGGTAATAGGGTTAGCAAGTAGTCAGTAATAAAAAACTTTTAAATTATAAACAAATTATTTTTCACTATCTAAATAATTATATATCAACGTTTGAACTTTACTTGATTGCGGCGAAGCCAAAAGGAGGGTTGGTTGATAGTAGCAATGTTGGTACGGCCCCTTCAAGTAGTGCTCAACATTGGCCGTCAGAGCTATATAAATCAACAAAACAATCCAAAATATGATGACTGATGATTTCAGGTGCCGTAAAATAATTAAAATACGGAACCTTTATAGAATCACTTGTGCGTCTGTCTGTTCGTCTATCACAGCCAATTTCAAATGATGCTGCTCCCATAATTTCGATCGAACTTCACAAGTTCGGTTGATCATTAATTCTTTCATTCAAGTTTTTTCTCTCTCATGATTAATATCAAAATCAAAAATAAATATTTTTTTTTATTTATTATTTTTAGTTTTAGGTTGTTTTAGTACTTATTTAGTTTTAATTTAAATTATACTACTTTTGCAGAATAGTATATAATATATCTTATTAGAATTTTAAATTATGTAGTATCGATATTTTTTATCGACTAGCTTTTTCTAACCCTATTGTCAAAAATTTCAATAATTACGAACAGCTTACGAATTACTTAAATAATAAGAAATATAAGCATTCATTACTATGTTGTCTATTTATAATAAAATGGGAAGGATTGCACTCAATTTCCAGACAAAAATGCATTATGTGTACCTATAAAAAATCTGTGATTTCAAGTGAAAAATATATGAATACCTGTGAAAACCAATAGTTTTGTCACAATTTTCTTTATTATTACATCGGGATTTGCATCTCTGTACTATGTAATTTGATGGCATCTTACTTATAAATAATAATGTGGAAATGATTTTTTTATTTTTATTTTTACCTATTAAACAATTCGATTTCAAATGCACTCAATTCGATTTTAAATGTTTACATCTGCTGTTTCATACGACAAAATTTAAATGACATTAACTAATGACATTGACTTCTGATCTCGCGACTTTTTTATTTAGCAGTGTCTAGAAACGTAGCGGAAGGCAAAATGTCTTCCATTACAATTCAAAACAGTGTACCTACGTTTTGGAGCCTTCATCGCGGAATTCATATACCTTCTATACTTCTATATCTTTGTGCGCCGCTCTGACGTTCGTGCGAGCGGCGTCGTCTGGTTGTCGCTGGTGCGTCGATGTTGCCAGCAACAATCGCATATGTAATTTTTTAAATTTCTTACTTCAAAATCGACTAAGTTTCATGCAAACTCTCAACCCCTCTGAGAGGACGAATTTCCAAAAATCCCTGCTTTAACGTTCCTTATACGATATATTATATGTAAAAGGAACGTTTAAGCAAAATTTGATGCTTCTAGACTTATACTTCATATATTCCTATTATTGAGCATATACCTGTAGGAAATAGAAAAGGGAACTAAAATTTGACTGTGTATATAAGGCAGACTTGTTGGAGGCAGATAATATAGAATGTTATACAACTGATAGGCAGACACGACAAGACCATTAGGTTACCACATAGAATAATGAACTGGATTACTAATTAATATCTTTACAAAAGCTTAGTCTTTCACGAAGTCATGACATGATACAAACTATCAAACAATATAAATGATGAATTGTTAGTAAACTGAGTATCTATAGTAGAGGTAAAATTAGCGCTGTTTTTAGTAGCGAATAATTGGAGGTCCCCAAAACAATGTAACTATTAAGATACTTACCTATGTCTTCGATATGCCGCAATTTTAGGCTTGTACTTATGCTTATACGAAAATTTGAAATCGTTCGGTAAAAAATATATGATTATAAGTGTGATAATATTTTACGATAATATTCAGCGAATAAACTCGTACCAAAACTTTGTAATACTTATATTAATTATGTGCGTAAGCCATACCGGAATAAGTTTTGTTAAAATGTAATAAGCCCAAACTTGATGGAGTTGCGTCATTTCATAACAGAAATTCTATGGCCACATTGGCCAGCTTCCGGCTGCATCATCAGATCAGTACCACGTCATCATGATATTGCATTGTTATACGCGATATACGTATTCGTGTAAAATTTTAACTCAATCAGAAACCGGAAATTGGCTTAATTTGATGACAGACAGACAGACAACGGGACAGGTGAAACTAAATAAAAGCTTGTAATAAAAATTAATGGGCCTAAACATCCGTCAGTAGATTTTTTATGTAAATTTACACCCTGTAAGTATGTAAAATAACAAAAAAGTTTTTCCCTCTTTAATTTATGAAATGATTGGAATAGCACCGTTGACGTCTGCAATCTGGATCAGGTGTCGATGACCGGTTAGGGTATGACGTCAATACAGAGATCTTGTATGAGATGCTCTAGGAGACGTTTAATGCTTTTTTTGCTAATATTGCAACGCTAATATATATTGATTGATTATTTTATTTGATTAAAGATATTGCACGAACGTGTAAACGAATAAAGCTGTGTCCATAGTGGCAAAATTGTCGGTATTCAACGATTATTAAAAAATATATTTAAGCGCCATATATTTATATATGCCTAATGGTTAGCAAAACGTACCTTTACCATTCAACGATTTATTTCAAATAAGGACATTACTTATGCATAGTCTTCACCTTTCTAAGGGTCCCATACGCAAAGGGTAAAAACGGGACCTTGTTACTAAGACTCCGCTGTCTGTCTGTCCGTCTGTCTATCGTCAGGCTGTATCTCATGAACCGTGATAGCTAGACATTTGAAATTTTCATAAATGATGTATTTCTTATGCCGCTATAACAACAAATAACAGAAATAAAATAAATATAAAATAAATACTAAAAATACAAAAAAAAACAATAAAATAAATACTAAAAACAGAATAAAATAAATATTAAAGGGATCCCATACAAAAACGATTTTTTAATAGATAAAAGGGTAACATAAAACCACCCTTGGCAGGTTTTATATTTATTTATTTATTTAAACTTTATTGTACAAAATACACTTTGTAAAGCACAATAGGCGAACTTAGGGCAAAAAGGATTATCTAACAGCCTTTGGGTTAGCCTAAAATAATAGGATAGGTAAAAAGGAAAGTGATTGCTTATAATAAAATTAAAATAATAAGATAGGTACCCTTGCTTTATTTTTCTTATTTTTTTAGGTTATTTTACCGTTTCTTTATTTTTTTGGGAATTAGTTTAAAAAAAAAACATTATAGCTTTATCTTAAGACTTCACCTTTCAAACCCAAAAGTTTGTTTGATGAGTTTGACGAGTTCTTTTGTCTAATACTCGTAAATGGAAGTTACTGTCAATAAAGATACACATACATTATCACGTCTCTATTCCTCAATGGGTAGACAATGCCTAGGGTCATAAGATTCCAAGGCCACTTTTAGCTTAATGGTGTGCGTGGAGGTGGAAAAAGTGAATTAAAATAGTAATGGGCAACTTACAATTAAAGCTTTACTAAAATGGTATTTAAAAATGTTAAAATCCTTGGAAATACTACAAGGGCTTGGTAATAATGCAGACATTAAAGACGAGGTTACAAACTAACTCGCCGTCCATCAATCTCAATTAAGAGTTTAAATTCATTTCTCTCTCCATAATAAGGCGCCGAGTTCAAGATCCAATTCATTGAGTACCTACTCCGTACTTTGCTGGAGAGCGCAGTTAACTGATTTGTTTTTCATCTCAACCGCTCTTCCATGCCCTATTCTGATTGCAGGCTTTTATTATCGTTTATGGATAATTATTCGTTACGGTTGTTTTATTTTGCCTTTTTCTATTTTTATAAATATATTCGGACAAATCTCACAGATTAAGTTAGCCCCAAAGTTAGTTCGAGACTTGTGTTATGGGATTCTAACTCAACGATAATACATTTTATAACAAATACACACATAGATAAACAACCAAGACCCAGTTCAATCTGAAAAAGATCATTTTCCATCTTGACCTGACCGGGGATCGAACCCGGGACCTCTAAGTGACAGCCTGGCATGATAGACCACAGAGATCGTCATATATCAAGAGTGATTAAAAGTTCACATATTATCACAGTACAATAATAAAATCGGCCAAGTGCGTGTCGGACTCGCGCACGTAGGGTTCCGTACCATAAACTATAAAAATCACATTTGTTGTTTGGGAGCCCCACTTAAATATTTATTTTCTTCTGTTTTTAGTTGTTTTTAAAGCGGCAACAAAAATACATCATAGGTGAAAATTTCAACTGTGTAGCTATAATGGCTTATCAGATACATCTTGGTGACAGACAGACAGACAGTGAAGTCTTAGTAATAGGGTCCCGTTTTTACCCTTTGGGTACAAAACCCTCAAAAGTTATCCGTGTATAAAGTTCTGTCATTGATGTTTCTAATGTTAACTACTTTTACCATAGGTAAATATACTTACCTCTTTAGTTCATTTGTAGGATAGGTTGTGTCATCATGAAAGATAGATCTGTATGTACATATATATTAATTAGTTGCCTAATGGTATTGTTGTGTCTGCCTATCAGTTGTATTGTATCATCTTATGTTACCTGCCTCCGACATTAACCTACAGTCTGTCCAACTTCTAATTAATATAGAGATACAATCAAATTTTATAACAGGTAGACATATTTGATCCTAATTTTAAGAATCAATTAAAATTGCTTTGACTTCACGAACTTTAAAGTTCACAAGCGGAAATTTGCTTGATTTTAGGGATAATAATTTTAGGTGAACCTGGGATATTAACGTAATAAATTGCTGTTTTAGGAATTTACATCCACAACCACAAAGTTTTTAGACAAGAAACGATGGCGCCATTGAATTAAGTAGGTACCTACTTACTGATTTTTTCCTCCAGTATGTTGAGGTCTTACTAAACTTATAGGGACTGATTTTGTCCTTAAAATATACAGTAAAGCTGGACCATAAATGTATTAATACTACATACATACTTGTATATTGCCATTTCATATGAACACGAAGTCCATACTCATATATATTGTCTTTTGAAACTAACCCAAAAAACATTATTGGCGTTAATTGTCAAGTCAGCCAGTACAAACTTAGTCAGTTGGCAAGTAATTAGTTTCAAATTGGTATTAAACGCAAACAAGAGTGCTAAATTGAGATGAGCTAACTGCGAGCCACGTTGAGAACTAACTTTGACAAGTCTTGCAAGTTAGTCGAGTTTGTGTGAACTTCCATAACTAAGCAAACTGGCTTCTACTGAAGGTCAAGGTCAGTATGATTAAAACTGAACAAGATGGTTACTATTGCTTTTGAATATTTACCGTAAACAAGGGCTAAAGGCTAAATAGAAATTAGTAATTTACCACGCTCAGAACTAATGCTGACAAGTCTCGCAAGTTAGTCGAGTTTGTGTGAACTTTTACAAACTACAGGCTTCTTCTGAAGGTCAAGATAAGTATGATAAAAGGATGCGAGGTGGTAACAGTTAGTTGTGGGAAAAACTATCACTTTTAAATTGCTATTTACCGAAACAAGAGCGCTAATTGAGATGAGCTAACTGCGAGCCACGTTCAGAACTAACGCTGACAAGTCTCGCAAAGTAATCGAGTTTGTGTGAACTTCAACAAACTAAGCGAACAGAATTCTTCTGAAGGTCAAGATATGTATGGCAAACCGATGCGAGGTGATAAATATTACTTTTAAATTGGTATTTACCGAAACAAGTGCGCTAAATTGAGATAAGCTAACTGCGAGCCACGTTCAGAACTAACGCTGTCAAGTCTCGCAAGTTGGTCGTATTCCGCGAACTTCCCAAACTTTGTGAAAAGACGCTCTTAAAGGTCAAGAACACTTAGATTATAAATTGCGCAGTGGTAATCATATGAAATGAACATCTGTTAGGTATTTTGTTTGTTAATAGTAACGATTCTGTTCTGTTCTGAGTCCGCCCAGCCAGCAGTTACGCTGCAAGAGTTTATGAATGAGGTCTACCTTGGAAAGTGTATCATCACGCTTGCAGACCAAAGCCGGTATGTGTACCGTCCTCAGTTCGTCGAGCTTGGCGATGCCAATCCTCGTTTTTATTTGTTAATAGTAACGATCTTGCAAAATTAAAAGCATTTTTAGGGTTTCGTAGTAAACAAGGCACCCTTATAATTGCGCCATGTCTATCTGTCCGCCCGTCCGCGGTTTAACTCAGAGAATATTAGTATGAGAACGCAGTAATTTGCATGGGTATTTGTATCAATCACGCCGAAAAAGGGGTTGAAAAAAATTGTTTTCGGAATGCTCCTTTACATTAAAGATCAATATTTTTTTCTTGACTGACCCAGAGTGTGGGGAGTCGTTGAAAAGGTCTTTAAAAATATTGTGAGTATTGTTTGTGAAATTTATAATTTTTTGATAGAGTTCAGTTACAAAATTTCTATAAACTCTAAAAAATATTCAAAAATATCTATAAATATAATAAATAAATAAATATATAGGGACAAATTACACTGAAATTATATTCCCCATTTATCAATTAAACAATTATAGATAGACTCGTGAAAAAAACCAGAGAAATAGGAGAAATAATAAATTTAAACGAAAACTATCAGAGCTAATTAGGGTTTACAAATTAAAGAGTTATGTCACCAACTAATGAAAATGTACTCAGGAAATAAATATTTCATACAAATTCAATAAAATTAGTTTTTAGTCGTCACCACCGTGAGGCGTGAACTCCAAGTCGGCATTCGCAAGTCGCAACTACAGAACCCTACACTACACGTGGCTGGAAACACACTTGTTTTGTTATTCTTTTTATTTGAATAGGTATTAAATATTTTTATCAAGAAGGTTTCACAGTATCACTTTAATTTGCTGGAAAGTATGCTAAAGGAATCAGTTAAAGTGCAATCTAGGCGCTAATTGACTATTCAGCGTTGTCAAGTCAACTTTAATCAGTCGGACAATTAGTTTTAAATTTGTATTTACCGCAAACTATGCGTGCCAAGCCTAGAACTCTTCGCTGAAAGGTCTCAAGTAAGGGGAATCCGCAGACTTCCCAAAACTTTGTACCTCTGCTCACAAAGGTCTGTAAATAAATACCATAGTGAAATTAAATGGAGAAAACTACGTGGAATGGTTGGATAAGTACATTTCTTGTAAGTTTAGGTAATTCAACTCATATTTCAGCCATAATCTCACTATGGTGAAACGTGATGCTATGACGCTGTTCCATAACATCATAAGTGCAAACTAAGTATTAGAGTAGCTACGTAAAATGAACTATAAAGGAATGAAAGTTAGGTCTCAAAGGTCTCAATTCTACCGCTATAATGGTTCAAAAAAAACTACGGCAAATGGTCTTATAACTAGACTTGGGTGACGAGTGCGAGTTAAATAATAGTACTATATTAAAATGTAAAATTATTTGTTACTTACTTATATACATATGCAGGTATCGGTACTATTTTACTTTTATGTTACTTACTACGCTCACGGCCACCATCCTTTTATCGACTTAAATCTAAGATTTAGAATATTCGACTTAAATCATATCATTTTAAAACTCGAAAACCAACTTTCATTGTTACAGCGAACTTCGCGCAGGCATCCGCTGCATAGAAAACTACACGCAAGTTTGTATGGAGAAAGACGAACAAGTTCTGTTCCGTCGGATATACGCTGGCATAACTGACGTGATCCAAGAACTTTGCACCCGCGGCTCGTACCAGGACGAGTACTTAAGACACGCAAGTTGCGTGAAGAATGTGCGACCGGAGTATGAGAAGTGCAGTAAGAAATACGAAGTTACACTCACGACGCTGAGCGAACATTCCAAGACGGAGCAGTACAGCACGGGAACAGATGAGGCCAGTATCAGCAGTGAACACCACTTGAAAACAGTTTGTTGGTAAGTATATAAATTACTATTATATCTTTGCCCGCGTCTACCAGCAAATCTTCCACCGGAAACTCCAGAATTCCAGAGAAACTCCCACCAGGTGGTGATCTCTCCTGGGCAATCAGGATGTCCTTAAACAGACTCTGGGCTGGTGTTGCCAGATGCCACGAGCACCGAGTCAAGTGGAGTTTCTCAAACAACGACCTTAGTGAATTTGGAGCTATTCAAAGCATAAACCTCCTTTCATGCCTCAACTGCCCAACCTCTTGTACATTAGAACATTTTAACTCGGCTAATGACGGGGGAGTACTCCGGAGTAAGTGTGGACAGACACTGGTCCTTGACCATATGAAAAAGGCATTTCGACTCGCTATAAGAAAAAGAAGCCCGCGGCTTTTTTTCAAAAGCTTTGCCGTCATTTTCAGCTCCGTAAAATAATGGTTACACTGCCGTTTGGCGTTACGATGTCAAAAACATTGTCTAGAAAACCATGGCATCTTCTTAACAAAGACAACGTTTGATTGAGATCATCCGACTGTCATGTAGACCGGTACCACTATTGAAGGAAACCAAAGCTTTACCGAGCATTAGTGAGGATCGGAAACTCGCAAGTTGCGTGTAGAATGTAGAGCAGGAGAGTAAAGAAGTGCAATTACCAGTTATGATTACTTCCATGGACCTAGAATTTATCTTATCTCATTCTTTTTTCGCAACCTGACAGGCTGCTGGAAGGTTAAATAAAATTGATATTTGTATCTATCTAGTTTAAATAATATTGGGGACAATCCTTTGCTGGAGAGTAATTTGAATCACTAAAAAGAAATTATTCTGACAGTGTCCAACCATGACCAGTATTTAAAATAATTTTAAAGCCCAAAGCAAACTTGCTCTCTCTTTGAAAAAACTAGCCTAAAAATAACTTGGTTGTGTTTTTAAGAACTAATGTTGTAGCCTCTTGGGGAAACCTTTGTAGGGGCTTATTCGAAGGCCTAAACGTTCTCGGGAGGAAACTTGTCTGAAAACACACAGTAAACGAGCATCTTAATGGTTCCATAATGTGGAGGATGAAATCTTGTCAGTGCTAAGAGCGTTACTTGTAGCAAGTGGTAAGTAGTGGTCTTGTGGTTAAAGAGCACAAACCCCCTAATCGAAAGGTTCCAGATTCGATTCCCGCCCGGCTCGACTTGTGAGTACTACTTTTGAGTTTGTATTACGATCTGAATTATGTACGGTCATTTTCATCGACCAATAGCTTCCAACGAAGGAAAAAATCGTAAAGTAAACTATTTATCTATTATGTTAAATACTGCTGTCAATAGTTGTTTCAAAAAACCTGACAACAGTATTAGTTAGCTATGAAGAAGTATGATTATTGGTTTTTAAACTATCACGATTTGAACATATGATTAATGTAAATATAAACGGGACTTAGCACGAACCTTTTTTGTTACGTCTAATGTTTCGTATAGTTATAAATTATAATAGAGTTACACTTTAATAGTCGCAAACAGACAGCTGTGTGCAACCAGGAAGGATGCAACTTTTCATTTTTATATTAATCAAAAAGTAGTGTAAGTAGGTACCTGGTTTTAAATATTCATCAGAGGTCTGGAAGATTACAACGACACAATTTCTTAATAATCAGTGAGTCATTTCAGGTTTTATAATATCTAAGATAAAAGATAAGTTTGGAAAATCAAAAAGTGCACGCCTAATAAAGCTCAGTCGAAAAATATTGTCATGGGGCTTAGGGGCAAACTGATAATAATACACAGAACAAACGCGCGACATACTCGTACGCGCGCTGACTAAAAAATAGACTCAAAGGACTTGTATCCAGAGCCGTAAAAATAATAAAAAGGCGGACGACATTAGTCTAGCATGTTTTTTTTGTTTGGAGTTTTTGGCGGGAAGTCAAGGGAAACCCTTGACTTCCCGCTGGAGTTTGCTTTAAATTGTCTTGCAAATTGATTCTAGTGAACTTTATAATATGAAATCGTTGTAGTTTAGCGTTATAAATGCTCATGCTCATGGACAATATGTGAAATGGTTAAAGTAGACACTCATAGTGCGGCTGTAGTGTTATTTATTTGCGGACTGTGGTGGGCGTCTTTAGGCGCCGTCCGCCACTCAATCGGCTGTGAAAACCAGTGGACTCTCTAGATTTGTCGCAAATTTTTTTTGTTTGCAAAAGGTAATTTGAGTATTTTTTTATAATTTAACGACAGTAAATAAGGCACCCAGTAATTTTCTATAGGAAACAATTCCGTGACGTGATGGAGCAATTAAAAAAATGGTATAAATACATTAAGTGTTTCTAGTAAGAGCGTAATCGTGGCACATACGTCCATACAGATATCCGGACATCCACAAACAATTTTGTTTTAAATGTTATGTTTGACTAAAAAATTGAAAATGTATTAAATGTGTTTATAATGTTATTCGTATCTCTATACTTATATAACAATATGAATATAATACAGACAGGTTAAGTCCAGAAAAATACTTTGCCCTGACAATTTTAGAGTAGAGCACTACCTCAACGCTGCGCATATGTGGTATGAAGTATTTATTTATCATACTACTCGTAAATAGATAATTTAAGTTATATTTTAATATATATATTCCTAACATGATTATTTAGAAAAACAAATTTCGGCCTCTCGTATTCAAGCTTAATCGAAATGATTATCTCGCAAATAGAATCAATAGTTCGTCGAATCTAATTATCAAACGCACAATTTGAGGACTATAAACAAACATCAACGAATGACGTCACTCAATTTGAGTTCCGCAAATTAAACTGTCATCGAAGGAAGTTATGAAGAGCAACTGAGAGTCCTCAATAAGGCGGGTGGGGCCTTGAATATTGAATAGTCAGTTTATAAAATATTCGACTTATCGAACGAAAGGCCTCTCTTGCACTAATTACTCCTTTGACGACTGATTGTCTGGGCTGTCTATTGAATATAATTTAAACACGTTTTGTTCATTTCCTCTGTATCGTATTTATTTTGGTTCATTTTAAGATGAATACTCGGAAAGTTCTTTCTGAAAATGTATCAAAAGAGTTTTATTTAGATTGTAAAACAAGCAATGAATAAATAATTTTTACGTCTTCTCTAGCCAAAGACTGACTTCCAGTGCTCGATAGGCTTGAAAAAAATCCAAAAAGGTATACTTTAAGAAAGCCTCTGATCAATTATTTAGCACCCTCGCCTTCAGCTCTTGTGGCCTGTGATCTACAACTTTTCTTCTTTTATCGCCCTCAATGTAAGCATAATATACTATTAAATATAAAATTAAGGAAATACGGGACTATTCATACGTTTCAGGTTTGTGCACTAGATGTAACCAGAATGTTGGTCATTTATCAGTTAAGTGGATCAATTTAGACACTTGATTCGAGTCTTTACTATGCCAAACGAGTTATGCTTTCTATTATTCACAATAAAGAAATTTCTGTCAGGTAGTAAAGAGATAGTTTCAAACGATTTCACATGGTTGCCAAGTAAAGGTATTTTTCATCTCATCTACTCGAAAAACGATGTTTTCATCCCAAAACATTTGGAGCTAAACTGCTTATTCTCTCGGGATTAAAAAGTGAAAAAAAAATCTCTAGACTTAAACCAGTTTGAAAACTGAACACGAGTGTAATCTATGTAGAATCAAAAATAATGTTGGCAGACCAGCAAAAAAAAGAAGAATTTTTTTTTATAATAAAAAATAATTAGCACCGACGTCGTGATTTTTTAAATTTGGAATACATATCGTCGTCAACGTGTATGAATGTAGGTAAACATTTTATTGTTCTTCGCTTTGAAAAAAGAGATACCTAAGTATAATTTGAAAAATGCAATTTTTCTCTTTGATTTAAGTAATTACAGAAGTTTTAGGTTATTTGTATTGATATGTAATTATTTGTGTAAATGTAATACTTTTTCGTAAGTTTAAGCTGATAGTGAATAGATATCAAAGTTTACTTATAAAAATTAAAAGATATGAATGACCACGCAAACAAAGTTGTGAGTGATCATTTTATCGTTAATTGGTGGTCTTCGAAAAATTATTTCTTAGTATTTATTGTATGAAAATGACACCAAACAAAGGTTATTATTAAATTGTCGGTTGAAGTTTGATTAGGTATTGTACATGTTCTACTTTATATTTTGTTTTGAATGAGCTAGTTTTTCTCATAGATGGAGATGAAAAGTAGAGTGTGCTTCTCGGGTACGGTAATATATTTTTTTTTTATCTCGGTCTATACACATGAATCCCTTCCACCGTAGAATCACTCGTTACGCTCGTGATTCAACTGTGGAATCCTTCGTTTCGCTCTGGATTTAAAGTAGCGCCCTCGCCTTCAAAGTATTACCCTATCCTCTTGTAGCACAATCTACTATATTTCTTCAGATTTTTTAAGCTTCGAGTAATTTTGACTTTTGTGTTCATCGGTTCCGCCACCTTCCGAACAATTTCCTTTCTATTAAACAGTCGTCTATTAAGAGGGCCCTTTCCGGCCGCTCTATCGTCAACGCGGGCATGGGCGTACCGAGGGGGGGCTGCCCCCCCTAGATTTTGTTAATGTCCCTACTCACTTTCCACTTTTGTCGATTAAAGTTAAGAAAAACAACTTTCATACAATATACAACTTTTAACAAGTTTATATGCCAGGCAAATTAAAAAAAGAGATTTTCAAGCATTCACCCCCAATAAATTTGGAACCACTAAACCGATTTTTATCAAACATAGCTAAGAACCACCGCAAGGAAACTTGCTTTCACATCAAAGAAATCGGATTGAATTCGGTTTATCTGTTCGAGAGCTATGATGCCACAGACAGACAGACAGACAGTCAGATGCATAAAAATGTGACTAAGATCGACTATGATCGAAGGTAGATAAAGTTGAACGAATCGATACTTTTTTTATCCAAATTTCGTTGGGGATTTAGTCCCAAAGTTTAACATGTTACATGATATTGTTTTGTCTCATTATAAATTTTATCTGTATGGATACAGAAAAGTAAAATAAAAAGTTATGAGCCATCAACAAGTCATTTTGTTTTTGCTTATTTTTACGCAACTTTCGGCTTAAATAAGTAATAAAAGAAGTGTAAAATCTAAAAAACAAAGTCGGCACCGACACGGCTTAGTTATCGAAAATTTTAATAAACTTTAATTGAGAAATGCAGGAGTTTTTGCATAAAACCACGTTTACCAACGGACTTTATACGTAATTTTTACGCGTTCGGTTAACTATGAATTCCGCGCCTGCGACTAGTTCAACCTTAATTGGGCTTTTTATATACTCAGTGTACACAGAAAATTTGTAAACGGTATGGGCGATTCTTTCATGGAAGACACATCATAAACTGTTTTGCAGAAGACCCTTGAAAGTTACTTTTTAAATAGCTATTGGTTAATTTAAAAAATGATAAAAATCCTATTTAATTTATGTTTATTCATTTGATTACATGCTAAGAAAAAAACCTGATTTGCCCCCCCCCCCCCCGGCCCAAAATCTGGGTACGCCCATGAACGCGGGCATGGTTTGAAAAGCTTGTTGTTTCATCCAGAGTAATGCTAGAAAAAGAGGCAAGGCAAAAAGAGAGAGATATCGCCTGAGGGCTCGGTTTGCATTCTATTGGACGAAATTAGTATTATTAGTGCGAAAATTTCATGAAACTTATTCCAGACAATACGTTACGTGTTTTTCTGTAAGCCTTACAAGTTTGTAAAATAAATGTTTTTCATTAAAAATCTTCATAACATTTGCGAGGTTTATATGGAAATATTTTCTTCACCTTTACAATTTATGAGTACTTTATGAACGGTCGAAAAGGAAATTTTTGGAGGCTTTTGTTTTTCCAAATTTTAATTTTTTTTTCTATCAAAACCTAGAAATAGTGCACAAGATTCCTGTTAGTTCAAAACTTTTCAAGAACGATCAGTTACAACGCCATAATCACGTACGAGCGTTTGTATGAAAAGTAAGACGGGTTGGCCGGTCTTAAATCAAATTTTACTTTTGCATTTGTCTGTACTGGCCTGATTTGTGTGGCTTTAAAAAGTCTGTTAACGACTACAGTCTATAAATAAAGAAAACAATTAGCATAAGACATTAGCCAATCATTAATTATATCGGCACCACATAAATATACGGGGTTTATCTGAATTTTGTCCTGGTCACTTTTATAAGCCGGCAATAGACGTCCGGATTTTTTATTTGGTAGTGGGATCCATCCATACTGGTCGAAGAGAAAATAAAAACAACTTAGAATGTACCAACTGCTTCTCTTCCTGCGCAGATCGTAGAAGCCGATCGAAGGAATGGGCGAAATTGCTAATTGTGTTAATAGGCGATGCTAGCAACTCATCACTATTCCTTTTTTTACCTTCTTGCCCACCATCTTCTTAAAATTTGAGTCTTGCAGCCCTGTAATCTGCCTTGGTTAGAGTCGCAGGACCCAAAATGCTCTGTCTGCTTCTTTATGCATAAAGACCTGAGTTTGTATTTTATGTAGTCCGATCAGACTTTTCGGAAGCGCTCCAGGAATATAAGTATTTGATTACTGGATCAGTCTTCCGAAGTTCCGAGTTTTTTCCCCTTTTACATAGTGCGAAAGGGAAAGGTGCTATAGTGAGCGCTTGAAAACAGCGAGAGATGTCATTAGATAATAAAAAAATTGGACATGTATGTAGTGAATCTGATACTGTAACCTATATACGTAACGTTTATGTACTATCTTATCTTTGCTGTGATCAATATATGTTACTTTTTATGGCTGTCAATTTAAGTCAGTGTCTTGCTTGAGCTTAACAATGTTTACGTTGCCTGTCATGCTGTGTGTACACGTTTTTGGGTCTCAGTCTAAAGTGTCCTTAAATTCTTAAATTTAGGCAAAAATAATTGTTACCTATTTTGTATGCCATAATAAACCTGATCTCATCAGACAATTGTACGCCAACCGGCAGTCTATTTTCAGCCTTACTGAGCCACTTTTTCAGTCTCCCGATTAAAGGCTGTTTAATATTCAACAAGGATTTCCTGTATTAAGTAACGTACTTAAAGTTTTTTCGATGTGTTAATGTCTTCGTTAGCCGACCCTTACAATTGAATTTGTTGTTTTCGGTAACTTATAAGTTATGTATAGCCATTAAAAAAATTATCACTTAATTATAATACTAATACAGTAACAACGTGGTTTTTATAAACAAAAACATCATTGAAAGCTAAAATAATTTAAATGTCTTTAATAACAGTATGAGCCGTATTTTAATGAAATTAATTTTGTTAGAAGAATATCATAATACATATAATTTTCTATTTATATTTAATTTTAATAATGCTTTTTAGAATTTATTCATAGGTTATTTAATATTTATGAAAAAAGTGCTTACAAATGTTAATAGCAGCGTTTTACCTGAAATAAAACGCATATTAAAATACTTACCTTATTCGAAGCTTATTATTGAGATAGGCACTTCCATTTCCGGTCAACTGTCACCAGTTTCCCCTCTTTTTTACCCCTTCCTTCGGTACTTCCGCTACGTCACCAGGCAGTGGCGCCCTCTACGCAAAGTTTGCTACGGTAGGGCGCGCCATTTTGCTTCATTGGCTCAAAATGCACCAGGCAGAGTTAAAATGTAAGCTTCGAATAAGGTAAGTATTTATATGCGTTTTATTTCACGTAAAACGCTGCTATTAACATTTGTAAGCACTTTTTTCATAAATATTAAATTAAAACACTTGACCGTTATTCGAAGCTTATTATTGAGAGGTGTTTGATATCGCCTGGTGACGATGCCGTTTAGAGGAAGTATTATGGGATACATGCCAATGTGAATAACCAACTAAATATTTTAAAAGTTATTATTCAATAACTGGGTATAAAGAAACTAAATGATTAGACTAAGCTCGCAATCAGTTAAATCAAGTATTGAAGAAAAAAGTAATTATTCATACATTATTACGTTGGTACGCTTTTCAGCCACGGGTCCAAGGGGACCCGGTCCTTTGAGGCGTTCATGGGGCCAAAGCCAACATGAAGAGGCCTTTTAGTACCTTTTTATCTAAAAAGTGAGATGGCTGCATCTACATTATTACTATTATTACTATTATTAATATGATTATTAGGTATTTAATCAACTGGATTGAACAAATGTGCCAAATGTGGCGAATGATTAAAAGGCATTATACTTCATGCCTATAGTATCTTTTAAAAGTATTCTCAGATCTCCAATTGCCACGTGCTAAAATGTCATCCAAGGGGTAATTTTTTACCCAGTTTTTTGAAGCCACTGCCGAGCGCACGCTTCCTAGAGTACCTGCAATATTATCATCCTTAAATGATTTTTTTCTTTTTTATCCAGCCTGCTATTACTGCACGAGAAGCCACTTTTGGAGTACCCCTGAGGGTCACAAACAGGTTAGGTGATTTCGCAGCCTCTCTCCTGTCATTTAGTAGTGTTTTGGTTCTCTCTATCCAAAAAACAGGATTAAGTTTGTAGGTGTCTGAATTAGAAATGAGCTTCCAACCAGACTGTCGATGCTCACTACTGTCAGTTTTTGAGCGAAATTGAGTTAGACATACAGCTGTTTTGCTGCCCTTATGACGACCTGAACATAAAGGCAACAAAACAGCTGTATGTCTAACAGTTTGAAATATGTTATTGGAATTTAAGTCATAACTTGCAAGAAAAGCTGTTAATTTACTGACGTCCTAAATGGGTGGTTTGCTAATTTTGAGATTTCTAAGAGTGATGGATTTTAAAATATGCTTAACCAAGACGTGCGAGCTAAGTTGACTAGACTTTTCCGTATTACAAGTTTGATACTACAGACTTGTGTAAAAGGATAGTATTGTAAGACATATTTTGGAGTAAGTATAGGTCCGCGAGGAATTGTGCCAAATCACTACCTGAAGGATAACTAGGATCAACATTGTTTGTCAACGTCCAACGAATCCATCGTTTCCAGGCAAGTGGACTGCTGAGTGGACAATCGCCTATTTTTTTTTAGCAATAAACTTTGACCTTCCACCCCCAAGATTCTAACGTTATCTCCTGCACTTTGGGGGAGGAAGACCTGTTGTTGTGTCTACTAAGTATCAAACTTTGCTTTGAGGTTTCTCAATGTGCGGGGCTTCTAGAGATCGAGCTCTCCGATCCGCTCGCCAGAACACTCTCCCAACGGGGGGCCACTATCAAAAATATTCCCGACGATTTGTTTACGAGAGCTAAGATTTAGAGCATCAGGAATGGCGGTGGGAATAAATAAATAATGCCACTGGGTGCTGAATGCATCGTAAAACATCGCTTGGGGGTCCGATTGATCGAGACTCGCATAATTGCTCACCACGTGAGCTCTGTTGGACGCAAAAAGGTCAATCACGGGCACACCCCATTTGGCAAAAACATTTTCTACATATTCTGGTAGAAGATGCCATTCTTGAGGTTAAAGGTGCCTTGATAGATGATCTGCATGACTGACTTGCCCGGTATGTAGTGGATCGTGAACACTATTCTCGAAATTTGTCTACTAAAAGCAAAATTTGATAAATTATTCCTAAAAGGGAGGAGATTTCGTGCCGCCTTCCTTTCTGAGGTAAGTTACGGCTGTTCGGTTGTCGCACTGAGTAAGAACTGAGCTGGTGAGCTTGACTTTGAAGTGCACGTAAGATCGCAAGCAACTCTTTTTAGGTTGCTGTGCAACCTCTCTTCCTCTTCGGACCACAGACCCGACAAGGCCAGATTGTTCAATTGTGCACCCGAGGCTATCTTTGACGGATCTGTCGTGAGAAACATTGTAGGTGGAGGAGGGTGCAGAGGCATTGGTAGATGACAGTTTTCTATCCACCACTTCATTTCTTCTTGAACATTTTGTGGTATGGGGTAGTCGGCTTTGGGTCATCTGATAGTGAATTTATGAACATTTGTAACTGACGATGGTTGAGACGGCCCCGTGGAACCACGAAACTTGCAAAGCTCATTATACCTGTTAGCTTTTGAAGGTATCTCAGGGTCGCCCTTAGTATTGTAGTATTGTTTGACTTACATTTTTTACAATGTTCGTAACCTTTTCTTTGGGCAAACTTGTTGTGTTTTCCCAAGGATTCTACATTGTTCCTAGAAAAACTATGCTTTTTTGCGGAGTCACTATGGATTTTTTGAAGTTTATCTGCCATCCTAGAGATTGTAACAGATTGAGGGTTCTTTTTACATGATTTTGTAAAACATTGTAATTCTGATGAACCAGAAGAAAGTCGTCCAGATATAAGACGATCCTTATATTTTCTTCCCTTAATGTTTGAGCTATCCAGTTCGTGAGAAAGGAGAAAGTTTTTGGAGCTGTGTTTAGACCGAAAGGCAGACATGTCATTTCCACTAAATCCTGACCGTAAATAATTCGGAGAAAGCGTCTGTGAGCCTGGGCTATTTTCAAATGAAAATATGCCTGAGAGAGGTCTATTTTGCACAGCCAATCCTCTGATCGTAAAAAATCGGGAATACGAAACATGTTTATCAATTTGAATAGATCGGTAATTACATGTTCGTTCAAAGTTTTTAAATTGAAAATTGGACGGGCTGACCCGTCGGTTTTTGGTACAAGAAACATCGGCGACACAAAACTGGGCGACAGAGGTACCTTCTTTAAAATACTAAAAGAGGTTTCTGGTGAAAAGGTATTCGATACCCTTGAATCATGTTTAGTAAGAGCTCTCATTTGTTGCCATTGGTTGTAAAAAAGTGCTAACTGGCCTGCCTGGAACTGCCTCGAGTCATTGCCGCTGCTGCTTTTTGGAGTTGCCTCTGTAACCATGTGGAG
This sequence comes from Acrobasis suavella, assembly GCA_943193695.1. Taxonomy (NCBI): domain Eukaryota; kingdom Metazoa; phylum Arthropoda; class Insecta; order Lepidoptera; family Pyralidae; genus Acrobasis; species Acrobasis suavella. The sequence goes on from OW971939.1 coordinate 9,724,960, forward strand.
ACGCCGCCCGCTTCCGGTTACTTCTATGGTATCCTCCACGTGTAGGCCTCGAGCCACGGTACTGATATGACCCCCTTCTTGACAAAGTTGGTTGCTCATACTCGTCAGACTTTTCCCTGTGAGAACAGTGGTAGTGACTAACCACCCCTCCAGGGTGCATTTTTGTACTGTGAGTGTGATGGACACGACTCGCACAAGTTAGGCGAGCACCACGAGGTGCTGCTATGGCTCTTTTTTGGCCAGTCCCCTGCGAGGGACGGCACGGAGCCTTACTTGGTCCTGGTTGGACGGATTGATCAGCTTTAGTCGGCCAGAAAGCCTTTCGGACGCCACCAGCCTTTCGTAATGTTGATGTAAATTTATCCGCATCAAAAATATGTGTTACAGATGGAAGTATCTTTTTAAGAGAGCTTTTAACTAAAGGATCTCGAACTTTACTCAAGATAGGATCTCTGCGTATCTCAATAGATTCAGCTCTGTGACCGCATGCCAATTGCAATAAATCTGTTGAGATTTTTTGTAAATCTCCTTTCAAAAATATTTGCTCGGCTTTTCCACTCAAATCATCAAAACGAATTCATTGTCGTATTGCTATGATCTGCAACTGTTTCATATAATTCGCCGCTGACACCTGAGTAGATTGAGAGGGCGTCGTGGCATGGAGCCTCGACATTAGAATTAACATTACTATATATATAAACATGTTTTCGAAACTCACCTACATCCTTACAAAGCTGCTCCAACATCCGGTCCGAGCGATGACGACGTTTATTCTGGCGACGACGTCGCGAATTTAGGGCTCGATGAGCTCGAGCTATTGCTGCTACTTTTGCTACGTCGACGAGCTTCATCGTTAAAATTATTTTTATCATTCATTCTAAAAATTAGACACTAAAATAGGGAACTGGTCAATCTAAATCAAGAAAATAATTATCGAACGGTAAACCCGTTAAAAGTTTTAAGTTAAAAGAATTATTTAAGTAAAAAGTAATTTACTGTAATTACTTACGAAATAACTGCAATATTTTTAAAGAAATATTTTAACGCAAATAATATTTTCGCACAGTCGACACAAGTTGACGCAGTGGGAAACAAAACGCCAATGAAGCAAAATGGCGCGCCCTACTTTGCGTAGAGGGCGCCACTGCCTGGTGACGTAGCGGAAGTACCGAAGGAAGGGGTAAAAAAGAGGGGAAACTGGTGACAGTTGACCGGAAATGGAAGTGCCTATCTCAATAATAAGCTTCGAATAACGGTCAAGTGTTTTAATTTAAAATAACCAATGCCATTTTCTAAACATAAACACAAAAAAATATGTAAAAAATGCGCACTTTATAGAAGCTGTTAGCCGATTTTGGACAGATTAATTCTGATAGACACATACAGCATAGTTCGGAAGCACATGTCACGTTAAAAGCTAAAAACACTGAACATTTGCCAAATAAAAGCTTCACGAGTTGTCACAGACAGAATAGTACTCCAAATTACATTTACGTAGCAAAAAGTTAGTCTCGTCAGTTGTATTTTAAAAATATTGCGCTATCACAGGATTCATACATCGCTGGCCATGTACGGGCACAATGAAAAGATGAACAAAAACAGTGTTATTTTCCGCGGAAAAACTACGAAACTCCTGATTCGCGTGAACTGCACAAAAGTTTTGAGAAACAATCGTTCATATTTCATTCGCGTTAAATTTTTGCTAGTCTATGAATTTGAGTTTCGTAGAAAGTCGTATTTGTTTGAACAGTAACACATTAATGTATATTTTCCGGCCGTATGTGTACAATACGTATCATATCTGCTTCAAAACGAGTCTTGAACTCTTGACAATTGAAACAGAACTTTTTTCAGCATAAAAGATCACACCTATAGCGAAATATTGAAAGTTATTCATATTCATTATACCTGCCGTCGGCTCGCCAGTGATTTATAGACATTGAAATTCCATTTCCACCGTTTTTCACTCTGTCTCGTCTTTTCCAGTTCATTCCAAGAGTATTTGATGTGCTCCGAGCAAACAGTGCAGAGGTCGTGTGGAGACGAGGCGGCACTATTCACGAGTGCGTTCCTTAAGAAAATGGCTTCTAAAATAATAAAGGTAACTAACTCATTTTGAGATAAGCACACTTTTGAGAAGAGACTTTTCACGACGCATATTGCCTTCATTATAAGTATCTAGTTTTACACCTGATTCTACAAATTTTAAATACCTAGTAGTTTATCGTCTAAGTACATTTTTTCACGACTATCCCAAAAAAGGAGTTTATGATTTCAGGGTTAATTTTGCATGGACATATTTGAAAGTATTTTAGTGAGAATCATAAAATAATATATGTTTTATTTTTCGAAAATCTAGGGGCATCAGATTTTTATTATAAATAAGAACTTGATTAAAGTTACACGCCAAAATATTCCATTTATCTATTTACAAAAGGTCCAAACCACTGCAAGCTTAACCTGTATTTTTAATAAAATCTTGTTATTGCAAGTGTGTAAATGTGAATCATTATTGAATAAGCATGGCCAAAGCCCGTATTTATTGTCATTCAATAATGTGAAATTTTAATAAAATTGCGTTGCGGAATACATTTTGAGCACGATAAAAGACTTATAATGTGCAGTTATACATCAGTCTATTAATGCTCGATGGCCCAATGTGAAGTTACACGTCTGTTTATATAAAGTAATGGGCCATCGAGCATTACGATGGCCCATTACTGGTAATGATAGTTTATTTTTCACGATTTCAAGTGTTTCGTATATATTGTGAAGTAACCAGTCTACATATTTGTTTATCTAAATGTAATTAATTAGTACAGATAACGTATTTCAATTTGAGTACCACGCGGGCAACGCCGCGCCGCGGGAATACTAGGCAGGAGGTTTATGAAATAGCTTACTTATACAATGTCCTTTTTACAAAGGACAAATATTTTAAGTGGTAATTCAGTCCATCAGTTTGAACAACTTCCAATAAATGTACTTATATCGAAATAGGAAAAAATAATCCATAGTAACGATATCACGTGACTACTTCGATGTAAACCAAAAACTGTCTATATAGATTACGTAGTGAAGATAGAAAGTACCTAATTACAGTTTTTTTTTTGTTTTCCAGAGCTTTTGCCTTGAATACCGGGGACAAGAATGCAGAGTTGGCGACGCAGGAGCACAAAGCACTGTTAGTTTATTGTTAATCAGTGTTGCCGTACTAGTAAACCTGTTTGGTGCGGCAAACTTCTTAGTACCAACGTAAGCGTATTTAAAAATAGCTATGAATTTAAAAAAATAGAACACTAGTGTGGCAGCTAGAAAAAAAATGAGTCAATCGGATGCAGTTGCAATGGGCACTGAAGTGTAAATAATGAACGTGGGTGCACCTGTTCTGTACATCGTTGAATGCCTAGAATATTTATTGTAGATACATAGTATCTTGTGCTGATTATTTACTGATACTGAGCGAACGATTGGAGTAAAGTTGTACTTTTGAGTTATAAATCTTTATGAATTCCAGAACCGATAATATTAAGATTCTGCGCTATTGATTTGTCAAAATCAACTGCTGAATGACTTTAAGATCTTATAAAATGCGTAGCGAAGTACGTAACATTATATTTATAGGTATTTACAATATAAAAAAAAAACATCACATATCTATGATATACATAACTAGTAACAAGTAAATATGTAGGCACCTCATAAACTTATGGCTGTATATAATAAAAATTACTTGTTAGATAATATTGCCAGTACTATCAAGTAGATCTAAAATCTAGTCTTGTATTTTTTTAGTTACGAAAATAAGCTCTTAGAATTAAACACTTTATTTGATCGTATTCATATATTTTCGTTCTTATATTGATAAGAATAATGTAAATTATCATTCGGTTTAGGCATTTTACGACTAAATTAATAATATATATGTTTGAGGTACCTATAGTGAAAGATTCGCTTATTAGAACAACAGAGAAAGACATTAATTTCAAGATTTGATATCGATACCTCTATTTACTAAGCTCAAAAATGTTACACGTATATAAATATGTATACCGCAACGTAATTTGCCATAAATTCGTAAAAATGCCAATTAAGTAGTATAGGCACTTAAAAGTTTTATTTGAACATGTATTTAAAGCTCTTTTGACATATTTAGATAGCTACTAGATAAAGACTGGTAGATGTAGATGCAGATTTATGTTCATTTGGCAAAAGCACGTGAATTCATTAGAAATTACAGTAGGTGTCTAATAAAAACTGAAATTGTGTGTTATTTTCAATAAGATTTGTTATTATTTCTGTAAAGCGTAATGAAGATTATTACCAGTCCGCACAGCTCAGAACATCCTGTGATAGTTTGTAGGATAATGAAATACGTGTATTGTACGTAGTAAGAATTTATTATTTCTAAGATTTTTAATTCACTTGCTCATTTTCATTCCTTGATATTTTTTGTTGTAAGTTTTTTAGTAACAAATTGTTATGATACATTTTGTACGTCAATAATAAAAACTACATTTTTTAAAATCTTATATGTTCATTGATACTTCAAAAATTCTATCCCTTAGTACATATCTTAATCATTATCGTAAAATAAAATACTTTAGAGATTATCGAAAAATATTAAAATAATCTTTTAAGTCATTGAATAACATATTATTAGAAAGCAATACATAATTTAATTAATAGTATACAGATTTAATTTATAGTTATTTTTCTTGTTAAAAATTTGTTTGACTTATGGCAAAATATTTAAATAATTGTAATTGAGATTCATTTATCTTTTGAAATAGTAATTTAGTTGTGTACTTTTTAATTTTTTCAATTTAAATCCATATTATTTTGCAATTTGTAAATATAATATCACGAACAGGATATATACACATTATAAATATGTATTTACATATCACTATAATAATGATTTGGTCGCGCCCTGTTCGAAGAGTGTAAAAATTAGAAAGAATAAAGATGTTATTTTATAAGTATTTTGATATTGCATTTTTGATTCGTTACGTTAATAATTATGAATATTATTTCTGGTTATTTTTAATGAACTGCAATTTCCACATTATTAAATGTTAAATATATTTTATGATATTTATTAATTTACAAGGACTAACAAAATAATAATGAATTCAACAACTTTACTATAACGTTGCATAATTATTAAATGTTATACAAAGGAATTAAACCGAAACGTTGATTGCGCGTTATTTCCTGAAAGTAACATTCAAAATACTGAATTTTAAGACCAACATATTAAAAAAAATATTCAGTAAGGTGTTTAGTATTATAAACTACTTTCTAATCAATATTGTCAATGGTTTGAATTGAATTATACGATCATCATCAGGGCGAGTGTGATAAGCGGTGACCTGACGGCTTCGCTGCACTCTCTGTGCTTCTTACGAGAGTAAACCGTTAACAATATTCTTAATGAATGTGTCTCACGTTAGTTTAATTAACATTAGAAAAAGGTTTCATTAAAAGGACTTCTGCCTTGAAAATACTAGTAGCTTCTTCATATCAAACCTTGTTACTTATTTCCATATCTTTTTTTACAACATCGATTAAGTAAGTTATTGGCTAATCGTTCCTTTTAAATAATGTTTTTTTGTATAAATAGATTTATATTCCCAATTAACCGTTATCAAAAGTGCAATGTTAAAATATTTCTGTAAATATATACAGCAATTTAAAATTGTTATTATTATATATTAATAAATCACTAAGATTAGTCAATCCGTATCCATATTAGTTATCATAATGAATTTTAAAGACATAGTCATTTAGAGATTTCGTTAAAAATAAAAAAACCTGGTATTTATAAATGAAGTTTTTTTTTTAAATGCAACTTACATCTTTGTCTATGGTGAGTAAATTTTTATTGGGTTTTTCCGCCAGAATTTATAAAAAGAAATATACACTCACAACTTTACTCTAAACATAACAATAAATAAGTACGAGTTTCTTGTAGGGTAATTAGCGATCCAAACTGATTTGGACTATCTGATATAGGGCCTTTGATTATCGCCCATGATGTAAGTACTTAAATATAAATATACGTAGACCTTGCGATTATACGTAATATTCAATTAAAACTTCTCGTGAGAAACAATATCTTTTTAAGTTTTCAATCCTAATATTCCCACTATACCAATTCGAAAATTATCGAAGTGACTGGGGTAATAAAAATATACCTTATTATCTCGAATCTGCTCACAAATTTTCACGAGAATCGGTTGAGAAATGCGACCTGTAGGCGAGAATAGCCGAAAATCTGGACATCCGGAATTTGGGCACACGATAGAATTTTCACTGAAGCTGAAACGAAGACGCTTCGCTTGGTCGGTCAATTATTCATCCATGGCAATTGAAATTAAAATAAGAAATATACCTGTATTTCTTTACACCAAAATAAGAATAAAAAGTGCACAATTTGTTTAACTTTAGAGCTAATTAAACTTAAATTCAGACACCCTGCACTAAGCGCTGCTTGTATCGCAGTGGTCCATAGGTACTAGTACTCACGTACAGAAGTCTTACTCTGAAAAGAAATTCAAACAAATATCTACTTAATTCTCTTCTAGCGCTATAGTTTAATTTAGCTAGCGTCAGAACTCCTCACCTCTTCTTTTAGATACCTAGATACCTATTGCAAGCCAATTTAATTTCTCTCTACAAACGATTCATGTAACTGAATTTTCCCCTGTGAAGTGGTCGCCGCGCGCATAGTAATAATGTAGGTATATTTTCGGTACCTAATTTTCAGTACTTGAATGAACCACTCGGGCCAAGGGATAGGGAAAACAATGTTATTAGAATTATTTTGTTAAAACCTATATATATATATATTGTATATATAAATATATATATGTAAATATAACTTTGTTATGTTTTTTAAGTGAAGTACTAATTTAACTGAAGATATTTATAAAAGCCAACTAAGTAAATCGACCTAAAGGATTATTAGAAAGTTTTTCACTGAGCCAAGTGTAACAGAAGTGAGAACGGAACAAAAAGTCAATTCAACAAAGTGATAGCGCACTTAATAGGCTCTTAATCTGCTTTGGGAGTAATTTAGATAGCGCTTAACGAGGAATATTCGCCAGTCAGCACCTCGCCTATTTTGTGTAATCTGGCTTGATTAATGTAACCTACTTGTTTTTTTTATTTATTTTTCCCTTAAGTCAGTCGACATTGGCATGATCAAATCTAGTTTATCACTGCTGTGAGAGAAAAGTGGTAATTAATGGTAAAAAAGAAACTGATAGTCGTATTTTGATTTCTTTAATTTTAAAATTAATTTGGGAATCGATCAAATATATAAAAGTATAACAAATATTTGATCGACGATATGGGTAACTCAAATTACAATAAACTGTAGTCTACAAGTTCCGTTATGAGAATAATCAGAAAATAATCCAGATATGAAGTGCCATTTTTCAAACGCGGAGTCACCTAAACAAGTGGTTTTTTCATATAAAAAACCATTCGTTTAGTGACTCCGCGTTTGTCACCAAAAAAATCGCACCAATGGATGTTTGTTTGTTTTTCGTATGTGTAAGTGTCCAACACTGGTGTCAGATTTAAGCTGCCTAAAGGCATCTGACATAGCTTGACGACTGCCATACAATGATGACATGATGACAGCCGGGACCAACGGCTTATACGTGCCTTCCGAAGCACGGAGGAGCTCGAGACATTTTTATGCTTTCCACCTATCCAAGTGCGAACCACGCCCGGTGTCGCTTTACAACTCATTAAACTCTGGGTCTCATAATTTGTGGAGGCAAATTGAAATATAGCCTCGTAATAATAAAGTTTTAACAAAGGGTTTGATGACAAAAAGTACAAACGACACAAAACTCAAAGTCGGACAAGGCTGTCAAAAACTTTCTTTAGAATTCAAACAAAAAACTAAAAGTTTCCTCTTTCTGCCATTCGTACCGCTGCACTATTTGCCAACCTTACTGTGTTTGGGACTTTGTTTAGGAAAAATTTCTTAAATATATAGATTGTCTTATTTAAAAGTGTAGTTCACATTTACAAGCAATAAAGGTGATTATTCTCAATGCAAATATTGCAAATTATTATGTAAATAATAATGAAAATATTTTGGTCATTCATTGAGTGTTTGTCGAAATGCCGAACCGCCAGATGTTGATTGCACTTAGTTTATATAAATAACATTAATGCGCGACATAGCGAATTCTTTTTAGGCTAGACAAACTTTACCAAAGGCACGTTAGGCTTCTTCCCCGGAGTTGTGGAATTTTTGAGACCTCTAGGAATATCTTCATCACAGCGCGTTGCTTTTATTCTACGATCCGCCGCCTGATGTCAACCTCCTTCCCAAATCCCAACCTTTACTTGCTTCTTATTACTTCCACATAGATACCTATATGGATTGGTTCCAGTCTTCCAACGCACGGCACCAAGACAATGGCGTATCTACCTAAAACTTAAGAACTTACTTTTAAACTAGTCTAGTGTGCTACTATTTTGTTCTGGATAGTAACTCGTAAAACCTACAAAGAAAGCTGCAAAACGTTCACGTCTCTTTAAATTAATCGGATAAAGTGCGCTAGTTGAATTCCTTTTTCTTTGGCTATTTTTGTTCGACGAAGCATTTTGGAGATAGACGCTTATCTGGTAAGGGAAGGTAACTACATTGATCATACATACATAATGTCTATGTTCGTAGTAGGTAGGTATTACAAAATATTTTAATATTACAAGAGATTGCCATAAGATAGCTTTTCAAAATAATGAGCCAATCATTTATGTAAGTGTCTATAATATCCCCATAACTCCCATAACATTACATAATACGTACCCAACTCGTTATTTATGTAACCATGTGAAATTCGATTTTTGCTAAAAAGTAAATATCGTTATGTATTACAATACTTGCAAACACAATCATAATAACTTGAAATAAATTGAAACTGAATTTGTATAAATAAAAAACAGGGTCTAACTTTCCTACCGAGTTTAAAACATAAGTACATACAAAAAATAAGTACCTATGGACTTAGGTAGACCTAGAGACATAGTGGCTGATTATATAACCCCTTACCTGTCACTGGGAGGAATTCCTCCCAGGTCAATTGTTTATCTATTGTTTTATTATTTGCAACAGATGAAGACATACTCTATTAGTGAGTATGGATAGGTATATGATATTACGGGAAAAATAGATGACAACTGTTTGATGGAATTCACCAATATAGAATATAATAGCTTACATTAAATTTTCCTGATTTCTCAGAGGGAGCAATCGGTTAGTTTCCAGCTCAAGAGGGATTTATAAATGTTTTTTTGCAGTTTCAGCCTTGCTGAGCTGCATTTAAAAAGTATTAGATTCATTGTGTAGTATACCTGCTTATTTTTAATCATACTTTTTCACCATCTTGAATTTCTAGTTTACATACATTAAATTTAACGAAGTATATATGAATATTTATTTAATTTAATGCTGCGAGGCTATCAATCGAATGATCTAAAAGCAAAATACACAAAGATAATATAATTGGGAAAGTTATTCCTTACTTACCGTAATAGGTTTTTGATAGATCCTAGCTATTAATTTATAATATTAAACTTAATAAGGGAGAATTGTAGCGGTATCTTTTTCGTTATATATTATATAGAATTATTTCTTTCTTAATTAATAAATTAATTTCTTAATAATAATAATAATTGCTAGTTAGGGTAGCCAACGAGCAGGCAGTGTAGCCAACGAGCAGCATGTCACCATCTAACCAGGCTAAAATTGTTGTGAGAGATTTTTAGGTTATAGATGTCCGTATCTCACTCCATAACCCAGTTATCCGGTCCACTAACTCCCATCCATAAAGCTCAAACCAATTAAATCCCTCCCTGGCAATAGTTCGGCAGCTGTGGAGGACTGTCCGTTAGTGCATCTCAATGGTACATTCAGGGATAGACCACCATAGATGCAGCCTTACACTTTTTAGATAAAAAGGCCTCTTCATGTTGGCTTTGGCCCCATGAACGCGTCAAAGGACCGGGCCCGCATGGACCCGTTGCTGAAAAGCGTACCAACTAAATAAAATATAAGGTACAACCATAAAAAATATTGTACCTTCGATTGAGCTTGTTACACACTGTTATGTTGTCCTTATTTTACACGTTGTAATTGTAAATAATCGTATAAAGTTTTTTTTTTTGTAATGCTTTGTAAATATAACGCCACATGACCACGTTTTTTTGTTGTAAGCAGTGTAATGGATAATGTAAGACGGTTCTTACTACTGTCTGTTTGTGCGCGAGCATTCAAGTTACACCCCTTGTGTAATTGAAAGCGTTTCAATGTTGGCGTAATGATATTGAAATGTTAGGCGCTGAATCGACTCGCCCAGCATTCTTCGACTGCTGAGAAAAGTAATAAAATCCATCGGATTAGTAAGTACTGAATAAAGAATAGTTTCATTTGAAATTAAAATGTACCCTTCGGTGACATTTTCCAAGAGAAGCGTTGTACTGATTAGGTAATTATGAGTGGAATTGATAATTCTATTCTTCAGCATGAATTTTTAACATTTTTGACTACCAGTTATAGTATATAATAATCGACTACTACTACCTAATCGTAATCGACGTATTTTCTTACGTACAGTACACATATCTAAATGTAAATTTTTCGTGTGCCTATTTAAGCTAAACCCACTTTTAAAAAGATACCAGAAAGTTATCGTAAAAAAAGATGAGAAATATGAATAAAATATTTTTTTACAATTTATGGTCTTATAAGTTCATACAGTCCTTCTTATTAACCTTTTCAGGTTAAGCAAACGTTAAATAACTTTTTTTTATTTTACTTGGTACAATATTAGTATCTACTTAACACAATTTAAAGTAAATAAGAAAATCATTTTCTCAAACATGCTCGGAAATGTAGGCATTGTTGTAGTAAAAAGAAGACATAAAGTTTGTAATTCTTGACTCATGCATTACTTTACCGGCCTAGGCCAGGAAAGTAGTATGAAAAGTAGATTACTGCAGAGGCCGGGAAGTAGGGAATTGCCGGATGAGTAATTTTTATTAATATATTCATATTAATTGCTTTCGGTATATATTTGCAAAGTTGGTTACTTTTTAAATATTTCCTCACATTTATTGAGAAAAGCACTATACATGCCTCGGCGGGAATGGGATTGTCGGACTCGTAATGATTGTATGCAACGCCATACTTCCCGCTCTCTGCAGTAATGTACTATTATGTATGGCCAAGAATAAAACCCTGATGCATTGAAATCGTTTATTGATGAAGAAATGTTACTTTAGTCGACCGTAGGTACTTACCATAGATAAGTAACGTTCTACGCTTATCTTGTAGTATCAACTTACTCCTAAAATTATTAAAATTAAGCCCATGTTATACAAATTGGCATAATTTCGTTGCCCAAAGTTGCAAGGAAAACAAATATCTAAATGATCATTACTTAACAAAATCCAATCCTGAGTCCGACGTTTGAAACCAAAATGGTGGAGATAAGACCAAGGGGCTCATTATACGGCCTTTGGGGAACTCTGCAACAAAGTCAGGTAATCAGAAATTCTGCGGACCATTTCAATAAAGGCGCTTACTAAATAAATGATCAGCCTCCGTTTGAGCGGGGTCATATTGAAATTTACAAGTTTGAGCCGGGGTATTGACACAGACCTTCGTAGTTCATAGTTTCGGAGGTCACTTGCAGTAGGGAGGGACCCCTTCTTAGTAAATATTATTACTCGTCAAGCTATGTCATATTCAGACAACTTAAAAATCTGACACCTTTTTTTTACTTAAACTTTATTTACCGAAAATCTATTCTTTAGAAACCTATCTAATATTTTTTTACGGTACTTATAACTCATCTGGTTCTTTTGAGGTTCTGGGTTCAATCTCCAGCCACGGCAATTTGGAATATGGCCTTTTCTTCCATATATATCTAAATATGTTTTTATTATAAAATATACTATCATTGAATTAGTATCCCATGACATGAGATTTAACTTACTTTAGAGTTAGCACAATCAGTATGTTTTGTCCCTATCTATTAACTAACTTTAAGGTACCTACCTTATATACTACCGTATATAACACAATGTTTAACATTTTTAGACGCGAATCTGAAGAAAGGTAGTCTTCAATCAAACAGAAAAAGGGTGAATTGAAATTGTACTTTTAAAATTACCCAAGATTCATTTCATATTCTTTGGTGTGATTGGTAAAACGCCATACAATTAATGGGACAGGTTGCATGAAGGTCTCCCCATCCAATCAATTACGGGAACATGGATTCTTTCTTTGCGGTTTAAATTGGGAGGTGTTGTAATTTATGGTTTCCGAGTAGATTGGGGTAGGTGGCTCCTTCACAAAAATTAAAATGTTTTTTACCTTTATGATAGAAAAGGATTTTCATTTTCTTTCGGGATTCTTTTCTTGAGTGTCTCTTAGGTAATAAAAATGATTTATGTAGTTGTCACATTTACAAATTGTCTCTTCAAGTTTCGTGTAGGTAAAAATAACATATATAATATTATAAGGTTAACAAACATATATTTTTTTAATGGGTTTTGACGAGACTTGGATACTAAATAAAATTGTGAGGTAGAATTTGGCTTATTACTCATTTGAATTACGAAAAGTAATAGTGGTCCTTCATCCCATCTGAAATTAAGGAAACTTGAAATTTCTTGTTCCTCTTAAGATATCCACGCATTATGTGGCGCCTGCAAAATAGTCAGTTTGTTCTATTAAGCTCAATCCATTTTCTTTTCTTTTAATAGGATCAAAACCAACCATGGAACAACTAACAATATATATTTATAAACGTATGAAACCAGAAATAGGGGTAAATCTAAGATTAACTGGTACTATTTATTTCATCTACAATAAATAGTACCAGTTAATCTTAGATTTACCCCTATTTCTGGTTTCATACGTTTATAAATATATATTGTTAGTTGTTCCATGGTTGGTTTTGATCTTAGATTACGTTACAAATACTTCCCTGAATAGGTACAGTTATTTATGGTACAATGGACCGCCTCCAAGCCTAATAAACTTGTTAAAACTCCGCTGAAAGGATTGGAAATTTTGCAAAGTTACTAAAGCGGTGTTATAATTTGCTATTATTCTCTTTGTGATGAAACAAGGCCGTGATATCAGTAGCAGAGTTCGTTTCTGCTTTGTTATTAATGAGATATATCTATGTAAGTTTAAAACTTCGCTTAAGATATATTATTATGTAGGTAGGTTGAAGTGGCAGTGGGCGGGACGTATAGCGTGAGGAACCGATGGCCGATGGGGCAAAAAGATTCTTGAATAGCGACCACGTACTGGCAAGCGAAGGATAGAACACCCACCTACAAGGTAGACCTAAGCAAGGTCGCTGGATGCTGGCCGCTTTAGATCGAATCGGTCATTTTGGAAGTCTTTGTGAGAGGCCTATTTCCAGAAGTGGACGATGTGCGTCTGAAATAGTGATTATGTTGGTATTTGTGATGTTAGTTTTCAATAAATTCATCTAGTTATTCTAGATTTTGTAAGATAATATTAAAAAAACTAAAACACTGGTTTAAAATTTTTGGTTTTTAATTTTATTCTAGTTTTTATAAAATAATTTCATTTTTTTGATTCAATAATTCGTAAAAGTTAGGTACTGATTAGAATAAATCATTGAGAGCCTTCATTGTTTTTAAGTTAAATGGAAACAACATATAATACATCCAATAACTTCAACATAAAATGCGTTTGTACATAAATTCATTATAGTTTTGACCGTCAAAAATAGTATACACGAGCGAAAAAATCTCATTTTTCGGGATTGAATTTTACTCTTTGCGTTTCACGGTTGCAGAATTGGGACACGAGTGTAATAATTGATTGGATTATACCTTTCAGCGGCAGAACGTGATCCTTGTACATGATTGGTGAATGCCAGAGTTTATTTACTAACTGCGACAACAAATGTTTTCAAACTCGTAAAAATTCTATGTTTTCGGTCGCGCTACGTTTTAATTCTTTAAGTATTACATAGTAATTAGTTTATTTATATACTTTACAAATTTTTATTTTTTATGGTCCGTCTGTCTTAAAAACAGAAAAAATAATATTTTTAGCCAAGAGTTTTCTCAAATATCTATCTACTGCTAAACATACAACAAATAAACTACTGAATAAGCAAAACTGAAAAAGTATAGATAGTGGATTCATGAATAGACGCTAAGTATATATGTAGATATCCATCTGAATCAAAGAGTTGTCGACCTAAAAGTCAATTTGGCTTGTCTCACTGCATTTTTCCGTGAAAAGGGTAAACAAGAATAGCAAAAGCTCGCATTATTGTGGGTAGTATCGCGCTTGAGGCGGGTAGACTTTTGTAGACCGTGTCCATCTGTTGGATTCAAATTTCCCTAAAACATCGAGACGAGTGAACATTGACGTTTCATAGAAAGGCAATATATGTAACAAACAATAATTGATAGAGTTTAAGGTTTTCTTTATCCTCTTACTGGTCACTGGGAGGAATTCCTCCCAGGTCAATTATTTATCTATTGTTTTATTATTTGCAACAGATGAAGAGTTATTAAATAAAGATAACAGTAGGTAAATAGATTTTTTACTGACCTAGTTTCAAAACTTTAAACTTAGTAAAGGTACTCGTATCTACTGGAATCTATAACTCTTTGGGGGCGTCCATAAAGTACGTGAGGTGTTTTTTTGAATTTTCTGTATGGTGAGATGTCCTGAGATTTTATTCAACCCCCTCCCCATCCCCCAATCTCACGGGATATTTTTCAAAATGTGGGTTTCGCACATACGCGCTTTCTTAGCTGGTGCAATGTGGGCTCGTGGTTCGATTTATTACGGGTATGTCTGTTCCACATTGTATGTATATGGAAAATATATATTATTTTAGTTATCGTTTTTTTATGTACTATATTATCTTGTAACCCACATTTAGACTATCTGTATAACCCGAAGGTTGACTGGTAGACAACGCTTTTTGCGTTAATTTCGACTTTTGTTCTCTGTATACACTTTGTATTTCATGAACAAAAAGAGTAAATAAAAATATGTCATTTTTGAAACGCGGAGTCAACTATATGAAGGGTTTTTCCATACAAAAAGCCGTTCTTTTAGTGACTCCGCGTTTCAAAAATGGCACTTCTAAATGGCGAGCACGCGAGTGTGTAAACGGCTAGTTCGCCTCGCTATTCGCCTAGCTCGCATCCCCTTTGACTCGCGCCCAAAAAACCGCTTCCGACGCTAGCGTGGCAAATGACGAGGCAAAGCCGCGAGGCGAATAGCGAGTGTTCGTTTACTCACTCGTGCTCGCGACTCGCCTCGCCATACGCCTCACCACTCGCGCGAATGTGTAAACGCGGCGTTACGATTACGCTTAAGATTAAATCTTAAGCATGTACAATCTGGATTAAATCGACCAAATTAGTGTAAATTTTTTTTTTGTTTCAATCAGCAATAAAATTGCGTGATATTTGCCGAGACGCCTCTCTCCCAAAGATTAGATGAGATTTGACTCGACCCCCTCCCCCCCTTAAACATCTCACGTAATTTATGGACGCCCCCTTATGAGTAAACACATAATTTTATTTTATTAGCGATTCTGTAAAAAATGTTTTTCATCTATAATCATTATAAAATGAAGTCCCTCGGCTAATATTTGTTGTGTATCTGTCTGTCTGTCTGTACTCGATAAACTCTGAAAATACTCGCCAGCCGGGGCGCTACTTCGGAGACGGCTTCTTTTATTTTACTCATCGTAAAACAAGCGAAGTTGAAGGAGTCTTTATAGAGAAGCTGTGCAGCGTATACTATTTATTTTTAAACCAATTAGGTAGATTGTCACTGCAATCACATAAAAAATACTGCAATGGCAAACTTCATGGTTGTGATTTAAACAAAACCTCCATCCCTTTTAAAACAAAGCGATTTATTTTTCCGCCCGTAACCCTGAATAACATTTAACTTTTGTGTTCTGTGAACCCACACGTATTTTCGCCATTGTAGTTGTTTATCGAAGCTCGTGTGGGGTAGATAAGGTGCTTCAACAATTTCGTATTAAAATTATAACAAGATCCCATAAGTGGAGGTAGATTATATATTGTATGTAGTTTCGTAGTTTCAAGAGCTACAAACATTAACTTTAGTTCTGATAACAAAAGATAATGGTGCTTTCAACAAGTTTTGGAATAAGCATAATCTTTTAGTAATGTTTCAAAAATTGATTGAGACCGAGAAAATCATTTTAAGAAGAGTATAATAAAATTATTTTGTTAGATAAAAGTGTGTTGTATTGTGGGTTGTTTCTAGGTAATATTAATTTGCCGGTTCCCGCAACCGTACATGACCGTACCCAACGTAGGCGACGTTTCAAGCCCTTTATTGAGCTTCATTAAAAAAATCTAAATGTAGAACCAAAATAAAATGACCATACGTACGTATGGTCATTTTATTTTGGTGTTGGCATACTGTAAATGCTTTCTAAAATTTAAAAATATAAAAAAAAAGATATCGATAACAAAGTTTCAATTAAGTTTTAGTTTTTGGCCTTTCATTGATTGTGGAATTGATTAATGAATCTGTTTCCATACGCACCCATAAAATACCTAATACTCTCTTAATTATTGCGAAATAATTGAGTTCTCTTCGTAGGTAATGAAGCCTTATTGAGAATATTCAAGGAGTTGATCAAATCGGTAACCCTTTCACCGACTTCCAATAATAGCCAGGCGCGGTCACAGCCTGAAATTTTGGAGAGGGTCACTCACTACACTATAATAGAATGAAATAAACATTATTGCGTAAAAACACCACTAGATGTCAGCAGACCATAAATTTATCGCTGTAAGGGGATAGCTAGAAATTTCTTTTTATTATGTGGAAATTTTTTGTAATTTTTTAATTTGACCTTAGATTTTGGGGTTGGGTCATGTCCCCTGTGACCCCCCCTTTCGGACCGCGCCTGATAATAGTACGATTTCCATTTAAGAATTTGTGAGGACATAGGACCGTGATTTCAAATGTTGTTGAAATAATAAGTATAAAATAAAATTTTGTGTTTATTTCAGGAATGTACCTAAATAATGTAATTATTAAAATAAAAAATAAAAAACTCCAAACTGAATTCAAAAATAATGAAAAGGCATAAAACCTTAATAAAGACTTTATTAAGGTTTTATGCTTTTTTCATTATTTTTGAATTCAGTTTGGAGTTTTTTTTATGTTTTCCTATTACTCGTAATTGTACCTAAACGACAATGGTAATTTTAAAGCAGATATCACCCTACGTCTAGACTAGGGAATAAACGGCGAATAAATAAAATAAAGCTTTGAGTTAAAAGCAAATTGACGCCAAAATCGATTATTTTTACTTAAATAAATGTGTGACAGCCAGGCATGGTGACTACTAGGCCTCAGAGGTCGACACTTATCACCTTTTTTATTCGTGTATATGAATTCTATAAGCTAACCATCCAGCTCAATCTAAATATAAGCCCTTAGCTTTGCCTACCTTAAATTAAAAAGTAATTATTTATTAAGTAAATATTTTCTGTTATTTATATCCCACCAAAAACATACCTGTAAAAAAGGGGGCCAAGTTCCTATCGGCTTATTGTTCGCCTAAAAAAGGGTTGAAATCCAATCCAATACCAAGTTTAGATGCATTTTAAAAAGTATCTAAAATTATAATACTTCTAAATTTGAACTTGGCAGGTTTTCGTGCTGTACGTAACACTTGATTAATTGTATAATTAAATTTATTATTTTTATAATTAAATTACCCTTTATACATAATTAAATTAACTTGCCAAGTTCAAATTTAGAAGTATTATAATTTTAGATGCAGATTTTAAAATGCATCTAAACTTGGCATTGGATTGGATTTCAACCCTTTTTTAGGCGAACAATAAGCCGATAGGAACTTGGCCCCCTTTTTAACAGGTATGTTTTTGGTGGGATTTCAATACTTTTTTATAAGAAATCGAACCTATTTTTTTATACATCGCGATTCAATTATACCGCTAGCGCCATCTATCGAAATTAATTTATAACAATAGAAGCCTGATTTTTTAGGTAAGCAGTATTTAATAATAAGCTATACATTGTGCATTATGTATACATGACAATATTTTTTACCCCCTCACCTCTCCTTCTCCCCCCTCCTCATCGTATTCTCATTGTATCACTGGTTCATAAATATTTTTATTAAAAATGTGATATTTGATTGAGCCAACTCACACTTGACCGATTTCTCAAATTTCTTAATTTTTTGTTAATCAACATATAAAACACGACCTGCGTGCCAAATTTCATAACGCTAGGACAATTGGAAGTGGCCTAGAGGTTTTGATTACCGGTCAGTGAGTCAGTCAGTCAGTGCCAAAATTAGCTATTTTCACAGGGTCATATTTCAGGGTCTACTGAAGCTATATCTATGAAATTTGACATACTGCTTTAGTACTAGTATATGATTACGTAGTTTCAATTTTATCTCTGTACTTGCAATAGGAACTGAGTTACAGGGGGGTCAAAAGTGGGTCGAAACGGTTCGTGTAAATAGTGCACGGCATGCGCGCGGCCTGTTGCTGGAATTTGGCCTGCGCACTACCGTGCGCTTAGATTTCTGTTAGTTATGAAAAGTAATTATTTCTTTAAGTAAATGTTTCTTACTTATAACAATAAGTAAGAAATATTTACTTAAAGAAATAAATCCTTTTCATAACTAACAGAAATATAAATAACAGATAATATTATTAATTGAATAGGTACAAGTGAAAACTTTATATTTATTCTGATTGTAAGGTATTGAATCTATCTCTGAAGTTTTTGCTCGAAGGAACGCTGTCTCGTATGTCTAGCTAATTTATTCTAGCACTAATCAGAACCTGATCTAATTGTTAATAAGTATATTACTTGTTACATTTATGAGAATAATTCACAATTTTCGCAAATGTCAAGCGTCGGTAATAACATTTTTATCTGGAATCTTTTGTTCGCTGGAAACGCGCTCGTCTAAATTATTTGTAACTCAGTGAATATCAATGTTAACTGACTGATACTCGTGGAAAGGGTTTGTACTGTTACATACAAACATACTTATCACGTCTCTATATTTTACTGAGTATTTTCAATTATTAATCCACTGACATTTTAGCCCATTTACTCCGTCGGTTTTTAAGATAAATTTTACGTTTCTCTTTCAATCACAGACCAGAATGGATAAAAAAAAATATTATTCGTAATTCAGTAAATATAATTCATTGAGTGAAACTCGTGAGAGGGGTTGCTAACTTAGTTAAGATCAAACATTTACTCGTAATGTTTTTTATTATAAAATTATAAGCTTAGCAAAAATATTAATGAAATTATTTGAAACTCAGCGAATAAAGTGGAAGGGGTTGGTTATAGTCTTTTATAAAGCAACTATTACGTGGGGTTGCTAACTAAGTTGAGCTTCAGGCATTTATTCCTGCATTCATGGCGTTGCAACGTTGCGGAAAAGTGGGCGCGGAAAAACGCAGTCGCAGCGGCATCGGCTGAGTGCCCCTTGGGATTAAATCTATTGAATTCATAAAGCAACGAATGCAAAGGGTGGAAGATATTAAATGGCCTTGTTTGTAACGGTTACTTAGTTCATAGGTTGTTTTTTCTTACAATTATGGTAGTTGAGTATACCAGTATCAGATTATTAAAAGTACCTGACACAAAATATCTGACTTAATTCGACCGGTATCTGCGTAATAAAGTGATAATAGCTGACGGCTATAAGTGTTCCGATGAATGGAGGAGCTCAAGATGATGTGCCACAAACAAGCGGAACTTTTTAGGTTCCGTTTGCGATTTTTTTACATAATATCAGCCGTAAAATACCCACTGCTGACGATATAGGCCTTTTCTAAGAAAATGAACTAAGTAATCTAGGACTACTTATTCCCAAATTCCAAAAAAAAACTTCGATTCAAACCAGTGGAAACTGAACATTGATTTCAATCAAATGAACACACATAACTTTGATAAAATTAACAAATGGATTGTTCAAACAGAGCAGATAATACATAACAATATTATTGTAATAAAATTCAGTCAATCGTAAAGTTATTGTATACATTTACCAACAGGGATGTGGACTGGGTCTGAAAAAATATTATTAGTCAAGATATTATAAAATAATAACAAAGATTATACAATAACAAAATATTATTTTATTCAGTCCATCAGTTAGATTATCCAAAAATGATGATCCAATTTTTTTTGGTTTATCAAATTAGTAAAAATTAACCGTCTAGTAAAAATCGTAACGTCGCGTCATGCCAAATTTTAATGCGCTGTAAAAGAAAAAAGTCGTATACAATACTTTTTAATAATCTACGTGATGAGCCAGATAATATTTCTTTGGTCCATATTCGTAATCATATATAAAACTAAAACGTCACGTTTTCGCTTGCCAATTACACTAAAATCCGAAAAATACTTACACACAGTAAATAAAACAATACAGTCCTACCAGCGTCACACGTAACGCGGGTCAGCAAGACAAGCATAAAAGATATATTGAGGGGAACAAACAAAAATATTTACAAATCTAATTACTGGGAGGAAATGTTGCTAATATTCTGAAAGTTCCCGGAAAACGCGGGACGTGACGGCGAGTGCACGCAACGAAAGGAGTTTTTCAAGGAAATGAGTTAACTTTCCCAGCTGTGGGCTCATTGTAGGCGTGCTGGTGTAAATTGTGGCGCTTTAGGGTTCCACTTGCCTGCGACAAAAGGGTTTCTACACTATAAAACTTGCTGAAGCACTCTTTGCGAAGTTAAAGTGCGGACTTAGGGAAATATTCTGGATATGGCTAGTTTTTCTAACAAGTGTCTTTAAGTAACCGTAGGTTCAAGTTTTGAAAAGCGGCAGGTACCTATATCTACCTAACGTGAGTTCAGGCAAGAGACTTACTTAATTAAAATCTTAAAACGCGATTGTATTAATACGTACTAATTTTTTTTTATATCAGTATAATATTCGTACTCGTTATATACCTCCATATACTTATATGGTACACTGACGTGAAAGCAAGTGAAAGACTGTATTTTTTTATTAATATACATATTTAGATAATTTAATTTTTTTATTTTACGTTTCTGACCGGATAGAAGAGTAGCGTTTAACAAGACGGAACCAATCTTTTGAAAACTTTAAAAAAATAATACACTTTCGTTACTTTGGTCCTCAAGGTCACTCGACCAATTTTATTTCAAAAATTATATTTGTTGCGCAGATAAAAAAATATATATTATATATATATGTCGCAGACGGATGAATAAAAGGGGGCAGAGCGTGGCGTGATCGGCATCTGATATCTCAAGTGACGTAAACTACCCACTTAGTTACTTACAGTACGAGAACAAACTGATGTCAGGATGAAAACTTACTTACAGTCACGTCACCTTACCGATGCCGCCACATGAGAGATCTTACGTGAGCCTTATAAAAATGTGACGGAAATCCAGCGCCCCGCCTCCGCACTGAATCATGAATCGCAACCACCATGTCTGGATTCCCTGGCCCCACAGAATTGAATACTGTGTATACACCTGGGCTTTCCGTCTTGCTTAAACAAACTGTCATTGTAATAAATCGGTTCACCAATCCACATCTATTACAATAATCACAATTAAATGAGTCATGGCCAAGCTACAGCAAACTACACAAACGAGTTGTGCACGATACGGCCGCCTGAACAAGACTGTCCCTGTCGCTAGGTCGACCGGTCTTATAACTTGTTGCTAACGAATATTGCCATTTCAAATCCAACCGTTGCATTTTGTAGTAAACAACTTTCTCTTTGCGCGTGTAAAATCATAAAACGGGAATTTTACATTGAACTCATACCGCGTCCTCTATTCT
This sequence comes from Acrobasis suavella, assembly GCA_943193695.1. Taxonomy (NCBI): domain Eukaryota; kingdom Metazoa; phylum Arthropoda; class Insecta; order Lepidoptera; family Pyralidae; genus Acrobasis; species Acrobasis suavella. Next base: position 9,746,900 of record OW971939.1, read on the forward strand.
TTCTTCGTCAACTCTAAAATGACATTGACACGGAATTACTGCCAAACGTCATCGAATTATTCAAAGTAAAGGAATCTAGTTTTATACAGCCATTGCATATTACGCTCCGACATATATATATATATAGGCAAGTTATACACGTACAATGCAAGCACATGCAAGTTCATACATTTAATGATTTTACAATGCACATGGTATTTTTTAATGTAACGAAATTGAGACAGAAGATGGCAAATTGTTAAATATTCTATTTTTATTATCGAAACAAGCTGTCAATTATGTAATTGATTGCATGGGCCTTCTCACCCTCGTGGGGAGTGACAGTGATGGAATATCGCTGTGTTGATTAGTCTATTTTTAATAAAATATGAGGTTGATTTTGTTTTCTTGTTTTCAGTGGTTTTAACCATACACCTAGATTTTTTTAAAATTAAATCTATAGTTTTAACAGACTTCAAAAATAAGGAGGTAATGCATTTTAATGTATATAAATATAACATATGAATATTTATGAAGAACATACGGGACCGTTAGTCTTATGGAAACTTTATCAAAATCGGATATGTAGTTTGGTGATCAAGTGGGTTTTTAGTTATGAAAAACTGTTTATGCTGGTTCGATGACTAGAACAAAAAAGGACAGGTAATAAATAGCCAATTATAACATCTTTTTATTAACTTTACAAATATTCTAATCTTCTCGTAGCACTAATATTAGCTTGAAGGCGGTTAATTGTACTAAAATATTATAACCAAATTTAATTAAACGATGTAAACTTAAAAACCCTGTCGATTTGCATTGAATTAGTAGTCTTCATAATAATTTTAAAATATTAAACCAATTTAAGATCTTCGTTCACTCACAAAAATACCGTTCTAAGCAAGTTGGATTGGAAGGTCTTTATACTTGTTTGTAATTCATTTAGCATAGAAATACATTGTTATGAATATTTCAACCCTACGTCAGTAATATAACAGATTCATAGTTTGTTAGCTCAAGCTTTAGTGGACAAAATGGAGAATCCTAGCGGATAGTGGTCGTCTAGTTCATATTGACAAGACCGCTGTTTGCTAGCCACGCTTACGGAAAACGTCCAGAGCCCGGTTGTAAGCGTTGTCGGACGGACAGCCTTTGTGTGTAAAATGCAATGTATGAGCAGGAATCTTTCCACTTAGGAGATACTTTTCTAGTATAAGAACCTATTTTTTTTTAATTTTCTAATATTTAAGGTCTTTTGGCAACAAAAGGGTATCGAACTATTGTTTTTCGAAATTGGGACTATGTCGAAATGACTTCGACGCATAAGGGTTGCTAATAAAAGCGAATGTGTATTTCGATGCATTTTACAAAAGTTATTTTGCGAAATGGCCAATGTTTAGCTTTTTCTCGAGTGTAGGTAGGTATGTACGTGTACATATGTATGTTTTTTATAAGTACAGTAGTGAAGGTCTAGAACTTTAATGCAATTAAATAAATAAATATATAAGAACAAATCACACAGATTGAGCTAGCCCCTAGCATGCTAGTGGCGGACTAGCATAGTGACCACTACGCCATGGAGGTAGTCAATTGTTTCGATTAGGTACTATTTCGGACAGAAAATATGTAACATAACCAGACAAGCGATTCCGAAGAAAAGGATTCCATTTCAGCAGTTTATTAAATAGTAATGGATTAGACGTCTGTGGATGGTTACGGAGATCGCTGTAACAATGTTCAGAACGATCGCACGTGTTGAATTCTGCAGTCCTTCTTATTGAACTCAGACGTACATTAAAATAGATAACAAAGTTTGTTACTGCACTTATACAAATACAACCAATTTCGTTTAATAAATAAATAAGAATAGATCTGACTGATTGAGCTAACCCTAAAATAAGTTAACTGGTATTATGGGATACTAAGTCAATCGATTTTCAATGATACTGCATTTTAAAACTAATTTTAAACAGGCTATTTTCCAACTAGCCATGGCTATAGGGAGCGAACCGAAAACTTTTGATTAACTTTTGAAAAGTATTTTCATTTGATTTTACAGTCGACACATAACTCTCTTCATCGTCTATTGAGATACGCAGCATCAAAAATGACAATAGATATACTTACTCTTGTACTGGCACAAAGCCGTAGAAAATGGATGCAAACTTTGCTACATACATACATAAATATTATTAAAGGGTTAACTCAAGTAATATAGTCTGAAACGCGGACCAGATTTCGATCGATTTCGACGATCATCAAAGCAAGTTTTAATTAAGGTTAGTATAGACAGAGAGGAGCGCAGCGAAGAGGATTTTTTATGACACTCGAAAATAAACTTTCAAGTATTGGCATATACTGCTAGACGCGAGCATTTTGTCACGTTTAAATACTTTAGGCTATGGTAATAGGGTCTTATTTTCAATTGTGTTAATAAATTGCTCGAGCATTTGTTCTCTCTGTCTGAACTGAATCTTAGGAGGGACGAACAGACGCTATCGCTGCAAGCTCTATAAAACTACTTATTTAATTAAATAAGTATTGTACTTATAAAGTTTTATTTTAGTCTGGTGATGTAAACATTGTGCACGAGAAGTATACTTAATACTTACTTACGCTTGATTTTCTAGTTACTGAGTCGGTCTGTATTATTGAGCGACATTGTAGGAACCAGCGGACGGTCATAATCGGCTTGGCGGAATGAAACTGCTAGGTGCACCTATTACCTGGCCGGCGATGGTGCAAGGACGATATGAAAGTATAATTTTTCTGCCTCGGTTACCTATTTGAATAGAAAATTACCGTTTTGTGGGAAATTGGTTTTGTAAGTAATACCTATATCCAATCTATCGTACTACGGTTTATTATTCTCTGGTCACATGGAGTCTTTGACGACATGGACTAGATACCGATGTTGTAATTTATTTATTTATTTCAAATGGAATATCTACTCAAGAGATGAGTGCAATTATTTTCACACATAAGATAGAATATAAGTAGAGTAAAAATATAATGTAGGCCCGTGATGTAGGCAAATAAAAATACAGTTTGAAAGCAGTTGTAGTTATTAAATTAGTACCTACAATAGTTACACCATGTGTCAGTGCAATAGGCATGACAAATGGAAAAATAATCTTAGTCCATCGGTTAGGTAATGTTGTACACGTATTTTTTCTTTTCTCCGAAAAACAAGAAATGACAAGGATACAGCGCACTGAAATTTCGCATGAAGTCACGGCTAGGTACGATTTTTATTTAACGGTGACCTCGCAAGCCCCCACTTAAGAACTTTGATGCTCCGTATCTTTGTGAATTTTTACTTTTTCGGTAAACTTAAAAATATGGGTCCATTGTTTTTTTAATAATCTAAAAGATGGAATTACAATCATACTTTTCTGACCCTATCATCACCCCTATTCTGTTGAATTATTTACTTGCATTCAAGATTCAAGTGGGAAAAAAGGACACAGGGATCAAATTTTCCGCCATGATAAAATAAAACGGATACAGTTTTATTGTAAGACATACCGACGGCTGGTATTCTTTCTTCACCAAAATTTTCATAAGTTAGTATGAAATGCATACTTACCTTACTGACTAATTTAGTAAGTACTCTTGTAACTTCAAAAGCGCATTCTGCGAAAGTTCGGTATAAGTTTGAACTGCAAGAGTGCTGAAATAATGCATTAATGGGAAGAGCGTCTATATTAGAAAACTTCGGACATTTTCCGCCCAGCGCGGTTTACTTGCGCACCACTTCCGCAGCTTAGGTTGTGAGGCAAAGATATATTTTTAAAATAACATATAAAAGTGCGCTCGACTTCTTATATAAGTACTTATATGATATCTATCTCTGTTTTTGTGTGTACAAGTAAATTGATGACAGATTTTGTCAAATCACAAAATATTGAGTAACATTTTTTTAAAGAATTGAGCAATACTGTAAGATGTATATTTTAAGAACGCTTGAACTATAATAAGCTTATACCTGTTCGACAATTTCCAAACAGCTTATTAAAAAAACATCTTAATTTTGTAATGCAAACATAATTTGTGGAAAAGTACACTTATTTAAGTAAATTTATGCACGATAGTCCGTATTTAGGACACATATTACAAGAACCTCAATTACTCAGTCAGATAAGTAAGCTCTCCCTCTACGGAAAATTTATTTGCCTTTAAATTTAATCACAGACGAGACATTAGGTACTTTTACTTAAGTTATAGGGTTCAATGATGTTGAGAGTATAAATTCTTCAAGATGTTACATTAAGGCACTACGCAATACGCATTACTTACGAGTATTAGTAAAAATTCTGAAGTAAATAGTGTGACGTTGGAAAATAAAGCGCCCGGCATTTTTAGGTAAAAAAAAAAGCTAGGACTATGGTAAACATGGTTGACGACTTGATAAATCACTGATTTTTAAAGTTTAAATGTTAGTTATATCTATCAAGTGGTTACCGAGATGTGGAGTTTTTAAAATCATTCGAGAATTTTTGATAACAATTTAATGAAATCAAATTAAATGAAGCGAAGACTAACAGAATATTTATAACAGTTCTAACATGAGTACTAGTGGCTCTGTAAAATTTAGAACTTGCTAGATTTTTCTACCCCTCAGAACTCAGACCCCGACCCCTAAAAGTTTATCTAAAGAAAAATTGTACGGACAAAAATGTTGCGTCTTAACTTAATAAGGGTAACAAAAAAGTTTTGCAACATTTGCGAATATTTTTCGAAATGCCTGAAATATTATTAAAGGTTTCGCTCAGTCGCTCAAAAATTGGTGAAGAAGTTGCTGTGGTTGTTAAATTTTTAAAACTATGCATGTATTCATATAGTTGGGGCGAAGACGGTAGTTGAATTTCAAATCTCGTCCTTTTTATCAGAATGACAATTTGAATCAATTCTGACGTGGGCCGTATAATTAATAGTAAGTTAATGCATTTGCCAAGACGTTTTTTAACTTCGATAGATGGTACTTCATCTAAAGGTTTTGTTTATCAAGGCTCTGTTAACGTTCGGCCCCGAGGCCCCGAGTCATACCTCGCTAAAAATGTAATTCAATCAAAAGGGTAAATTGCATGTTACAAAGCATTTAATTCGCGAATGAATAAGTTCTATAAACGACTTTGTTCGAGGAGGATTGTCAAAAAGCTTTTGATTAAATTTTAAATAAACGTTTAATTGTAAAGGTTTCATATAGTAAGTACTTAAGTACAAATAAATAAGCACTTATTTTATTGGAGTAGACATGTTTAGGCGGCCTACAAGGCAAACATATGCTAAATTTATCTGAAGTATATAAAGTAAGACAAAGAGTGGCATAATATTTCGAGGAATTCCGTAGTCCATTTTTAAATTTTGCTCAGCAAAAGAGTTTAGCCTTGTAGTGACGACAGAGTACTTAGATACGATTAGTCACAAACCCCTTTCTTCCCCCTTAGTTGTCGTAAGAGACGACTGAGAGACCTTTAGGTAACAGAGAACGGGCAAGGAGTCTCCTGTGCAAAGACTTTATAATCATCAACCTACGGCCTTCGATTACCAACCAGTTCTGTCCAGTGTGGTGATTATAGGAAAATCCTTTACCCCTTAGGATGGTAATTACAAAACAGTATTCGTTTTTTTTATCAGAATGTGAAATGCGAATGAAGTCTAATCAAAAACGTAATACAATATAATGTGCGATCAGTAGAATATTATAAGGGCAGCTCGAGCATCTCATGAATTGTGTAAACAAGTGTATAAGCCTAAGTCAACAAAACTTTATGATAACGCGTGTAGGGTCAATGCTACTGGTAAGGTCAGCGCCTACCAAAAGGAAATATTGTCTGAATTAATTTATGATTCTATATACGGACGTATTTAATTAGTGAATGTTATTTATGTTGGCTTTGCTGGCCTGGGAGAAAATAATCAAGAATGTACTAGATTTTCTCTTCTCGCGTTGATTGTAAAAGCCGATTGAGCAAAGGACGAGAATCTAATAATGTGTCAAAATAGCGATGTGATGTAAAGCATCACATCACTATTTTGATATCTTTGTAATAAGATTAAATTCCTATTTTATTACAAAAAAGATAGATAAACATAAGTTACACAACAGGTTGAAAAATCTCAATTAATAATCTCTTAAAAACCAGGGACACATAAAAAAAAATACTATATGCTTAGTCGATACCTGAAATAAAAATAACTCAAATGAGGTAAGCAAATGCATCTACTTAGATGTTTTGTGTGTGATCAAAAACAAATTTACTAGCCAAAGAGTTGGCAAAGAGAGACACTTACCTAGGTGAATATAATTAGAAGAGATTTACGCCTAATGCCTCAAAGGTACAGACGTCTGGGGATTTAAGTCTTAAATTAAATTTTCATGTTGTTGAACATTTTGTCTGCATATTATATAAATATAATGTGTGTGCGTAAGAACGGCTACATATTAAAATATGTTGCCGTTGCTTACGTTAAAGTGCTTTTGTGTAAGTAGGTATTATTCAAGCTTAAACTGAGTAAAGTATACATGGGTAGTAATGGAAATATTATGTAATTTATAACAAAGTATTTTTCTAGTAAAAGTAATGCGCTTTACTAGTAAACAATGAGATTACGTATTCGTATACGTTTCTTGGAAGATCGAATACATGATCTCGTTTTATGAAAATGGTTGTAATTACAGACAGTTTAGTACTAGTAAGCTTGTTACAACGAAGCAATTTTAACAGGTTTTCGGTATTTTCAGTAACCAATTAATAAATGTTGCAAATACTGAGAAAAATCGACGAAAAAAAATTTCCTTTTTAATGAATACATACATCTGTTTCCGAAATTCACAAAGATTATTTTTGACAGAGATATTAGAGTGGTTGATCGTTGCTTTATTCACACACTTGTGCGCGTGTCCACATAATGTTATTCTTCTAAATGTTATTATATGTTTTAGCGCAATGAAGTGTTCCAACTTACATACATGCTTATCTTAAGAAAATTGTGGTTATTGAAAATTACCGTAAATACAAACCGTATACACAGTGCCGCATAAACTCAGTGATATAAGTCGCGCCTAGTGAGGAACGAACTTGTGCGTCACAATCGCACAGTCAATAACTTGTCCACCGCTGGTTCAATTAAAAAATTTCACATTTTCAACTTATTAATCCACTGCTCACTTTAGTGCTCACTTCTGACTCGAGTGTAAGCGAAACAATCGGTTTAAAAATCAATCGCTCTCAATCCACTTCAATTAACTTGTCTTCGATTGTAAACAAGGCACTCTTTGCATTTAGAATTGGAAGCCCCGACGGGCTACATTTTATTTGCTTCAAATAAGCAGATCGTTGTTAAGGGGTATCGATTCCGTTACACAATAGATATTTAAAGAATAGAGTTCTGAGTTACCATTTTAAACAAAGTAAACAAACAATAACTTTATACAAGTAGATACTTACAGTTGTACAAATATGACATTTAAGGCTTTGTCAAAGTTAACAAGACATCTTAGCTTGTTTATTTTATAACTTTTATAAACCGAATGATTTTTCTACGCTCCAACTATATTCTGCAAAGATGAATGGTTTCCGTTGAGACTGTGTCTGCGTTCATCCCTTGGTAATGTCAGGATAAAAGTTTCCTATTATGTCAAAGTCAACTATTGCCAGTTTTTGACGTGACAACGTCTTATAATTCGATGGAGCCGGCTGCACGCCGACGCATGCGGCGTTAACTCGCTCTGAGGCGTTCCATTTAAGGCTTGAAGTGCAAGCGAGAGCGCGCAACGAGCAACAAAGAGGTACAATCGGCCCTCGCGTTCGGCATTTCATCAGTATTTTTTTATGACGTTGTCACGTTCAACTATCGTCAGTAAACCGACTTTACAGACAACCGTTTTTTTTTTAACTTTTTCTAAGTGTTGTCACTAATACTAAAACACATTTTTTCAAGCTGCCTAATTCATATCAGCCCCAAGAATCCACTTTCGGACATAAGCCTCGCCAAGGATTTCTAAAACTAATTGGAAGTGGTGGTGGTCCAGAATTTTCCTGCCCCCTTGCTCAGGTCGTCCAACTACCTAGTGGTTATGTCCTACGCTACACTTGCTGGTACGTGCCACTATTCGCGAACCTACCCCATCTGCTATCGCTTTTTGTATTATGTGTATGAAGGTTCCATAATGGTGCTACCAATTGCTTGAAAATATTAGAAAGTAAACTAAGGGCGATAGTAGGCTATGCTACAATATCGCCCTGGCGACTGCCACTTAATGAGCTTCTACGAATCTTCTCATTTCTACCTTGATCACGTAGAGATACACAGATAACCCTCTTCATAGCTCGTTGGTCGATCTTGAGTCTTCTTAAAAGACCCATAATCCACATCATTTTACTTACTGCATGTGGTGAATCGAAAATCCGTTGTATTTAGTTTTACCAAAAATACATTAGCAATTTAAATACTAGCAACGACTTTGTGGAGCCTGTTACTTAATTCAAAATCATGAGTTATTGAGCACCTAAAGAAAATCTAAATATAAAAGTATTAAAATCTTTGCATTTGAAGTAAGAATCAGAGAAAGAATAGAGGAGGACGAATTAAGGGAACATTTGTGATGCAATTGCCGCATTGTATTCGAAAAGAAAATTGCTACCCTTTAAGGGGTGGTGGGGCGCGGGCATGGGGAGGGCGTCAAGTAGGCTAATGAAGCATTTGGAGCTCTGTGAACCGTTGTGATTGGTGATGGAATACTAAACATGGACGATGAATGGCTTATCAAATCATTTTGATGGACTCAAAAGAGGTAGAGGCCTTTGTGACCAGAAACGCGTAAATACTAAGTAGGCTAGTCATTAGGTATTATTTATAAATAATTGATTAAGTTTAGTTTCTCAATTTATTAAGTTAGGATTTTTTAGAACTAAGAATCAGAGAAAGAATAGAGGAGGACGAATTAAGGGAACATTTGTGATGCAATTGCCGCATTGTATTTGAAAAGAAAATTGCTACCCTTTAAGGGGTGGTGGGGCGCGGGCATGGGGAGGGCGTCAAGTAGGCTAATGAAGCATTTGGAGCTCTGTGAACCGTTGTGATTGGTGATGGAATACTAAACATGGACGATGAATGGCTTATCAAATCATTTTGATGGACTCAAAAGGGGTAGAGGCCTTTGTGACCAGAAACGCGTAAATACTAAGTAGGCTAGTCATTAGGTATTATTTATAAATAATTTATTAAGTTTAGTTTCCTAAATTTATTAAGTTAGGATTTTTGAAATATTACATATAATAAAACAGTAAAAGAATGTGTCTGCACATTGATTATATTTAAAAAAAATCATTTGGTGCGATGAAGTCATAGTAATAGAGTAAGAATTAAAAAAAAACTGTCTGTTTATCTGTTTGTACACACTATTCTCCAGAAATAATGGAGAGATTCGAATGAAATTGTTGTTTTGTTATATAGCTGATAAACTTGGGCAACATGTATCATTGATTTTGAAAAAAGGAACATCTATTGCAGTACCAAGTCAATATGAAATAAATAAATAATTTATTAACAAGATATAACACTGCTAGATACAAGTATTTAATAGGACCTATGAAATTGCCGTTCTGCAGTACTGGCCATTTCAAATCAAAATAATTTTTGTTTGGCTAAGAATTCTAATTTCAAATTAATTTTATTTAAACAACATGGAATTCTTTTTCCAAAAGTAGTCATTTGTTTAGTGTTACATTTTCATCGCATTTCAATCTTTTTCGTCATCATAGATACGTTAAAAATTCGAGTAATTATGGAATATGAGTACCGTCGTGGCAGCAACGCGGCACAAGCAGCACACAACATCAACGACGTTTACGGAGCTAACACTACAAAGCAACGCACCACCTGTTATTGGTTTGTTCGCTACCGTTCTGGAAATTTCGACCTGAAAAATGAACCTCGCGGTCGTCCGAAGACTTTGGTCGACAATGACGAATTAAAGGCGATTGTGGAAGCTGATGATACACAATCTACGGCTGAATTTGCAGCAGCTGTCGACGTTAGCGTCAAAAATTTGGTCCATTTGCGTCAAATTGGAAAGGTAAAAAAGCTTGACAAATGGGCGCCCCACGAACTCAATGATCGCCAGCGCGAAGTACGCGTCGAGACGTGCCTTGCACTACTCAACAAATGAAGGAGTTTTGAACCGCATTGTTACCTGTGATGAAAAAATGGATTCTGTTTGATAACCGCAAGCGCTCAGCAAGTTGGTTGGATCCTGGTTCAGCACCTAAACAATGCCCTAAACGAAAACTTACCCCTAGAAAAATGATGGTCACTGTTTGGTGGTCTAGCGCCGGTGTGATTCATCACAGCTTCGTACCAAACGGGGTAAGCATTACTGCAGATGTGTACTGTGAGAACTGAACACAATGATGGAGAAGCTGGCACATCTCCAACCAGCATTGGTCAATCGCTCCTCTCCACTGCTCCTGCACGACAACGCACGACCTCATACTGCACAGCAGACGGTCTCCAAGTTGCAAGAACTGGGGTTGGAAGCTCTCCGTCATTCGCCCTACTCACCAGACCTTGCGCCTACAGACTACTACTTTTTCCAGAATTTGGATAACTTCTTGGCGGGAAAAAATCCAATACCCGACAGGCAGTACAAAATGCCTTTGAAGAATTTGTTGCCTCCCGTCCAGCTGATTTCTTTAAGAAGGGAATCAATAAACTGCCACTGCGTTGGCAAAGATGCGTTGATTGCAAGGGTGAATACTTCGATTAATACAAATTAAAAAATACATGAAAAAAATTCGTTTAAATTTTTTCATACAAACGGCAATTTCATAGGTACCTAATATATTAATGTGCCGCCGGAGTCATAAAGTCCACGCGAATGAAGTCACGGGCATCAGATAGTTTTAAATAAACAAATAACCATATATAACATTACCAGGTATGTTTGGATTACCTACCACATTGTAAAATAAAACTTAATAATGTTTTCTTACACAGTTTTTTTTTTTGTATTTTGATATTTATTTCCAATAGAAGCATAATATCATGGATTCTTGGCCTGATTATAGTACTCATAAATTTTTGAAATGAAAACTTTAACGGCGTTGTACACTTTTTTTGTAACGGGTAAAAAATGTTAAACTCGCGTCAGGGCGCCAGGACGCATGACCTGATCGAAAATTCGTAAGACGGATGGAGAGTAGACAGCCGGCGCGGCGCGGCGTAGGAGAGGAAGTACCCCCTCTCTTTTTACGGCGCGGCAAAAATGTATGCCTGCGCCTGCTGTTTCATTTAGGCGGCGCAGGGCGCTTGCGCGAATGTTCGTGTGTGTTTATGTTACAGCGTGCCACGCGCATCCATGGAAATGCACAACGTTAATATTCAAGTTTTCACTTCTGCCGGTACTCCCGGAGTGCAACCCGTTGTTTTTTTTTTTAATTTCAGCGTATTCTTACGCTTCAGCGAAGCTACTCAGTCATCATAATATAATATAACCTTTAAGTGGCAATCTCAATATTATCAGAGTAATTACAATTAAGACTTTTTGATTCTTAGAAGTTTAAGAAGTGTCGTACAAAGTTAAGGTAAGTATCTATTATGGGTGAAACGAATTTCTATTAGCAATCAGTTAAACCACAAAGTTTGGTCGAATACAAAAGTGTTTTTAGGGAATAATTTGTAAGAATCTGAATATTTTATCAGGCTATTCAACTCAGATGAAGATACCGTAATTGTTCGACTGAATCTTTTAAGTGTGAATCTTGCCTATCTTTTCTTATGACGATCTAACATATTTATAAAATATCTTGGGCTTATACCTATCTGCCAGACAATAAAAAAATTTACGGAGACACAAACATACACACAAACTATCACTTTTTACATCTTTATCCCTAATGACGTACACTTAGCATTTTAGGCCTTGCGGCTCGTAGCCAACATAGCCCAGAGCCGCAAAACCCAAAGGCCTCGTTTAGCGTGATGATGGGTAAGAGGATGAAAAAAAAACTGTAAGCACATCATTTTTACCTGTACAATAATAATGTGTAAGTAATTAATGTTTGTATTAGGTACAATTAAGTTCATAAAAATAAATAATTTAGCCAGCCGGTTCACTGATACGAGATATTTTAGAATATTTTGTATACCTTTTCATACTTATTATTAAAAACATACACACATACTTATACTTAGCAGTTCGTCACTTTCGCAAATGTTCATAATTGTTTTGGTCATTTTCGCAGAATATCACTTTCGCACAACTCTAGGTATAAGTATGTGTGTATGTTTTGCGTAACCGAAACTTAGAAAAAAGTATGAAAAAAATAAATCTTTGAATGTCAATAAAAAGTTGTGGAATAACCTTACAGGTTTCATGCGATGTTAACAAATGGTCACTATTAGTAGAACTTACAATTAAAATTGGGGCCGCCTGAAAGCTGGCACTTTTTTTAAAAACGTATGAGAAGTACACTTTTCAGATGCCCGTAAATCATTGTGGAATTACCTACTGGTTTCATGCCATACTAACAAATGCTTGCCGTCACTGGTGCTAACCATCTGCTTCATGGCCGGAATCTGGCCGGCACTTAGGAAAAAAGTATGAACAAAACAAATGTTTGAATGTCAATAAAAAGTTGTGGAATAAACCTACAGGTTTCATGCCATACTAACAAATGCTCATAATGAGTAGTACTTACAATTGAAATTGTGGCCGGCTAAAAGCCGACACTTTTTTTGAAAATGTATGAAATGTTCACTTTTCACCCAGATATCATTGTGAAATCACTTTACTCGTGTCATGCTATACTAACAAATGCTCGCCGTCACTAGTGCTAACCATCGGCTGCATGGCCGGAATCTAGCCGGCACTTAGAAAAAATGTATGAAGAAAACAAATCTTTAAATGTCAATAAAAAGTTTTGGGATAACTAACTGGATAGATAACATTAGTAGTACTAACAATAGAAATCATAGCCGCCTCATAGCTGGAACTTAGACTTTGGGCCCAAAAATGTATGGCACTTCAATGGTCTCCTTTTGAGAGGTCTCGATGGAAGAATTGCTTTTTGTTAGATTTAGTAGTTAAACTTTCAACGTTAATGTAAGAATAAGCTAGTAGTAGAAACTTTTTGGCGATGTGTTATTTATAAATCATAAGCCTAGGTAAAATATTTAAGACCATAATAAAAAAATTAAAGAGAGTATGGGCATGTCAAAAATAAGACAAGTTTTCTTCTCATTTTTTCCGGGGTCTACTGGAAGAGATATAATTTAATTATTTTAATTAATTAAAAATTTTGTACTGACCGATTTTGATAAAATTTTAATGGAACGACCTGACCAGTACGCCCTTTGGAACAACAAATATTTTTCCTAATTGGTCCAGGAGTCTTCGAATAATTTGGGAAAATACATAAAAAAGGATTGCGACAAATTGATAACATCCTCCTTACTGAAGTCGGTTAAAGAAAGAATAAATAGGTACAAAAATGTCTTAAACAACTCTGAAAGTGCAACATATTTTAAGAATAATTAATTATTTTTAACAAAAGAAACAAACAGGTACCGTAAAAGTGGTCGCTAATTTACCACAAAAGACAAAGAGCTTCCGCTACACCTTGAAACTAATAGGAAAAGCAAAAACTTTTCACCGTGCGGATCGTAATTGAAGACAGACGTTTTTATTTGTTCACAATTTATCGCTGTTACCCCAAACACGTGGACGTGCTAAGCTTTGCTGCTATCTAGATACCTTGTGTTTTCTCTTATATTATTATTATGAATTTTGTATACGGTTTGCACTTACGTCGTGACATACTATTTTCACGTCTTATAGTGAGTGCAGTCATCAATCAAATATGAATATTAGTAAAGGTAATATTTGATCGATCAGTGTAGTGAAACCATCGAGCCGCAAGCTCCGAACACGCGTTCCAATGATGATCGTCTAAATCGATCGAAGCCTTTATTTTTCCTTCTTTAGTGACAATGATTCACACTATTTCAATCTAAAACGGCTGACATATTAGAATGCAAGGCATGAAGATTTAGTTTAATAAAATGTATTATAATTTAAAGTGAAATGCTATATTTTAGGATGAGTATAGGTAATCTTACTATTCATCCAAAAGTGTTGCATTACACTTCAATATATTGTATAACGAAATTCAGATTGATCACCGACAAGCATACCTAAAATACGGTGCAGTACAAATCACAACAAGTAAAACTAAAGCTATAATTCAGTAGTGATTTATAGCTTAGTTACGAAGCTTAACACGTTCCATGTTCGTTACGACGATAAATTTGGAACAAATATGTTGATTTCCAACTACCCCTGTACTTTAGAGCGGGTCCACACGGGCGTTGCGTTGTTGCAACGCAAAAATTTTGACGCTTTGCAGTTCGCACTGGTGATGTGTTCATTGCTTGTACTTACAAAGCCTCGCTAAGCAAAATGATGTTTGGGGAAAGTGACAATATTATGGACCGAATCTTCCCTTATTACATTTGTCTTTTTAGCCGTCGTTATTACAAAGATTTTATTTAACCAGTCTGCCACTGACTAGGACGGCAGTAGATTCTTAGAAATATCTGGCTAAAAACCAACTCAAAACAAAATCAATCGCGGTAAGCGGAAAGCTATATGGTTTATATAGTCATTGTAACCCCGAAAGTCTAAAATCACTTAATTATTAAGGTTTTTCATCATTCAAGCTCTGAAAGCAGGTTGTATTTAACTCAAAATCCGGGTGGTAAGTCCGATTTACATTCTTAGGGAGTTAAGTAAATTTGAAAATCGAAGGCGGCCAAGCGGCATATATAAGCATTAATTAAGTTTTATTTTTAAACCAAGCGCACTGGCCACTACGAAGGGCTGAATATGCCAAAAGCGCAAGGCCATAAAAAATATGGATTGACAAACAAAATTTTTTTGTTGAAATCTTACGAGTTCAAGTGAAGATTTGAATTTGACGGCGGAATCGGTAAAAATAGAGGGTAAGGCAGTCATAAAAAACTTATTACCTCCAATTTCAAAGGAATTTGCATTTAATATTAAGATACGCAAGATAAGAGTGTAAGCATCAATTACACTCTAATCATGCTCGCTCGCTTCTCTCGCTCGTGCGGGTAAAATATCTCGGGTGTAATTGATTACTTACAACCCTTATTCAACAATCTACTATTAAATCACTATCATAAAGCACAACATAAAAATAAAGTAACATTTCCAGTTGTGTTATTGTTTATGCATTTGATTTAACAAAACAACATAAAGATAAATATCAAGTTTCGAGTCTTTGAAGTCAGATTGGATTCTAGAATTACGATTGTTTAGATAATGAGAATGAAAAAGCGGGTCTGAAATGAGAGTAGGCTAGATTTAGAAAATAAAAATGTAGTACATATCTATTGTCTTGAAGAATACAGACACTGCCTTTGAACTCGTTTCAACGCGTGAACTTCTTTTAAATTTATGAGATACTTACAATGTGACAGTCCAATAATATGAGTTGTGTGGAACCCTATTGGAATGTAGAAAATTTTCTGTAAGTTTCTTATTAGTTTGTTACCTCAAAGATCGTTGATGCTAGAAAATATTTAGAAAACGATTCTGAATTTTATCAGATTGTTATTATTGTAATTCTTTTGGAGATATCTCGTGCTGCGTGGCTTTAAGCTAGGTTAAGCTAAGCTTTGCTGCTCTTATTACTAATTCCTGTCAGAATTAGCCGCATTCCGTTGTCAGCGGTGAGCCGCAAACTAAATTGCGGATTGTGTGTACGCGACGGGCCGACGGGTGACGTCACTGCTCATATCTCCTAATTAAATTGAAAGGTGTTTTATTAATATCACTCATTTATCAAAGGTTGTAAATAGCTAACACTGGTATCAGAGTTTTAGAGCTTCCTCAAGGCACCTTACTTAAGACTTATCTTTGATTTAGTAAAAACTTATTTTAATATTAACAAAAAACTGGACTATACACATATAACTAGCTATTCGTGTAACCTACCTAATCCATACATATGTATTTAACGGGCTGTATACAAAAGTCTCCTTATTATTGGATAACTATTACGTCTTTGTCCCTAACGAGTTAGACAGAGCCTAAGGCCGTTTAAGTGGGCGTAGTGATGGAAAAAAGGAATTTAGCTACATAGAGTTGCTAGTCACATCTATTACATTGACATGAGTCACATTCTTGACCATTTCCTCGATCAGCTTTTACGATCTACGCGAGAGCACAATGAAAAGGTGTGTGTTATATAGAAATATATTTCGGAATTACATATAAATTAATGTCAGTTAATTTAAAACAAGCAAAAGGTTACAGGGAAACGTTCACTAGATAATAACAATGTATTAAGCGAAACTTTGCACTAAGCTCCCTAAAACCGTGCTGGCCCCAGCTACGCTGCCTTGTTAGGCACACTATTGTTAATAGGATTACACCGGATTCAACAAGGATTCAACCCACTCCCGAAACACGGAGGCATTGTTGAAAAAATAATGCGAGCTCGTAATAACCGGCAAAAATGTATACATGAAACAATTTACGTGCGCGGAAAATAAGGATTGTTATGGAAATATTCACATTTTTTTAATATGCATCAAAAATATGAAAAGTAAAATATGTTTTAGATTTTAATTCACATTTGTGATATTCCTTTTTGAGGAAGAAAGAAAGAAGGAAAGTAAATATATTTGAGATGAGTTAGTATTAGCTTTATTTATAGCAACAGAGGAGGAGCTCGATGCAGGGCCGGAATTAGGGCAGGGCAATCGGGGCTACAGCCTCGGGGCCTCCACAATAGACTTTGGAAATAAAAAAAAACTTTCAAATTCCGACTAGCAAACAACTTTTCTTTTGATTTCTTTTTCGCTGTTTTACCTGTACCTACAGTAAATCACAGAAATCATTGATCTATTGTAAAATTAGTTCACTCCAATTAGGCATCAGTAAAATATTAAATTTAGAGTCAGGGGGCCTACACTCCTTTGTTGCCCCGAGGCCTCCAGAACTTTGAATCAGGCCCAATCTTGGTGGCCCGGCGGGAGTGCGCATTACTAGAGCAGCTTGTGAAGTCTGACACCAGTGTAAGCCACTTACACAAACGAAAACAATTTGTTAAATCATGCGAATGTATTCCCGGTTGTATCTTCAGCAGCAGCACTTCAGATTTCTTCATGATTTGACGGGGTTACTAGTTTTTACGGAGAGCGACTGCCATCTGACCTCCGCAGCCCAAAAAGGGTAGATCAGAACCAATCCTTGAATAGGTTTGAGACACACATTACCCATTTTATACTTAAACATAAAATTTTGTTCAACTGACAAGTTATATGTTAACAAACTAAGCAATCAGTTACCCAGGCAACGCGCAACGTTAAGACTAATTTGATGACCCTAAATTTTACTGCGACTTCATCTGCGTAAATTAAGTGATTTGTAATAATCTACTTTTGTATGTTAAAATAGACTTCCTCATTCAAAGTTCCACTCCCTTTTCATTTCCTTTATTAATGATTTTTTAGATAAAACCTATGTGCTTTTTCGGGTCTTAAACTATATTCATACCAAATTTCAGGAGAGGTAACCGAGCCAGACCGATTTTCTTTCACATTTATAATAATACGTATGGAAGTATGGATTTATTCCTAGATTAATATTTTTATTAATCTAGGAATAAATCCATTTTTGATTAACAAAATTTTTGAACAAATTCATTTTTGAATACGACCTATGATATACTTATGTATTACGAATTAGTATTTACCAGGGTAGAGGGTAACTTCCGTGCGAGTCCTCACAAATTTATGCCGACTGCAGACTTTCGGCTGTTTTCCCTTCATAACGAATTCCTATCACGGCTGCCCGCCATTACTGGATATCACGACGTTAATCACAACACATTATGCGTAGTTAATTACTTTATTCGTGATTAAGATTTAAAACTGGGTAAGAATTGTCAAAGAGAATAAATAGGTCTTAGTGATTGCAAAATAGACAAAGTGGCATAAATGCGAACGTATATGAATCAATTAGTATTTTAGAATCATTAAAGTGTCATCTAAAACTAATTAAAGCCTCATGCTTTTTTAATATTTTTTTTTTAACTAATAAAAGATAATTTTTAGGAATTAAAAACCGACTTTGTCCCCAATTTATGCAAACGATTTTGAGAAAATTCGTATGAGACCATCTGACAAGTATACCCTTCCAAACAAGGAAAGAATTTACCAAATCGGTCCAGACCGAACCTACTTTGATAAAATTTCTATGCGACTATCAGACAAGTATGGCCTTTCAAACGAAAAAAGAATTTTTCCGATTGGTCCAGGCGTCGCTTAGTCAAGGAACATACATAAAAAATATATACTTTCTATTGAATTGATAACCACATCCTTTTTGAAGTCGGTTAAAAACTAAAATTTTGATACATTTCAACAATGCATTACGTGCTTAAAATGGGTATATCCCGTTTGTCCCCAGTGGAGACGTCCCCACTAAGGACGAATGGGACAGTTTTCAGTTTTGTGGGTTTCGTTCGTCACCACCGCGTCATCTTCACTGGGGATGATTGGGACAGACATCCATTACAATTCCCAGTGGGACGCAAAAAACGAAAAATTTCTATCCGTACCCACTGCGGCAAACGGGAATTGTAATAGATATATGTCCCATTCATTCCCACGAATGAGACTGTGAAATAATAAAAATACCCATTTGTCCCCAGCGGCGACTTTCCTACTGGGGACGAATGGGATATACCCCTTTAAAAAAGGCATGAGAAGACGTCAAGTTGTATTCACTTCCATTCGATTCGGTTAATGATGATGAAAGCCTCTGACCACTGGTGAATTTCTGTTAACAAAACTTGCCTTCTTTCATCAACTTCAACGTATAATCTACAATTTTGTGTTAAATAAGTTAGGTATGAATAACATTCATGTCAACATGCTCTTTTTACACGCTTTTATAAATGTAAATAAAATTTAAAGCATTACTACGACGATTTCATTATTTACACGAGACAAAAGAGCAATTGAGTGCAATATTTAATTTGGCCGGTTTAAACCGTTTCACTGCGGAGAGGCCCTTTCAGCGAGATTAAACGAAAAGCGGTAATATTTACGGACAGTCTTCATGGATTTATGATTGCCACAATAGAGGTGGATTTGATAAATGATCGGATTGCCCGCCGCGATTCCATTTCAAGGCTTTGCATTTAAATCAGAGAATCAGCCGGTTGCATTTTCCATATTTAAAAAACGCACGGCTTCCAAGCAAATATTTTCTGGGAATCTGAATTGAATTTCGTATTGTAATACTACCATGGTAACTCGAATTTTGTTTTGGTCTTGTTTTAGGATTTGTAATTTTAAATATTTAACTAATATAGGCTCTTTTTTACCTAGCCTAGAGGTTCTGACATCTAATGAGGTACTCAAGAGCGTAAGGCATTAATTAAAAAAAGAAAAACAAATATAAAGCAAACTACTATAGTTTACCTTATTTTTTTTAAGTTACTCACCTAATGACATCATTAAATAAATCAAAAATGTAGGTTCTTACATCATATTTTACCTACAACCCATTAAAACTAAGTTGAATCGGGGAACATGTAAAATGATTTTGTTAAATTACTCCTTACTCTCATTTTCTTAAATGTATAATTGACCAATTTTATGATAATAAGGATTATTGTATTTTATTCTCAGTAAAATTTGATATCTTTAAAATACAATCAAATGACTGTTAGTTACTTTACAATGCATCGATTTCTCTGCTACTACGAGTCAACTAGTAAGATGCTACGAATTTTTCGTAGCAAAAGTCATTACTACGCAAAATTCATTGCTTCGTAGCAATCGTAGCAAATAAATCAATTATTAAATAACTGAAAAATAAATAATATTAAATAAATCAAGTATTAAATATAGAATACTTTAATGACAAATTAAATAATATTTGAACACAATCACTTACTAGTAATGTAAATTATACTAGTAAAAGTAGGTATAAGTTTTATATTTTATTAAACTTACCTACCGACGCTATTTAAAACTCCTAGAAAAAAGCGTAGATCTCTCGTAGAAGTAAAATTGTAGCAAATAATTATATAATTTTTCTTTTGACTTCGAATTTAACGACTAACGTAATTTATAAAAATTACAAACATTTGTTAAAGCTATTTTTGTTAAAATATGTTTCGTATTGTTCTGGCAATGTCAAGTATTGAAAAGAGTACAAGGGACATAACATTTTTAATCAAAGTAGGTTTACGTTTGTAATTTTTGTGAATAAGGAGGTAAGGAGGCATTCTCAAGATTTGCTTATAAAAATCTTCAGCTTGCATACACGAAGGTGGCATATTATATATTGATCTCTTACATTTATATTTAACTCTTCATCTTATCATTAATCTAGAAAAAGTCAAGTGATATGTTTGAAAACATAACATAAACATTCGCCAATGAAATACGCAAAACACTGATTAGCCTAATGAATTGTGAAGGAACATTCAATGATTAATGAGCCTCCATAACATCGCTTCAAACACAACTCCCAAGTTATGATGCGCCGTAAAACCGGAGTTCTTGACTCAACATCAAACGGAACACCTGAGCTCTGAAATAAGAACGGCATTAGGTGTTTTGGCAGCCGTTAGATTTTGTTTCGGGAGTTCTCTTTATTGCTTTATCTTTATCACACTGATGAAAAATCTTAAGGAAATTTTACTTATGTTCAAAAACGAAAAAACTTCTGAGTTACATTTAGGCATTATGTTAAAGGTATCTTATGTATAGAAATGTTTTATTTCTTGTTATAATTAATAAACTTTATTTAAATCAAATTAAATACATAAAATTAATAATTGAACTAAAAATTAAATAACCTATCTATATTAAACGAAAACTATAAATGTCTTAATTAATAAATAAAATTTCTGAAATGTTGTGTAGCAATTTTTCAACTCAAAGTACTAGTAAACTAACATGTAAGTTTTAAATGATTTCGGTTTAAAAGATACGAACTTTTTTTACCTCACCTATATCGCCCCACTGGTAAGTTAGTTATACTGGTCTCTCCCATTACCTTCTATATGGCTCTATGTTCTGCAAAAGCAATAATAGGCCTTTGCAGAACATTCACGCTGGAAAGCGTCGAGGTCATTGCGTCATCTCTTTCTCGGCCTTCCCCTGCGACGCCGACCATCCTCGGCTATCCATGGCGTTAGTTTATTAGCCATGGTTTAGCTTTGCAGATTTTTGTCCGACATCGGCGACGTCTGTCTAGCAACTAAGCGTAAGATTTAGATTCCTCAATCTCTTGAAGCCTACAATTCCATAATTATATGATGACGAACGAATAAGAAAACCTCTCTTGTTCGTTGTCGCATTGTTTTGACAAAATATACCTACGATGCTGAATATTCAGTAGACAAGAAAACAGTCCGGTTCCGATCCCAATAGTATTACCTGATAAAAATATATGAAAACCAATAAAGATAAGAGAGTCCAATGTCCCCTGTGTCACGAAAATGTACTGATAAAATATATGATGTTAAATGTAGGCAAGAAAACTGTGCGATTCCAACCGATTGGAGTCAGATAAATCGAATATCTGACGACTAAGTAAACCTGAGGTTCTCAAAATTATCTTTGTGAGTAAATCAGGTAGATTTATTGCTTGGAAAAGCAAGAGTTAGAGCAAGAATACATTTTTAAAGCGGCATATAAATTATGTTTTGCCTTTATATGATATTGTTTGCTTTTTTCTATTGTATGCTTGAACGTATTTACGTTCTACGTTCATGTGTAAATAGATATAAACAGAGTTAGGGGGCACAAAGAGGAGCAGATAAGTGTTTTTTAATTAATTGTTTTATTTATTTAAAGTTCTTTTATTATATACATTTTAAGATCCAAACTAAATGAAAAACCAAGTCAGACATAAATACAATTATTTGGTTTTTCCATAGCTGCTGTTACCTTGGCATTGGTAATTTTCTTTATTAACTAACTTGGTTTTTTATGTGAATTATGACCTCAAAACTTCGATTAGATTGGTTTCTTAGAGAGTAACATAGTGTTTTATTTCTTCACGAAAAAGACAATATTGGTGACGACAGCGTTAGAAAAGTATAGTTGTAATTAGTGCGTCTTTTAGGTTATTCAAAACTAATGAACCCATATTTTTCAGCAGACCTCATATTTCTGACCATTATTTTATTTTGAATAGGTAGTCATTTCCTCCTGGCAGTCATGTAATTAGTGCTAATTACATTTTCTAATAAACTACAAGTATAACATAGCTCTATGAATAATTATTTAGATATTTTTGTATTATTTTGTGGCAAGACATTTACCAAATTTATTTTATTACTTGATGCTTATATGATTGTACATTTTCATAACAACCAAAAATATTTTCAATATGACAAAGAATAGTGTCGCACTGATTCAATATTCTGGTTGGCGTTTTCCAAATAAAGGCAACGATATTTTGCCCTCGAATCCTTTTATATTTATTGCAAACCCACGCTGTAATGAAAATAGGATCAAAAGCAATTATTTCCTATTGAAAAAATACATTAAAAGAGTTTAATGATTTGCTTTTAAATTAAATTGATATTAATCTGAATGGCATTCGACTTGTTCTGTAAATCAATAAAAATATACTATGAAAAATATTCTTGCATATAATTTTAAATGCCCAATTTTCCAACCATTGTTCAAGTAAAGAAATGAAATTAAATGTGAGGTGAAAATTAAATATTACACGTTACGTCAAAAAGCAAATGACAAATTTAATTTACGAAATTATGATTATAAGGTAGGCAAGCAAGGACATCATTGTAAACTCAATTCACTCAGCTTTTTATTATGGCTTTGCACAAATGTGTAACCACTAACCAATACAATATCTGTGTATTTTACGTAACAACGAAATTGCTATTTCAGTTATTACTAAAAGTAGAGATGTTCTTGCTAGCCCTTGGTTGTTTCATAACTAAGCAAAGGCCTTCAGCTTATTCCGCCACTTGTCTTTGTCTGTCGCTGTTTTCTGCCACGCAAGTAGGTAAGAATTTATCAAAATCGTCCCGCCATCTGTGGTGCTATTTTTCAAACGCGGTGTCACTAAACGAACGGTTTTTTGTATGGAAAAACCAGTCGTTTAGGTGACTCCGCGTTTCAAAAATGGCACTCCTGGTTCTTGGCCCGCGTCTGTTTTGGCGTTCTTCTGGCACCCAGAAAGTCGCGAGTTTCGCCCCCATTTGTCAGATCCTTACTAACGATCCTAACATAAAATAATTAAAGTTTTTAGGCTTAATAGCTAACGTTATGAAGTTTTTGTTTTATTTATGTCGCTATTTAAAATTAGTGTGGTTCCGTATAATGAAAATATCACTAGGCTCCCACGGAACGAACTAAGAGCAAAAATCTCAATAAACGCAACGAGCAAGTATAATAAACATTTTACGAGTTCTTGAAAAAGGGAGGCACTTTTCTAGCAACTGCCATGATGAATGTGAATGAATCAAACGTTCAGAACGGTTCGTTGAAAATTGGGCCGTCTGAATGGGGTTTTAATTCCACTATATTTATTTCTATATTCATAAGACCTCTTTTGATTTTTCATTGTGTGGTTATCTGAAAATAAATGGGTGATTTAGGCTCTTATCCCCACGAGTTGAACTCGCGTGGGCAGAGCTTCATTTAATTAAACTACCTATATGGGTTGGTTTCTATATCCACTAGA
This sequence comes from Acrobasis suavella, assembly GCA_943193695.1. Lineage (NCBI taxonomy): Eukaryota > Metazoa > Arthropoda > Insecta > Lepidoptera > Pyralidae > Acrobasis > Acrobasis suavella. The sequence continues at coordinate 9,770,661 of OW971939.1, forward strand.
TTGATTGCACATGGTTCGATTACTTGATTTGATCACTATAGTTATTATAGTGGTTCCCATAATTTTATTGAAACTTTTACAGAGCTGTTTTCTGTAAAGTTGAACACAGTTTACATTATTCAGTCAGTGATGCTGGAAGTTTCTAATAAATGCTGTTTGTTCCGTAGATGTGGCTCTTAGTCAGCGGCCACCTGAGCAAGTGTGGGCCTTATCATACACCCTGAATAAATCAAAGTGGACTTACGTGAGCCCAATAGAAAGGCGACATGTGTTCGGAGTTTTATTTCGAATTCATTTTGATCTAAATGGAAAACCGCAAGCAGTCGTGTTCAGTCTGTGTATTTTTAGAATATGAAAAACTTCTTAACGTTTTATTTGTAGCTTTAGGCTGTAGGTATTTTGCTTTCGATTGGCTTTACACAATAACAAACTCACACACACACACACACACACATTTCCTGCTATTTCACGAGACTAATGATATTAAACACATATCTTTTTGTGACTTTGTACCCTACAAAGTATGGTGCGCTGTTATTTGAAATTAAATTGCAATAGTTGTCCAATTTTCTTCCCGTTTTAACCTTCAATGAAAAAGAGTGGTGTAAGTTTGACGTTAAACGAATACGCCGATTCTGAAGCGGTTTATTTTTTGTTCAAAATCGAAATGGTTCTTAGCTATTATCGGTTCAGTGATTTAAAAGTAAAGGGGGAACACTTAAAAGTCGGGGATTTTTTTATTAGCATGACACGCGCATTCGTCTATCTTTCATGACTTGGTAGACGTAGGGGAACAAATCAGTTTTAGTTCCGATTATAATTAAATTTCATGCTAACCCAATAATATAAACGATTTGTTTGTGGCACACATTAGTGTCAGATTTATCAGGCCGCCTGAAGGCATCTGTTATATCTTCAAGAATAGCCTGTAAGAATAGGCGGAAGAGTAAATTATTCTGAATATAGTAGTATGATAATAAATTCATTTAATTTTTGATGTCCGACTGTAAATTTAAAATGGTTGAAGCTGTATGTTCTGGTTCTTTTTTGATTTAAGTTTTGTATACAGGAGTAGAAAAACCATGAAGGAATTGTAAAAAAAAAAGGAAAATTAAACGGAAAACATATAAGGAGGTTAAGAACATAGCGAAAGAAAGAGAGACGTGGAAAGCACTTCACTGACAAGAGTCTAGCTCATAAATATAAGAACAAGATGAGAAGTAAAGAAAAAGAGGCTAATTTTATCTGGTCAAGTGTCTCGCAAAATAATAAATTAATGAGTTGTTTAAAAATGCACCATGTTAATAAATAATTTTAATAATAAAATTGGCCAAGTGTGTGTCGGGCGACGCGCAGTATAGGGTTCCATAGTTACGAAAGCTAACTTTGAGACCATGCCACTAAAAACGTCTAAAAACTAATTTTCTATTGAATTTGTATGAAATTTTCCTTTTCCGAGTACATTTTATAAGTTGATCGCATAGAACTTTTTAATTTGTAAACCCTACTTAGCTCTGATAGCTTTCCTTTAAATTTTGTTATATAGCTGTGATTTTTTTTACGTGCCCATGTATAACAGTTTAGCAGATAAAGGGGGTGACTCTAGCAAAAAAAAAAATTCACTTTAAAACCAAATATTTCAGAAACAGATCCCTAAATCGAAAAACAGTGTTTGAAAGCTCATAATATTTTTGAAAGACCTATTCAACAATACCACCCACCCACATGATTGGTTATTCGAGAAAAAAATATGACTTTTCAATTTACTTGTATGGGAGCTAATCTAAAAATATGTTTTTATTCAATATTTTATTTTACCACTTTTTCCGCATAATTAATATACATACTCGTGCCAAACCACAGCTTTCTAGTACATATAGTCACTTAGTAAAATTGCGGACGGACAGACAGACAGACATGGCGAAATTATAAGGGTTCCTTGTTTACTACGGAACCCTAAAATGACCTTCAATGAGAGATAAATCAATTCTTCATTGAATAAATACTTTTGACTTTGATTTTTTTCTTATAAAATAAGTCATCTATAAGCTACACAAGTTAGAGTTAAGTAAAAAAGATAGGCACATTCATATACCTAAATATATCTATATTGAGACGTATGTCGTAGCACATGTGACAATCTAGCCTATTCACATATTATATTATAGTATCAATCTTAAAGAAATTATATATACTAGTATCACAACCGCCAATCAAGCGTTCGATTGCTATAATAAATATAGCATTTCGATTAACAAAGCTTTGTTTGTGACGCGAAAACTATCAGTTAGGTTAACCACTTTAATAGCGCCCGTATTATGAGAAATTATTCGTGTTTGGTAACAACAGAAGCAATTTGGCTCTAATGCGAGCTATTTATAAATTGGTTGATTAATTTTATTTCTCAAAAATGTTGTGGAGCAAGTTATTTTATTATGAATTTACGGTTTACTCACGTAGTAAATATATTCGAAGAGTCGGGCTAGGTCACCGTATATTCAATTTACCTTACATTAAACATTTTGAAAGAGAACATTTTTAGTGCTAAAAATTATAGGTGTCTTGAGTAACCAGCTTGTTCACTAATTCGGTTGCTTTAGTCATGATTCGGTTGATGAGTAGGTATAAACGAAAACAGAACTAGAAACACAGCGTCTGCGGCTTCTCTCGCGTGGTGTTAATTTTAAGGTAATACTTTTATAAAAGAAGTAGCTTTAACCCGCGACTTCGTCCGCGTAGAAGTCGAAAATGTTTCTAATAGGTTTTTTAATTGTTTTTTTACGTTATTAATTTTGATATAAATGGACTTTGTTCCCGTTTCCGGTACAATTTCTACTAACATTTTAAAAATTACGAAGTTTCATACAACCTGGCAACCCCTATTTCGCCCTCTTAGTGATGCAATTTCCAAAAATCCTTTCTTAGCGGACGTTTCTTAGTCACAATCTACCTTCCTGTCGAATTTCATCATCAATGACTAAGTAGTTTTAGAGTGAGTGGTTATTTTCGCTTATATATACTTTTAACATCTTGGTAACTTAAAGAAAAATAACATATGTTCTTCCTATTGTCTCTTTATCGCTTCTTACAACGCCCGTAGGACAGAAAAGGGTTTATGACAAATTGTATCCTCTACTTCAGATAGGTACCTAAATTATTAAAATAAAAAAAAAATTACGGCCAGATGCCTCTACAACAAAATTATTCTTTCCAATTAAGTGGTCAAGAAAACCATTTTAGAAAAGTATTTCCATTCGATTAAAAAATAGGTTTACCAACCCGTGCACCCGTTGGATGCAAAATTTTACCGTACGTCGGATAACTGTTTCATAAAAAGGTGGAGAGCAAAGTTGATGAGTTCTAGTACAGTGCACATCTGCTTCCGAAGTTAGCGAGGTTATGTACTCATTTGCAGAGAAGCCCCCGGGATATTGTTATGATCTCTACTATGGCCGGTAAATTTTCCCGTTTTAGTAGCTAGAAAAGGTGCACTCGAATTTGTTGCCCATATCATATTATAAATTTTTAGGACGTTGAATAGTCTGAGAAACAAAGTAACTACTGAGTATATATTAGAATATTTATAAATGATAAGGAATTTATGTTTTATGTTGTTGTCATGATTAAAATGATTAAAACATTAACAGTTAAATTAACGAAGTAAAAAGCCCCTAAAATTACAATGCCTATTAGTTGATTCCTATTAAATATAGTGAAAGTTCTAAATGTCGAATGAGTATTATTTCGAAGTTCATAAAACAACATTTTAAAACTCCTACACATGTATTATCTAAAATCTAAATACCTAATGTACACGCGTTGTAATTTTTAATTTGAACATGGGCCAAATCGATCTAGCGGTTGCAGAGATACAGGATTCTCGAGTTCACAGTACGGGCTGACCTACTAGTTTCGTACTTAATTTACTAAAACTTACCTATAGCCAACAGTCTTCATGCTGAGCCATGTAGCCAGTTTATCTAGTATAGGACTTAAGTTATGGTTCGGCGGGAGTAGCTCTTGGGCTACCCCCTAGCCGCCAACATTGTTCATGCGGAGTCATAGAGACCAGTCAGGCCATATAGTACGTACCGCTTATGGTGCGTGAAATTTGCATTCCCAATAAACTGTGTCATTGTACCCATCAACCAGAACTTTAACCGCACCTTATTTATGACTTTTAAACAAAGAAATATTTTTCTATATGTTTTATCTATATTTTATGTAAAAGCCTAGGTATTTTAACTTAACATGTTGTACCTAAACTAAGACATTGTAAACTTTCATATTTAGATTATAAATATTTTATAATTTTGGAGTTTAATACACTGAGGTTTTTGAAGTTTTTGGTATTTTTATTTTAGCGGTTTTGTAATTCGTTTTTTTAATTGTTGATGTTTTGATTTACATGTTCTAACACGTACCCTTAATATGGTTGCCAAATTTTATTGAAACTTAATACAGATTACGTATTTCGAATTAACTAGTGTTCAGTCACGGGAAAAGCTAGTTTCATAATATTAATAATAAATAGGTAACAACTTTCCAGAGAGAAATATTATATATTGTAACCATTCGCAGTTCTTCCAGAAAATTGTGAAACGCCAAAAATTGACAATTAAATCTAATTTTCACTTTACTTGTTAATGTAGATCGTGTGCGAAAAATACAATTGCATCAATGGTATCATTCAGTTTTTTCGCTACTGACATAACGTTAACTTCGGGTAAATATTCCTGATTCTTTTTAAGATAAGTACGAAAAATGATTTATTCTTAAAATGTGTATTTGAAAGTCTAGAGTGAATGGTTTGAACCTGCAATCCATTACTATTTGCCTAAAGTTTAAGCGCAGAAAAGAAATAAAAAATTAAGACACGTTGATATTTTTAACAATAGCACAAGAAGTAACTTGTAACCCAGAGTAAAAGTTTCTAAAGAATTCCAATGAAAATTAAGTAAGTTTCTTATAGTTTTTGAGAATTTTATTTCTAATGAAGGTAGCACTATAACATAAGTAAACATTCAGCTTTCAGAAAACCTTCAAAGGATTATCAGAGCTGCATTCAGCTACTTGGATGCCACATAACTCACGGCTGCTAACAAATTACCTGCAATCTAATTGAATTATGTCACCTGACAGTGGATCCATCTCCATTTGCCGTAATTCACAACTGGACCGCATCTAGACACTATCATCTACATTGGTTTATTGACTCTAACAGTCTCTTGGTAACTAAAATTTCGGAAATCCGAAAGGAAGATTATGTGTCTTTGATTAAAAATATTAATTTACATTTCGTTATTACTAGTTATTAATCTCTGTGTGCTGTACACTATACAAGTTTTGTTCAATAGAAAACTAAATAAATACCGACCACGCATCTCCCCATTCCGCCATTTTAAAGAAAAAATTCCAAAAACCGGGTCAACAATAAAATCTATACTTATTGAAACAATTATCGATCTTACAAAATTTCACACAAATCGGTTGAGAAATTTGTAACCTGTAAAGGAGAACACAAAGCCAGGCAGACATACGAAAGCTTTTATAGGGTTATTGTATACTCTTGTCGCCGTTGTGAATTTGTCACCTAAAAACTTTGTGTAAATTCATCATTCGTTTTTTATTGTGAACTCGTCACTTATTAATTTCGAGTACAGTAAATTCGTCACTTAAGGTGTTTTTTTTTTGTCCAGACAGCAACAAAAATGAAGCACCCAATAAAGTAAATTCAGTGTATATATTTCTTTAAAATGACTACGATAGTTTCAGAATACGTCTTCGTCTAGTTATTTGTATAACAAAAAAAGTCTACATCAGGTAATTTAAGTAAACAGACATTTAATATAGAATTTAAAGATGAGATGAATACCTTGACTGAAAAGCGCCGGTCCGTGTAGATAATAAAATAGTATTCTTTTCGTAAAATAATTTTAAAGGTGATGAAAAGCAAAGATTAATGTAAGGAAAAAGTTGAGGAATATGGGTTGATGATACTTCTTGCAACAAGGCGTTCCTATCACTTTTAGCAGTACCTCTGCGCAATTATTATTTAAAAAAGTGCGCACAGAGTGTGCTGCTTGGCAGCTGCCCTTATTGCCAAAGCCTAGTTGAATTGGAAGGAATTATTTCTACGTGTTGAAGCTATGTGCATACAAACTAGTTTAGATGTTAAACTGCGCAATATATTAGCCGCCCCGCCATTAGAGCGCATTCGCTTTTTTCATCTGATAATTTTTTCAAAGGCTGATAATCACATAATTTTATTTTTTAGCTTATTTTAATTTCAATCATTGTAATTATCATATATTTTTATTGAATTTCGCCTAAAATTATGTTCTAATTGTATAATTGAAAATCATATAAGCAGATTTCGATAAGAGCTTGCCAAGACAAATCAAATGAGCCCAAATACGGTGGATTTATTTTGTTTAGTTTATGAATTCCTTTGGCCGCCCTCCGGTTCCACCTTTAGACCCTGGCCATCTTCCAGTACCAAAGTGCTTGCAAAGACAAACTGAAAGAGCCCAAACACGGTGGATTTATCTTGTTTAGTTAAGGAGTTCTTGTGGCCACCTTCCGGCTCCATCTTGTATCATGCAGTACCAAAGTGCTTGCAAAAGACAAATCGTATGAGCCCAAATACGGTAGATTTATCTTATTTAGTTTACAAGTTCCTTAGGCCACCTTCCGGTTCCATCTCTGCTATAGGACTATTTGAAAGTACACCCTTTCAAACAAAACAGTTTTTTAAATTTTAATCTTTAACAAATACGGTAAAATAAAAGATTACGATAAATTAAGAACCTCCCTGTTTTCGAATTCGGTAAAAAATATATATATATGTAATACGCCTTAACTACAATAGTCCCTAGGGCCCTGAAGCAGCCAGCTGAGGAAGCAACCGGGAAAGCGCTAAGAAGAGCCTTAGTTACTATATCCATTAAAGAAACAATTTTCCACATAACATATTCATTCAATGTTGTGTCTTTATGCGACTACAGACCAAGATGGTTTAGTGCTTGCAGCAGAGCGTCACAACTATAACTGTGTGCCGTACTTGTGGAAAAACGCACACACGCGCACCTAGTTCGCGGTGGCGCGGCGTGGGGCGCTGTTACCTAAAATCGGAGTGCGTAAATTGGCGAATGCGCTTTTAAAGGCACATAGCTTAGCATCATATATAAATTTCCTAAAACTGTCTAAAACATTACCAGAAAGTAAGAAAGCACAGAATTTAGAAAGTTCCTCTAATAGCTCCGTACCAGCGTCACCGGCAGAAACACTAAATGCTTGGGAGTGAGTCTGTCAATGCCGCCGGAGGAGCCATTAGAGATAGACAGATAGATAAATGATTTATTTGTTTGCTGTAACACACAATATACATAATAATTAATAAAATACATAACTACACATCTTAGTACTTACAGCTAAGCATGCATTTGTGTAGCATACTGCACAAAAGGGCTACGGCTCAGCTAAACGCTACCCACTAGGAGTAACAGCGTATTTTCAGCTGTTAGAGAAGGATAGTACAGCCGAGAGTGTATACTCGTTTTTAATTTGTCTGTGTTTAATACTATTGATATTCAAGAAGATACAATACGTTATATGTGGCTACTCCCCCCTGATGCCACAGCGGGAGTATCTACGAAAGTAGTCGATCAATTTATGTACCACTTACTCGTACATAATTATTTAGTACGGTACGAGTTAGAATTTGTATTATAGTACTTGTGGTAGAGCCACGCTACCGGCAAAAGTCTGTTTTGCTAGTAGTATGAATGGGCCGGCTCGTCCGGGGAAGTACCACACTCTCACGGAAAATCGACGACGTCTGAGTAGTAGCATCCGCTTCTATGCTTCGTTTGGAGAGTGAGAGAGCCGGAGATATATCTTGTGTTAAATTTTATTAAACATTCCGATGATTCCTGGGCGTGAAGATATCAATAAGCAAAGGTAGTCTTTTATTAAGGGGCTACCTGAATTTTTCGGGGACCAGTGCTTTCTTTTCAAATGATTTATTCCAAATGGTTTATTGCAATTTGAAATAAATCATTTGAAAAAAAACGGAAATATTTAAAAAATTGCCTTGATATAACCCTAGATAACCCTTCAAACAATTTTATGGACTACTGTTTTTATTTTAAAGTGTGAAAGGGAAGCTTTTTATAGCATTTTTGCCAAAAGTGGCCGTTTTTCGCAAAAATGCTATAAAAAGCTTCACATTCTCACTTTAAAATATAAACAGTAGTTCGTACAATAGTTTGAAGGGTCATCTAGGATTATATCAAGGTAAAATTTTAAATGATATCTTCAGATCCATTTTCGATCTGTTTGCCTACCATTACGCTAAACGTGGTCTTTGCGTATTGTGGCCTAACGCCACGTGCCAATATATTTATCGTACAATACACCGTACACTGTAGTGTTGATTCAATACACTTTCAATATATCGAGTTTGAGGTCCTCATAGTTGAGAAATATTTGCTTTGAACTCAAACTTTGCTGTCAATAGTATGAGCAAGTTGAAGGGGCTTTTCCCTAAGGACCCTGTAGCTGTTACGTTGTTGTTATAAACTCCTAAAGTACTCACGTTCGAGTATGCATTTGATGTTTGCTTCTATTTGCACTGTACAAAATGGAGCAAGTAAATGTTGTTGGAAATAGTTTTGTTCCAGTTCCCTAGAGAATATAGTAGGTATTAAAATATTGTAAAGTTAATTACTTATTAATTATATTGATTGATAGAAAAAATGAAAAATATCAAATCTAGGAAATTACAAGTTTTGCCTTAAAATTTTCCTAAATGCCTTATATCATCTTTACAGATCATATGAAAGTGATAGATAGTTGAATCTATGTTATAGAAACCAGTTTGTAAACATTAATATATCTATAACTGTTCGAACTACATTATTTGATTTCAAGATAATATAGAGGACTTTAACGCTACATGTGCTAAAATTTCATATAGGTTTCTAGTTGTGAAGGGGGTGTGAATACATACACGGCTGCTGTGTCGCCAGTTCATTTCTTTAAACTTGGCTTTGACACGCTACCACGTGTCTTAATTTAAGCCACCTTTGACTCAATAAGAAGAAGTATATAATTAAAGATGTGGAAATAAGGAATATTTTTATAGGTGTATATACGACACTTTCAGTTTTGAATTATTAATCAAGTTTATGTACGCACAGATAATATAATTACTAACGTAAGACTTGGCATAGCACGGTAATAGAAAACTTTTACCCGGTGACAGTACAATAAAAGTTGATTAAATCCCCTAATAACCTTTTACTTAACGGTGAGTCTAAATTTCAATTTTTTTTTTTATATCTGCAATATTAAATTTGTCGCTATTCCTGTGTTTCGTGAGTAGTCGGTTTCCCTGCATTTTCTTTTTCCGGTTATTACAAGCTCTCATAATTTTTTAAACAATGTTCCAGGGTAAGTAATGTCCTTGTTGCATCGGGGTGTGATCCTATTAAAAATAGTGCTAATTAGTAATAGCTAGCATAGTTTTAGCTGATTTAGCACAAATCTTCGAGATATTACTTATTACAACGTTTATTCATTATTCAGTTCTAAAATGAATGTATTTTATTATATTATTAAAATATGTATAAAAAATATGTATTATATTATTAAAATAATTTCGAACACTAAAGTTAAACACATCTCTGATACTGCACCATTGCGTAGTCTAAGAGCGTCGGTTTGATTTCGTTTTAATCCCTGTTTAAGGTGCATATAGGTTCTGAAAAAAACATATTCTTAGAGCAAACCATTATATTAATACTTCTGAAGACATGACACTGAAATATCAAATGCATATGACACCTTTTTCCTGGTCTGATCTTATGTAAAATCCTTTAAATATAATTATGTAAAACTACGTAACACTAAAACACGTAGTTTTTTATGTATTATTATAAATGTTTCTACTCAGGTATCGATATATTCATTTAAAAATTAAGTAATTACTCTTTTCAATTATATTTTGTAAAAATATATTTATCGAAGCTACATAATATATTTACATCGTATTTTTTGCTGTTATCATCTCTAAAAGTTTATTTATACTCGTAAGTACCAGAAGAACGCGCAATAGGAACATGTAGGCCTAAGGGCAAAACAAAGGTTCACTACATTAATCACAAACACACTCAACATGAAGTAGACCAATAAGGTAGGTAAATTGTAAAATCTCTAGATTTCTTTTAATTTTTTTATAGAAAATAATTTGTTGTAGCGTCCTAGCAATAATTTGCAAGCAATTAATTTCAGTACTAGATGATGGAGTGTAGTTGCAGCGTTGTATTGTGGTCAAATTTTGGACAATTCCACGGGATCTACACATTTTCCCGGGATATAGTTATTATGTTTTAATTCAGGTACATTGTCTATCTATATGCTAAATTTCATTCCAATCAGTTCAGCCGCTTAGGTGTGACATAAACAGGCACAAATCTATACAAACCTGAAGATTTATAATATTAATATGATAGGATGTGGCACTGGCGTTACACATTTGTTCAGAAATATAAGAAATCACAATCTTATTAAAGTTATATATAAATAGTACCGTACTGTCAGCTTTGCAGCTACAAATTTATCTTTAATTTTTATGACACCCTGATATTTATTAGCACGAAGCATATAATGTACATTAAAAAAGGAGACAATACACATTTATGAGTAAATATACAATAATGTCAATTAAATTTCCTAAAATAACTTTACATATATTAAGGACACTGGCTAAGTATTAGAGATAAGTTTAAGTATTTAAATGTACTTTATGTGTTAACTATAGTTTTAATACATTTTACGTGTCTGTAGTGTGTGCACGTTGTAATAAATGTAGATATGTTTCAAATTAACTGCTACAATACTATGAATGTCTAAAATTATCTTTTGCGGGTTAAATAAAGATAATTTGCTTAACAATAGAACAACGATAATAATTTGAACAGAAACACAACAGAATGAAAACAGAAATTTCACAGTTAGTATCCTTTTCATTGACTGATTCTGAAATTACATTACACTTCACAATCACATTAGTGTATAAAGTGTGTTACATACTCCCTAAGTCAATTAATTTCGGAAACATGTAAATTACTAAATGACTTCGTTTCTTTTAATATTTTAATGGTAATTTAAAATAGTAACCAACTTTTCTTTTTCTTTGTAGCCTATATGGGTCCACTGTTTAAGTCTCTCCAAATGAAGACAAGATTTTTCCATAATCTTCACGCTGGGCAGATTATTTGGTGATTGTGTTAAATGGTACATATGAATCATCAATATCATCATTCTTATTTTAACTGTTTGACATCCACTGTTGGAAATAATTTTGCATGAAGAATTAAGTATCTAGCAATGATAAAGAACAAGTAGGTACCTCTGTATAAAATACTTTACCCATTAAACTTTGAAAGGAAGATTTATATTCTTATTGTAATGAGTACTTTCATTGGTTCCACTTTTTCTTCTTTACAATCAACTGCTGTATTAATACACCAATACACTACTACAAACTACAAATTTAACAACTAATAGGTCTAACTATATATCCAGGTTATACATTCAAATTCCAAACATTCTAAATTTTAATCTGTTCGGTGAAAATTTAACTCGATTCTGAATTGTACAGTGAGTTTGCGCATCAGAATCAACTCGCAGATAAAATTTGACACTTCCTGTTGTATCTAACAAGGAAAGATAACTTTTACGAGCTCTCATGGATATGAATAATGCATAAAACAGAGAAGCAGCTAATTGCGAAGCGCAATGAAACCGGCGGCAACAAATGCGCGAATTAAGTCCATGTGCATTAAAATGTATGGCGCTTGTCATTATAGTTAAGAGGTAGTTGTGACCACTAATTTTACGATTGATTACGTGTTGATTGACAATGACTCGTCAATTGGAATAACGTGAACAGTAATTATTAATGAAATTTAGATGATTTGGATAAATTCAATTATGCGTAGTACGTTTTTTGCATATAATTTCACGTATTTGAATAGTTGGCGTATCCAGAATACAGTATAATTTAATGTTCATCATCATTCGCAGCCTGAAATATTCCACTGCTGGGAGCTTGTTTCAATGAATACTTCTTGTCAAGGTTCTTCACCACTCTCATCTATGTTTGATCCGCCATGTTTCTAACTCAGTTTTAACCTAAGATACTCTCCATCTTTTCCTGTGGATGCGGAACGAAGCTACTAAAGGACGCACACAATTTCCATCAATTGCAAACTTAACCTTAGAAGGTTCTGTTATGCATGTGATGGATATGAAAGATACATAAAACAGAAAAGCAACTAATTACAAACAGAAACAGAAATGAAATTGACACAATAAATTCTCGGCCTATGTACCTGTAGGTACAATAAAATTCTCCGTCGCCTGTCATTATAGTTTCAGAGGAAGTTGTGACCACTAATGTTGCGATTGATTGCGTATTGACAATGAGAACGAATTGGAATACAATGTGGACTGTAATTACAAATGACTTTGGATGACTTGGATAAATTAAACTGTGCGAACGTGCGTTACATAAAACTTCACGAAATTTTAAACTATCGCGTTGCATCATGACTAAATTAATGCATATGGGAATTAACGCGAAATGTAACTAACTACCTTTTTCATTTATTTTCGCTTACCGATAGTCGAATGGTTGCACGGGTTGGAAAATTTAATATAATATTTGTTGCAAAGTAAGTGTCTTATAAATTTAAAATGCTCTACTTACAGAAACGAAAAGGCAGCTTAGGACAATGTTATCTACATAACACAAGCGTAAACGTCTAATCCAGTATAATCGCGTATTAAATTTACGAGGGCTCCACTCGGGAGATATGTATTCTCTAAAACTCGTAAGAGCCGTGACGTATTCACTCTATAGCCAAAAGAGTCGTAGTCCATAGCATGCGAGGCTTTTTGGGGCGGCTAACGAATGAAAAGCAAATGATTGAAAAGCGTGAAAGCAGTGGCGGAATAACACGTATGTAACTAGTAGTCTATTTATATTTTTCCCAAGCTTAGATTCACAGGAGTATCATGTATCAGACCGGGGCTTGGGAGCGCCAACGAATTGGCTTCTTGCCGCCCCTCACTTCAGCCTTCTCAGCCTGCTGGATTTACCAGCAGCCATTGATCCTAGAAATATGAAATGAACATTGCTCAAAAGTATGATACATCATTTAAACACCACTTAAATATTAGACTAAAAATGGGAATCTCTTTAGACAAGGTAGTACAAATAAGTCGCTTAAATATTTGCCAATATGACAAACTGTAGCTATTACTATCTACTTGTATAATTTCCTTTTTCCAATTTTCCTACTTAATTTTTATAAATATGGACGGCAAAACCCGGGTCAAATACAAGAATACGCTACTGCAAAAGAGCGAGTCAACTCGTTATTGTTCAGTTAATGCAAGTTGCAAGGGAATTGGGGTGAATACGACGCCTAATCGGCCAAGTTTGGATGGCTCTACGAAGAGCTGCCAATAAAGACAATACAAGGACTTAACCCGTTCCATACAAGTTTCGCATGAAATACGCGACCCAGGTACGAAATGGCACTTGTCACTCAACTTCGTGCGTATTTTATTTAGCTGTGGGACAGTAAGTAAATAGTTTTAGTCAGGGATGGGTAAAGTTTGTTAGCACCTTGACGTACATTATACCAGGCAATAGATAAAAAAATATTTTGAAAACATTTTAAGGCAAGAGGTTATTAAAGTTTAGATATATTTAATTCTTTGGATGTTTGTGACGATTTTTATTCTTAATTTGACATATTATTGCGGAACAGGTGCACATCTTTAGGGCGCAGGGTCAGCGCCAGCCCCAATGCACTCCTGCGGCTGTCTCCGGACAGGTTTGACTGGCAGTACATGTGCCTGTCTAATGTCAATTACATTAATAGAATTCCGTACTAAAATGAAAATACGAAACTTTTATAGGATCACTCGTGCGGTTGTCTGTCTGTCCGTCCGTCTGTCACAGCCAATTTGCTCCGAATCTACTCGACCAAATCTGGTGAAATTTGGTAGGATGGTGTAATCCTATAACCCAAACACAGATGTGCAAAGTAAATCAAATTTTCGGGGGACAAATTAGGAAAACAAAAAAAATAAGTTTTGCAAACCTTACTGCGACATGCATGTATCAAATAAAAGGGCTCATTATGAGGATCTCAAATATACTTGATTTAATTCATAAAATAAGACGAAAATTGACTATTCCTCCCCCCCTGATCGCGGAAACTACTGCGCTCAAATTTTCGAAAATAATATAAAATATAGTTCATCGCTTGAAGATTACAGGAAAAACTATAAAAATTCTATCAATTGAAAATAAAGTGGTAAACTCAATATAATACGTTTACTTACGGAAAATAGTTCACTAAAACACCACTAGATAGCGCTAGTGGTGTTTTAGTGAACTATTTTTATCTTTATTTCAAATGTGATATTTTGTATTTATTTAAAAACTTTGTTCCTAACTGTACAAAAAGGAAAAAAACGGAACCTTTATAGGATCGTGCGTCTGTCGGTCCGTCCGTCTGTCACAGAAAATTTACTCCCAATCTACTGGACTAAATCAGGTGAAATTTGATAGAATGGTGTACTCCTATGACCCAAACGCAGATGTGCAAAGTAAGTAAAATATAATAACCATTCTCAAATTCACTTGAACACTCACAAAAAAATTCATCTAAATCGGATCGGACCAACCGTTTAGGAGAAGTTTCATTACAAAAACATGCAAAATCATCTTATTGTAAATCCTAACCATTCTTTAATCCACTTGAAGACACACTTTTTTTTATCAAAATCGGTCCAGCCTTTTAGGGGGAGTTTAATCATAAACACACGCACAGAAGATTTAAATACCTAACACCTATAAACGTATATAAAGAAACGTGACGGGATAATCTTACACTTTTTTCGCCTAGTCCCCTCCGTACCACCGAAATGGAATTTCATTCCAAAAAGTTGTTCAGACAAAAAAGTTGCGTCTAAATAAGAATAACAATAACGTTTACGACATTTATAATTTTTTTTCGAAATGGATGAAATATGATTTTTTTAAGTACTCAACCCCCATATTTGCACCATTTTGAAAAATTTAGAAAAAAAAATGAATAGACAATTTTTTTTATGTAATTTCCGAACCTTCTCACAAAATTTTACGGGAATCGGTTAAGAAATGCGACCTGAAGGCGAGAACAGCCGGACAGACAAATTGACAGAAAGCTGGACAAAAGCATTTTCGGCCAATCTCAAAACTGAGACGGTTTGCTTGTCGGTCAATTTTATTAATTGTTGTCCGGTACACAATGACCGCTAAACAAATGGACGAATATCATAGAATATTTATAATATCTCTTGATCAATTATGATGCGGTTTCTTTTTTGTTTGAAAGCAGACATGATCGGGGTTTCTTAATTTAAGAAAAAAACAGTAGTTTCCACCTAGGTACTTAATTACTTTCTCCCTCTTTCAGACTATAAATTTTTTCTCCCAGTCTATACACATTGTAAAAAACAAGTTTTGATCTATCGCTATAAAATGGCTAACAACCATAAAAAAACACTTTATAAACAAAACCTCGTTTCACATGAAATCTTTACTCTTTCTCACACAACAATTAGCATTTTAATAACCTTCTTTTTAGTCAACGAGCGTTTCCATTAAAATGGATACTTTTCAGAGATGTCTTTCTACTTCATACAATAACTTGACTGCGTGATAAATTACTGTTCAGAGCAGAAAATAATGTTTTTTTTTAAATTTTTAGAACAAAATTCTTAAGCGCTTCTATTCATTATTTTTGTTATAAATATTGGTACGTGTATATTATTGCGTACTTAACTACAGACTCTGTGAACCAACTGTTCATAAATGTAAAGAGGTCGTGAGTTTACACTTTCACGGAACGAACTACTTAGATATTGTTAGTACAGTAGTGTAGTTTATTTTAACGATACTCGTATATCTATATTTCATTTACATCTACAAAAACATACACACACTTTTTAACATACATTATCTTCATATACGTCAATTATATATTTACCTTAGTCTAAAAAATATTGTTTTTTTCAATGTTTACTTAGGTACTTTATTTTTTTAAATAAAACTTTTCAGATGTCTCTTTTTTACGATGAATGGAATTCCAAGAAAGATACCTATTTTAGTTTAATTTAGAAGGACTAGATACTGGCTTTCTTTAAAATAATCATAAAACGGAATTTTATATCTCATAAGACATTAGAAGGTAATTAGACTGAAGTTGAAACTGTGAAAGTGAGATAAGGAGCCAAAAAAGATTATACCTAAATGTCATTGGTACCTACCAAGAATCCGTGGCCTACTTTCTAGAGTATAAAAGGTTACGAGTATAAATATAAAATTAATTGAAGTTTTTTTCTAAGTACCTACATCATGTTCGGATTTCCTCAATGAAATAATTGTTTTCTTAATATTTCCATTAACATTGTCATTTTCCATCGGGCATCTAAAGCCTGAATTTTCCGGGGTCCAGTGCTGCCCCTATTTAAAATAAATCATTTGGAAGGAAACGGAGATATCATAATTTTGTCTTGATCAGAACCTAGATAACCCTTCAAACTATTTTATGCTGTTATATGTTAACAGTTTAAAGTGAGAACGTGAAGCTTTTCTACGCAAATTTGCGAAAAATGACAACTCTTGGCAAATGTGCGTAGAAAAGCTCCATAAAATAGTTTGAAGGATTATCTAGGGTCTGATCAAGTCAAAAATTTAAATGATATGTCCGTTTCCTTTCACATGATTTATTTCAAATGGGGCAGCACTAGACCGCAGCAAATTCAGGTAGCATCTTAAGATAAAATCTTGAAAGTTTATGTCAATTTTTACTGCGAGCGTTGTCTGACACTAAGAATAAGAGATGTGTTCAGGTATTTTTAATTCTCTTATACTCTTCATAATAGTCGTCCTTGGTTAGACCTTCCACAGAGAGAAAATAACGTACAGACTTTGCTCTGGGTGTTTTACCTAGTTGAGATATATATACCTACCTAATGAGGAATATAGAAACTTAGTATGTAGTAAGTTTACATCTATTTATTAACATCGTATAGTATGAGAGTGTTATAGTTTTGTTTGTCCGTATATTGAGGCAAAGCATGAAGTAGGTAGGCATTGTCCCATATAAGTGACAAAATAAATAGAGTAAAGTGATGGAATAATCACGTGGGCAACATTACGAATAAAAGTTTGCGTCTCATAAACATCTTTATGACCAACCAACATGTGCCAAAAAAATAATTTCCTGCTTCATAAAACTAGTTTATAAATCACAAGAAAGTTTAGGTAGGAAGGTAATAAGTTTCGGCCGTAGCCTCTATAAACGAGGAATAAAACTTGGCGACTTTCTTTTTAATAGACCACATTAACTTGTCGAGCGTAAAATTATTAATAAGTACTCGTAGCTCGTAGCTGATGCCCGCAACTTCATTCGCATAGTCTTTATGACTTTTGCGTATTAATACTTGTAGTAGTAAGTATATGTACTTAATAAAATATTTTTTCATTTCATATTCAGATCTTCGACTTTTATACCAACATAATGTTAATAAGGCTGAACAACTTTTGCTAAGGCGTCATTTTTATATTTCTTAAAGTCTAGTTATAGCTGGACCTTTATGGTTCTGCTTTAGGTGTTCCATTTTCCAAAATCAATTAAACCCTATATTGCCCAGGCTTGACAGCTATATAACGAAAAAGTTTCATCGGCATCCGTCCAGTATTTCCAGAGATTAGCGATGTATTGATTGTATGGATCAAGGTTCTCGTACTTTTTACTGAGTGCAACTTTTCTAAGGATTTTTCGTGAAAACCGAAAAAGATACTATGTTGATAAAAAAAAATCACTACTATATTGAAAAGACGTATGAAACCACACACTTGGCGAGAAAATTGTGACGCGTCCAAAAAATAATGATTCGATTTTCAGATTAATAGGAAGTTACAGCATCTCTAAAAATAATTAATATTTTAAATATAATAAAAATGTATACGTAGTGTTAATATTAATTATTAAAAAACTTATTAACGTTTAAAAGTGCCTGCAAAAGCCTAAAATTACTAAATAATTATTTAAATCATATTTTTTTTATTTGTAAATTTTAGTGTGTAATGAGTATATGTTTTATTCTTAATTTAGTTTTAAATAAATAAAATGTATTCCTACTAAAAGATACAAAAAATAAAAAAAATTAAGTACGATATTTTATTTCTATCATGTTTTCGATAAATACACGTTTCTTGAGTTTCAATCATATTCGTTCATCGCTTGAAGATTACAGGAAAAACTATAAAAATTCTATCAATTGAAAATAAAGTGGTAAACTCAATATAATACGTTTACTTACGGAAAATAGTTCACTAAAACACCACTAGATAGCGCTAGTGGTGTTTTAGTGAACTATTTTTATCTTTATTTCAAATGTGATATTTTGTATTTATTTAAAAACTTTGTTCCTAACTGTACAAAAAGGAAAAAAACGGAACCTTTATAGGATCGTGCGTCTGTCGGTCCGTCCGTCTGTCACAGAAAATTTACTCCCAATCTACTGGACTAAATCAGGTGAAATTTGATAGAATGGTGTACTCCTATGACCCAAACGCAGATGTGCAAAGTAAGTAAAATATAATAACCATTCTCGAATTCACTTGAACACTCACAAAAAAATTCATCTAAATCGGATCGGACCAACCGTTTAGGAGAAGTTTCATTACAAAAACATGCAAAATCATCTTATTGTAAATCCTAACCATTCTTTAATCCACTTGAAGACACACTTTTTTTTATCAAAATCGGTCCAGCCTTTTAGGGGGAGTTTAATCATAAACACACGCACAGAAGATTTAAATACCTAACACCTATAAACGTATATAAAGAAACGTGACGGGATAATCTTACACTTTTTTCGCCTAGTCCCCTCCGTACCACCGAAATGGAATTTCATTCCAAAAAGTTGTTCAGACAAAAAAGTTGCGTCTAAATAAGAATAACAATAACGTTTACGACATTTATAATTTTTTTTCGAAATGGATGAAATATGATTTTTTTAAGTACTCAACCCCCATATTTGCACCATTTTGAAAAATTTAGAAAAAAAAATGAATAGACAATTTTTTTTATGTAATTTCCGAACCTTCTCACAAAATTTTACGGGAATCGGTTAAGAAATGCGACCTGAAGGCGAGAACAGCCGGACAGACAAATTGACAGAAAGCTGGACAAAAGCATTTTCGGCCAATCTCAAAACTGAGACGGTTTGCTTGTCGGTCAATTTTATTAATTGTTGTCCGGTACACAATGACCGCTAAACAAATGGACGAATATCATAGAATATTTATAATATCTCTTGATCAATTATGATGCGGTTTCTTTTTTGTTTGAAAGCAGACATGATCGGGGTTTCTTAATTTAAGAAAAAAACAGTAGTTTCCACCTAGGTACTTAATTACTTTCTCCCTCTTTCAGACTATAAATTTTTTCTCCCAGTCTATACACATTGTAAAAAACAAGTTTTGATCTATCGCTATAAAATGGCTAACAACCATAAAAAAACACTTTATAAACAAAACCTCGTTTCACATGAAATCTTTACTCTTTCTCACACAACAATTAGCATTTTAATAACCTTCTTTTTAGTCAACGAGCGTTTCCATTAAAATGGATACTTTTCAGAGATGTCTTTCTACTTCATACAATAACTTGACTGCGTGATAAATTACTGTTCAGAGCAGAAAATAATGTTTTTTTTTAAATTTTTAGAACAAAATTCTTAAGCGCTTCTATTCATTATTTTTGTTATAAATATTGGTACGTGTATATTATTGCGTACTTAACTACAGACTCTGTGAACCAACTGTTCATAAATGTAAAGAGGTCGTGAGTTTACACTTTCACGGAACGAACTACTTAGATATTGTTAGTACAGTAGTGTAGTTTATTTTAACGATACTCGTATATCTATATTTCATTTACATCTACAAAAACATACACACACTTTTTAACATACATTATCTTCATATACGTCAATTATATATTTACCTTAGTCTAAAAAATATTGTTTTTTTCAATGTTTACTTAGGTACTTTATTTTTTTAAATAAAACTTTTCAGATGTCTCTTTTTTACGATGAATGGAATTCCAAGAAAGATACCTATTTTAGTTTAATTTAGAAGGACTAGATACTGGCTTTCTTTAAAATAATCATAAAACGGAATTTTATATCTCATAAGACATTAGAAGGTAATTAGACTGAAGTTGAAACTGTGAAAGTGAGATAAGGAGCCAAAAAAGATTATACCTAAATGTCATTGGTACCTACCAAGAATCCGTGGCCTACTTTCTAGAGTATAAAAGGTTACGAGTATAAATATAAAATTAATTGAAGTTTTTTTCTAAGTACCTACATCATGTTCGGATTTCCTCAATGAAATAATTGTTTTCTTAATATTTCCATTAACATTGTCATTTTCCATCGGGCATCTAAAGCCTGAATTTTCCGGGGTCCAGTGCTGCCCCTATTTAAAATAAATCATTTGGAAGGAAACGGAGATATCATAATTTTGTCTTGATCAGAACCTAGATAACCCTTCAAACTATTTTATGCTGTTATATGTTAACAGTTTAAAGTGAGAACGTGAAGCTTTTCTACGCAAATTTGCGAAAAATGACAACTCTTGGCAAATGTGCGTAGAAAAGCTCCATAAAATAGTTTGAAGGATTATCTAGGGTCTGATCAAGTCAAAAATTTAAATGATATGTCCGTTTCCTTTCACATGATTTATTTCAAATGGGGCAGCACTAGACCGCAGCAAATTCAGGTAGCATCTTAAGATAAAATCTTGAAAGTTTATGTCAATTTTTACTGCGAGCGTTGTCTGACACTAAGAATAAGAGATGTGTTCAGGTATTTTTAATTCTCTTATACTCTTCATAATAGTCGTCCTTGGTTAGACCTTCCACAGAGAGAAAATAACGTACAGACTTTGCTCTGGGTGTTTTACCTAGTTGAGATATATATACCTACCTAATGAGGAATATAGAAACTTAGTATGTAGTAAGTTTACATCTATTTATTAACATCGTATAGTATGAGAGTGTTATAGTTTTGTTTGTCCGTATATTGAGGCAAAGCATGAAGTAGGTAGGCATTGTCCCATATAAGTGACAAAATAAATAGAGTAAAGTGATGGAATAATCACGTGGGCAACATTACGAATAAAAGTTTGCGTCTCATAAACATCTTTATGACCAACCAACATGTGCCAAAAAAATAATTTCCTGCTTCATAAAACTAGTTTATAAATCACAAGAAAGTTTAGGTAGGAAGGTAATAAGTTTCGGCCGTAGCCTCTATAAACGAGGAATAAAACTTGGCGACTTTCTTTTTAATAGACCACATTAACTTGTCGAGCGTAAAATTATTAATAAGTACTCGTAGCTCGTAGCTGATGCCCGCAACTTCATTCGCATAGTCTTTATGACTTTTGCGTATTAATACTTGTAGTAGTAAGTATATGTACTTAATAAAATATTTTTTCATTTCATATTCAGATCTTCGACTTTTATACCAACATAATGTTAATAAGGCTGAACAACTTTTGCTAAGGCGTCATTTTTATATTTCTTAAAGTCTAGTTATAGCTGGACCTTTATGGTTCTGCTTTAGGTGTTCCATTTTCCAAAATCAATTAAACCCTATATTGCCCAGGCTTGACAGCTATATAACGAAAAAGTTTCATCGGCATCCGTCCAGTATTTCCAGAGATTAGCGATGTATTGATTGTATGGATCAAGGTTCTCGTACTTTTTACTGAGTGCAACTTTTCTAAGGATTTTTCGTGAAAACCGAAAAAGATACTATGTTGATAAAAAAAAATCACTACTATATTGAAAAGACGTATGAAACCACACACTTGGCGAGAAAATTGTGACGCGTCCAAAAAATAATGATTCGATTTTCAGATTAATAGGAAGTTACAGCATCTCTAAAAATAATTAATATTTTAAATATAATAAAAATGTATACGTAGTGTTAATATTAATTATTAAAAAACTTATTAACGTTTAAAAGTGCCTGCAAAAGCCTAAAATTACTAAATAATTATTTAAATCATATTTTTTTTATTTGTAAATTTTAGTGTGTAATGAGTATATGTTTTATTCTTAATTTAGTTTTAAATAAATAAAATGTATTCCTACTAAAAGATACAAAAAATAAAAAAAATTAAGTACGATATTTTATTTCTATCATGTTTTCGATAAATACACGTTTCTTGAGTTTCAATCATATTCTTGAATTTGAGGTAAGAAGATATATAAGAGATCATTGTCCAACAATAGAACAGCACAGAACAAATGAAAAAAGGAATTTAATAGAATTTGAATAAAAAGATACATTGACGCTGTGAGTACATTACAATTGAACTTTTGCTATACCGTTTTCGTTTGTACTAGCAGACGTAGGAGCAATCACTTCAACAGTGTTGCCAGTTGATTTACAACGTTTTATTATTGCCCAACTTTTGCGTCCACGGCCCAACTTGAAGAATAAACTGGAATTATGAATGAGTGCAATTTTCTTATTTATGCGAATACTTTGTTATTGCAGCGACATTGCAGTGCGGAATGACTTTTTGCTTGTTTTATGTTCGCGCTGGGAGCTCTATTGGTATTATTATTGCACGTTTGCCTCAGCGGTTTATGGCTCAAAACTAGATATTGCTGAAATATTGCTACAAAATTTTGTTATACAATTGTTTAAGCATCAATTTATGAATATAACTAAGTAAAATCCCCTGGCGCGTATATGTTTGTCTGAGCAGGCCACTCACATAATCTTGATTGGTTGGATGGATTTCTAAGGTGCAAAAGACTTGCGCAAGATTTATATGTATACTTACATATGGATACAACACATGTATTTATCTATAATGTAGCCGAAAAATAATGTTGGGCCTACGTAAGTAATTCTTTTAATTCTAAATGGAAACAATCAGCCAAGTGCGAGTTGAACTCTCGTGGAGAGGGTTCCGCACAATGCTAAAGTTTTTAAATTAATACAAAATATCACATTTGAAATCCCTAAAGTAAGACGCGAGTTAATTACAACTAGCGCTATGTAGTGGTGTGTTAGTGAACTATTTTCCGTTAACGTGATATATTGAGTTTACCACTTTATTTTTGATAGAATTCTTATACGTTTTTGTGTAATCTACAAGCAATCCACTACTTATACTTATTTTGTATTTTTTTCATAGGCTCAGTAGTTTCGGAGATCAGGGAAAAGAATGGTAAATTTTCGTCGTCTTTCATAAAGAAACGTCAAAACTATTTATTTTACAATAATAATAAAAAATATATTTGGGATCCTTATAACAAGCCCTTTCATTTGATATATATCTCAGTAAGGTTTGCAAATCTTTTTTTTTTATTTCCTTATTTGTCTCCCGTAAATTAGCCTTATTAAAAAAAAAACTACTTTGCACATCTCTGTATGGGTCATAGGATTCCACCATACTACCAAATTTCACCTGATTTGGTCTAGTTCATTCGGAGTTACTAGACGATTCACAATTATACATCTACATTAAATAAATCAATGAGTACAAACGCATGTATCTAGGTAGCAAAATTGAAGGACAAAAAATAATAATGAAAATTGTATTAGTAGGTTCGTGGAACTCGATTCTATATGATTGGGATGTCTCTGTAAAACAAATTACGCAGAATCAATTTGCCGATCACATGCCGCCAGCAATTTGATTCGTAACTTTCTATTTATTTTTCCCTCCACAACTATACGTATAACCGAAACGAAAAACGCTTCGAACTCTGTATTTATTCATAAAATAATCTTCAAACCCTCATAAAAAATCATACATACGTTATTTTAGTGAGCGTACTTCTAGTCTAAAAAACAAATAATACCGCAGAAAGTTTGTTTAGTTTAGAACTATTTATTCAAGCGAATGTTCTCGCACACGTGTAACGGCTCGTGGGTCGTGTAAAAATGTTAACTCCGATAACAGTGTTAAGATCGCTTAGTTTCTTTTCGTAGCCAGTTAGTTTGTTGAAAATCTAACGTAAAACCCAGTTATAAACCCAGATAATATGAAGATAATAATCCATTCCATTAACCAAATTCAATCGATGGATTATTTATACTATGTAAATAGTACCAACCTACGTACTACCTAATTTTATCTAGATTCCAGAAACTTGTCTGAATCAAAATAAACACGCAGTGGTACAGAGTACAGAATTCATGTGATATATATATACCAACTTTTTGCTGTGTAGTTATTCTGATTTTAATGGCAAGATTTCTATGATACAAATTTGTACCTACCTACTATCTTACTCAATGGAAAGTTACATTAGAAGTGAAACCCGTGAAACATTCGGAATTGAAAACTAGAGAAACCAATGTACATATTACATGGTCAACCGCATTTTTGACATTTGTAGAGACTATGAGTTGTTGCTAGTTCTTGGAAATATGTACGTACTTACGCAGGAACATGCATGCACTCATTTTCAAATGTTTGTTAGCATGTGCTATGAAGTAGTGCATGCCAATATATTTGTGTCCATCGGACCCACGATATAACTGGATAGGTACTTTATGAATTTTTTAATGTTGTCCGTTTAATAACTTGCAAAATCGCATTTAAAAATAATTTGGGAACTAAAACTGCATTATACAAAAGTAAATTAAGGTGGGTTTAATACAGTAATGGCCGTAAATTTAAACAGCGATATAATGGCTATTAACATAATAAAATCAAAATTGTGGCGCAATTGTGGTTATGATGTAAACGAAATACCGTGACCAGATGTCAGACGGTCAAAGAATTAATGGATAATATGATAAATATTTTTTATTATGTGGCATAAAGGAAGCACCTTGGATTGTCGATAGATTCAGACAGGGAAAAGGTCATTGGTAAAAAGGCTGAATCACGTTATAGTTTCTTATTAAGGGATACTGTTCTGCGTTGACAGTTGAGAGAATCTGTGAACTGAAATTAGGAAGGGCGTTATTTGTGAAACTGTACATGAACTAATATTTGTAACATATCTACCTACCTACAGCTTCGGGTGGGTTATGTTTCATTCTACTGCAGTACAATTTGACGCTGCATTTAATTTCCCTGGCTGGTAGTGTTAAATCGAGTAATTCATCCTCGGCTGCCTTGTTTTGGGATTAAGAACCACGTTTTTCTGTTCCGGCACTCGGACATTAGTCTCCGTTCTTATTTTTTTGACGTTGTGTATTTAATAACTATTTAAGACTTTACGGTTTGAGCTAAGTATTACGATGCGCTTCCAGATAAAGTAATAAGTTGACTTTGTAGATCAGTACTTTATTTCTACCACAGACAGCTTCAATTTACGTTTAATTAACCATTGTTAAATCGAGTAAAAATCCTCGGCAGCATTGTTTTGGAATATACTTACTACGAAACTTCGATACTGTAAGCGTCCTGTCACTATTAGATTACTAATACTTTTCTTTTAAATATTTTCATTTAATTATTTGGTGCTACATAATATAACTTTAGCTTAACCATGGCTCTATAATGAAATATTTTTTTGTTATATATAAACTTTAAACCTTCGTTTTTAAGATTCAATTTCAAAACAATCTCTACTTTGTTTTAGTTTTTATTTCATTACAACAGATTTTAATATAAATATAAAGATTTTTTGTTTTCAATATTTGCGCTTTACCAGTAAAAATATACGATAGAATAAAGTACTAACGTATCTTTTATACTAGTGGTTCGCCGCGAACTTAGACTAGCAATTATTATTCCAAATACGAGTACGTCAATTAATTGAACCAATTTTACGTAATATCTCCAAAACTGAAAAATTTTCAAAATTTTTGATATCCAGTATACACGACAAAATATATTTGTCTTTTTAATTACCCGTGAAATCCCAAACTTATACGTATCCTCATACTCGTATTTATCCTTAACTGCATGGCGTTGGGATTAAACACTACATTTTAAACTCCGACACTGCAAGTGCTGACATATGGAAATTATTTTATATTGTTCAGAGTTGTTCCGCTTTGCGTTAAGATACTTTTATTTGTTTAACGTCTGTTAAACACTGCTAATTAAGTTATCATACTATTTAATGTAAGTTTAAACATCCTGTCAGTGATAAATCCCTGACTTATGATTTATTCTCGGCTGCATTGTTTCGGGATTAACCACTACGTTCAAACTCCGACACTGCAAGTGCCGACACCCGTAAATAATTTCAAATTGTTTGTAGTTGTTTCGGGACCATGATCCATGCATGTCGTTTACTTAAGAGACTGCTGCTATTTGAAACTGTATTATACTCGTAGTATTTAAGATAATTACAAATTAAAAAGACATGCTTTTAAATTACTATTCTTATTTTAAAGTCAGATGTTATGAATATTTCGTTTAATCTTACCTACTATAATAAAACAGTAAAAAAAAACATTTAAAATTTTTCCAAAAAAATTTTTGTGGCTATGAAGTAATGGAGTAAAAAATAAAATAAAAATGTCTGTCTGTTTGTCTGTTTGTACACGCTAATCTCCGGAAATACTGGACGGATTTGAATGTTTTTTTTTTTTTATATAGCTGGGCAACTTAAAGGCTATAATTGATTTTGGAAAATGGAACACATGATGCAGAACTATAATGGTCCATCTAAACTATAAGAAATATTAAAATGCCGCCTTAGCAAAAGTTAGTAAGTCTGATGAGAACTTTTTGTTGAGGTATAATAAAACTGGCTAAGCGCGAGTCGGACGCGCGCGAAGGGTTCCGTAACATAATCTATGAAAAATCACGATTGTAGTATGGGAGCCTACCATTAATATTTATTTTATTCTGTATTTAGTATATTTTTGTTCAGCGGCAACAAAAAAACATCATCTATAAAAATTTTACTATCTAGCTATAATGGTTCATGAGATACAGCCTGGTGACAGACAGACAGACAGATAGACAGATAGACGGACTGACTGCGGAGTCTTAGTAATAGGGTCCCGATTTTACCCTTTGCGTACGGAACCCTAAAAATCGAAGATTTGGAACACCTGATGCAGAACCAATATAAACTTATTTGCATAAATATTTGTTTACCAAAAATCGATGATCATCTGATGTGGAAATCTAAGATATCAGGTCAAAGTTGCATAACATAATAACATATGCTGGGAGTAACTCCACGTGGTAAAGTCGGTATCAGTTTGGGCCAAATTTTTGATATTGACTTGCCTAAACTGGTTAAACCTCTCTTTTGCTGTCTAATCGTTTGGGATGAATGCACAATGGCCAACAAAAAGGCAGTGGAAGCTGTAGATAGAACGTTGCAAGACATTCGTCGAGATGACAGGCCAATAGGCAATGTCACGTTTTTGTTGTTGGGAGATTTTCGTCAAACCCTTCCAGTTTTATATCGGGGCTCTAGGGCAGAAGAGATTAACTCCTCATTAAAACAGTCTTATCTGTGGCCTCAAATACAAAAGTTCTGATTGACAATTAATATGAGAGCCCAGTTTGGCGGTATTAGTTCACATGCCCAAGAGTTTTCTTGAATATTATCGAAAGTTGGGGAAGGTCTCTTTCTTGAAGAGAATGTTCAGGTGAGTCTTCCCATAATACTAGGCGAAGTTGTTTCGTCCGAAGAAGAAGTTAAAGGTTCAGTATTTGTGGACCTTCAGAGCATAACACACCAGGAAAATTCTTGGTTATATGAACGCGCCATATTGACACCAAAAAACGAACAATTAATGAAGAACTTATGACGCAAATTATTGGTGATGAAGTGGTTTATACTTTCTTGGATAGTGTTATTGATCAGGACGAAGCCATGAATTATCCAGTTGAGCTTCTTAATTCTCTTGCAGCAAATGGACTCTCGGCTCACAAAATAATGCTGATGCGAAATTCGACTCCGCCTAAACTGTGTAACGAAACCCGACTTAGTGTCTCACTCAGCACAGTATGCAGAAGTACAGCGGCTGAATTTTAGCCAAAGCATGCCTGCAATATTATTTGCATTACTAGCAACTCATAATGCCGAACTTTCGATGCGTTTGCCTGAATCGGAACTTCGGACCCGTACCCTCTCCCGCTCCCATTCCCGCTCCCGCTCCCGCTCAGTGCCAGTGAAACTGTATTTATACCACTCATCCTCAACAATTTTCCTTTTGAATCCTTTTGAAAATACACAGTTTCATGTGTCCACTTGTTTTGCTATTAATACGCCGGAGTCATAAAGTCCACGCGAACGAAGTCACGGGCATCAGCTAGTATTAAAATAAATAATTTCGCAAAACTCGCCGTGTCAACTAAAAAGAGGAATGAAATGGCATTTTGATTGACTAGGTACAATGATACCTAGATAATGCTGCAGGGTTATCATAATGATGTTTAGAAACTAGGTTGTAGCTTAGATATACAATTTACTAATACATTACAATGCGCCTGACTACTGCATAGGTACTTTATTTAAATAAAAAGTATACAGTAGTTTTATTCTTAATTAGCCTAGACAGAGATCCCAAACATATAAAATTATCCTCGTTGCATTGTTTTCGGATTAAATAATACGTTTCTCTCTGCAAAAGCTGACGCCCGGAAATTATTTCATACTGTTGGCATTTGTTCCACTTTGTGTTAAGAATTTCTTGTAATTTGACGATCATAATTACTTAAGTTATCATCGAACAAACATGCATAGGAACTCACATTCTTACTTAGATACATACAAACATCAAACGCCGCCTACGCTCCGTTGTCAATTTTCTTCTAAGTATACCTCCTCATTCTTTGCAGTCTTATTCTCAATCCATCTCTGTGACGGCAGCACACTTATGAAATTCGCTCCCCTTAGAT
Source organism: Acrobasis suavella (assembly GCA_943193695.1). Taxonomy (NCBI): domain Eukaryota; kingdom Metazoa; phylum Arthropoda; class Insecta; order Lepidoptera; family Pyralidae; genus Acrobasis; species Acrobasis suavella. The sequence continues at coordinate 9,799,669 of OW971939.1, forward strand.
ACTAAAATGGCTCCGTCCTTGGGTTCCTTTAAAAACAAAATTTTGAATTCAATTTTAGAGTCCTAAGTTTTTTCGAGCTACCTAATTACTTTAAGTTTTCAGTTTATTTTATACATACAGTTTTTATTGTATATATTATGGACGAAGTGATTAATTAGACAGATAATAAATGTACGCCTAGTGTATAAAGTGAAATGCCCAAAACAAGGGGGCAATGTGATCAAAACTTTTAAAATTATCAAATTGTCCGGGCATTATCATTATGCTTATTACCTATGGGGCAGAATAAATTAACAAAAAATCACCTTTTATGTTCATCCATATGAATTCGCTTTAATTTCAATGAAAATTCCTAAGTCTAGTATTGCCGCTCGATAGTCCACTATGATAATTCTGCCGCAGCGACAATCGGTGACAGACCGCGTCGTGGACTGCCAATGAAACAATGTGACGACATTGTGTCATCGATTTTGAGCGTGTGTCATTAACTTCATCCAGGTATCGTCAATGTATCGTCGCATTTGCCTACGCATTGATGATACATGGACGACGTTGATGACACATTGACGAAACATTTCATTCGGGGACTTTCACTGACTGTCGCTGCGACACAATGTGCACGTCGTCGACTATTGCTGCCTTTCAGCGATAGTCCACGACATCGATGACGATACTATTTGAGTAAAGGTAACAATCGATCGTCCAAAACTATCGATACTATAGATAGTTTTTGTATTGTGAAAAGCAATACTATTGCTATTATCGATAGTTTATTTGTCGTCATCGATCGATACTATCGATAATATTGTTGGTTATCAATGGTCTTGTATTAATAGAGCTATCATAGTTCCGATAAGCGTGTCGATAGTTTGGCATTTTTCGATTAAAAATATCTGTTGTAAAACTATCGATTATTTTAATAGAAATTTAAAGACCATTGAAGTTTTGTGTATTATTTTATTGCCCGTAAGCCCCATGACAATAATCACAATGACTAGGCAATGTAATAAATAAAGAATTTCTATTTATTTATTTACAAAATTCATGTACACAAAATACAAACATAGAAACAAATAAAGTAAGAACATTGAGTACATAGGTACTGCTTATTTCATAAGAAATCTCTTCCAGCAGATCCAGGAGAGGAAAAGAAAAGGAAACAGTTAGTAGTAGGCGTGTACAAAATAGACTAAAGTTAAACAAATATAGGTACTTATCTAAAAGTTTAAACATAAACATACATATTATATAATACATAATATAATATACCTAACTATAAATGTTAATATAATGATTTGGAGTTTCGTATAGTATGTGGTAGTGAGTTCCAATATTTCACCACTTGAACAGAGGAGTGGGAATAACACGCAGAAGTATAGTCAGGGATTCTAAGTAGGGTTCTAAGGTGGGATCTACAGAGCATATTAGACGGACGGGCAAAGGAAAACCGATCACTTAGATATGTAGGATAAGCAGGGTTGTATAAAATTTTGAAAAGGAGACATCGAATTTTTTGCGGTAATCAGACACTTGATCAAACTTTTTTAATCCAAATATGAACCATAAGCATAAATTTTGCAATCATTCTAGCTTGTTCAGTAGCTTGTGTGTAGCATCTAAATAGCAGGAATCTGCATATTTAAGGAGTGGTAGTATGAAGGACTGGCATAAAGATACTTTGGTTTCAAAGGGCAAAACATATTGGAGTGTTCTGAGACTATGACGACCTCTGTGGCGTAGTGGTCACCATGCTATTCTGCCATCCAGGGGTCCCGGGTTCGATCCCCGGACAGGGCAAGTTGGGAAATGGCCTTTTTAAAATTGTCCTGGGTCTTGGATGTTTAACTGTATAGTACGTATTTGTTAAAAAATAAAGTATCGTTGGGATAGTATCCTATAACTTAAGTCTCGAACTTACTTTGGGGCTAGCTCAATTAGTGTAATTTGTCCCTATATATTTATTTATGATAGACTAATTAGCTTGGCATTATTTATAATGCCCGGGCATTATGATGATTACCATAATTTATCACTGCGTCCATAATATATATGGTTTTTAGTTTATGTTATATCAAGTATATGTACATGTATTTTATGTATATTTCGTATGTATACTTATATGTAATTTTATTCTTAGTTGTATTTGTGTAGTTTATATCTATATATTATTTGTACAGTATCTTTCTGTAATTTTATGTTGTACCACTTCTGCCCCAAACTATAAACATTCCTCTCAATTAAAAGCCGGTAAACTGGAAAAGATCCGGGATAAGTCTACCGTTGTATGTTTACTTTTTTGATTTATATCTTTGTTCTTTTTATGTACAATAAAGCTTTATACACAAAACAAACACCGGATTGTTCAAGTACACTACTAGAGGAAGAACTACGGTTGTTCGTTCAATTAATCTATTTCTGATTTTTTGTGTATAAATTAATCTGTCCTGAAGGGTTCGAATCAAACTAAATGGAAAACATATATTTTTACAAAACCTGAAACATAATATTTTTGTGTTCATGTTAATTAAATTTAAAAAATAGAATACATACTTATTTAATTAGATCGCTATATACCATATTTTGTAACAAAATACCTGCGAAGAAATCGGAGACGGCTTAAGACCGAAATTGAATAAGTATACATCACACAGCCATCACCTTAGCTGCATGGCAATCCTAGTGAGCGGGCAGGAGCTAGGTATATCCTATACTTTAAACAAGCTATTCTATATAAACAATGACGATTTCGGCAACAGCTCCAGCGATTTTGATGAAACTTGGTATTTAGGGAGTGTTGAGACTAAAAAATGATTTTCATAATAAAAGAAACCTAGCTCGTTTTATTTCTACATGCACAAAGATAATCAGTTTATAAGGTATATAACGTATTTGTTTTTGTGTTAACAAACCTGTATTGTTTTGCGTAATTCCTTCATTATTTTCAATGAACATGTTTATTTGATTCGAGTACATCTTGAGTCGACTCGTGTTATCAAGGATTTCCGAGGGCGTAGGCCTGGAAACGGCCTGTTTTAAGGAGCTCTCGACACGAGGGCTTTTGTAAGCTCTAATTCCCTTTCAATGTCGTGCCTTTCATAAAAATGGGTGGATGTCAGGTAATTTAAATATATTGACTGGGAAGTGTATTCTTTTTTATTGTCGTAACGTTCCAATATCAACATCAGAGGCGGGAGGCAGAAAGCCCAAAAAAGAAAATACTAGACCAAGCGCAGGCCCACCCACGTCTGTAGAGCCTAAGATGATGATAAAGTTCCAGTTCATGATTATCATTCCTTTAGTCAACTTGTCAATTTTTGATTAATTAGGTGGTATTCATAAAACTCAACTTCTCAACCTATAAGTCTATTTGGTTAGGTATTTAAAAGAATGTAAACTATTTTGACACGTCTTGTTATTGAAATATACTCTTTATAAATAAATAGCAACCCCTTTTCAACTAGGGTTATTATGTACGAGTACCGACTTCAATCAGTCTGTCAATCGTCTAAGCGTAGGTATTATGTATGTAAAGGGCTCCTCTGAAAGTTGCCGAGAAACAAGCATGTTCTAACTACCTTTGTGTTTCGTCGAAAAGTCAAGTAGGTATGGAGCAAATAATTGAGGTGAACTAACTTCACGCGTAAAGCCTTAAACAAACGTTTAATACTATATACTTAAGAAGAAACATTTATATACGTGATATAAATATTAAGTTTTAGTATTCCCAAACATTCACGTTGAATAATATTTGACCAAGTAACCTCTAGTACTGTTATAGATAATTTTATGCACGTTTATGTAAGAAACCTAGAACGAAAGTCAAATAACAAAGAGCAAATTAAAATTTTATTGGCAGGTACCAATAATTTTATATCTTTGAAAATTACCTTATTACATTGACTCTGTCACGTAATAAGGTACTACATATATTAAGTAGAATACAGTTTATTAACAGAAATAAATATGAATGTTCCCAAGTCAAGTCGAGAAACAGTTAGTTTTATCTAGATAGATTCGCGTACCTTTGTACTTTTCAATTAAGTTAAATGAAACAGTGTCTCCTTGTGTACACACAAGGACACACTGTTTATTTTATAAACAGTTTGTCCTTGTGTGTAATAAGTGAAGAACAATATCAACATAAAATTTAAAAAAAAAATAACGACTATGTCTAGTTCGGTCTTTAATAACCTACGCGTCTTTTCGTTAAGTGACGAAATGCTATAAATTAATCTGTCTCATTGTTTCGTTCTTATCAGGGCAAACCCTGATATTTAGTCACCGGCGTAACCATTGCTGTAAACTGGACAATGCCGTAGTTTACCGCCCTGTGTATTCCGCTTATCTTTGTCTGCGTTAGTACTCGCAGCGCTGCTTAACCCATTAAATTTAATGACGCAACGCCGGCATTGCCGGGATTTCAAGTATTTATTCGCGCGCTAAAACGCTGCCTGCCACTTGGTACTTGGTGAAATATTCGTACGCTTTAAAGCGACGCTAAAGTAGCCACTTTGCGAAAAGTAAATAAGAGGCAATGCATCACGCTGCATCAAGATAATCTACAGTGGAATAACTTTATAGTAAATCTTTTGCTCTCGCATTGCTGCATGTGTAACCAGAACATTTTCTAAGAAACATTTTAAACAGATAAAGTTATTATGCAGGCACTTCCTCACGTGTCTTTTAATTAATTATAAAAGACTTGCTCAGTAACGATATTTGTGGTAATTTTTTCCATTAATACATGAGTGGTACAGGGCTCTGTTGTGATTTTTTTCGAATGAATGTAAACATATAGTATTATGAAAAATAATGTTTTCATGTTGTAACGTGTAACTTCGAAACTAGTACTCTGAGCGTGGACTGACACGAACTTGGCCAATTTATTTATTTCATCAAGAGCCCTTGTATATACGTTTCACAAATGGTTATAATAAATACAAGTAATAATCTCGCTACGCACCTAGTTACCCAAAAAGAAAATTATTCCTGTTTCTTTTCCAGGATCAAAAAGTATTCAGATTCAAAGTTTAACATAGATATTTAAATTGAAACGAAATCACATAAGAACGAAGAACATAATATCTTCAAGTATTTATTCACGCGCTTAAACGCTGCCACTTGGTAACTGTGAAATATTTTGACACACTTTAAAGCGATGCAAAAGTAGCCCCTTTGCGAGAAGTGAATAAGAGACGATGCATCACGCTGCATCAAGATACACTTCAGGAGCGGAATAACTTAAAAGTAAATCTTTTGCTCTCAAATTATGTACGCTGCACGTCTTGCACAAAACATTTTAAGAAATATCAAGTTTGTACTGATAAGGTTCTACTTTATTAAAAAATAACTCAGCTCTTTTGCACACGTATAAAAAGTAGTTGTAATAGAAAAATATAACTTGTCTAACAATTATCCTTTAAAAATTGTTAACATTCATAATTGAATCTTGTGAGTACATAATAAACTTAAATATCGACTAAACGAATGAATGGACAAAGGAATGTGAATCAGAGATAAATTAATGAACTGTCCAAATTTATAATCCAACAGAAATTCGGAACAATAATCTTATTGTATCCAAATTTTCCGACTAAAAACTTTACGTTACCATTACAACAGCGACATCGTATTAAAAGTTGTGACATTAATTAAATAAATCTCAAACACAAGTTAGATTTATCCCAATGGCCGTTTGTTACCAAAGTATCAGGCAATTACACGAGCGCGAATCAACAAAAACGATTGCTGAATCAAACTAACTAAATAACACTGGAATTAATCAAATACCTCGAACCCATTCTATGCTGCTGTAGCTTTTTCAGAAAGCTGTAACTCTCCATCCAAAAATGAAACCTCAATGCGATGTGAAATTAACCATTTGGTTGGGTAAAACTGGCATCTATCTAAACAAGCTTGTTCATTTTTGACTCGTAACTCCTGGCTCTAAACTTAGTTTCGGATTTCGAAACTGGCAGTGTTGATACAGAGTAAACACAATATTTATAATAAGTCAATGTCATGTAAATGTCACTGAAACGTCAATCATCACTGCTTGTCAATCTCTCTCTCCCTAATCGGTGCCTGTAATGTCTGTACTGCTATCCACTGTTATCACAATAAATCCTAGTTTATCCTGTTTATTGTTCAATCATTTTCGCCTCAACCCTTCAGGTTATGGGCCCAGAGTACTCGAAGTCACTAAATTCAAGTATATTTTCACGCTCGTGCGCAATATTTTTTCCACTAAAATATAAGCTGCAACGCGGCCGGCGTAACGTGGTTTCAAGATGGGATCTCATACTCAAAATGTCTATGAAATGGAGAAACTGAAAGATAATCGATAACTACAGCTCATGGAAATTCATTGTGAAGATGATTTTGGTACAGGAAGAGCTCTGGGAATGTGTAGAGTTGTAGAGGATCAAAGTGGCGCTGATATCAAGAAGCAACAGAAGGCCTTGGCTAGGATAGCACTGTCCGTGGAACCATCAGCCATTCCCAAAATACGCAATGCTACAACAGCGTATGAAGCCTGGAGTAATCTGGGAAAAGCATACTAGGACAAAGATTTATGTCGCAGGCTAGGTCTTTTAAAGACGCTCTTTGCAACCAAGCTGGATGAGAGCAAGAGCATGGAGAGTTACATTAACAAAATCACTGAGATGTCTCAACAGTTGAGTGAAAAAGGTTCGCCCCTGGAAGATGACTTTATAGCAGTAATTATGTTGAGCGGGTTGTCTGCGGATTATGATCCACTGATAATGACATTGGAAAATTCAAATGTGAAGCTTTCTAGTCAAAATGTTAAAGGAAAGCTGCTTCAGGAGAATATCCGTAGGAATGAATCAGAGAAGAATGAAACTGCTACAGCCCTGTTAATCAAGAAACAACCAAGATGTTTTCGATGCAAGAAGATAGGCCACTTCATTAAGGACTGCCCTAAACCTGGTTATAAATCTAGGAAGAATACGGACAATTCAAAGGCTCTATTAGTTGCATTGTCGGCAAACATCAAGGAAGGTGCGTGGTACATCGACAGCGGTGCCACAGAACACATGTGCGGGGACAGGAATATTATGAGTGATTTTGTGAGTGACAATACTTACAAAATCACTCATAATATTCCTGTCCCCGCACATGTGTCCTGTGCGGTCAATAGAAGTAAATGTAGCTAATGGTAATAAGTTGTACACAGCTGGGAAAGGTTCTGTTAGGGTATACATAAAAACCCCCCCAATGGGTTCCCGGTTTGTCGTACCGGGGGGGCTCAGTACCCGTGGTAGTCAGTGGCCACGGGGAAGCTAAGAGGAACCCGCGAGGGGGCGCTCCTGCTGTCATCCACCAGCAGAGAGCGCCCACATTGGGGCGGCGGGGGAGTGGGAAGTTCTCCCCCCACCCGAGGAGGGGCGCTCCCGCGGGCTCGGCTTCGGCCTTGAGCCTGTAGGGATGCGCCCAATGGGGCGGCGGGGGAGTGGGAAGTTCTCCCCCCACCCGGGGTGGGGCCGCCGGGAGGGGAATGTTTCATTGCCCTCCCGGCGCTTCAGGCGGGGCCACACCGCCGTGGCTGTGGTAGGAGATCGGTCGCGGAGGAGGAGGAGTGTCGGTGTTACGTTGCCGCTCTCCCTATCCTCCGCGACCGAGCGGTGCCGCACCGCGTTTGCGGCGAGAGGCAAGCGGCGGAGCCTTTCATCTTCTCCGCCGCTGGGAGCCGGTTTATCTGGCTCCCATGGGTCCACAGGCGGTGGACTGCGTGGGAGTTTGCCGCCTCTCAATTGGGCCGAGGAGGTACGGCGCATCCGTGAGTTCCGGACGCGCCGACTCGGTGAGTGGGGGGGGGGCGCTGTGACGCCCCCGGGGAGGGGCCGCTTTGGCGGCCAGCCGCGCCGGGGTTCGCGGATGTATTTCCGTTCCCGTGTCCCCGGCAAAAGCGGTTGCGATGGAACTCCGGAGGTTTTTTAGTGGGTAGGCACGTCGCTATGACGTGGAGTCCCACATAACCCGACAGCCTCCCCCGCAGGCTGACGGGTATCCGTAACCGGATCTTTCCTCCGTAAAAAAAAAAAAAAAGGGTATACATAAAAAATGGTGATACAAAAACTATTAGTAATGTTTATTATGTACCACATTTAACAAAAAACCTATTGCCTGTTAGTACTATGATCAGCAAAGGTTTTAAAATAGTGTTCAGTTCTAGAATGTGTCAGATTTATAGTGAAGGCTCTGTCATAGCAACTGCCACGTTATGTCATTACATACCATTGTATCTACCAGCTAGATACAGTGGTGGAACCTACTTTAGATTGTAACTTTACTATGAAATGCAATACTTTACATGAGTCCACAGATACTGCGAAGATTTGTGCGGAGGGTGAGTCGGCTGTAAGTAAGGAGCTTACAATGTTAGCTGCAGTGCCTGCTGGTAATGAAAGAGGAAAAAATGCTACACAACAGGTATGGCTTCGTCGGCTGGCACACCTGAATCATCGCAGCATAGAGCTACTAAGAAAAGGTATGGTCTTTGGTATTTCTTATAAAAATAGCTAGTTTCAAAAGTGTGTATCATGTATAGAGGGTAAACAAACTCGTACATCTTTTCCGAAAAAATCATTTAGTCTAGCAACAGATATCTTGGAACTAGTTCATAGTGACTAAATTCTTCAGTGGAGCAAGATATTTTGTTACCTTTATAGACGATTACTCAAGAAAGACCTTTGTTTATTTTTTGAAAAGAAAAGATGAACTTTTTGATACATTTATAGCTTGGAAAACTTTAGTACAGAAACAGACAAATAAGAAATTAAAAGTTTTACGCAGTGACAACGGTACAGAGTATTGTAACTTTAAATTTCAGAAATACTTTAAAGAAAATGGTTTGCTGCACCACACAACGGTACCTCATTCGCCAAGTCAGAATGGAATTAGTGAACGGGCCAACAGGAGTATCATGGATAAAATACACTGCATGCTGCCAGAAGCGGGTCTTGGAGAGGAATACTGGGCTGAAGCTGTCAACACAGCTGTCTATTTCAAGAATAGATCTCCCACAATAGCAGTCAAAGGTCTTACTCCTGAGGAAAAGTGGACAAATAAAGGTATCTGTTCCACATTTAAGAGGTTTTGGGTGCGATGCATAATGCACATGTAAATATTAGAAAGAAGTTGGAACCGAAAGCTAAGAAATATATTTTCGTTGGTTACTGTGAAAATACCGAGGATTACAGACTATTAGACCCTGAATGTCTAGGGAAATGTATAAAAACACGTGATGTAACTTTTGTCGAAGATAAATTTCATAGCAAAAATGTGTCAAATGATGATAATTATAATAAAGAGTTAGTTTCACATTCAGAAATAAGACAAAATTTACCTCCTACGGAATCATTTACTGAGGAAAATAATATCTCTGAGGTCACTCATTCTGATGACGTAAAATTTAAATCAGGATAATGGGAGATACTGTGTTATCAGTACGTGATTCAGAAAGCGAGGAGAGCTTTTATTCCAATAATACTTCGGATGAAATATACATTCCAGATGAAGAGGAAGGAGAGGATTCCTCTCATTCAAGTCTTGACAATCTCGACGATGACTCGTTGATAGCTCAACTTGCAAAAGGAACATCTTGCACCAGTGACTCAGATGATCCACAAACAGATGTGTATAATGGTAATATAGATGCAAAGTATTTATGTACAGAAGAAATGTGAGCAGACTTACTAACTAAACCTTTAAATAGGGAAGTGCATAGTAAATTTGTCATAGGATTGAGATTAACTTAGTTTATTTTGTAATGTAGAGGATACATTGTTTAAAAAATATAGAAAGATTTCGAATATTCAGATGCAATATGATGAGTGTATTTAGAATAAGTATGCAATAAGTGTAATATCGAAAATGTTTATTTCTTATACATGTAAGTCTAAGAGGTAAACAAACAAGTTTTTTTACGTGATCATTTGTCGATGAATCTCATTGTAGGTACGTGCATTGTTAATTTATTGATGTAATAAATATTTGTTTAAGGGCCAGTGTTGATGCAGAGTAAACACAATATTTATAATAAGTCAATGTCATGTAAATGTCACTGTCAAATTTTGAAATGTCAATCAACACTGCTTGTCAATCTCTCTCTCCCTAATCGGTACCTGTAATGTCTGTACTGCTATCCACTGTTATCACAATAAATCCCAGTTTATCCTGTTTATTGTTCAATCATTTTTGCCACAACCCTTCAGGCAGCATAGATTTTCAGAGATAAAAAAGACAAGTGTGCAATTTCTGGCCAATATTTCTCATCGAAGAGTTTAAATTCGATTGGTATTTGGGCAAATCAGTCTCGGTCCAAAGCTACTGAAGCGAAAAAAAAAGTTTGAAAAGTGGATAGAGCTGCCTCGGGCGGGTGGATAAAGAGTTTACTGGCTGTGGATTTACTAAAACATATGAAAACGGAATCGGCTTTGAAACTGTAGAGGAACTCTTTTAATTATTCCCGTCTAACCTTAAATCCGGCGCGTTAATGTAATCTGATGAGCGCGTAAATTTCCAAAATGATTTAATTTGCCGCTTTTACTGTATAGCTCATTTTAATACGTATTAAAAGAGAATTAATATGTTACAACATTTTGTAGAGTATATGATTTTAAATGCATATTTTAGTTTAGGTCGTAGGTTCAGAGAACGCGTGGAAGTGTCATCGGTTGTTTACGAGTATATCGCATCTACGATCATCAACCTGCTTGCCTAGCGTGGTGATTAAGGACAAATGCTACCTTGATAAGTATCTACAGCCCTTAGTTTGGCTGTCGACTAAAATGGGGTGAAAACAAGAAAAAAAAAATTAATCGTCAGTTCATGATACTCTCCCTACTTTTTTTAAGTTGGTTAGTATCAAGGATTGAAAGTCGTACTTTCAAAATGACTGTAAAGTTCAACCTCATTAATATCAAATATCAAATATAAGCATATATAACTCAAAGGTGACTGACTAACTGACGTAGTGATCTATCAACGCACAGCCCAAACCACTGGACGGATCGGGCTGAAATTTGGCATGCAGGTAGATGTTATGACATAGGCATCCGCTAAGAAAGGATTTTGATCAATTCTACCCCCAAGGGGATAAAATAGAGGATGAAACTTTGTCAATTTTAAACCGATCGGGCTGAGACTTTGCATGCATAAAGCTACTATGACATAGGCATCCCCTAAGAAAGGATTTTGATAAATTACACCCCTACGGGAGCGAAGCCGCGGGCAAAAGCTAGTATCAAATAAGCAAGTACGTCACAGAAGTCGATCAAGGGAATTTTCAATTTAGATGACAAACTGGCGCGTTGTTAATATTTCTAATTATCGATTTCTGTAGCTTTTGGAATTTGCAACCCTTGGTTTTTTATAAACTGTAGAAGATAACGACGTAACGTAACGTGTGTATAATACTAACCAAGTGATTAATTGCGGCATTTTTTGTAATGCATTATGAATAAAGACAAGGTAATTTGGGCGAAGTCATAAATTATTTTAGAATATCTTTATTTATCACATTACCTAGACATTATGATTATTTACTTCTGCCGTAACCTGACCTGGGTAGTCTACATGACTCTGCAAGAATGAGTCTGCTGTTGGCGGCTATTCTACTCAATAGGTGATAAGCATTATTACTGCCTGGACGGTTTAATTATTCAAATAGTTGTATTACAGTGTCCTCTCATTTCGGGCACTCACTTTGTCTATAACATATGTATAATATACTTATATAAGGTAAAATACTGTTCATTACTGTAAGCAGGAGCATATCAGAGGGTCGTTAAAGGGTTCATAACCTCCTGAGAAATCAGAAACGCAAAACTTATATGTGTAAGTCAGCAGTAATTTATTCTTTGTGTACTTTCTAACTTCAAAAGCTATTATTTTGGAAAGATAAACCAAGGATTCTAAAATTAAATTTGTACCAAATTTTATGCGTTAGCAGTTAAAAATTATTACTATCGGGATTTGAAATAACTTTTGTAAAAATCTTGAAAATTTTTGAAGGATTTGGCATAACGGCTTATTAAAGTTCCTGCAATAATTCTTATTATCAAGTTCAGTATTAACCTAACAGGGATACTGACCGCGATGCAGGTTTTTGAAATTGAAGTAACGTGTAGGATCTTTTTAAAATGTTTATTTTTATATTACCTAACATATCAAACACAGCACTGAGATAATAGGGATGTGCAGTAAAAAAAATTGTTGGCTCATTAAATAGATTTAAAAAATTGGCATTCGTATTTTTTCTAGCACATTCAAATTTCGCGTTACGCCACTATCTGCTATGTTTTTTAACCAAAGGTAACGTAAATCTCCCCCGCTCCGAAACTTCGAGGCGCTGTATCTTAGTGAAATTTTAATATTTCGCTAGACGAAAAAATACATTTAGACTGGGTTCTTTATTTTTGGATAATCTAGTTGACGGACTAAATAAAATAATATATTTTTTACCCATTCTACATCAATTGAGGTTAGTGGCAAGTAAATTGGTATAAACAACCTTCAGAAGTTAAACCTATTATTGTAAAGGCTTATTACAGATAAATTTGTGGACCTGGAAATATTGCGGAAAAAACGAAACTAAATTTAACATGATACCATCCTTATGACAGATTAAACAGCTTGTTCGAAAGTTTAAAGATAAAGCAATTTTGGCAAATAGTTCGGTTACAGAATATTACTTCACTATTTGCGTTTATAACACATCCGTGTTTTATGAACTGCTTAATATTTCTAAAACTGGTGAAATTAGATTCACTTTACAAGCAAGTGTGTTGAAAAATAAATAACTTAATCAACAGTAGATGCGGTCACCACGATAGTGCAAATACTGCTTTAGGTTAAAATATTTTTATCCTCAATGCCTAAACATAGTTTTACTACGAACAGTTTTAAAACAAAGTAAACGAGTTTGAATAATATAAATATTTAACTGCAAACGTGGCAAAGCAATTTCGCCTCACATTCAGTATACGTTCTAAAGCATTATTTATTGTGTTGCATCCCCAAGGATTGCATATAAAGTAGAGTGCCATTTAGCGTATCATTTGTTTGCATAAAATAGTAAAACGGTGAATAAACACACACACAGCACTTGCTTTTCATAAGTGCATTTTTAAAATTAAGTGACAGATCCGTTTGTGGGTAAAAATTAAATATTTTCGAATTTTGATAGGTCTTGTGCTTAGGAAAAAACGATTAAATGTCATTGGCTGTATTATAAACTTTTATGTACATCTGCTCTTATAATGTAAGCAAAACTTCAGAATTAACAATAAATTCTATAAATTCTACTACGTAACAGTAAACAAATGATATGTTATAGAAATTAAATCTTGAACAGTTAAATATAGCTTAGAAAAATCTAAGTTGAAAACCTATAAATTGAAAATGCAATATTGTTGATATTAGTTTTCAAAGTAATAAGAGTGCCACGGCTCTACGCTGCCGTAGCGACTGTCTACGCTGAGCTACGAGTCCTACGACGAAGTGCTACGAAACAGCTTATATGATCTCACTGGCCGCTTAGGTCAGAGTATTTTGTTATTTTTTTACTGTATTTTTTTACAGAAAATTACAATTCAATACTTATTGTTTTCGAGGAGATGTTCTAAATAAATATACAGATATTAACTGAAAATTTTAAATAAATTTAGGTTTTTTAGATCGTAGGCGCAAAAAAAAGCGAAGGCCTATGCCCAGCAGTGGGTTGATGTGGGCTTTAAAATTAATAAAGGAATGATATGAGTTTTTAATTTAATTTTACCATAAAACACACATTAGCTTGTCAAAAGACCTGACCAAATCACTAGAAAACACAGTTTGCAGTCAATATCATATAATTTTGCGATAATTTCAGGTATCTATTTCCCTGGTATTCTTTCAGGCATAAAAGTTGCTTTTGTTAAATAAAAATACAAATATAGATAGCTTTACTTTTTATTTGTTACATAGCCTGACAATTGCTTTGATGTTTATCTAAACATTATGCCTCCAGGCAGCAACTGCTTTGAATATTTCATGTTTTTAATGTTCTGCTTTTCGTTTCTGTGGCAAGCTGTATTTTAAATATTTTGAGTACTTTTCCTGAAAGTAACACCATAAGGAAACATCCTGTTCTAACCACCTATATTGTTTATACATATAAAACAATTTTACTCATAATAAAAAATTATAACATAAATTTCACTCACTGTTCCGTTTAGCTGACCTAGAATAGTGTATAATACTCAAATGTTGATAGAGGCAACTAAAAGACCAAGGTTAAATATTTCGTCAAAATACTATTTTTCTAATTGTTAGAGATATTACAGGCTGGCTGTATAAAAGAAAACTGTTGTTTTAGTGAATTCTTCTTATCCTTAGAAATCAAAAGGCCAGGCTAAGAACTCTGGACGTCGAAGCATTATATATAAGGTAAGGATGCAACAATATGCTGCATGCCAATGGTCATTAAAAAATCATGAAAATTTCGCACAGTCTCCAAAATGTTTGGACGATGATATTTTTAAGATTAGCTGCCTACCTGACTTAACTTTTCTTATGAAAGTACATTTAAGTACATATATTTTATTATTTAAACCCTTTATTGAGTTAAAAGTTACAATAGTTGGACTTAATGCTAAAGCATTGTCTGTCACCTTTAGGGAAAGAAAACAGATAAGAAAATTTGGTAACTAAATAACAGATAAAAGATACAAAAGATAAAAAAGCCAGATGTAATCATTTATTTATAATTATCATAAATATAATAATAAATACGCAATATATTTATAAATAAAATAATATGTAGTGAGAAACGATGAATTCTTCTAATTGTTTATACATTCAACAAGTAAATATTACAAAAACAAAAACCCGACTGCCTTTTTTTAATGTTTTTTTTTTTTATATACATAGTGTCTCTCTCACATTAAATACGAATCTAACGACACCTTTCAAGCTAAAATCCATTAAGCCGTATAACAATTATACATACATACATACTCTCGAAAAACATAACCCTCCTTCTGGAGCAGTCGACTAAAAAGTGAATCACACTCTTTTTTCTTGTATATATTACTACTGGATAGTTTATGGTTCTATTCTAGGCCGGAAACCCCACAGCAGTTAATGTATATGCGCAAATAAGGTATGCGGCACACGTCCCCCCAGTTAGTCTCACTAATGTTTGTTAGCAACATTTTTATAGCACTTAAAGGCGATAAATATCGCAATGCGGCGAGTCCGTCCGCAAACGTTCGCGGGGCTCAGCGCCTGATGTATCGCGCCGGAGGGCGATATCGGACGAGTTGGTTAGAACCGCAAAAGTTGAAGTTTACACAGCTATCATTTATTTATTTATTGTGAGCATTTTATGGCAATGTTGGGAAAACGTTTCTTACTCTCGTTTCCATGTCTTCTAATCTTCTGTTTCAATTTCATTACATCTAATATTTTAAACTACATCTGGTCCTGGAAATAACTCTAAAAAGCTGTCATATGTCTCAGGGAATAAATAATATTGTTTTCAAAATGTTTTTTTAGCTGTTTTGTTTTATTTATGACAAATGTATTGATTTGAATGTATTGTAATATAAAATTTATAAAGTAAAATAAAGTGATAGAAAGTTTTCGTTATTTTAATTATAACTTTAGACACGAATGTCGAAGCAAAGTGGATGTTTATTATATACCCATACTCGTAGAATGCAAATTTGCTTATGTTTTATTAATAGGTAAGTAGGTTTAATGTTTACCAACTAGTGGCTATGCTAATGATATCGAGTATGCATAATTAATAATGTTTGTACCTAACTGTGGTTTTATTACCTTTGTTTGAAACATGCAAAGCTGCATAGCCACGAACCACATTGTATACTTAAATAAATATATAATTATAAATCCTCGGGGGGAGGTCCATGTCCAGCAGTAGACTTCCTGTGGCTGATATTGTTGAGCCTTTTGATTTTTAATGAGAGTTGAATTGTTGTTTGAATATGAAGGTTAGTTTATGTACCTTTATCTACTACTACAACTATCATTGACACAGACTGAAGTAAAGTTTATATTTTTTTCTACTCCTGTACTGTTATCTGTCTTTAAAATGGTCCCGAACACTAATATAAGAACATAGATTATATGATTTCAGAAAAGTGTATAGTCTATTCCTAATATAATAGCACATGTATCGTTATTTCGCCAAAACGATACTCCTAGCCATAGACCTATAACTTTTTTTCTTTAGATCTACCATACTGCCAACATAATAAAATCGTTAATTTAACATATGGTGCCAGTTTTCAAACGTGGAGTCACTGAACAAACGGTTTTTTGTATGAAAAACATTCGTTTAAGTGACTCCATGTTTCAAAAATGGCACTTTTAGTCACTAGGAAGATGTCAATAAAAAAAATTAAGTCTTCCATAGATACCTAGTATCTACCAAACATATGGTAGTATTTCGTACTTTTCTTTGTTTATTTCTTTTTTATTGATTATAAATGTAGTCGTAGTAAAAGTATTGTATGCAACGTTGTATAAGTAGTCAAAAAATCCTCGATGGCGTCAATTTACGATGCTCGCCAAGGCTCGCATCTTAACCTGCGCCACTTGCATTTTTTAACCCTCCTTATACAACTGTTGCATAAAATACTATTATCGTTTCGATGTAAGAACGGATAATTCTTTGCTTCAAAACGAAACAACGTATTGCCAACACTTTTGCACGCAGACCAGACGTTGAATCATAAAAAAATTTCCATAGATATACTATGATTTTCTTAAAAATTTTCCCGAGGGATAGTGGTAAAAGAGAGACTTAATATTAGAAACTAAATGTATGTGACATAATATATGCAAAACTACAAAACTTTATAGAGTTACACGAAGTATATACTTTATCATAACCGAATATCAAAATTTCTGGTAGCGTTATATCTACATATTTTCCACACTGCATTCAGACAAGTTTCGTGGTCGTATTGAATTCGATACCTATGTTGAATATTTCGCTACGCGATTTCAAATTCTGACTGAAATATTTTATCGATATGCATTGTGTTGTCAAATTTATGCATTTATCTCTATTTGTACATTATATTTATGCATTTTTATTTTTAATAAAAAATTTGGATATGTATTGTTTCCTTTGTACACATGTACACATGTAATTTGAGTTTTGAAATTTTTTTATATGTAGAATTAAACTTTTAATGTTTTGATTGATACTATTGTAAATATCCATATATTAAATGAGAAAATCTTTGAAAGGTGTAATTTTTGCTTATATGCATTCGAAATCAAGACAAGGCTCATCGACAAGAGCAAGCTA
Source organism: Acrobasis suavella (assembly GCA_943193695.1). Lineage (NCBI taxonomy): Eukaryota > Metazoa > Arthropoda > Insecta > Lepidoptera > Pyralidae > Acrobasis > Acrobasis suavella. The sequence goes on from OW971939.1 coordinate 9,817,019, forward strand.
ATTAAGAGCTTGCTCTTGTCGATGGAGTTAATTGGAGATGCCTCTGTTCCTTTCTTCGCTCTATCAGATTTTAGTGACAGATGTCGTCTGAAAACCTAAAGAATAAAAAGTACATACGAGTATTATTCTGTCGGTTTTCGGCGAATAATGCCAGGACGGTAAAACTTTCTCACATTCAAAAAGGAAAAATTAAGAGCATGAGGCGAGCAATAACTCGAGTCAGACACACCTTGTCACTCCCAACACAAATAAAACCGAAAGTTTTATTTCGGAGCGTGCAAAACATTATACTTTCCATGTTGTTTTTACGACTACAACTTTTTGTTTGTTTATTATGTTGTTTGACGAGAACTCGCTTAGCATACACGGCCCAAGTTTCTGGACTGAGAAGTTGGCATGTGAACCTAAATGCTGCCAGACATTTATATAACGGCTTATAATTTTTTCGGAAACTTTATACTTCATGAAAATTGATAAAAATAGGTATTTTTAAAATACCATTTATAATAAAACGAAACAGAGAAGTTTTGCACTATTGATAATATACGTTGTTGTTTTCCGCATGTGTAAGTGGCCAACACTGGTGTCAGATTTTTCCGGCTACCTCAAAGGCATCTGTCATGGTTTGACGACTGCCATACAGTGATGACAGCCGGAACCCATGGTTAGACGTGCCTTTCGAAGCATGGAGGAGCTTAATAAATGTGTATGCATTTGTCACCAATCCAAGTGCGGACCACGTCTAGTGTCGTTTTACTTGCGAGAGCGCCAGTAATGCGCAATTGCGCACTACCACCGGGCCACTGAGCTCCTCTATAAGTATGTTAGGTACATACATGTTATATTGAATGTTGAGTTGAAGTTTCTATATGGACGAATAACATCACAAACCTTAGGCAATAGCAATAAAATTAAGGCATAAACGATATGCAAATAATTTTTCCAAAAATACCTAAGAACAAAGAGCTAAACTATTAGGTAGGTAGGTATATAGAATATTTGACAAAAACTATCCGATCCTTTTAAAGCAACTCAGATCGTTAATATGAACAACTTTTCCTATGGGACCAAATGCTTGAAACTCGAAAAAAATCGACATTTCCATGCAAAAATGTTCGGCCGGCTCGGCAATTTGTATGAAAATGTCGATTTTTTCTTCGAGTTTCAAGCATTGGTCCCATAAGAAAAGTTTTTCATATTAACGGTCTGAGTTACTCCTACAAGTATCGTACAGGGTTTTTGTTACATATTGTATTTATTGAAAAGTAAGTGATAGTTGTATCTACTAAGTAAATAACCATACCTATAGAAGAACACAATTATTCATAACAGTATTTTCTGACATAAGTAAGTGTTTTATAAATACGAACATAGGGAAAAATATACAAAATAACATTTTATCACGGTCGGTTTGTTTACCCGCATCGCATCCGCGTCCGTATATCAATGGAATTTACTTGTTTCTCGCTTTGATATTGGAATGTGTAGATTCACCAGCAGGCCAGAAAAAATGTCTCAGAAAACCATTAAAAGAAAATTTGTTTTTACAGTAATAATTTAAGTTATAATTTTCAATTTAAATATTTCTAATATAACTTAATTACATCTAAGTACATGCACCAACAAGATAAACAATATATATAACAATAATTATACATTCAAGAATTCATCAACCGATATCACCCAACGAGATAGATTTAGATTCTAGTAATCTGTCATTGAGTTTTCACAATTTTCAACTGTTGAAAAAAATTTTAAATCAGCCAGGGCGTCCGACGTGTCGTCTTAGCGTGCCGTTCCGTGGATAGGACGCCGACGAGCGACGTTTCAATTCAAAGAAGTCTTTATTCCAGCCCGTTTGCAACACGAACCATGCCATAGATTTTGGGACTGCGCCCTGTGACACGTGCAATCGGAGAAACAACATGTAGTTTTTATTTTTTTTATCTAATTTTGTGTTATTATGATATTTATTTTTGTGAATACTTAAGGTTAGTGTAAGTGTTTTTATTATATTTTTTAATGCCTTCAAATGGGGTTGCGTCGTCCAGTGAGGTCCAGGCTGGTGCACCCTCGTCACAGAACAATATACAATGTAGTAAGTGCTCACAAACCAGGTTTTTAAGGGACAAAGAGGTCTGAATATCCATTTATCAAGAGTTCACAAGAACAGGCCTCTTAGTCCCTTACCTGACTCACCGTCCACTTCTTCCCATACACACACCCCTTTGGAACAGATACTTTCAAAATTAAAACATAGTACACCAATAGTCAAAAGAATACCCAAAGGAGCTCGTATCACTGTAGCAGAAACCTTATCATCCAATATAAGAGACGTTTTTTCAAATAATACCACTGAAGCCTGGGAGCACTTCCCCTTACTTACCTTCCCCTTTAGGATTCTACATGTAAAAAATGAATCACCAACCTCAATTAATACAACTCTCACAAGTAAAATTAAAAAAAACTGTCGCAACTCTCAACCTCTAAATTTTAATGATTTTGGCAAACAACAAAACACGTCGAATTTATTGAAAAAACATGTAAAATTCAAAATTAGTGAGGGAGATATAAAGGGAGCCGCCAAAATTTTGTTCTCTGACGATGCGATTGCCCAAAATTCCTAATAGAAGTAACGTAGTTTGCTTTTACTCGCGCATGTGTACCTCGGGAATCTTACTTTGTTTCATCGACGACGACGAGGACACAATAAAACAATGAACACAATTTTAATCTTTCTACTACACTATTATTAGGATTATTTTCCATATGAGGTAATTGCCAATTTTATTATAAAATACTTTAATCTATAGGGAAAGACTCAATTTCATTTTAGAATTTGTTTGTAACGAGTTATCTTTTAGCTTATCGCGGACAACATTGAATCATATAAGCATGTAAATACTAAGCATGTGTTAAGTATATAGTGGGTAATATATGGTAATATGTATACAATCACTAGACTACCAAGAGCCGCTGCAGTTGAAATATAAGTTCAAACACGCGCTACGAAACGAACTGAGGTAAATGAAACATGAACTTATCAAAAACGCAGCAAAAGTTGTATCTAAAAAAATGTTACATCATTGGTTGTGTGGCATGTATTTTCTCAAGTATGAAATTCAGTTTCCGCTTACTGCCAAATCACCCAAAACTTAGAGAAAGTTTATAAGAGCGAACCCTTGCACATCACTTTTAGCCCTTTGTGTACATCTTAACAATAGGCGCAAATTTAGCCCTTAAGTGAATGGAAAATGCTTACATAAAGGATAAAGGTATCATACCTTCATTCTATCAGATATAAGTACCTATGCTCAATTAATTTGTTTAAACTATATAAGTGTTGAGTGTACCAGCTGCTTTTTTTCCCCTAGCAGATTGAGGCTGTTAACCTGTGAGCTGTAAATTTTTTTTATTCCTTTTTCTACATACACGTACACCACCTCGTAGAATGTGGCCTAACGTTGGCCTCCCTCTGTTTCGCAAGGAATTTAGAGGCGATATCATTTTTATGTGTATAATGGGCCGTGAAAATATCTGTTTGATTATTTCATTCCATTTACAGTCATAAAGACCAAAATACATAGTTTATATGAGTATTTAGGATTAGCCTGCATCAGACCGGTTTCAATTGAAATGCAGTCGCTGTTATTTGCGACAACACTGGAACAGAATGAAATCGATATTCATAAAAATATGCAGCCAGTGAACCCACCATTCTCGTGGAACTCACTATCACTAAAACAATAGTTTTGTTTTTACCAGTCTTCAAAATTGGTAGATCGTATGTTGTCGTTTAACATAATATAAAAGGTAGTGCCCTGTAGGTATTGCTTAAAAACAAAGAAATAGCTAAATACAAAAGATTTACTTACATGTGACTTATACGCGGACGAAGTCGCGGGTCACCAAAATTTTTAATTTTTTAGTATTTATTCTTATGGCGGCAACATAAAAACATCATCTGTGAAAATTTCAACTGTCTTAGCTATCATCTAAGTAATAGGGTTCCGTTTTACCCTTAGGGTACGAAACCCTAAAAATAGACGTCCCATACATACGGTTGGCTGATACGGTTAAGGTGTTATGGGAGGTCCAAAATAATTTTAATGGGGATTATAATTTTCTTTCCTGTATTTGCTGATTACGTTTGGAAATCAATTTCCTCTAAGTATTTTTTAAATCGTAATGATGTTTAAAATTGTAAAAATAAATATTTATGTTCATAAATAAACTGCATTCAATTAAATTTCTTATACTTACAGAAAAATTAATAGAGCACGTACAATAAGCCTCACAACTTCAAGGGTCCAGTTTCAAAAGGAGTACCTAGCATAGTTACTCAAAACTCCACCTCATTCGTACGCAAATGGTTCAAGTTTCTCGCAATACTATATCGGGGTAGCCCGACTTGCATGGACGTATTTATCCATTGAATAAGAGCTATGTACCGGGGCGACAGGATGTTCGAGGTTGGAGTATGGTTGAAAAATTATCTTTGAAGTAAATGTGGCTGTTGAGATGAAACTCAGGAAGTAGAGTGAGAAGAGATCAGATAAAGATGAGTACAGATTAACTACATCTAACTACACTCTAATGCCTAATGATTTGCAAGGCTAATGTCAGATATGAGATGGTACTTAATCAGTTGTGACACGAAAAGATATGATAATGAAAATGAAAGATGAGATAATATAAAGCTGTAAAAAATCGGGATGACACACAGGCTCGTTGAGTGATTTACGTATAAAGGTATACTTAATGTCATAGTGTTTTTCCAAGGATTTCAATCAGCCCGGGTCACCAAGTCTTAAAATACGCCACTAAGAACTTGTGCTACGTAATAATACCTCCGGGCCTCCTAAGAGATTATGTCTGTAGTGCGTTCATGGCCGCCTAACTAACCTACATAGAACAAAGGGCATTTCGAAGCTACAACGACCGCAGTAGTTAACCCAAACTAAAGCATCCTAAAAATACGAAGAAAACCTGATCTTTCAAAGTCAAAGATTGTTACATTATGAATGGCGCCAAAATTACTCAAAGTGCTTTTTATGATGCTTCTCATTAAGGGTAGGTGTAAAAACAAAGTGTCAAAGATCAAATCCCCAAGCGAAAAAAGCTTCATTACGTTGTTGGGATATCGTTACTTTGGAACATAGAATTTTTATGCGTTTTGGTGGAATTTGATTCAAAACAAAAGCGACTTTCTCTAGTAATGTAAACAAAAATCTAGTACTACTCGCAGTCTTATTCTTCAGTTCGTCGTTCAGTCGTTATTGTAACTAGTTTGGATATGCCAGGTTTTCTCATGATTCTCGTCTACTTTAAGAGATTCGCTTCTGTTAAGAATTCAGCAATTATAAAAATATACCTGATTTAATTTTCATTGTTTATAGTCCCTGGTTGAGTCTTCACTCTGGATAATGCGATTAGGCTCCTAATTTACAAGAGGTTAATTACTCGACTCGACGCCGCGTTTTGGTAATAACCCCCTTGAACAAAATATCGACAATAAAGAAATGTGTTGTGTAGTTTTCGACCTAGAATCGGGCCATACCATCATCTCTTTCTGAGCATGTAGTAAGAGGCGAATAAGGATATAGCGCAAACATTTCATGCAACAAGTACTTTTCCAAGGTTGACATAGGCCGGGGGCCAGTTGGTACGGCGCGTCCGTGAGTTCCGGACGCGCCGACTTGGTGAGTGGGGGGGGCGCTGTGACGTCCCCGCGGAGGGGCCGCTTTGGCGGCCAGCCGCGTCGGGGTTCGCGGTTGTATTTCCGTTCCCGTGTCCCCGGCAAAAGCGGTTGTGATGGAACTCCGGAGGTTTTTTAGTGGGTAGGCACGTCACTCGGGCGTGGAGTCCCACATAACCCGACAGCCTCCCCCGCAGGCTGACGGGTATCCGTAACAGGGATCTTTCCTCCGTACAAAAAAAAAACATTGCGCAAAAATGCAACCCTTAGGCGGTTTGACGTCAGGCACGGCGGCCGGTTGTAAAACAACAAATACTTAATTGGAGTAGTGTAGCGTGTGTGATGTGTAGATATGTAGTAATCTAAAACATCGTCAGAGAAAAGTAACTTGATAGTTATTATATGGTCAAAAAGTGCTTTGCTTGCCAAGTTTAAATCAAACAAATACTATTAAATAAGGTATTTATTTTTCATCAAATACAAATTGTACAGAACAATGGGCGAACTTAGCGCTAAAAGCGTTGTCTACCAGTCAACCTTTGGGTTATACAGATAGTCTAAATGTGTGTTGAAAGTTTGGCACATAAAAAATTAGAAATACAATAAAATATTTCCTGTATATGTCGTAGCCATATCGTAAATTTAATCTCTTCATTAAATGATCGAGAATTTCATGAAATGGTCGCTATTCATGAAATGTTGCACTGGCTACTGGCCACATCGTGATGTGGATTGGACGGATCAATGATAAGAAATTGTTTCTCGATATGATCAAATAATTTCGACCATTTCATGAATTTAACGTGTCACTTCATGAAATGGTTGATTATATCGTAAAATTGTTATATTTTTAGTTTACACTATACATTCATGTTGTGCGGCTTGGGGTGGCCCAAGGGCCACCCCGCCGCAACCTTAACCTACCTATAGCGCTCTGTCACAAGTTTTTGTTTTTGTTTGCTTTTTTCAGCCTGTTTATACGATCCGGCCAAACGTGGATGTTTATAGCGGATTACTTGTATAGCCGTGCGTTAAATTGAAATCAACTTTGATCGTATTAATTAGGCTATCGCGTTTTGTTAAAGGCTAGAATTAGCGCGTATTATTAAGTGTAACACTAGCATACATGCTATAAAGAGTATAAAGTTTAGGTTTCATGATTAATAAAAATAGTAGTTTAATACATTGCTTTAAGGGTTTCCTAGTAATCAAGGAACCCTTATAGTTTTGCCATGTCGATCTGTCTGTCGATCTGTCTGTCCGTCTGCGGTTCTACTCAGAGTTTGTATATTAATTATGCAGAAAAAGTATTAAAATAAAAATCTTGAAAATTGTTTTTTGTAAAGGACAAGTTTTTTTTCTCGTCTATCCCCTCGTGTGGGATATTGTTGAATAGGACTTTCAAAAATAAGGTAAGCCTGTAAACACAGATCCATCCACCGATCCGTACCCGATCCAGGGATCCTTTTTTTTTCTTTATGTTATAGGGCGGCAAACGAACAAGCGGGTCACCTGATGGTAAGTGATCACCGCTGCCCATGAACAACTGCAACACCAGGGGTGTAACAGAAGCGCTACCGGCATTTTAGAGAGATATAGACTCGAGTCTTGAAGGCTCCAATGTCGTATCGGTCCGGGAACACAGCTCCAGGAAGTTGATTCCACAGTTCGGTCGTACGTGGTACAAAGTTCCTTTAAAAACGTACGGTGGTTGATTGGCCACTATCCAAGTGGTGTGGATGAAATTTCGATTTCAGGCGGGTGGTGCGGTGGTGAAACTTTGCAGCAGGTATTAAGTCGAACAATTCTTCAGAGCATTCCCCATGATAAATGCGATAAAAAATGCACAAGGATGCAACATTCCTACGTAGAGCCAAACGATCGAGACGGCCGACGAGAGTCACATCGTCAATTATACGAGTTGCGCGATCTTGAATGCGGTCATAAGGAAGAAGTTGGTATTTAGGTACCCCAGCCCAGAGATGGGAGCAATATTCCATATGTGCGTTTCTGAAATATTTGCTTTTACAGTGGAATTTTTTGTTAGAGTAAAGTCCCCACTCCATCTGTTAAACCGTTAAAACTAGTTTTTTAGACTTTTTAGTCGTGTGAACTCAAAGGTCGTATTTTGTAACTACGGAACCCTACACCGTGCGTGGCCCGACATGCACTTTGCCGGTTATTAGTAAATAATAGAGATAAATCCAGCTTTATAAAAAATATTTTTCAAGGGCTTAGACAGACGAGCGACAGTGTGTTTAACGCGCGACGGTCACCGACTGCTAACGGTCGGTTCGTCGGCTCGTCTAACAGTTCTTTATAATTAGCTAAAGTTATGTAAGTACCACGTTTTATACTAATGCGGTCAGTATTCATTCAGTATCAAATACGCTGAACATGCAAGCCTATCAGTGTACTCATATTCATGACACAGTTTCTAATAAAACGCTAATTATGTTAAGGTATTGTACTCTATGTAGTAACATCGCACGAGAGTACGAGCTCCCTGCAACTACAACGTTGCACGGAATTGCCTCAGACAGTAACTTCAAAGTATTGCCATTGTTCTGCTGGTTGTATCATAATATAAGTAAATTGCTTGTGTGCTTGTTATTTCCGATAAAATAGATTTACGGTACTTATATCTTTGTTAAAATAGAAATTAGATTTACGCCTTATATAGAACGAGTGACGTATTGTTAATAGTAATAATTCGGAAAAACGCTGAGAGCTTGAGACACAGACATTATTAATAGGTATGCGATATACGGGTTACTTAATAAAAAAGTCAGCTACTCACCGACATGTTTCGACCTTATCCGGAGGTCTCCCTCAGGGCGAATGTGACTCGAGTTGAATTGAGTGCGAATAAAAATAATAGTAAAAAATAATTTCGGGGAATCCGCCTCTACAGTCCTTATGCGTAATATTCTGTAAGTACTTATTTCAAAAGTCAATAAGAAAAATAAATAAAACCACTCGAAAAAATAAGTAGGAAGTCGGCTTTCGATTTCCGTGAAAGTTGGCAGCGACTTAATCGCCTGAGTGGATCAGAAAGGATCAAGCATCGCTCCCACATCCGAGTCTTCCTAATTTGCATGTCTCCCCGCTTGAGTGATTTGTAATATACTCCCAGATTTTATTAGTTTTGGCCATTTGATTTTATTATTGTACCTGTAGGTAGATATAAGAACGATATTTTTTTATCCCGTCGCCTGTTGCCGCTATAACAAAAAATACTAAAAACAGTATAAAATAAATATTTAAATGGGGCTCCCATACAACAAATGAAATTGTTTTAAAACAATAGTAAGGAGACATTCGTGCGCGAGTCCGACTCGCACATAGCCGGTTTAAGTTGGTAGAAATTCGCAAAAGTCACTGACTTAGCCCATCGGTTAAGCATGTTGAAATGGCAGTGGGTGGGACATAAAGTGCGACAAACTGATGGCCGATGAGGCAAAAAGGTTCTCGAATGGCGACCACATACTGGCAAGCTAAGCGTAGGACATACCCACAAGGTGGTACATATAGAATAACTTTAGGTAGTTGGCCCCTAGACTAGTTTCGGTATGGCTAAATGTACTAAATTGTACCAAAATTGAGTCATATTCGGGATTAAGTATTGGCTATGTGCAGACTGCAGCGCCGCCTTGAGTTCGCTATTAAAATTCAGTGTATGTATTGCTCTTAATTGAGCTTGTGAAACTGTTTTCAATCAGTAAAAGTAAAGAAAGTGAAATTTGTGTAAAAAGTGTTTTATTTTCGATACGTCAGGGTATGTTTTTATTATGTTTATTTGTAGTTTTACTGTATAACAGGAAAATAAGGATACTTTGATGTTTTATTAATGATTATAAATATATGTAATTTATTTTGTATCGCTCGTAATAAATTAAGTATCGTTTTCAGCTAGAAATGAGTAAAATCATAAATACCGGCTTTGTAGGCCGGCGGGAATATCACTCTTAATATAATATTCCCACCAACAGCGAATCAAATGAAAATTGGTGATATATCTTGAATTGACTATTTCTACCTTATTCTTGCAATTTACAACACAATATCTATAGACACCCATTTTTGTTTGCGAAAATCATTTAAAAAATCTCCATACATGTGTTTGACAGAATTGGTACAGCACCCGCAATAATTACGGCTTGGCTACCATGGACGCTGCGATAGATTATATTGTTACCCTCACCACCTACTTCGCACGGAGCGATCCTCTAAGTTTATAAGCTACGATATGCTACGCACTTATGAAGTGCTACCGAACTTCAACGAAGTAACGCGTAGCATTACTATATTACAGCTTCGTGTACCTACTTTTTTCTTTATCACATACCTAATTACAAATAAAGATAAAATGTAGCTACGATTAAAGTTACAACAAGTTTATTTGCTGGGCTAATTAAACATAAACCCTAGGGATACCAAGCAGGCACAACTGGATATCCAGACAACCCGGGACTGAGCGTCCTGGAGCCGCGGTACTAGGAGGACTGACGCCAAATAACGAGACAAGGCATGGCGAAAGAAGAAATAGAATAATTTTAAAAAACCCGACCGTTAATATCAAGAACTCCATCTAGAGATGAACTATTGATAAAATTGTTATAGATCCGTATAAGATTGTTGAAATCTTTGCTGATCAATTTGATCAGCACACTGACCATGTAAAGACAAACTTAGCCATGAGTTACCTTAAAAATACAGTAAAAGAAGTACAGAATAATATGATTTTGGAGCCAACAACTCCAAAAGAAATTAATAAATTTGTAAAAATCCTGCGGCTATGACGACATTCCAATTTCTGTAATTAAAGACAACTTGGATATATTAGCAGAACCCCTAAGCTATTTTTTCAATGAATGTATGGAAGCTGGTATTTTTCCTGAACAATTAAAAGTGGCCAAAATTATACCAATACATAAAAAGGGATCAAAACAAGACCCTCAAATGTACAGACAAATATCTCTACTTACAATTATCTCAAAATTTTTTGAAAAGCTTTCATAATTTCGTTTGATAAAACACCTCAATAAAAATAAGATACTCAATTGTCGACAGCTTGGTTACCAGACTAATGTAGGAACTCAAGATGCAATAGAAAACCTGATTAATGATATTACTACTTTTATTAACAAAAAACTTAAAGTAGCTGGTACATTTCTCGATTTGAGTTCCGCTTTCGATAAAGTAATTCACAATTTATTGTTAAAAAAGCTTGAGCATTACGGTGTAAGAGATTCTGCACATGAACTACTCAAGTCTTATCTTCATAATCGAAATCAGTAATACCGGGAATGATGGAAACACAAATATAACAAAATCTAAAATAAGAACCGTTAAGGCCGGCGTACAAGGGTCTATTTTGGGGCCCATACTCTTCATAGTATTCATAAATGACCTAATTGACCACGTAAATAATAAAATTCCTGACTCAAAACTAATAGTCTATGCAGATGACACAAATGCGATCGTATCTGTACCAGATATACAACAGCTTAATGAAAAAATTGAATTGATAATAAGCGTTATTCAAGATTGGTTATTTGCAAACGGCTTAAAAATCAATGCTGAAAAAACCAATGTCATGTTATTCTGGACTAATTACAGAGAAGAAGAAACTCTAAATGTAAATATACGGGATGAAAAAGCCCAAAATTCTGCAGTTGTGAAATTCTTAGAAGTCCATATTGACGAGTATTTAAATTGGAAACCAGAGCTAGAGGAAGTAGAAAGTAAAATTAACTCTGCTTGTTATGTTTTAAGGAGTTTAAGAGATGAAGTGGATATAAACCACCTCAAATTAGCGTATGCCTTAGTAGAGTCTAAGTTACGATAAAGTGTACTTTTTTGGGGTGGGAGCTATGACTATAACATGGACAAAGCATTTACGCTGCAAAAGAGAGTGATAAGGACCATGGTTCTTATATCCCAGCAAACCTCGTGCAGACAATATTTTAATGAATTAGGAATACTTACCGTTCCCAGTCTATATATTCTTATATAATTAACATATCTTGTAAAACATATCCATAGATACGAAAATGATGAACAAAGGAAAAAAAGGGAATCAACCAGAAGAAAGGACTTAGTTACGGCTGGAGCACCGTGTCTGAATATAGTACAACAATGTCCATACTATAAAACTGAATTATTTTTTAATAGACTTCCTATAGAAATTAAGGCATTATTATACAAAGCCGAATTCAAGAGTAAACTAAAAGCATTTTTGCTGGACAAGTGTTACTATTCGCTAGAGGAATTCCTAAATTAGTTTATTAGTGTAGTGACTTTATTGGACAAATTTTTAATGTAATATTTAGATTTATTTACTATTAATCCTCTCGTATTTTATTAATTGTAATTTGAATTATTTAACTGTTATTATTTAAATTTTATTGTTGTATTGTAAACTATACTTCAACACAAATGACTTTGTATCGAAATAAATAAATGAAATGAAAAGATACGATTGGATATCCGTAGACTTTCAAGCGAAAAATACCCAATAACTTTAATTAAAAATTAACTTACTAAAATTTTCATTAAACATAACTATAAATCGCATTAAATCGGTCCATCGGTTCGAGCGCTACGATTTTAGAGACAGATGGACAGACAGACAGACAGATAGACAGACCGATAGACATTAGCGTTAAACTTATAACACCCCCCTTTTTGTCTGGGGTTAAATTTATTGTCAAAAAGGTGTGAAACAATAAAGTCATAAGTACGAGGAGTGTTCTCTTACGACAAATGTGTTTTTCGTATTCAAATGTAGATAAATGTAATACAAGCCGGTAACATTAATACAAATAAATATGCATCTTTGTACCTACAGGCCTATTTATCTGAGTGGATTCTGTCATGAATGAGCATCTAGGTAAGTGGTATTTGGTTTCCTTTTATTCGATTTAATTTAATCGCAAAAACATATAAAAGACCTGGGAACTCTCAGAAATAAGCAGGGTGTCGAGCAGAGAGTAATAAAAGCCATTTTTCTTCTTGAATAAACCAACACAGAAACATTACCTTCAGGAAATAGGTAGATTGTTCTTTTCATATTCGTGTTTATTTACGTTAAGGTTCTTACTTCCCTAGTAACATTAAGCTTCTAATCGTGTTAAACGACGACAGACTTAAGACTGTGATTGATGTTAAGATAGTTTGGTTTAAAGTATCTGCGGATTTATTAAATCTACGGATTTATTATACTGTAAGTATCCTTTTCCATGCCTTTACCGAAAAACTTTTTAACAGCAATAATAATTGTATTCGAAGTCTGTCCCATTCGTCTACAGTCGGGATGCATGGAACTGTTTCACTTTCTCGCTCTACGCAATAATGACGAGCGGGATAGCACTAGCCTGTTGATTGATATAAATTTTATCAACGGTGCCATGTTACGGATGCAGATCATGCCATGCATGACATACTTCATTACTTTCCATTATTTAATAATAAGCAGTACTTACTTAGTTCGCCCCGAACGAACTTTGAACTTGCGACTTATTTAGGGCGGCAAACATGAAACAAATAATGTCAAGAGACTTGTACATAAATTGTTAATTGACAAAGCAATCTATTCGGTGTATGAATTTTTATCTGACAAACAATGAGTAAAATTATTTATCAATCTTATATTTTACCCTAAACAAAATATAATGTTAAAAATGTATTCAAGTAAGTATTTTTTGTTTGTTTTATTTCGTGGAAAGGACAATATAGTTGTTGTGTCTCTTTTGTGCTTTTTATTGTCCCTTCCTTAATAGTTATTTTTTTTTGCTCGGCTTTATCCCGTAGCACTACCTACTAACTTCTTAAAAACAAAATTTGTATGCCTGACGGTGCAGCATGAAGCCCTAACTAAACTGTAAATTAACAACTTTTGTATTCATGTCTGACAAATAAACGATTATGATTATATCCCTGTTCCCTATTTCGTTTCGAAATATGGTGATTCGATTTTCACTGTACGTAACACGGTGTGTCGCTAAATCACTTATTAGTAGTTACGATGTTTTACTCCGTCAATGAAATGATGCAGTAGGCAAGAGATACAGTTGGTAATTTTAAGTTTATTTCTTATCTTCCAGACCAGCATAGATAAGAAACGAATAGGGTTTTTAAAACTACAAATATTTAATTGATATTACATACTTTCATCTAACCCGAAACACAGAACCCAACCCACCTTACTTCAATTTCCCAAATCGTCCGCCCGGCCCGCCAACAATTTAGCGAATGTACGCCGATAATAGTCTTAATCCGATTAGTGAAATTAGTTTGTAGTTCAGGCTGACCCCGTATCTTGTGTTTTGTTTATGTGAATTGTATTATTATATCTATAATAGGTACCTACCCGAGTGGTTGATTTGCTCTCCCATTATCGAATAATGTATACCTACGTCTTTGGAAAGGTCAAATATACTACCCACGGATACTACCTATTACAAGGTCAATAGTCGAATCTCGGTGAATAATATCTTGTATAAATTTAAGTATTCCTAAAAATATTTTTAACAATTAATATATAGGTATCTTATTTAGGAAGTTAAACTTCATGAGAATAATTAAATTAATCTGCATTCCGGTAAAAGATTTTATCCGAAATCTAGAAAATTACTAGTTAGTTGATCTATATCCGTTGGGAGTGTTAGATGCGGCTAAAACAATTCGTTTAAGTTGATAGTTTTAGAGATGTCCGACATTTGAAATTTATTTCAGAAAAATCCTCTTTGACGGTTAACAACAACTTTATTAATAAAAATAGAATGTCTTTTAGTATTAAAAAACGACGTATTGCCATTGCTCTAAAAAATCTTAGCGTTTTCCTTCCAGTTCCAGGAAAATTCCAGTTCTTTCATGTTTTCTGACACTGGAATGTACTGGATGATAAATTTTTAATCTCAGATGTCTTGTATGTAAAAAAATATGTCCGAATAAAAAAAATGCGTTATTTATAATTATTCTTAGCCCGCCCCAAATTTTTAACCAGACTTGTTTGGTTATGATGGAAAAACTGGAATTTCTTGAAGTCTCGGGAAGTCCTGAGACTTTCGGGAGCGTCATCCTGGAAGGTGTCCGAATATATTTTAAAAGGTCCCGCTTAGTAATTATAAATGTCCAAAATAGATCAAAAGCCGATCTAATTTTACTGAACTAATATGGTATAGCCCCGCAGACGGTTTTGGCCACATAGACCTTATTTCGTAAACTGAGAATACATTGTTATGACATAATAATTATTAATTATGAATGATGTCAAATTTGAAATTAAGTAATGTCAATTTGTAAAAAAGTACATGTATGATTGTACTCAAATTAAGATTTTTTCTTTAGTGACAATGATACACACTATTTCAAGCTGAAATGGCTGACATATTGGAATGCAAGGCATGCAAATTTAGTTCTTAAAATGTAATGCTATTTTTAAGGATGAGTATAGGTAATCCTATTATACATCCAAACGTGTAACATTACACTTGAATATATCGTGTAATGAAATTCTGATGATCACCGACAAGCATGTCTAAAATACGGTGCAGTACAAAACGATTTATAGCTTAGTTTTTTTTTATATAGGGAAAAATTTTACTGATAGAAAGTAAGTTTGAGACTTGTGTTGTGGGGTACTAACTCAACAATACCATATTTTATAACAAATACATATATAGATAAATAAACATCCAACACCCAGGACATTTCGAAAAAGGCCATTTTCCAACTTGCCCTGACCGGGGATCGAACCCGGAACCTCTGGGTGACGGATTAGCATGGTGACCACTACTCCACAGAGGTCGTCCTTAGTTACGAAGCTTAACACGTTCCATGTTCGTTACGACGATAAATCTGGAACAAATATATCGATTTCCAATTATTCGTGTGCTTTAGAGCGGGTCCAGACAGGCGTTGCGTTGTTGCAACTTGGCAACGCAAAAATTTTGACGCATTGCTGGTCGCAACGGTGATGTGTTTATTGCCTGTACTTACAGAGCCTCGCTAAGCAAAATTATGTTTGAGGAAGGTGACAATACTGTGGACTGAATATTCCCTCAAATAAGTTTTATTACGTCTAGGCGACCGTTAAAACGATAACAGTTGTTATTAAAAATAATCTTATTTAAGGCTGCTACTGACTAGGATATATATCTATCTATATTTATATATATTTTATAAGTAGTATAAGAATAGTCCTTGTAACCGCAAAAGTCTAAAATCACTTCATCAATCAGCTTTTAATTTTCTATCATAAACATTTCTAGCTTTGTTATTGTTTATCTTTATGCATTTGATTTACCTACTTGTTACACTATCATATCTTACGAATAACCCCTATATATGCCGATTGCATCAATCACGGTCCCGAGGAGCTGACAGTGCACAATGCGTCGAACATCGAGCCACCACCGCGTCTCTCGGAGCCCCGGTACTTCGTATCCAACGTTGATCGATGTCGTCATTATCATTTAATATATTTTATTGTAATTTTCTTTATTAATTAAATTAGTAATCTTTAATTTGGGTTTCCTTGAATCCTTGGGTGTGACCGCAGTTATCTTACTAAACAAAACAATATAAAGATAAATATCAAGTTGCGAGTCTTTGAAGTCAGATTGGATTCTAAAATTACGATCGTTTAGATAATGAGAAAGAAAAAGCGGGTCTGAAATGAGAGTAGGGTAGATTTAGTGAATAAAAATGCAATACATCTATATTGTCTCGAAGAATATAGACACTGCCTTTGAACTCGTTTTAATGCGTGAACTTTTTTTAAATTACTTACAAAGTGACAGTCCAATATAATGAGTTGTGTGGAACCCTACTGAAATGTAGACCATTTTCTGTAAGTTTCTTATTGGTTTTTTCAAAGATCGTTGACGCTAGAAAATATTTCGGAAACGATTTTTAATTTTATCAAATTGTAATTCTTTTGTTGATATCTCGGGCTGTATATTGCTTGGATTTAAGCTTTGCTACCTTTATTACTAATTCCTGACAGAATTAGCCGCATTCCGTTTTCAGCGGTGAGCTGAAAACTAAATTACGGATTATGTGTACGCGACGGGCCGACGGGTGACGTCACTGCTCATGTCTCCTAATTAAATTGAAATGTGATTTTATTAATATCACCCATATTTTTATCAAGAGTCGTAAATAGATAACACTGGTGTCAGAGTTTTAGAGCTTCCTCAAGGCACCTGACTTATCTTTAATTTAGTGAAAACTTATTTTAATATTAACAATAAACTGGAATGTACACATATAACTAGCTATACGTGTAACCTATCTACATACATAGGTATGCATTTAATGGGCTGTATAAAAGGCTCGTGATTATTGGATAAGTATTACGTCTTCGTCCCTAACAAGGAAGACAGAGCCTAAGGCCGTTTAAATGGGCGTAGAGATGGAAAAAAGGAATTTAGGTACATAGAGTTGCTAGCCGCATCTATTATTGACATGATTCACATTCTTGTCCATTTCCTCGATCAGCTTTTACGATTTACGCGAGAGAACAACAGAAGGTGTGTTATAAACAAATATATTTCGGAACTTCATATTAATTAATGTCAGTTAATTAAAAACAAGCAAAAGGCTAAAGGGAAACGTTCACTAGATAATAACAATGTATTAAGCGAAACTTTGCACTAAGCGCCCTAAAACCGTGCTGGCCCCAGCTACGCTGCCTTGTTAGGCACACTATTGTTAACAGGATTACACCGGATTCAACAAGGATTCAACCCACTCCCGAAACACGGAGGCATTGTTGAAAAAATAATGAGAGCTCCATAATAACCGGCAAAAATGTATACATGAAACAATTTACGTGCGCGGAAAATAAGGGTTGTTATGGAAATATTCTCATTTTTTGAATATGCATCAAAAATATGAAAAGTAAAATGGGAATATTTGTTTAGATTCTAATTTACGTCAGTGATATTGCTTTTTGAGGAAGAAAGAAAGAAGGAAAGTAAAAATGTTTATTGAGATGAGTCAGTATTAGCTTTATTTATAAAAACAGAGGAGGAGCTCGATGCAGGGCCGGATTTAGGGGAGGGCAACTGGGGCTACAGCCCCGGGCCCTCCACAAAAGAGGCGCCCACACAATAGACTTCGAAAATAAAAAACTTTAAATTTTGACTAGTGTAAACACTAGCAAACAACTTTTCCTTTGACTTTGATTTTATTTTTTCACTGCTTTACAGAACCTACAGTACTTTGTACAAATATGATTATGTTATTCTTTAATATTAACTTAAATCATTGTTAAGGTGTTCTTAAATATTAACACATTCAGGCATCAGTAAAATATTAAATTTGGAGTCAGGGGGCCAACACTCCTTTGTTGCCCCGAGGCCTCCAGATCTTTAAATCAGGCCCTATCTTGTTGGCCCGGTGGGAGTGCGTATAACTAGTGCTTTCGCAAGTAAAGCGACACCGGGCGTGGTCCGCATTTGGGCGGGTGAGCGGCAAGCGGCATAAAAATTATTGAGTTCCTCCTTACTTCGGAAGGCACGGTAAGCTGTTGTTCCCGGATGTCATTATTGTATAGCAGACGTCAAGCTATGTAAGATGCATTTAGGCAGCTTGTGAAGTCTGACATCAGTGTGGGCCACACAGTTTAAATTGAGAAACTGTAAAAAGTAGTTCATGACATAGTTTTAAGGGTTATCAAGTCAAATCAAATCTAATCAAATTATTTATTTGCATAAATGTTGGTAAAAATACATGTGATGTTAACAAATATCATAGTACTAATACATTTTACCCTGTTAAGGCGTGGAAATTAAAATTATTCACAAAATTATATAATTATTCAATCCAATATAAAGTTAAGATTAATAATATTTAGTTACTTAATTTGAAGATACAATGTGATATGGGTAAATAATCAAATTACATTACTAACAATTAATTTTATCCGATAAATATTCATCAATGCTGTAATAGCACTTTTCTAATAGTATTGCTTTAAGTTTATTTTTAAATTGTTTTTTTACCGAGGTATTTCAAATTTGTCTGGTAAAATATACACTGTCCTATCATATGAAACTAGGTTGGAACTCTGTTCAGGTAGTATATGTACATTGGTTTTAACAGCTCTTCTTGTTTAAATTTATCAATGTTGTCCTCAACATAAATACATGACTATAAAATATATAAAGAATGAATTGTTAATATATTTAGTTTTTTAAAATATGGAACACAGCTATCTCTTTGAGACCCACCAAACACTGCTCGGATACATTTTTTCTGTATTCTAAAAAGTGGCATTAAGTGCACATTAGCAGCTTGCCCCCAATGTAATATGCCATATTTTAGATTTGAGGCTACATAGGCATGATAAGCACATACAGCTGCTTTTTGTGATACGGTCTTTGTTATTTTCCTCAGAACATATACATATTTACTTAATTTACTACTTTAATTTTCTATATGTGACTTCCATTGTAAATTATTGTCTAGTGTTAAACCCAAAAACTTGATTTCCTTTATAAATTCAATATTGCTATTACTACATTGAACTGCAATATTTTTTGGTGTAACTTGCTGAACATGAAATTGCATGACTTTTGTTTTATCAATATTCACTAGTAATTTGTTTGCATGTAGCCAATTAATTGTACCAGTTAGTGCATTATTACAGTTTCTTTCAAAATAATGATATTTTTATCAGTGATAAGTACTGAGGCGTCATCAGCAAATAACACCATTTTATGGTTGACGTGCTAAGGCAAATTTATTTATATAAATAATGAATAGTAAAGGCTTCAAAATGCTGCCCTGAGGTACCCCATATTTAATAGTTCTTAGGTGTGATTTTGCGACAGTCTCATTATTTTTTATTTCTATATATGAAATATGGGTTTGCTATTGTCGATTCAATAAATATGACTTAATAAGATCAGGATGCAGGACCCCTTATGCCATAAGTATATAATTTTCTTAGTAAAATAGTATGGCATACAAAGTCAAATGCTTTTGTCATGTCCATAAATAATGTGGCAATCGGTCACCTGATATTGATGCATTCTGTTATTGTGGTCAGTAAGTCATCTATGGCACTGTTTGTAGACTTGTTTTTTTGAAAGCCGTATTGTTCTTTACAAATTACATTATATTTACACAAGAAAACATAAATATTGTCATAAATAACTCTTTCAAATATTTTGGAAAGGACTGGTATTAGAGCTATTGGACGATAATTCTCACATGCTCTCATTGCGCAAAAAAGGCATCTCTGCTGCCTTTTTTTGTGCAATGGTTTTATAATAGATATTTTTAATTTTTCAGGGTATATTCCTTTGGATATGCATTGATTGATAATGTAACTTAGAGGTGTCGCTAATTCCTCATTGCAATATTTTATTACCTTTGTACATATTTCGTCATTCTATTTGTGTTATTTAAATTTTTGATAATGTTTTGAATAGTTATAGGATCAGAAGGTGTCAAAAAAAAAAATAGAATTTTCCAGTGACTGAATGTCATAAGACCATTTTCCATTTTCAGCCCACATCAACCCACTGCTGAGCATAGGCCTCCCTTTTTTTGCGCCATATCCCACGGTCCTGTGCCATTCTCATCCACTGCTTACCCGTCAACCTTACAATATCGTCTGACCAACGTGCCGGTGGTTTCCCTACTGGTCTGTTCCCCTGTCTCGGCCACCACTTGGTTACTGCTTTAGTCCATCGGCTGTCTTTTCTCCTAGCCAAGTGTCCTGCCCATTCCCATTTCAACCGCGTGAACCGTCTACCTACGTCTTTGACCTTAGTTATGCGGCGAATTTCTACGTTTGGTACACGGTCCATCAGCGTGATACCGAGCATGGCGCGCTCCATCGCTCTTTGTGCAACCTTTATTATATGCATGTTGTGCTTTGTAAGCATCCACGTTTCAGCACCGTAAGTGAGTATGGGCAGAACACATTGGTTGAATACCTTGGTTTTCAGGCATTGTGGGAGTGAGGACTTAAAGATATCTTCAAGTTTCCCAAAAGCAGCACATCCCAGTCGAACCCGTCTCTCAATCTCTTTCTTTTGCTCGTTTGCATCAAAAGATAAACGATGTCCAAGATAGACATAATCTTTAACCACTTCCACTTCTGAATTACCTACGATTAAGTTAGGTACATTAACTTTTTGATTTGTCATGATCTTTGTCTTGGACATGTTCATCTTCAGGCCGACCATTAAGCACCTTTCTTGCAATTCGGCAAGCATTTCTTGGAGTTGAGAGACGCTCTCGGCCACGACCACGAGATCATCGGCATAAGACAATTGTCCATTATTGTGTTTGACATTTTCAGCAAAATTTATATATGTGTGATTAAAAGCATTCGCTATGTCTTGAGGTTCCGTTAATTTTATTATTATATATAATTTTGTCAGTTTTTTGTTTTGGTTGTTGGTATTTTGTCTTATTGATTATTTTCCATGAAGCTCTAGTTACATTCGTAGCATTACTTATGAAATTTGGTTTTGAATTTTTTGTGATATGCATACCGCTTTTTTAAATGTTTTATTACATTTATCTATTATAATATTCATTATTTTTTGTTTGAATGCTCTGCCAGTATAGCTTTCTTTTTGTTATACTTGATGTTTTTAATCCTAGAGTTAACCATTTGGTTTTTTGTTTATAATGTATTCGTTTGCGAACTACTGGAAAACATAGGTCATAAAATAATTTTAAAATGTCAAAGAAAATATTATATGCAAGATTTGGGTCTTCAATAGAATAAATTTCGTTACAAGTTAGTCTTTTAAACATTCTTTAAATTTTTTCATGTTCTCTATAGAGTAATCACGAGTCTTTGTGTAATAATATTTCCTACTAAAATCTTTTTTAATAGGATACTTAAATATTAAAGTAGAGTGGTCCGATATACCTAAATGAAGAACTTCACCTTTACAACCACGGCAAGTGTGTGCTACATTGTCAAGACACGATTTACTTATTGGTCTAGTGATTTCCTTAAATTGTAGTTTAAAGTTATAGTTTTTGAATAAATTTTGAAATTCCATACTAACTGGATTATTTATTAGCATGTTTACATTAAAATCTCCACATATGATCATTCTTTTGTTACGAATAGTGCTTAATTTCTGCAAAAGTAATTCTAGTTGTGTAAAAGAAGTTGAGAGAGATATTGTTTTTTGGTACTCTTTAAATACTTATGACAACTAAGTCATGAGCAGATATTTCAATAGCACAACATTCGAAAGAGTAGTTTACTGTTAGTTTATTTATTTCCGGTAGTTCTTTATAGTCAATACCTTTACGTGTGAGGATAACTGAACCGCCTCGTTTTTTGTTGCTCCGGGAGTAGCATGTAGCTAGTTTATAATTATTAATATGAAGATTATATTCATGTCCTTTTTTTATAAAATGCTCTGTCAAACAAATAACATCTACTTGGCCATGCTTTGAAGATATGTCATGTTAATTTATTTCAAAGTCATTTACTTTATTCAGCAAGCCACATACATTTGGGGTCTGATCTAGACAAAATTTAAATTATGTCTCCGTTTCCTTTCAAATGATTTATTTCAAATGGGGGCAGCACTGGACCTCGACAAATTAAAGTAGCCCCTTTACAAAGTAAGCAACTAGTAACCAAAGCAACGCGCAACGCAAAGACTAATTCGACGTATATGCCATTAGATTTTACTGCGACTTCGTCTGCTTCGACTTAGCACTTTGTAATAAAGTCTACTTTTGTATTGCAAAATAGAATTCCTTATTCAAAGTTCCACTTCCCTTTTAATTTCCTTTTATCAATGATTTTTTGATAAAATCTATCCCATGTCCTTTTTCGGGTGTCACACTATATTCATAACAAATTTCATTTAAATTGGCTTAGTGGTTGAAGATTGGAGAGGTAACCGACAGACAGATTTACTTTCAAATATTTAATAATACGTCTGGATTCATGCCTAGAGTCATAAAAATGAATATGACCTACGATATTTTTATGTATTACGAATTAGTATGTACCAGGGTTGAGGGTAACTTCCGTGCGAGTCCTCACAAATTTATGCCGACTGCAGACTTTCGGCTGTTTTCCCTTCATAACGAATTCCTATCACGGCTGCCCGCCATTACTGGATATCACGACGATAATCACAACACATTATGCGTAGTAAATTACTTTATTCATGATTAAGATTTAAAACTGGGTAAGAATTGTCAAAGAGAATAAATAGGTCTTAGTGATCGCAAAATAGATGAAGTGGCATAAATGCGAACGTATGAATCAATAAGTATTTTAGAATCATTTAAGTGTCATCTAAAACTAATCAAAGCCTCATGCTTTTAATTTTTTTTTTAACTAATATAGATAATTTTTCAAAATTAAAAACCGACTTCACCCCCAAATTACGCAACCGATATTAAGAAAATTCGTATGGGACCATCTGACAAGGAAAAAAATTCCAAATCGGTCCAGGCGCATTCGCATAATCGGTGAACATACATAAAAATAATAATAAAAGATCGCGACGGATTGATAAACTCCTCCTGTTTGGAAGTCG
This sequence comes from Acrobasis suavella, assembly GCA_943193695.1. Classification (NCBI taxonomy): domain Eukaryota; kingdom Metazoa; phylum Arthropoda; class Insecta; order Lepidoptera; family Pyralidae; genus Acrobasis; species Acrobasis suavella. The sequence continues at coordinate 9,840,272 of OW971939.1, forward strand.
GTTAATTCCAAACTACGCTACCTATTTTGATAAAATTTCTATGCGACTATCACACAAGTATATCCTTTCAAACAAAAAAGAATTTCTCCAATTGGTCCAGGCCCCTGCGAGTAATCGGGGACATACATAAAAATATATATACTTACTTGAATTGATAATAACTTCCTTTTTGAAGACGGTTAAAAATTTAAATTTCAATACATTTCAACAATGCATTACATACTTGCTTAAAAAAGGCATGAGAAGACATCAAATTGTATTCACATCTATTGACTTCGGTCAGTGATGATGAAAGCCTCTGACCACTGGTGAATTTCTGTTAACAAAACTTGCCTTCTTTCATCAACTTCAATGTATAATCTACAATTTTGTGTTAAAAAAGTTAAGTGTGAATAACATTCATGTCAACATGCTCTTTCTACACGCTTTTATAAATGTAAACAAACATTTAAAGCATTACTACGACAATTTCATTATTTACACAAGACAAAAGAGCAATTTGAGTGCAATATTTAATTTGGCTGGTTTAACCCGTTTCACTGCGGAGAGGCCCTTTCAGCGGGATTAAACAAAAAGCGGTAATATTTACAGACAGTCTTCATGGATTTATGATTGCCACAATAGAGGTGGATTCGATAAATGATCGGATTGCCCACCGCGATTCCATTTCAAGGCTTTGCATTTAAATCAGAGAATCAGCCGGTTGCATTTTCCATATTTCAAAAACGCACGGCTTCCAAGCAAATATTTTCTGGGAATCTGAATTGAATTTCGTATTGTAAAACTAGCTTGATAACTAGAATTTTGTTTCGGTCTTGTTTTAGGATTTGTAATATTAAATATTTAACTAATATAGGCTCTTTTTTACCTAGCCTAGAGGTTCTGACATCTAATGAGGTACTCAAGAACTTAAGGCATTAATTAAAAAAAGGAAAAGAAATATACTTAAAGCAATCTACTACAGTTCACCTTAATTTTTTTTAAGTTACTCACCTAATGACATCATTAAATAAATCAAAAATATAGGTACTTACATCATATTTTACCTACAACCCATTAAACCTAAGTTGAATCAGTGAACATGTAAAATAATTTCGTTATAAATTACTTCTTACTCTTATTTTCTTAAATGTATGATTGACCTACTTTCTGATAATAAAGATTACTGTATTTTATTCTCAGTAAAATTTGATATTTTTAAAATACAATCAAATTACTGTTAGTTACTTTATAATGCATTGATTTCTCTGCTACGACGAGTCAACTAGTAAGATGCTACGAATTTTTCGTAGCAAAAGTCATTGCTGCGCAAAATTCATGACTTCGTAGCAATCGTAGCAAATAAATCAATTATTAAATAACTAAAAAAATAAATATTATTAAATAAATCAATTATTAAATAAAGAATACTTTAATGACAAATTAAATAATATTTGAACACAATCACTTACTAGTAATGTACATTATACTAGTAAAAGTAGGTAAAAGTTTTATATATTATTAAACTTACCTACCGACGCTATTTAAAACTCGTAGAACAAAGCGTAGATCTCTCGTAGAAGTAAAATTGTAGCAAATAATTATATAATTTTTCTTTTGACTTCAAATTTAATGTCTAACGTAATTTATAACCATTACATTTGTTAAAGCTATTTTTGTTAAAATTTGTTTCGTATTATTCTGGCAATGTCAAGTATTGAAAAGAGTACAAGGGACATAACATTTTTAATCAAAGTAGGTTTACGTTTGTAATTTTTGTGAAAAAGGAGGTAAGGAGGCATTCTCAAGATTTGCTTATAAAAATCTTCAGCTTGCATACACGAAGGTAGCATATTATATATTTATCTCTTACATTTATATTTAACTCTTCATCTTACCATTAATGTAGAAAAAGTCAAGTGATATGTTTGAAAACATAACATAAACATTCGCCAATGAAATACGCAAAACACTGATTAGCCTAATGAATTGTGAAGGAACATTCAATGATTAATGAGCCTCCATAACATCGCTTCAAACACAACTCCCAAGTTATGATGCGCCGTAAAACCGGAGTTCTTGACTCAACATCAAACGGAACACCTGAGCTCTGAAATAAGAACGGCATTAGGTGTTTTGGCAGCCGCTAGATTTTGTTTCGGGAGTTCTCTTTATTGCTTTATCTTTATCACACTGATGAGTTACCTTTGATGAAAAATCTTAAGGAAATTTTACTTATGTTTAAAAACGAAAATGTTATGTCTCTTTTTACATTTCCCGTAGCCTTTGCAGAACAACCAGACTGGAAAGCGTCGAGGTCATTGCGCCATCTCTTTCTCGTCCTCTTCTGCAACGCCGATCATCCTCGGCTATCCATGGCGTTAGCTTATTAGCCATGGTTTAGCTTTGCAGACGCCTGACTAGCAACAAAGCTTATGATTTAGACTCCTCAATCTTTTCGTATCCAGAATTCCATAATTATCCGATGACGAACGAATAAGGAAACCACTGTTGTTGGTTGTCGTAATGTGCCTCATTTCTTTTTATAATTATTAAATTAAAAAACAGAGCAATACATAAAATAAATTATTGCACAAAAAACTAAATAACCTACCTATATTAAACGAAAACAATGAATGTCTTAATTTATAAATAAAATATGTGAAATTTGGTTTAATAATTTTGCTACTCAAAAAAAAATCTTAAGTAGGTACCTACTTTCATGTAAGTTTTAAATGATTGCGGTTTAGAAGATACGATTTTTTTATACCTCATCTATATAGCCCCACTGCAAGTTACACTAGTCTCTCCCCTTACCTTCCATATGTCTTTATGTTCTGCAAAAGCAATAATAGGCCTTTGCAGAACATCCACGCTGGAAAGCTTCGAGGTCATTGCGCCATCTCTTTCTCGGCCTTCCCCTGCGACGCCGACCATCCTCGGCTATCCATGGCGTTAGTTTATTAGCCATGGTTTAGCTTTGCAGATTTTTGGCCGACATCGGTGACGTCTGTCTAGCAACTAAGCGTAAGATTTAGATTCCTCTATCTCTTGAAGCCTACAATTCCATAATTATCTGATGACGAACGAATAAGAAAACCTCTTTTGTTCGTTGTCGCATTGTTTTGACAAAATATACCTACGATGCTGAATATTCAGTAGACAAGAAAACAGTCCGATTCCGATTCTAATAGTATATACCTAATAAAAATATATGAAAAACCAATAAAGATAAGAGAGTCCAATGTCCCCTGAGTCACGAAAATGTACTGATAAAATATATGATGTTAAATGTAGGCAAGAAAACTGTGCGATTCCAACCGATTGGAGTCAGATAAATCGAAAATTTGACGACTAAGTAAACCTGAGGTTCTCAAAATTATCTTTGTGAGCAGATCAGGTAGATTTATTGCTTGGAAAAGCAAGGGTTAGAGCAAATATACATTTTTAAAGCAGCATATAAATTATGTTTTGCCTTTATATGTTATTTTTTGCTTTTTTCTATTGTATGCTTGAACGTATTTACGTTCTACGTTTATGTGTACATAGATAAAAACAGAGATGGGGGGCAATAAGGGGAGCGATACGTGTTTTTTTTTTATGTTTTATTTATTTAAAGTTCTTTTATTAGCAAACATTTTTAAGATCCAAACTAAATGAAAAACCAAGTCAGAAAAAATACAATTTTTTGGTAATTACCTTGGCATTGGTGATTTTCTTTTTTAACTTACTTGGTTTATTATGTGGATTATGACCTTAAAACTTCTATTAGATTGATTTCTTAGAGAGTAACATAGTGTTTTATTTCTTCAAGAAAAAACCAATATTGGTGACGACAGGGTTAGAAAAGTATAGTTGTAATTAGTGCGTCTTTTAGGTTATTCAAAACTAATGAACCCATATTTTTCAGTAAGCCAAAAAAGTTAAAAATCACAAAGATAAGCAGACCTCATATTTCTGACCATCATTACATTCTAGAAATGTAGTCATTTCCCCCTGACAGTCATTTAATTAGTGCTAATTACATTTTTCTAATAAACTACAAGCATATAATAGCTCTACGAATAATTATGTAGATATTTTAGTATCATTTTGTGGTAAGACATTTACCAAATTTATGTTATTACTTGATGCTTATGTGATTATACATTATCATAACAACCAAAAATATTTTCAATATGACAAAGAATAGTGTCGCACTTATTCAATATTCTGGTTGGCGTTTTCCAAATAAAGGCAACGATATTTTGCCCTCGAATCCTTTTATATTTATTGCAAACCCACGCTGTAATGAAAATAGGATCAAAAGCAATTATTTCCTATTGAATAAATACATTCAAAGAGATTAATGATTTGCTTTTAAATTGATATTAATCTGAATGGCATTCGACTTGTTCTGTAAATCAATAAAAATATACTATGAAAAATATTCTTGCATATAATTTTAAATGTCCAATTTTCCAACCATTTTTCGTGTGACGAAATGAAACTGTGAGGTGAAAATTAAATATCACACGTTAAGTCAAAAGACAAATGAATTAAAAATGAATGAAAAATTTAATTTACCAAATTATGGTTATAAGGTAGGCAAGCAAGGATGAAATTGTAAACTCAATAAACTCAACTTTTTACTATGGCTTTGCACAAATGTGTAACCACTAACCAATAAAATATCTGTGTATTTTACGTAACAACGAAATTGGTATTCCAGTTATAACTATAAGTAGAGACTTTCTTGGTAGCCCTTGGCTGTTTCATAATTAAGCAAAGGCCTCTTGCTTATTCAGCCACTTGTCTTCGTCTGTCGCTGTTTCCTACCATGTAGGTAAGAATTTGTCAAACTCGTCCCGCCATTTGGTTCTTGGCCCGCGTCTGTTTCGGCGTTCTTCTGGCACCCAGAAAGTCGCGAGTTTCGGGGGATCTGTCAGATCGTAACTAACGATCTTAAGATAAAATAACTAAAGTTTTTAAACTTAATAGCTAACGTTATGAAGTTTATTTTATATGTGTCGCTGTTAAAATTAATGTGGTTCCGTAAAATGAAAACTAAGAGCAAAAATCTCAAGAAACACAACGAGCAAGTATACTAAACATTACACGAGTTCTTTTGTCAAATAATAGGCAACTGCAAAAGATGTAAATTCCTTGAAAAAGGGAGGCACTTTTCTAGCAACTGCCATGATGAATGTGAATGAATCAAACGTCAAGAACGGTTCGTTGGAAACTGGGCCGTCTGAATGGGGTTTTAATTCCAGTATATTTATTTCTATATTCATAAGAACTCTTTTGAGTTTTCTTTGTTAACTAATCTGAAAATAGATGGGTGATTTTAGACTTTCTTAATTTATATTTCTTTATCTGTTTTTAAAATAATATGAGCAATACTTACCTTCTATATATTGTTGTCACCACGAGTTGAACTCGAGTGGGCAGAGTTTGATTTAATTAAACTACCTACATGGGTTGGTTTCTATATCCACTAGATTGATTGCACATGGTTTGATTACTTGATTTGATCACTAGAGTTATTATAACGGTTCCCATCATTTTATTGAAACTTTCATAGAGTGGTTTTTCTGTAAAGTTGAACACAGTTTACATTATTCAGTCAGTGATGCTGGAAGTTTCTAATAAATGCTGTTTGTTCCGTAGATGTGGCTCTTAGTCAGCGGCCACCTGAGCAAGTGTGGGCCTTATCATACACCCTGAATAAATCAAAGTGGACTTACGTGAGCCCAATAGAAAGGCGACATGTGTTCGGAGTTTTATTTCGAATTCATTTTGATCTAAATGGAAAACCGCAAGCAGTCATGTTCAGTCTGTTTATTTTTTAAATATGAAAAACTTCTTAACGTTTTATTTGTAGCTTTAGGTATATTGCTTTCGATTGGTTTTACACAATAAGAAACTCACAGACATATAAATTTCCTGCTATTTCATGAGACTAATGATATTAAACACATATCTTTCTGTGACTACTGGGGTACAAAGTATAGTGCGCTGTTGTTTGAATTGCAATAGTTGTCCAATTTTCTCCCCGTTTTAACCCTGAAATGAAAAAGAGTGGTGTAAGATTGACGTTTCTGTGTGTTTGTGTATCTGTGTGTGGCATCGTAGCGCCTAAACTAATAGGCCGATTTTTATGCGGCTTTTTTTGTTCGAAATTGAAATGGTTTTTTAGCTATTATCGGTTCAGTTATTTAAAAGTACTAGGAGAAAACTTAAAAGTCGGGGATTTTTTGATTTGCCTGGCAATAAACTGGTTATCTCATTGACATGAACATTCGTCTATCTTTTATGATATGGTATATGTAGGGGAACAAATCAGTTTTGGTTCCGATTATAATTAAATTTTATGTTAACCCAGTAATATCATCGATTTATTTTCGCAGACATTAGTGTCAGATTTTTCAAGCCTCATGAAGGCATCTGGCATATCTTCAAGAATAGTCTGTAAGAAGAGGCGGAAGAGTAAATTAATCTGAATATAGTATGCTAATGAAACCTTTATAAAACGTCTGCAGTATCAACTTCGGAGTCAAACTGAATCCCAGCAATCGTATAGAGAGCAAAAAATAATTTGCGATGAAAAGTTAACTTATTCAAGAGGCTCTCGAAAGCTTTATGCTCGAAATTATTTAATTACATGCCTGCTCTGGATAAACAAAGCCTCTTTGACCCTAACGGCATTAAAAGTTAATTTTTCATGTCCGACTGTAAATTTAAAATGGTTGAAGCTGTTTGAAAGCTCATGTACAGTTTGTTCTGGCTTTTTTTTATTTAAGTCTTATATACAGGAATAGAAAAACTACAAAGAAATTGTTTTGACCAAAAAAAAGTAATTAAGCGTGAAAACATATAAGGAGGTTAAGAACTTAGCGGAAGAAAGAGAGACGTGGAAGGTACTCCACCGACAAGAGCCCAGCTCATGAATATGAAAACAAGATCGGAAGTAAAGAGGAAGAGGCTCATTTAGTCTGGTCAACAGACAAAATGAGAGTCTTTTTCTTTCGTGTCTCGCAAAATGATAAATAAATGAATGGTTTAAGCATACACCATGTAATAGCTTAATTTTTAAAATGACCTTCAATAAGTGATAAATCAATCCTGCATTGAATAAACATTTTTGACTTTAATTTATTCTTAAAAAATAAGTCAACTATAAGCTACACAAGTTAGAGTTAAGTGAAAAAGATAGGCATATTCATGTACATACCTATATTGAGACGTATGTCGTTGCACATGCGATAATCTAGCCTATTCACATATTGTATTATAAATTAGTCTCAATCTTAAAGAAATTATATATACTAGTATCACAACCGCCAATCAAGCGTTCGATTGCTATAATAAATATAGCATTTCGATTAACAAAGCTTTGTTTGTGACGCGAAAACTATCAGTTAGGTTAACTACTTTAATAGCGCCCGTATTATGAGAAATTATTCGTGTTTGGTAACAACAGAAGCAATTTGGCTCTAATGCGAGCTATTATATTTATAAATTTGTTGATTGATTTTATTTTTAAATAATGTTGTGGAGCAAGTTCAATTCATAATAAAATATGAATTTACGGTTTACTCACGTAGTAAGTATATTCGAAGAGGCGGGCTAGGTCACCGTATATTTAATTTATTTTACGTTAAATATTTTGGAAGAAAGGATTTTTAGTTCTAAAAATAGGTATCTTGAGTAACCAGCTTGTTCACTTATTCAGTCGCTTGAGTCATATTAGATAGATATAAACGAAAAAAGAACTAGAAACACAGCGTCTGCGGCTTCTCTCGCGTGGTGTTTATTTTCGATAATAATAGGTTGGGGAAAAAGTCTTTTCGCATTTTATATGAAAATTCAAAACATTTTTTAATATAGTTTATTTACATTTAACTAAAGTATGTAGGTACCATTTTGTTCAATAACTTTTTGCCATCTTATAGGTAGGGACATGATCCCATTGCTATAGACATTTTTGGGGCTTCTGATCAAAAAACTGCGTCAAGTAGTTTTGGCAGTCCTCTCGTGATGTTAACCTGACACTGCCTGAAGAATTCTGAAGAGACCGAAACAGGTGGAAATCTGATGGTGTCAGGTCAGGACTATACGGCGGATGCATTAACACCTCCCAGCCAAACTCTCTTAATTTTTGCTGAATGGTTAAAGATGTGTGAGGTCTAGCGTTATCATGATGAAAAACCACACCCCTTCTGTTGAATAATTCCGGCCGCCTTCTTGCTTTAATCTTATCAGTTGTTCGCAGTAGAGTTCTGAATCGATGGTCCTGCCTGGTGGTAATAGCTCATAATGAATAATGCCCTTCCAATCCCACCACACACACAGCATTACCTTGTTGCGAGTTAACCCAGGTTTCGCCACAGTCTGTGAAGCCTGACCGGCCTTTGACCATGACCTTTTTAACACGTTCTTGTCGTACGATCCACTTTTCATCACCAGTTATCAATTTCTTCAAAAATGGTTCGGTCTCATTACGTCGTAATAAAGAATCACAAATGAGTACACGGTTCATTAGGTTTCTTTCAGAGAGCTCGTGAGGTACCCAAATATCGTTCTTTTTTGTGTACCCATTTTTTTCAAATGCGCCAAAACTGTTTTGTGGTCAATTCCCAGTTTTTCAGCTACGTCGAAACTACTGATATGCCGATCTTGCTCCACTTTTTCAAAAATAGCATCCATTTTATCCGTAACAGGGCGACCAGAGCGACGTGCATCTTTGACATCAAAATTTCCGGATTGAAAACGCTTGAACCAAATTTGTGCTACTCTCACAGACACTGCACTAGGTCCATAAACATCGCAAATTTTTTTCGCGACTTGCGTTGCATTTTTACCTTTTTGGTTGTAAAATTTTAAAATGTAGCTAATTTCTTCATTAGATTCTCTTTTCACTTTAGATTCACTCATCTTGACGGTAAGAAAAACAAATGAAAATCACGCATTTTCCCAATATGAATTTGGAATTATCTTCTTTAAAATTTAAACTTTTAAATGATACCAAAACCAGCTAGGTACAAATAGTATAGCCAAAGTGGTTTTATTACAAGTTCAAACATACTATATGCGAAAAGACTTTTTCCCCAACCTAATACTTTTATAAAAGTACTATTTTTAACCCGCGACTTTGTCTGACGACCATTTTCTACTAACTACTAAAATACATTGAAAATTTCATGTGTCTCACTTTAAAAATTACGAACTGGCAACCCCTATTACACCTCCTTAGAGATGGAATTTCCAAAAATCCTTTTTTAGCGGACGTTTCCTAGTCACAAACTACCTTCATGCCAAATTTCATCTTCATTGACTAAGTAGTTTTCGAGTGAGTGAGTGATTTTAGCTTTTTTATGTATATAGGAAAGTGTTTCCATTAGATTAAAGAGTATAACAACATTCACCTGTTAGATGCAAAATTTTACTGTACGTCGGATAACTGTTTCATAAAAAGGTTGAGAGCAAAGTTGATGAGTTCTAGTACAGTGCACACCTGCGTCCGAAGTTAGCGAGGTTATGTACTCATTTGCAGAGGAGCCCCCGGGATATTGTTATGATCTCTAGTATGGCCAGTAAATTTTCCCATTTTAGTAGCTAGGAAAGGTGCACTCGAATTTTTTGCCCATTTCATATTATAATTTTTTTTTAGGACTTTTAATAGTCTGAGAAGCAAAGTAACTACTGAGTATAAATATTAGAATATTTATAAATGGTAAAGAATTTATGTTTCATTGTTGTTTTGATTAATATGGGACGTATAGGAAATTGTAAAATTAAAATATCAACAGCCCAACAATTACCAACGGTTGCCAAATTTTATTGAAACTTAACACAGATTAGGTATTTCCAATTAACTATTGTTCAGTCACGGGAAAATCTAGTTTCATAAATATTAATAATAAATATGTAAGAACTTTCCAGAGATAAATATTATGTATATATATCGTAACAATTCACAGTTCTTCCGTTACCAATTAATATTTGTCTGTCTTTTTTCCATAAAATTGTGAAACGCCAAATTTTCACTCTACTTGTTGATGCAAATCGTGTGCGAAAAATTCAATTGCATCAATGGTATCATTTTGCCTTTTTGCTGTTCAAATAAAGTTGTATAAAAGGAGTTTAAAATTAAAAACCCGTTAACGTTTTCAACAATAGCACAAGAAGTAACCTGTAACCCTACGTAAAAGTTTGTAAAGAATTCCAATAAAAATAAAGTAAGTTTCTTTGTTTTCGAGAATTTTATTTCTAATTAAGGTAACACTATAACATAAGTAAACATTCAGCTTTCAGAAAACTTTCAAAGGATTATAAGAGCTGCATTCAGCGCCTTGAATGCCACATAACTCACGGCTGCTAACAAATTACCTGCAATCTAATTGAATTATGTCACCTGGCAGTGGATCCATCTCCATTTGCCGTAATTTACAACTGGACCGCATCTAGACACTATCATCTACATTGGTTTGTAGACTCTAACAGTCTCTTGATGACTAAAATTTCGGAAATCTTAAAGGAAGATTATATGTCTACGATTAGAACTATTCTCTGTGCGCTGTATACTAAAAATACAGCATGAAACCTAATAAATGCACAACGCCATTTTGAAAAATTTCTAAAAACCTGATCAACATTAATGACTAAAATTTCGGAAATCTTAAAGGAAGATTATATGTCTACGATTAGAACTATTCTCTGTGCGCTGTATACTAAACATACAGCATGAAACCAAATAAATGCCCATCGCCATTTTGAAAAATTTCCAAAAACCTGATCAACATTAAAATCTATACTTATTTAAACAATTGTCAACCTTACTTACAAAATTTCACACAAATCGGGTGAGTAATGTGTAACTTGTAGAGGAGAACATAAAGCCAGACAGACATACGAACGATTTTTTAGGGTAAATTGTACATTCGTCACTGTTGGAAATGTGTCACCTAAAAACGTTGTGTATATTCATCATCCATTTTTTTATTGTAAACTCGTCACTTATTAATTTCGAGCACAGTAAATTCGTCACCTGTTTTTTTTTTTTGTGCAGACAACAACAAATATGAAACACCGAATAAAGTAAATTCATCGTATATATTTCTTTGAAATTACTACAATAGTTTAAGATTTTCACTTCATTAGGTAATTTAAGTAAACGGACATTTAATATAAAACTTAAAGATGAGATGAATACCTAAACTGAAAAGCGCCGGTCCCAGGGGATCGCCTTGCTGTACTCCTGTAGATAATAAAATAGTATTCTTTTCGTAAAATAATTTAAGAGGTGATGAAACGCAACGATTAATGCAAGGAAAAAGTTAAGGAATATGGGTTGATGATACTTCTTGCAACAAGGCGTTCCTATCTATTGAATTTAAAGCATTCTTCACGTCCACTTTAAGCAGTACCTCTGCGCAGTTATTATTCAAAAAGGTGCGCACAGAGTGTACTGCTTCGCAACCGCTCTTACTGTATCTTCTCGCAACCGCTCTTACTGTATCTTCCAGTACCAAATTGCTTGAAAAGACAAACTGAATGAGCCCGAACACGGTGGATTTATCTTGTTTAGTTTAGGAGTTCTTGTAGCCACCTTCCGGCACCATCTTGCATCATGCAGTACCAAAGTGCTTGCAAAAGACAAATCGTATGAGCCCAAACACGGTAGATTTATCTTGTTTAGTTTATGAGTTCCTTCGGCCACCTTCCGGTTCCATCTCTGCTATAGGACTATTTGAAAGTACACCTTTTCAAACAAAACAGATTTTTTTTTAAATTTTAATTTTCGATTAATATAAAAGATTACGATAAATTAAGAACCTCCCCGTTTTTTAATTCAATATATATATATATATATATATATATATATAAGTTATACGCCTTAGCTACAATAGTCCCTAGGGCCCCGAAGCAGCCAGCTGAGGAAGCAACCGGGAAAGCACTAAGATTAGAGAGAGACGCCTTAGTTACTAAATCCATTAAAGAAACAATTTTCCACATAGCATATTCATTCAATGTTGAGTACTTGTGTCTTTATGCGACTATAGATCAAGATCGTTTAGTGCTTGCAGCAGAGCTTTGCAACTATAATTGTGTGCCGTACTTGTGGAAAACGCACACACGTGCACCTAGTTCGCGGCGGCGCGGCGTAGAGCGATGTTTGTATAGCCTTCGACTGACATATATTTTGCATTCTTATCAATTTATGGATCAACAGATGGATTAGCAGATACATTTTTAATATTAATATTGAATGTAGAACATTCTATTAAGTTAAAGACCAAAAAAGCCTTTTATTTGTTATGTTTTAAATAGATAATAGTAATAACCATTTGCCTTTAAATCCATTTTCCATCTGTACGCCTACCATTGCGTTAAAAGTGGTCTTTGGGTATTATGGCCCTACGCTTCGTCTGCCCCATTATAGATATAGACGTGCCAATGTATCTATTTACTCCATTACAATGTATCCAAAACTTTGTACAACATACAAAGCGTACGTACAAGCGGTACAATACACCGTACACTGTAGTGTTGATTCAATACACTTTCAATATATCGAGTTTGAGGTCCTCATAGTTGAGAAATATTTGCTTTGAACTCAAACTTTGCTGTCAATAGTATGAGCAAGTTGAAGGGGCTTTTCCCTAAGGACCCTGTAGCTGTTACGTTGTTGTTATAAACTCCTAAAGTACTCACGTTCGAGTATGCATTTGATGTTTGCTTCTATTTGCACTGTACAAAATGGAGCAAGTAAATGTTGTTGGAAATAGTTTTATTCCAGTTCCCTAGAGAATATGGTAGGTATTAAAATATTTTAAAGTTATTAATTATCTCTTATTTACTACAGCTATTGACTCACTTTTAATGAAATAATACTCTTATAATTATTTTAACAATAACTTTTTATCCACTTGTATGCTGGAATCATCATCATCCGAGCGTATTCCCGGTTGCATCCTCAGCAGTAACGCTTCACAGCCCGGGGTCCGCTACCTAACCAAGGAAATTTGACGAGGTTACTGGTTTTTACACAGAGCGACTGCCGTCTGACTACCGCAACCCAAAGGGCAAACCAGGAACCAATCCTTGGATAGTTTGATGATCAAACGCTAGGTGGCGTTCGAGACCCACAGTTTTACGTGCCTTCCGAAACACGGAATCATCTTTCTTTTCGGATAATCAGGTGATCAAGCCTGCAATATCCTATCCAGACAGGAAACAACTTTTAACAAAGTATGCTTCCCAGTGGGAATCGAACCCATGACCTCCGGGTCACAAGGCGAACGCCTTGACCACTGGACCACGGAGGCAGTCACTTGTATGCTGGAATACCTAACAATATTTAGAAACAATGCATTTTCGCATCAATCTACGCATCGGCATAAAAAAATGTATCAAGATAAATGTTAAGATTTTTATTTATAAATTTCTGGATTATCTACAGAATTTGGCAGCCATTTAGATCTTAATTCTTTTGACAGATATTGAACTTGGCTTCCATTTTCATATTTATGTTTTTAGTGGGATATCACTGCTTTTTGTAAATTAATTTATTCAAAGGTAAATATTATAATTTTTTAAGTCTGTCTATTTAAAATATAGTAATAATTCTTATTTAAATTTGAGTTAATTTTATTAGTTAAAAAAATAAAGTTTATTCAAAAGTTGTTAACTAAAAAAAAAATAAGAAAAGTTACTATAAATTTATAGAAATTTTCCCATTATAATTTAAGTTAACTGTATTAGTAAACAACGTTTAAAAAAATTTATATACAAAAAGTATTGATAATGATATCCCACTAGAAACATAAATGGGCAAATGGAAGCCAAGTTCTAAATGTTGTCTCTTACAATTTTGATAGGAGCTTTACCTAATAAAATTAATTGATTGAAAATACATAAAAATATCAATTCTAGGAAATTAACAGTTTTGCCTTAAAGTTTTCCTAAATGCCTTATATCATCTTTACACATCATATGAAAGTGGGTTATGATTTTGATCATGGATGGATATGTTATAGAAACCAGTTTGTAAACATTAATATATCTATAACTGTTCGAACTACATTATTTAATTTCAAGATAATCTAGAGGACTTTAACGCTACATGTGCTAAAATTTCATATAGGTTTCTAGTTGTGAAGGGGGTGTAAATACATACACGGCTGCTGTGTCGCCAGTTCCTTTCTTGAAACTTGGCTTTGACACGCTACCGTGTGTCTTAATTTAAGTCACCTTTGACTTAATAAGAAGAAGTATATAATTCAAGATGTGGAAATAAGGAATATTTTTATATGTGTATATACGACACGTTCAGTTTTGAATTATTAATCAAGTTTATGTACGCACTGATAATATAATTACTAACGTAAGACTTGGCATAGCACGGTAATAGAAAACTTTTACCCGGTGACAGTACAAAAAAAGTTGATTAAATCCCCTAATAACCTTTTACTTGACGGTAATTAATGCTAAATTTCAATTTCTTTTTTATTAAATTACAATATCCTGTAATATTAAATTTGTCGTTATTCCCGTGTTTCGTGAATAATCGGTTTCCCTGCATTTTCTTTTTCCGGTTGTTACAAGCTCTCATTATTTTTTAAACAATGTTCCAGGGTAAGTAATGTCCTTGTTGCATCCGGGTGTGATCCTAATAAAAATAGTGGTAATTAGTAATAGCTAGCATAGTTTTAGCTGGTTTAGCACAAGTCTTCGTGATATTACTAAATTAGTTTGTTACAACGTTTATTCATTATTCAGTTCTAAAATGAAATGTATTTTATTTTTACACAAAGCACAAAAATAATATCGAACACTAAAGTTGAACGTATCTCTGATACAGCACAATTGCATAGTCTAAGAGTGTCTGTTGGATTTCGTCTTAATACCTGTTTAAGGCGTATAAAGGTTCTGACAAAAACATATAGAGCAAACAATTGGGTGACGTGTATTATTATACCTAAAGATAAAGGAAAATAATACTTCTGAAGACATGACACTCAAATATCAAATGCATATGATACCTTTTTCCTGGTCTGATCTTATATAAAATCCTTTAAATATACTTATGTAAAACTATGTAACATTAAAACACGTAGATTTTTATGTATTATTATAAATGTTTCTACTCAGGTATTATTATTAAAAATTAAAATTAATTATTATATTATTTAAAATTAAGTAATTACTCTTTTCAATTATATTTTGTAAAAAATATATTTATCGAAGTTACATAATATATTTACATCGTATTTTTTGCTATTATTATCTATAAAAGTTTATTTATAAGTACCAGAGAAGCGCGCAATAGGAACATGTAAGCCTAAGGGCAAAACGAGGGTTCATTACATTACATCATTAATCACAAACACACTCAACATGAAGTGGACCAATAAGGTAGGTAAATTGTAAAATCTCTAGATTTCTTTTAATTTTTTTATAGAAAACAATTGGTTGTAGCGTCCTAGCAATAATTTGCTAGCTATTAATTTAAATACTGGCTAATGGAGTGTAGTTGCAGCGTTGTGTTGTGATCAAATTTTGAACAATTCCACGGGATCTACACACTTTCCCGGGATATAGTTATTATGTTTTAATCCAGGTACATTGTCTATATATATGCTTAATTTCATTCCAATCAATTCAGCCGCTTAGGTGTGACATAAACAGGCACACATCTATATATTATAATACGATAGGATGTGTGATTTATAATATTAATACGATAGGATGTGGCACTGGCGTTACACGTTTGTTCAGAAATACGAGTATAAGAAATCACAATCTAATTAAAGTTATATATAAATAGAACCGTACTGTCAGCTTTGCGGCTACAAATTTACTTTAATTTTTCTGATTATTAGCACGAAGCATATGTACATTAAAAAAAGGGAACAATAAACATTTATGAGTAAATATACAAGAATGTCAATTAAATTTCCTAAAATAACTTTACATATATTAAGGACACTGGCTAAGTATTAGAGATAAGTTTAAGTGTTTAATAGTAGATACTAACTACTACTACTAAGTGTTTAATAGTAGATACTTAAATCACGAGCGAAGCGAGGGATTTAAGACAGAGTCCTGAGTGTAGCGATGGATTTAAGTTCACCCAAGACTAAGACAGCTTTATCACCGAGGAAAATACTCTACTTTTCGTACCATTAGCGAAAAAATAAAGACAATAATAACAAGAGATAAGCATTTATTAAAAATAATAACAATTAAATGTAAAAGTTGACATTGGAAACATTAGTCCAATTATTGATAGAGAGAGTCACATTTTTGTTCGGTACATTTATTGTTGACGAGTTGATTTGAGTATTTCTCTGTTCTTGCGTCTGAGGAACTTGCGTTTCATTATAGATGGTATACGTCGGAGATAGTGGCGGTGTTGCATCGTGAGTTATGGACGAAGATGAGATGCTGGAAGTTGATGGTCGTGGCTCTGATGGATTAAGTTTTATGTATTTGTTAATTTGACTGCTTAATGTGGTTTTATTCGCCATTGAGCTTTCGATATAACACTCAGCTACTCCATCAGAGCTCCAACCACCATATCTTTTTATTGACGTAATGTCCGCCCCTGAATCCGCCAAGAAAGTTGCCGAAGTCCTCCTAAAGCAATGACCGGTGTAGAGTTAAACATCTTTAAGTTTCAAATACTTAGCAATTTCCTTTGGCATATTGTTAATTTTATTTTTGCCAATGGCTTGTCGAGTACATTTCCCATTCCGATAGTTTAGAAAAAATCTATTGTTTTCTATGTTGGTGGGACGTAATGCTTGGTATTTATGAACGATTTTAGTATATTGCCCCTGTACAACAAATGACCGATTTTTCTTTGTCTTTGTTTCTTTTACATTAACCAGCAGCAACTCATTGGAATGATTTTCCACGTCCTCCACCTTTAAGTTTACAAGTTCACATCCGCGGCAAGCACCATTGACTCCAAAAATTAAGGCCACCTATAACAAAGATAAAAACAGGTAAATATATAGAATAATTACCATTACTAAGATACGAAAAATTATTAGTTAAATCTATTTCTACTTACTTTTGTGACAAGAAAAATTACGTCAAGAGCTTCATTAGGAAATTTATCCACATTTTGAGTCGTAAAAACTTTAGACTTCTTTGCGCAATGCCCTTCTGATTTTCTTTTTAAAAAAGCTAGTAATTTGGTGAATCTATTTATTTCTATGCTGTGTTTGATGCTTATTGTAGCCTTCAGTTTTGAGTATATGCACCAAAGTGTATTCAGATTCTTCGTCTTGGATAAATAATCAAAATAGACAAGAAGTACTGATTCCGAAATTGATAGGCCTTTCTTACTTCTCCACGTTGAAAATTCATCATAAGTTTTTAAATAATTTTCCTTGGATTTCGTTGGAAGCAAATTATTTATAATTGCGGCAGCATTTGAACTGATGGAATCCGACAATTCACTGTCACTGTCGCTTTGCTTTGACATCATATTTTTAGAATATTATTATTTTTAGAATATTAACTTATTTATAAAAATAAATTAAAATAAACTATACGTTTACGTATTTGAAGAAAACAAAAACGCGGCAAATTCCTAGACTAATATTTTTCTGCCGGAAAAAGCAAAAATATCAAGCTCATACGGCCCCGTCGGTATTCGTAATTTTATTTAATAATCATAACTGCGATATCTTAAAATTAATCCTAAAAAAGCGTATTCCTTTTCAAAGAGATATATAATACGTTAATTAATTTTTATCCAGTTACATAAAAAATACAAAATGTTTTACGTTGTAAATAAATATAGGTACGCAGAAAACTTGGCTGTATGTGTTAGACGCAAATGACCCTTTGCTTTTTCTTTTTGGAAAACTTAACAGCTAGTGTAAACAAACAATGACATAACATGATTTAGTTTTTTATTTTATTAAATTTAAGTGGTTTTGTGGATTTTGCGGATACATGTTGTCGACTCAAAATCGTTATTTTTTTACGCTTAACAATATAGAAATGATTTCAGTTCAGTATAAATTTCGGTAAGTATTCCAAACTTAAACCACATTCTCCCTCTAGAGGATGAATGAAATTCAGTACAATTTTCTTTCCCTATTTTCATTCTTGGTCTAGAGGCTGAATGAAATTCAGTACATTTTTCTTTCCCTGTTTTCAACAGATTAAAAATGACTATTGTTATGTTCGCTTCTTGTGCCATAGAATGTGACTTTTTTGAGCAAGTGGTACGAAAATGCACTTTATGTGTTAACTATGGTTTTAATATATTTTACGTGTCTGTAGTGTGTGCACATTGTAATAAATGTGGATATGTTTCAAATTAACTTCTACAATACTATGAATGTCTAAAATTATCTTTTGTGGGTTATAAAAGATAATTTGCTCAACAATAGAACAACGATAATAATTTGAACAGAAACACAACAGAATGAAAACAGAAATTTCACAGTTAGTATCCTTTTCATTGGCATATTCTGAAATAACATTACACTTCACAATCACATTAGTGTATAAAGTGTATTACATACATTACGTATTAATTTCGGAAACATGTTAATTACTAAATGACTTAGTTTCTTTTAATATTTTAATGGTAATTTAAAATGATAACCAACTTTTCTTTTTTTTTGTAGCCTATATGGGTCCACTGTTTAAGTCTCTCCAAATGAAGACAAGATTTTTCCATAATCTTCACGCTGGGCAGATTATTTGGTGATTGTGTTAAATGGTCCATATGAATCATCAATATCATCATTCTCATTTTAACTGTTTGACATCCACTGTTGGAAATAAGTTTGCATGAAGAATTAAGTATCTAGCAATGATAAAGAACAAGTAGGTACCTCTGTATAAATACTTTACCTAATGAGTAAAGTATTTATACAGAGGTACATTGCTCAACTTTGAAAGTAAGATTTATATTTTTATTATAATGAGTACTTTCATTGGTTCCACTTTTTCTTCTTTACAATCAACTGCTATATTAATACCCAATACACTACTACAAACTACAAATTTTACAACTAATAGGTAACTATATATCCAGGTTATACATTCAAATTCCAAACATTCTAAATTTTTAATCTGTTCGGTGAAAATTTAACTCGATTCTGAATTGTACAGTGAGTTTGCGCATCAGAATCAACTCGCAGATAAAATTTGACACTTCCTGTTGTATCTAACAAGGAAAGATAACTTTTACGAGCTCGCATGGATATGAATAATGCATAAAACAGAGAAGCAGCTAATTGCGAAGCGCAATGAAACCGGCGACAACAAATGCGCGAATTAAGTCCATGTGCATTAAAATGTATGGCGCTTGTCATTATAGTTCAGAGGTAGTTGTGACCACTAATTTTACGATTGATTACGTGTTGAGTGACAATGACTCGTCAATTGGAATAACGTGAACAGTAATTTTTAATGAAATTTAGATGATTTGCATAAATTCAATTATGCGTAGTACGTTTTTTGCATATAATTTCACGTATTTAAATAGTTGGCGTATCCAGAATACAGTATAATTTAATGTTCATCATCATTCGCAGCCTGAAATATTCCACTGCTGGGAGCTTGTTTCAATGAATACTTCTTGTCAGGGTTCTTCGCCACTCTCATCTATGTTTGATCTGCCATGTTTCTAACTCAGTTTTAACCTAAGACTCCTCTACATCTTTTCCTGTGGATGAGGAAGAGGCTACTAAAGGACGCACACAATTTCCGTCAATTGCAAACTTAACCTTAGAAGGTTCTGTTACGCATGTGATGGATATGAAAAATACATAAAACAGAAAAGCAACTACTTAATTACAAACAGAAACAGAAATGAAATTGACGCAATAACTTCTCGGCCCATGTACCTGTAGGTACAATAAGATTCTCCGTCGCCTGTCATTATAGTTTCAGAAGTAGTTGTGACCACTAATGTTGCGATTGATTGCGTATTGACAATGAGAGCGAAGTGGAATACAATGTGGACTGTAATGACTAATGACATTTGGATGATTTGGATAAA
Organism: Acrobasis suavella; assembly: GCA_943193695.1. NCBI lineage: Eukaryota > Metazoa > Arthropoda > Insecta > Lepidoptera > Pyralidae > Acrobasis > Acrobasis suavella. The sequence continues at coordinate 9,860,274 of OW971939.1, forward strand.
TTAAACTGTGCGAACGTGCGTTACATAAAACTTTACAAAATTTTAAACTATCGCGTTGCATCATGACTAAATTAATGCATACGGGAATTAACGCGAAATGTACCTACCTTTTTCATTTATTTTCGCTCACCGACCCAGTCGAAGGGTTGCACGGGTTGGAAAATTTAATATAATATTTTTTGCAAAGTAAGTAACGTATAAATTTAAAATGCTCTACTATGTCTAATCAGAAACGAAAAGGCAGCTTAGGACAATGTTATCTACATAACACAAGCGTAAACGTCTAATCCAGTATAATCGCGTATTAAATTTACGAGGGCTCCACTCGGGAGATATGTATTCTCTAAAACTCATAAGAGCCGTGACATATTCACTCTATAGCCAAAAGAGTCGTAGTCCAGGGATACGAGGCTTTTTGGGGCGGCTAACGGATGAAAAGCAAATGATTGAAAAACGTGAAAGCAGTGGCCGTATGTAACTGGTAGTCTATTTATATTTTACCCAAGCCTAGGTTCACAGGAGCATCATTTATCAGACCGGGGCTTGGGAGCGCCAACGAATTGACTTCTTGCCGCCCCTCACTTCAGCCTTCTCAGCCTGCTGGATTAACCAGCAGCCATTGATCCTAGAAATATGATATGAACATTGCTCAAAAGTATGATACATCATTTGAACACCACCTGAATATCAGACTAAAAATAGGAATCTCTTTAGACAAGACAGTACAAATAAGTCGCTCAAATATTTACCAATATGACAAACTGTAACTATTACTATCTTCTTGTATATTTTCACTTTTCCAATTTCCCTAATTAATTTTTATAAATATGGGCGGCAAAACCCGGGTCAAATACAAGAATACGCTACTGCAAAAGAGCGAGTCAACTCGTTATTGTTTAGTTAATGCAAGTTGCAAGGGAATTGGGGTGAATACGACGCCTAATCGGCCAAGTTTGGATGGATCTACGAAGAGCTGCCAATAAAGACAATACAAGGACTTAACCCGTTCCATACAAGTTTCGCATGAAATACGCGACCCGGGTACGAAATGGCACTTGTCACTCAACTTCGTGCGTATTTTATTTAGCGGTGGGACAGTAAACTAAAAACTATTTTGAAAACATTTTGAGGCATGAGGTTATAACAGGTTAACGCAAAAGGTTACATACATTTAATTCTTTGGATGTATGTTAATATTTTCATTCTTAATTTGACATATTATTGCGGAAGACAACCATGCGGAAGAGGTGCACATCCTTAGTGTCATCCAACGGGTCAGGACCAGCCCCAATACACTCTTGCGGTTGTCAACAGGTTTGACTGTCAGTACATACATTAATTCTTTGGATGTATGTGAAGATTTTCATTCTTAATTTGACATATTATTGCGGAAGGCAACCATGCGGAAGAGGTGCACATCCTTAGTGTCATCCAATGGGTCAGGACCAGCCCCAATACACTCTTGCGGCTGTCAACAGGTTTGACTGTCAGTACATGTGCCTGTCTAATTTCAACTACATTTATAGAATTCCGTACTAAAATGACGTACGTGCGTTTGTCTGTCTGTCCGTCCGCCTGTCACAGCCAATTTGCTAGGAATTTACTCGACCAAATCTGGTGAAATTTGGTAGGATGGTGTAATCCTATGACCTAAACACAGATGTGCAAAGTAAATAAATATTTTTTTTTAATTAAGGGTTATTTTCGGGGGACAAATTAGAAAAAAAAAGGTTTTGCAAACCTTACTGCGACATGCATGTATCAAATAAAAGGACTCATTATGAGGATCTCAAATATATTTTTGTTATTATTGTAAAATAAATAGTCTTGATTTAATTCATAAAAGAAGACGAAAATTGACTATTCCTCCCCCCCCCCCTAATCACTGAAACTACTGCGCTCAAATTTTCGAAAAAAATACAACGTTTCGAGAAAAGGTAGGTAGTGCCCTTGCGCTCCGCTTGGCTCGTCTTGGCGGGGGCACTCTTGTGCCCCCAGATATAGTTCATCGCTTGAAGATTACAGGAAAAGCTATAAAATTCTATGAACTGAAAATAAAGTGGTAAACTCAATAAAATTCGTTCACTTACGGAAAACAGTTCACTAAAACACCACTATATAGCGCCCGTAGTAGATAACTCGCTTTTTACTGTAAGGATTTCAAATGTGATATTTTGTATTAATTTAAAAACTTTGTTCGTAACTGTACAAAAATGAAAAAACGGAACCTTTATAGGATCACTCTTGCGTCTGTCGGTCCGTCTGTCTGTCACAGCCAATTTACTCCCTATCTACTGGACTAAATCAGGTGAAATTTGATTAAATGGTGTAATCCTATGACCCGAACGCAGATGTGCAAAGTAAATAAAATATAATAACCATTCTCGAATCCACTTGAACACACACTAAAAAATTCATCAGAATCGGACCAATCGTTTAGGAGAAGTTTCATTACAAAAACACCCAAAATCATCTTATAGTAAATCATAACCATCCACTTGAAGATACACATTTTTTTTATTAAATATCGGTTTAGCCCTTTAGGACGAGTTTAATCACAAACACACGCACAGAAGATTTATATACCTATAACACCTATATACGTAGGTATACAAAGAAGCGTAACGGAAAAATCTTACAATTTTTCTCGCCTAGCCCCCTCCGTACCACCGAAAACGAACTTCATGCCAAAAAGTTGTTCAGACAAAAAAGTTGCGTCTAAATAAGAATAACAAAAAAGTTTATGACATTTTTGATTTTTCTTCGAAATGGCTAAAATATGATATTTTTAATGTTTTCGACCCCTATTTTGCACTATTTTGAAAAATTTTCAAAAAACTGAATCTACAAAAAAAATTATGATATTTCCGAACCTTCTCACAAAATTTCACGAGAATCGGTTAAGAAAGCGACCTGAAGGCAAGAACAGCCGGACAGAAAGCATTTTTGGCCCCCAACCCAAACCCAATCTCAAAACTGAGACGGTTCGCTTGCTCGCTTAATTTTATTATTTGTTTTCCGGTACACAATGACCTCTAAACAAATGGACGAATATCATAGGATATTTATAATATCTCTTGACCAATTATGATACGGTTTCTTTTTTTGTTTGAAAGCAGACATGAAGGGGTTACTTAATTTAAGAAAAAAAAAACAGTAGTTTCTACCTAGGTACGTACTCAAGTACTTCCACCCTCTTTCGGCCTATTAATTTTTTCTCCCACTCTGTACACATTGTAAAAAACACGTTTTGATCTATCGCTATAAAATAACTAAAAACCATAAAAAGCACTTTATAAACAAAACCTCGTTTTACATGAAATCTTTACTCTTTCTCACACAACAATTAGCATTTTAATAACCTTCTTTTTAGTCAACGAGCGATGCTTGTGCATTTTTCATTATAAAGGATTCGCAATTTGCATAATCATGTTTCCATTAAAACGAACACTTTTCAGAGATGTCTTTCTACTTCATACAATAACTGGACTGCGTGATAAATTACTGTTCAGTGTAGAAAATAATGTTTTTTTTAAATATTTAAAACAAAGTTCTAAAGTGCTTCTATGTTATTTTTGTTATAAATATACGTATTGGCACTTATATTGTGTATATTATTGCGTACTCAACTACAAGCTCTATGAACAAACTGTTAATAAATGTAAAGAAGTCGTGAGTTCACAGTTTACTAACTATCTACTTAGATATTGTTAGTATAGTAGTGTAGCTTATGTTAACGATATAATTATATATTTTTTCTGCTCCTGTACTGTTATCTGTCTTTTAAATGGTCCCGAACACTAATATAAGAACAAAGATTACATGATTCAGAAAAGTCTATAGTCCAATCCTAATATAATAGCACATGTGTCGTTATTTCTCCAAAACGATACTCCTAGCCTATAACTTTTTTTCTTTAGATCTACCTTACTGCCAACATAATAAAATCGTTATTTTAACATATGGTGCCATTTTTCATACGTGGAGTCACTGAACAAACGGTTTTTTGTATGAAAAACATTCGTTTAAGTGACTCCATGTTTCAAAAATGGCACTTTTAGTCACTAGGAAGACGTCAATAAAAAAAGTCTTCCATAGATACCTAGTATCTACCAAACATATGGTAGTATTTCGTACTTTTCTTTGTTTATTTTTATATTTATTTTAGTAAATGTAGTCGTAGTAAAATTATTGTGTGCAACGTTGTATAAGTAGTAAAAAAATGCTCAATGGCGTCAATTTACGATGCTCGCCAAGGCTCTCATCGTAACCTGCGCCACTCGCATTTTTAACCCTCCTTATACAACTGTTGCATAAAATATTATAATTTACATCTACCAATTTATTTACGTTAAAAAGTGTGTGTATGTTACACACTTTTTAACGAAAATTTTCTTCATATACTCCTACTATATATGAACAAAAATATTGTTTTTTCAATGTTCACTTCAGTGCTTTATTTTTTAAGATAAAAAGAGAAAAAGCTTTTTTAAATCCTTAAAACTATTTTATGAACTACTAGCTTTAACCCGCGACTTCGTCCGCGTAGAAGTAGAAAATAGTTCTAATAAGATTGTTAATTGTTCTTTTTACGTTATTAATGTTGTGATAACATATGAATTATTATGTTAAAATGTTTGAATACTTATAAAATATAACATTTTTTTATTACAACGTAGAGATTTAAAGGCCTAGCAGACCCGGCGAACGTCCCTCTCCCGCTCCCTCTCCCGTTTCCTTCCCGTTCCCGTTCCCGTACCTAGAGAGAGCGACGGGATTCTTCAAAATAGTTAAACTAATCTTGTTTCTCCATACAAACTTCGAACCCCCATTTCTCCCCCTTAGAGGTTGAATTTAGAAAAATCCTGAAATACATACTTACTCATTTACCATCATGAGTACTCCTGCGAAGTTTCGAATAAAATAGTCTAACTAATCTTGTCACTCCATACAAACTTTGGACCACCGCTTGGACGTTTTTAAAATTTTTTCTTAGTGTATTCCTAGACCGCATAAAAAACCTATGTGCCAAATTTGGAATCTCAGACCATACGGTTTCAGCTGCGCGTTGATCGATCAGTCTCTATCTACTATATCCCTGTTCCCTATTCCCTATTCCCTATTCCCTGTTCCCTGTTTCCTGTTTCCTGTTTCCTGTTTTCTGTTTCCTGTTTCCTGTGTCCTGTTTCCTGTTTCCTGTTTCCTGTTTCCTGTTTCCTGTTTCCTGTTTCCTGTTTCCTGTTTCCTGTTTCCTGTTTCCTGTTTCCTGTTTCCTGTTTCCTGTTTCCTGTTTCCTGTTTCCTGTTTCCTGTTCCCATTCCCGTTCCCGTTCCTGTCATTTGCTAGACCGAAAGAGAGCGACGGAACGCTTCAAAATGGTTAAACTTATCTTATTTACCGCCGTGATTACTCTTGCGAAGTTTCAAATAAAATGGTCAAACTAATCTTGTTTCTCCATAAAAACTTTGGACCCCGTTTCATCCCCTTAGGAGATGAATTTTGAAAAATCCTGAAACACGTTTTTACTTATTTACCGCCGGGAGTACTCTCGCGAAGTTTCAAATAAAATGGTCAAACTAATCCTGTTTATCAATACAAACTTTGGACCCCGTATCGCCCCTTTAGGGGGTGAATTTTGAAAAATCCTTTCTTAGTGCACCCCCATAAGGAACCTATGTGCCAAATTTGGAGTCTTTAGACTCAGCGGTTTGGGCTGTGCATTGATATGTCAGTCAGTCAGTCAGTCAGTCAGTCATTCAGTTTCTTCTTTTATATATATATATATAGTTTTTTTACAGTTTAAAGTGAGAACGTGAAGCTTTTCTACGCACATTTGCGAAAACGGCCACTTTTGGCAAATGTGCGTAAAAAAGCTTCACGTTCTCACTTAAAACTATAAACAGTACTTAGTTCATAAAATAGCTTGAAGGTTTATCAAGTGTCTGATCAAGACAAAATTTTAAATGATATCGCCGTTTCCTTTCAAATAGGGCAGCACTGGAGCCCGAAAAATTCAGGTAGCCCCTTAAGATAACATCTTTGAAGTTTATGTGATTTTTTACTGCGAGCGTTGTCTGACACTAAGAATAAGAGATGTGTTCAGGAATTTTAAATTCTTTTAAACTCTTCATAATACTCGCCCTTGGTAAGGCCTACCACAGAGAAAAAATAACGTACAGACTTTGCCCTGGTCCTTTTACCCTAGTTAAGATATATATACCTACCTAATGAGGAATATATAAACTTAGTAGTAAGTTTTTTTCTATATAATAGGTTGGGGAAAAAGTCTTTTCGCATTTTATATGAAAATACAAAACATTTTTTAATATACTTTATTTACATTTAACTAAAGTATGTAGGTACCATTTTGTTTGATAACTTTTTGCCATCTTATAGGTAGGGACATGATCCCATTGCTATAGACATTTTGGGGCTTCTGATCAAAAAACTGCGTCAAGTAGTTTTGGCAGTCCTCTCGTGATGTTAACCTGACACTGCCTAAAGAATTCTAAAGAGACCGAAACAGGTGGAAATCTGAAGGTGCCAAATCAGGACTATACGGCGGATGCATTAACACTTCCCAGCCAAACTCTCTTAATTTTTGCTGAGTGGTTAAAGATGTGTGAGGTCTAGCGTTATCATGATGAAAAACCACACCCCTTCTGTTGATTAATTCCGGCCGCTTTCTCTCAACTTCTTGTTTTAATATTATCAGTTGTTCGCAGTAGAGTTCTGAATCGATGGTCCTGCCTGGTGGTAACAGCTCATAATGAATAATGCCCTTCCAATCCCACCACACACACAGCATCATCTTGATGCGAGTTAACCCGGGTTTCGGGTTTCTTCAACTTCACAGTCTGTAAAGCCTGACCGGCCTTTGACCATGACCTTTTTCGCACTTTCTTGTCGTACGTGATCCACTTTTCATCACCAGTTATCAATTTCTTCAAAAATGGTTAGGTCTCATTACGTCGTAATAAAGAATCACAAATGAGTACACGGCTCATCAGGTTTCTTTCAGAAAGCTCGTGAGGTACCCAAATATTGAGCTTTTTTGTGTACCCATTTTTTTCAAATGCCCCTAAACTGTTTTGTGGTCAATTCCCAGTTCTTCAGCTACGTCGTAACTACTGATATGCCGATCTTGCTCCACTTTTTCAAAAATAGCATCCATTTTATCCGTAACAGGGCGACCAGAGCGACGTGCATCTTTGACATCAAAATTTCCGGATTGAAAACGCTTAAACCAAATTTGTGCTACTCTCACAGACACTGCACTAGGTCTATAAACATCGCAAATTTTTTTTCGCGACTTGCGTTGCATTTTTACCTTTTTGGTAATAAAATTTTAAAATGTCTTCATTAGATTAAAAAATTTCTTCATTAGATTCACTCATCTTGACGGTAAGAAAAACAAATGAAAATGACGCATTTTCCTAATTTGAATTCGGAATTATCTTCTTTAAAATTTAAACTTTTAAATGATACCAAAACCAGCCAGGTACAAATAGTATAGCCAAAGTGGTTTTATTACAAGTTCATACATACTATATGCGAAAAGACTTTTTCCCCAACCTAATATTAACATCGTATACTATGAAAGTATGATAGTCATGTTTGTCCAATTTAATTAAAAAGAAGCAAGTAACGGGTCAAAATAAGTTTTTCAAGCAGAATTGAGACAAAGCACGAAGTAAATAAATAGTTTAAAGTGATAGAATAATGCACGTAGGCGACACTACGGATAAAAGTTGTCGTCTCATAAACATCTTTATGACCAACCAACATGTGCCAAAAAAATAATTTCCCAGTTTATAAAACTAGTTTATAAATCACATGGAAGTTGGTAATAAGTTTCGGCCGTAGCCTCCATAAACGAGGAATAAAACTTGGCGACTTTCTTTTTAATAGACCCCATTAACTTGTCGAGGGTAAAATTATTAATAAGTACTCTTAGCTGATGCCCGCGTGGACTTTATGACTCCGGAGTATTAATACTTGTAGAAGTAAGTATATGTCGGCGCCTCGTTAGATTTGGCAGAATCCATTATAAAATAAAACAAAAACGTTTAACTTTACACAGTATGACAGTAATTTATTACTTTTAACTTTTCATAAAAACATTTTTTTCTACACAGTCATCAGAAAATGTCATTGTCTCCCAGAGTACGGTCAAAAACAATGTTATTAAAATTATTTTAGTCCAAGTTACAAACATAATTTTGCTTTGTACTTTAAAATTACCAAAATAATATAAATTATCTATACATTTTAACAAAAACTTTTAATATGACTTTATTTATTTATTTATTAAATCTTTATTGACCAAAAAGGTACAAAAGGTGGACTTAATGCTAATGCATTCTCTACCAGTCAGCCTTAAGGAAAAACAGAAATAAAACTTTACTTTACTTTATTTATTTAATTAGTCACAAAAAATACTAAAATTGAACGGAAGTGAAAAGATGATAAAATAGCACACCGACATCTTCCAATATTGTTACTTTTACATATTTATTAATTTAATACAAAATTCTGTATAAATATTATCTAAAATTAGTTTTAAATTTGTAAACAACTAATTATTGATTTGTATTAGGTTCTTATTAATACTAATTTCAATAAAAAGCTATTAAAAACATTTTACATAGTTTCTCTAGATGTCACAAAATATCTAAACAGGTTTACAAGTGATCACTACTAGATGGCAGTAAAAGCTCGCTCCCACATATATGTACTCAATAAAATATTTTTTCATTTCATATTAACTTGGTTCTGCATCAGGTGTTCTAGATCTTCGATTTTTATATCTATAAAATGTTCATCAGGCTGAACAACTTTTGCTAAGGCGTCATTTTTATATTTCTTATTATAATCCAGTTAGCTGGACCATTATCGTTGTGCTTTAGGTGTTCCATTTTCCAAAATCAATTAAACCCTATATGTTGCCCAGGCTTGACAGCTTTATAACGAAAAAGTTTCATTGGCATCCGTCCAGTATTTCCGGAGATAAGCAATGTATTGATTGTATGGATCAAGGTACTCGTACTTTATACTAAAGTGCATTTTTCTAAGGACTTTTTCGTCAAAACCGAAAAAGATAATATGTTGATAAAAAAAAATATTATATTAAAAAGACGTATGAAACCACACACTTGGCGAGAAAATTGTGACGAGTCCAAATAATATTGATTAGATTTTAAGATTAATAGGGACTTACAGCATCTCTAAAATAATTAATAATTTAAATATAAAAAATAATCTACACGTAATGTTAATATTAATTATTACAAAACTTATTAATGTCTAAAAGTGCCTGCAAAGGCCTAAAATTACTAAATAAATCATATTCTTATTTGTAAATATCAGTGTGTAATGAGTATTAGTTTTATTCTTAATTTAGTTTAAAATAAATAAAAATTTATTCCTACTATTTATAAATGATACAAAAAACAATAATATTCAAGAACGTCATTTCTATCATGTTTTCGATAAATACACGTTTCTTGAGTTTTAATCATATTCTTGAATTTGATGTAAGAAGATATATAAGAGATTATTGTCCAGCAATAAAACAGCACGGAACAAGTGAAAAAAGGAATATTATAGAATTTGAACAAAAAGATACACCAGGTGCTGTGACCACAGACCACATTTGCCGAGGCCCGGCGCTCGCCATGCCTAGGTTATATCATAACCTATGAGGGGCCCCGCCCCCTTTTTGCTCTTTATTCTGCGACTGACATTCGATGCGTGAACAGTGTGTGTGCTCTAAAAGCTAAATTAAATTCAGTATTTAAAATGCCGTATTGTCCTGTGGAACTATGTCGAACGTCAATTGCAACTTCCAGTCTCATGAAAGACGGCATTACATTTCACCGGGAAGTAATAATAAATTAAAAAAACTGTGATAAAATTTTGGAAATATGATTTCAAGAAAAAAATGTTCCCTTATTTTTAAGGGTTGATGTCTTTTTAAAAAGTCTCTGTCTCTCTTCATGTGATTAGCATAAGTTTGTCTCGCTCTGTCTATTTGATAGTGACGAGACACAACACAAAGATAAGGAATTAACTATCGACAACATTTAAACAATTTTATTTTTATTTAAAATTTATTTTATTATATAGATAAACAAAAAGCATATATGTATATCAGATTGCTTGATATTTAAATCTGGTTTGTACAAGACTTCCACTATTAAATAAGTGTAATGATTACAGGGTTTATGTATGTAGTTTTGTATATTTGTCATGCATAGTATATATCATCATCACTGCTGGACATAGATTTCCCCAAAGTATTTTCAAAACGATCGATTGGAAGCGGCCTGCATCCATAATTTTCCTGCAACTATGCTCAGGTCTTTCGCCCACCTAAGGACACCCTCCTAGGGAGTCTTACGCTGCGCTTTCCGTTAAATATAATGTGAGTTTATTTGGTCCATAACTTCGTATAGGTAAACCTATGAAGATTATACACAAAAAAACACAAATATATAACATTATATATAGTATAGTAAAACCGTGTTTAAACGATTGCAATTACTTTATTCCACGTGTGTTTTAATTATATTATAACAAGAATTAGTGTTTGTGCATGCAACCTTATTTTTTTACTGATGATGTTACTATATAATAGAAATAAACATTTATTTTAATTTTTCCATTTTATCGTAAACTCAACGGTGTTTATCGATATCAAGACAATGTCATCCATCACTATGGAGTTACCGGTGACATGTACTTGCTATCGTCAATCTAGGCGTGACCTTGAGCGAGCCAATAAAAACTATAGGACCTTGCCCCGCATCCCGCCAACTTTTGGCGATTTCGTTTTAGTAGTAAAGTCCATGAAAGCGTGGCTATGTGGCTGTGACGCATTACAAACGAAATGCAATTAACGAAGACTAAAGCAAAAATGTATTAAACTACTCGTAATAAACCAACAACATTCTCAACAAAATATCTAACAGCAACTGTTGCCTTGGATAGGAAACATTTCTGTTGAGACGAAGTGGTAGCTAAAGTGGCGCCCTCATTTGAAATAAATTGTTTAAAACGAAATATGGTGGTAATTAAAAATTTGATTTGTATCACTGTCTAGAAAGACCTTTAAACTATTTTATGAATAATCTTTGAAATTATTACTAATAGTCCGTCTACTTTTTAAAACGGGTTTTCGCAAAAATTATTATTTTTTTTTTATTATTCATAAACAGTTATTCATAAAATAGTTTAAAGGTCTTTCTAGACAGTGATACAAATCAAATTTTTAATTATCACCATATTTAGTTTTATTTCAAATGAGGGCGCCACTTTAGCTACCACTTCGTCTTAAATAAATAAATGAATATATAACAAACAGCACTGATTGAGCAAGCCCCAAAGTAAGTTCGAGACTTGTGTTATGGGATACTAACTCAACGATACTATATTTTATAACAAATACGGATATAGATAAACATACAAGACCCAGGACAATTTGAAAAAGACCATTTTCCAACTTGCCCTGACCGGGGATCGAACCCGGGACCTCTGAGTGGCGGACTAGCATGGTGACCACTACGCCACGGAGGTCGTCATTAGCTTATTTGCATCAAATGTTCGAGTAGGTATTAGAATTTTTTGTAAACTTTATGTAAAAAATTATTTAATATCAGGGGTTTAAACTGCTGTTAAAATAATAGAGGTATATATTTTGACGATATATTTCGTTAAAATGGAATAATTGTGTAATACAAAGTAAAATAAATTCAACCTATTGGTACATCTACCTACCTAAATGGATTGAAAAATCAGAATTTTTAGTCACCATTGAGGTGACTTTACTTTCAAGGAGTTTTATTACTTCTGGAATTTTCTTCGTCTCATATTCATAGGCGAAAATGCCGGTAAGCGGACTTTGGGTCAAAGGTGCACAATATTTATTTATTTCATTAGGTACATCTGATAATTGAACTTACGATTTACTGATTCCATGTTAACTATCTTACCATTTGAAATTATTACCTTATATCAACTTAAAATATTAATTAAATTGTGAATTGAAGTCCTTGGAAAAATGCTGCAATGCAGTTTGTTGCCGCTTGTTCTGCACTAGCGCTTAGGAAGCGGTGGAAGCGACAGTAACTTAGCTGTAAGTAACCATTTGACGTCAACAATTGTGAAACAAAACAAAGTAACGATTACTAAGAGATAATTAATATAAATACCTGTCCTATGTTTAATAATATTATATAATTGAATTTGAATTTGGTACGAGTAGATTATAATTAAACTTTTGCTATACCGTTTTCGTTTGTACTAGCAGACGTAGGAGCAATCACTTCAACAGTGTTGCCAGTTGATTTACAACGTTTTATTATTACCCAACTTTTGCGTCCACGGCCCAATTTGAAGAATAAACTGGAATTATGAATGAGTGCAATTTTCTTATTTATGCGAATACTTTGTTATTGCAGCGACATTGCAGTGCGGAATGACTTTTTGCTTATTTTATGTTCGCGCTGGGAGCTCTTTTGGTATTATTATTGCACGTCTGCTTCAGCGGTTTATGGCTCAAAACTAGATACCTATTGTTGAAATATTGTTGACCAAGCGAGCGAATCAAAGCGTCTCAATTTCGACTGGCCGAAAATTCTTTTGTCCGTCTGTCTGTCTGTTCTCGCCTACAGGTCGCATTTCTAAACCGATTCTCATGAAATTTTGTAAGCAGGTTTGGTAATCATATAGATTTTTTTACCCTGAGCCAGTTTTTCGAAATTTTTACAAATCTTGGAAATATGGGGGTTTGTAACTTAAAAAAATCTCACATCTCAGCTATTAATAAAAATCAAATATGTCATTAGACTTTTAAGCTATTGCATATACCTTTTATTGGGGGCCTTGTGCGCGGCCACCGAATCAAAAAATTTCGTAACGAAAATTATACCTAACACTCGTCTAACGTCGTTTCAATTCGGCAGACTTCGGTACGGCGTTTGTGTGCGTGCGACTGACGTATGCGTGTAGACACATAGAAATTACTATATATACTAGCAAAAAAAAATTTTATGGTTCCGAAAGAGATAATCTGGCATAAAACTCATCTTGTGTCCCTTTCTCATTTAAGGGAATTTACTGTTGCAAGAATGAGACTTCGTTAAACGTCAAAATTGAAAGCGTTCACTGTTTGTGAACCCCGAGGGAGGTATGACATGAAAAATATCCACATCGATAAGTAGTCGGTAATAAAAAACTTTTAAATTATAAACAAATTATATTTCACTATTTAAATAATTATAAATCAATGTTTCATCTTTACCCGATTGCGGCGAAGCCAAAAGAAGGGTTGGTTGATAGTAGCAATGTTGGTACGGCCCCTTCAAGTAGTGCGCAACATTAGCCGTAAGAGCTATATAAATAACAAGACAATTCAAAATACTTTGACAAAATTTTTGTGTTCCGTACAAATGTTAATGTGTAATGATTATAGGTTCCGTAAAAAAAAATTAAATAACGGAACCTTTATAGAATCACTTGTGCCTGTCTGTCTGTCCGTCTGTCACAGCCAATTTCAAATGATGCTACTCCCATAATTTCTTTTATAAATAATAACGTGGAAATGATTTTTTTATTTGTATTTTTACCTATTAAACAATTCGATTTCAAATGCACTCTAGCCGATATGTTCACATAAGCTGTTTAAAACGACAAAATTTAAATAATATTATCTAAGGACATTGACTTCTGATCTCGCGACTTTTTTATTTAGCAGTGTCTAGAAACGTAGCGGAAGGCATTTTGCCTTCCGCTACGTTTCAATTCAAAACAGTGTATGATGTGGAGCCTTCATCGCGGAAACTATAGTCTTCCTATATCTTTGATACTAGCCATTTGGTACCCGGCTAAAGTATACAGCTCCAGCACTAACAAGAGGAACTAATTTGTCAGCTGGCTTAAAGTTGTGTGTCTCTTGCAAGTTATACAACAGATGGCGCATTCATCACTGTGCCTCGTGCGTATATGTCATTACTGACTTGTATATATAATAGATGGCGATATATATGTAATAGATGGCGATATTAACAATCAATCATGTAGACGTCATGGGGTCAATGCACCAGCGGCGAGCGGTTGGCTTTTTATTCCTTTCAAACACCTACCTATCGGTCGCATCCGGACGAAAGTACTAAGTCACACGGTTACGTAACGTAAAAAACACCATTCGGCCGGATCCGGTGGTGTTAACCCGTCGATATAACATGTGTTATATTCTTCCTGCTTGTTAAAAAAATATTTCTACCACAACGCCTTCTATGGTGTTTATATAAAACTAATCACTCCGATTTGATTTTAATATAAAGATTCCTAAATCCGCCTTGAGATGGTTGCAGAGGGTTACATATCACATGATACGACGGTGAAGGTACCTAAACAGAGTTGCGTCCGTTGGCCGCGTCCACGAGTCACCGTCAGTTCGAGCCCGCGACTAGTTGAACCTTAACGTGTTTTTGGGGAAAAAGTCTTTTCGCATATAGTATGTATGAACTAGTAATAAAACCACTTTGGCTATACTATTTGTACCTGGCTGGTTTTGGTATCATTTAAAACTTTAACTTTTAAAGAAGATAATTCAAATTAGGAAAATGCGTGATTTTCATTTGTTTTTCTTACCGTCAAGATGAGTGAATCTAATGAAGAAATTAGATACATTTTAAAATTTTACTACCAAAAAGGTAAAAATGTAACGCAAGCCGCGAAAAAAATTTGCGATGTTTATGGACCTAGTGCAGTGTCTGTGAGAGTAGCACAAATTTGGTTTAAGCGTTTTCAATCCGGAAATTTTGATGTCAAAGATGCACGTCGCTCTGGTCGCCCTGTTACGGATAAAATGGATGCTATTTTTGAAAAAGTGGAGCAAGATCGGCATATCAGTAGTTACGACGTAACTGAAGAACTGGGAATTGACCACAAAACAGCTTTGGCGCATTTGAAAAAAAATGAGTACACAAAAAAGCTCGATATTTGGGTACCTCACGAGCTCTCTGAAAGAAACCTAATGAACCGTGTACTCATATGTGATGCTTTATTACGACGAAATGAGACCGAACCATTTTTGAAGAAATTGATAACTGGTGATGAAAAGTGGATCACGTATGACAACAACGTGCGAAAAAGGTCATGGTCAAAGGCCGGTCAGGCTTCACAGACTGTGGCCAAACCCGGGTTAACTCGCAACAAGGTGATGCTGTGTGTGTGGTGGGATTGGAAGGGCATTATTTATTATGAGCTGTTACCACCAGGCAGGACCATCGATTCAGAATTCTACTGCGAACAACTGATAAGATTAAAGCAAGAAGTTGAGAGAAAGCGGCCGGAATTAATCAACAGAAGGGGTGCGGTTTTTCATCATGATAACGCTAGACCTCACACATCTTTAACAACTCAGCAAAAATTAAGAGAGTTTGGCTGGGAGTTGTTAATGCATCCGCCGTATAGTCCTGACCTGGCACCTTCAGATTTCCACCTGTTTCGGTCTCTTCAGAATTCTTTAGGCAGTGTCAGGTTAACATCACGAGAGGACTGCCAAAATTACTTGACGCAGTTTTTTGATCAGAAGCCCCACAATTTCTATAGCAATGGGATCATGTCCCTTCCTATAAGATGGCAAAAAGTTATCGAACAAAATGGTACCTACATACTTTAGTTAAATGTAAATAAACTATATTAAAAATGTTTTGAATTTTCATATAAAATGCGAAAAGACTTTTTCCCCAACCTATTATATGGTACCTACGACTGTACGAAGCTCGCACTCGAAACGAGCTGCTTCGAAATCGGACGAGTACGCAAGTAGCTGTTTGTGAGAAAATATATAGGTGTATAGGTATCTATCGTATCTTTATAATGCCACACTCACCGCATGTGCACCCCGTAAGTATACATGTAGGTATATATGTATACACAGGTGTACCTATGTACAACAGTGAATAGCAGTTGCTGGTGAATAGCTGTACGCGTAAAATTTGTGTAGGTATAAAGTGTTTTAAATATGAATAAACAAAGTGCATTTATTAATGACGAAAGTGATGAAAAAATAGTGAAAGAAAATGAGTGAGTACTCTGTATACATACATTTTATTATTATCACGTCACATAAAAAAGGTAGCCGCCATTTTGAACTTTTTTGTTTCTGGACCGATTGCCTTCAAAATCAATATCTGGGGGTCCTTGTGGTCTCTTATAATGAATCTATGTTAGAATTTGAAAAAGGTAGCCGCCATTTTGATCTTTTTTTTCTGGACCGATAGCCTTCAAATTCGATATCTGGGGGTCCCTGTGATCACTTATAAAGAATCTATGCTTGAAATTGAAAAAAATGGCCTATTTTGCCCAACTCTGAGACTAGCTGCTAACTGCTCATAACAAAAATTCCTGAATAACCTACAGGTATTGTAAGATTACAAAAATATTTTTAAACGAATTTAATTTCTCATTTATTCAATTTATTTAATTAAAAAAAAATGTTTTCTTATCGGTCACCACACTCAAAAAGTGTAACTTGAATTAATATCAAAGAAAAACTTTAATTAATATCAAAGAAAAAAAATACTGCATAAATAAAAATAAAAAATAATAATTTTATTGCATAAATTGATAAAAAATGCTATGCAATAGCTTTACCGCGGCAGTCCCCGAGTGCCACACGTTTTTTTTAATTCCTCTAAGCCCCTGCAGCCTTTCCTTTCCAGGGCATGCCATGTAAGGGTTCGGGTTATCATATCCGCCGCCCGATACTCGGCGTTGTCAGCTCGTTTAGCACCACCAAGAGGATACGTGCAGGGTTGTGAAAGGTATTTCCTGCGGACGTGAGCAACTCTATCCTCCATAGCAATGAAACATTAAGCGCATTTTAAATGAAACAATTTCTCATGTTACATGCAGATTTTCTATGTAAATAGTACCTACCTAATTTTATCTAGAATCCAGAAACTTGTGTGAATCAAAATAAACACGCAGTGGTACAGAAGTCATGTGATATATATAAAAACTTTTTGCTTTGTAGTTATTTTGATTTTAATGGCAAGATTGCCATGAATAGAAATTAGTTTAGTTTACTCAATGGAAAAATCACATTAGAAGTGATACCCGTGGAACATTCGGAATTGAAAACTAGAGAAACCAATGTACATATTACATGGTCAACCGCATTTTTGACATTTGTATACAGAGACTACGAGTTGTTGCTAATTTTTGGAAATATGTACGTTCTTACGCAGGAAAATGCTTGCACTCATTTTCAAATGTTTGTTTGCACATTTCAAATGTGTGCTATGAAGTAGTGCACTCCAATTTGTGTCATGGGACCCACAATATAACTGGATAGGTACTTTATGAACTTTTAAATGTTGTCCGTTTAATTACTGGCAAAATCGCAAATCGCATTAAAAAATAATTTGGGAACTGAAACTCTCTCTCTCTCTCATCTCAGCGTTTTCCCAGTTGCGTCCTCAGCTGCAAGCTGAGAAGCCCGGGGTCCGCTTTCCGACTTTTTCTTCTCCACTTTGCACGGTCTTGAGCATCCTTGGTTGTAAGACGATTAGCACGCATATCATCTTTGACGACGTCAAGCCAGCACTTCTTCGGTCTACCCCGCCTGCCGGGCCCCGGCGGAGGCGGCATGGCTATACATTTGTTTCCCACGTAGCTTGCCGGCTTTCGTAGGACGTGACCGTACCAGCGTAGGCGACTTTCCTGCAGTTTGTCCGCTATGTCACGGACATGAAGACTGCCGCGGATGCGGGTGTTTCTAACACGATCTCTCCGTGACACTCCGCATATCCAACGCAGCATTTGCATCTCCGTGACACGCAACTCCTGCTTGTGCCGCTCAAGCAAAGGCCACGCTTCACTCCCATATAAAAGGACAGGTCTAATGATGGATTTGTAGACCTGTCCCTTCAACCTAACCGGCATTTTGGGGTCACAAATGACACCAGTCACCTCTCGCCACTTTGCCCATGCGGCAGATATACGGGCCTTGACGTCGGCATCGATGTCTCCGGACGCGTGAAGTACAGATCCCAAGTATTTAAACTGGTCCGTACGCTTGACCAAGTCTTCGCCTATGCGTACGGGTGGGGGATCTGTAGCATTGCAAGCCATATATTCAGTCTTCGCCACATTTAGCTTCAGACCACCGTTTTCAAGCGACTCCCTCCACACATTTGCGCGTCGCACCAGTCTCCCTCTGTCCGCATCCGCCAGTGTGATATCGTCAGCATACACAAGCAGCCACGGAGGTTGCTCGTGTGTGTCTCTGATGCTGTCAGACACTTCGTCTAATATCACACTGAACAGGTACGGACTGAGAACCGAGCCTTGGTGAACCCCGACTGTAACGGGGAAGGGTTTGGAGTCAAAAACAGCAGTCCTAACTATGGACTCGGAATCGCGGTACATATCGCGGATTATGTCAGTATAGATCTCTGGCACCCCTTTGGCCCTCAGAGCCCACCAGATCATCTCTCGAGGAACACAGTCAAAGGCCTTCTCCATATCCAAAAACAGGAAATGGAGAGGCGTATTCTTTGCCCTGTATTTCTCCATGATGACTCTTAGGGCAAAGATAGGGTCCGTAGTGCCTAGGCCGGGGCGAAATCCACACTGACACTCCGAGACTGTACACTCCTGTCGGATCCGAGAGTCTATTATCCTCTCAAAGAGCTTCATGGTGTGGGACATGACCTTTATACCGCGGTAGTTGCTGCACTCTTGCACCGATCCCTTTCCTTTAAAGACTGGAGTAATAATACTCAGCCTCCATTGGTCAGGGATTTTACCGGTGAAGAGTATGCGGTTAAAAAGGTTTGTTAAGATGTCCACACCATGGGAACCCATAGCCTTCCAGGCTTCGATGGGCACTCCATCGGTTCCGACAGCTTTCCGGTCCTTCATGCAGCGAAGAGCTGAGTGGACTTCCTCAGGCGTTATTGGTGGCACTAATCCTTGATTTGGAGGGAGGTCCGGTGGCTGCACCTCTTTATGCTGCTGGTTCAGTAGCTCGTGAAAATAAGAGCGCCATCTCTCCTTCACCGCGAGGTCTTCGCATAAAAGGTTGCCGTTAGGGTCTTTAACACAGCGGCACTTGGAGATATCCTGTGCCGCTTTGACCCTGGAACGTGCCAACTTATAGATAAGCTTCTGCCCCTCAGGCGACTCCAATCTATCGTACAATGGCTGTACGTGGTTACGCCTGGCCCGGGCAACGGCTTTCTTAGTGGCCCGTTTTGCAACCCTGTATGCGTCGTGGTCTTCAGGAGATCCGGACGCTTGCCACGTTTTAAAGAGTGCTTTCTTCACCCTTGTCTCCCTCTGGACTGTGTCGTTCCACCACCAAGTTTCCTTGTCACACTTGCGTCCACCCTTTGACATACCCAGCACTGCCTTCGCCGCACCAGTGATAGCTCCCTGAATCTTGTCCCAGTGAAGCTGGATTGGTTCGCCATCGGTTTCGTCGCATTTGTTGCCGATCGCAGTTGCGAACTCTTGGGACTTGGATTCTCCGAGCCGCCACCACTTGATTTGGCGTCGACAGCGCTCAGTGGGCTTGCCAACAGGCTTAATGCGAAGATCCATGACAAGGAGACGGTGTTGCGCAGTGAGACTCTCGCCGGGTATGACTTTGCAGTTGGTTACTTTGCCGATATGGTCTCTTCTGGTTAGGAAGTAATCGATTTGGGTAGCGCGTCCCCCGCTCCTGTAGGTGATTAGGTGCTCGGATTTCTTTCTGAAAAACGTGTTCACGATGGCGAGGTCGGCCGCCGCACTCGTTGAGAGGATTTCTCCACCCTCCGGATTGCGACTTCCGTATCCATAGCCACCATGAACACGCTCAAATTCCTCACACGCCTCACCCACATGACCGTTCAAGTCGCCGCCCAAAACGATTGCCTGCGACAACGGGATGCCACGCAGCACGCTGCCGAGTAGGTCCCAGAACCTCGTCTTTTCGGCGTCTTCACAGCCAGCCTGTGGCGCGTAGGCGCTTATCAAATGAGTCATAACCCCTTCGACAAGCACCACCACGACCATTAGCCGGCTGCTGAAGCGTTTTACTTCCAAGACGCTATCCTGAAGCCCCTCTGACAGCACTACGGCCACCCCATCCTCGCCACCAGGTGCACCGGTGTAGATCAGCTTGTAACCATTCCCAATGGACCGGGATCTGCAGCCTTTCCACCGAGTCTCCTGCAGGAACGCCACGGCCACTTTTCGCCTGGAAAGTACGTCGGCCAGCTCCCTCGTGCGTCCAGTTAGCGTGGCAATGTTCCACGTTGCAAAGCGGAGTTTCTGGGTTGGGGCTCGCGTCTTTGGCCGTGTCCACCCCAGACACGGTAGCCCTGGCCCACTTGTCACAGGAGTCGGGCGGGGCTCCTGCGCGCCATTTTGCGGTGGCGCCCTATCCCTATGCCTGACTCTTTTATTTTTTCTTTCCATTTTTGATTTGGCTTTATTTTACAACCGGCCGCCTGCCTGACGTCAACCCTCCTTGGGAATGCTATTGTAGCACAAGCTATTAGTGCTTTTTTATTTTATTTTATTTTCCTTTAGTCGCCTCTTACGACATCCACAGGGAGAGATGGAGTGGTCCTATTCTAACCCGGAACCACGCGGGGAACTGAAACTGAAACTGCATTATACAAAAGTAAATTAAGGTGGGTTTAATACAGTAATGGCCGTAAATTTAAACAGCGATATAATGGCTATTAACATAATAAAATCAAAATTATGGCGCAATTGTGGTTATGATGTAAACGAAATACCGTGACCCGAAGTCAGAAGGTCAAATAAAATTAATGGATAATATGATAAATAATTTTAATTATGTGGCATAAAGGAAGCACCTTGGATTGTCGATAGATTCGTTTTTCGAACTGTCAAATACTTACATAGGGCGCACTATAAGTTTCCGGAACTGGCCACTTACATAAACAATATTTAAAAATTTATTGCAACATTTGAAAATAGAACTCTTTGGCTGTAGAATGCAGTTTGTTTCATCTGACTGTCTTTTGTTTTTACCTTGTGGCGCCATTTAAAAAATTGTGTGTCTGCATCAACATGGATTTAACTCGGGAAAATTTTCGTAGTATGATTTTCTACGATTTTAAGTGTAATTTGACAGCTCAACAGAGCATCGCTCGGCTTGAAACAGCTTTTGGCAATGAAGCACCATGCAAGACAACTGTTTATAGCTGGTTTGCAGAATTCAAGCGTGGTCGTATCAATCTCAGTGACGAATCTCGCGATGGTCGGCCGTCCACCGCTGTGACCAACAAAAACATCGATGCTGTGCGCCGTATGATTGAAACAGACAGGCATGTGACCTACCATGAAATTCGCGCATCCTTAGAAATAGGCATGAGTCAAATACAATTAATCCTACACAAACATTTGGGTGTGAGAAAGCTGTGCTCGCGATGGATCCCACACAACTTGACCGAGGCTCAAAAAACGGACCGCGTCACTTGGTGCAGTGCCATGCTTACCAGATTCAACGAAGGTGCGTCAAATTTGGTGTGGGACATAGTAACAGGTGACGAAACATGGATTTATTGCTACGATCCCGCAACAAAGCAGCAATCGAGCGTATGGGTCTTTCAAGATGAGCCGAAACCAACCAAAGTGGCGCGCGTGAAAAGTGCATCTAAGCGGATGATTGCTTCTTTTTTTAATAAAACTGGACACGTGGCTACTGTTGCTTTAGAGAATCGTCGTACAGTGAATAGTGACTGGTACACGACCATTTGTTTGCCGGAAGTTATTGACGAACTCCGTAAAAATAACCGTAAACGCCGTATCATCCTGCACCACGACAATGCTAGTTCTCACACGGCAAAACAGACAAATGACTTTTTGAAGTCGAAAAATGTAGAACTCATGAGTCATCCTGCATACAGTCCCGACCTGGCACCTTGTGACTTTTTTCTGTTCCCAAAAATTAAGAACCAATTACGCGGTCAACGATTTTCATCACCAGAAGAGGCTGTCGAGGAGTATGAAAAACACGTTTCAGAGGTCACCACAGAGGAGTGGCACAAAAGTTTTGAAAACTGGTTTCATCGAATGAAAAAGTGCATAGACGCCAAGGGAGATTATTTTGAAAAACAATAAATTAATTTTGTACCTTTAATAGTATTTTTTCATATTCATTCCGGAAACTTATAGTGCGCCCCACGTATTAAACTGTATTAAATTAAATGGTAACAGCGAAAAGGTTATTGTAAAAAGGCTGAAACAAGTTATGGTTTCTTATGAACGGATACTGTTCTGCGTTGACAATTGAGCGAATCTGTGAACTTAAATTGGGAAGGGTATTATTTGTGAAACTGTACTTGAACTTACATTTGTAACATATCTACCTACCTACAGCTTTGGGTGGGTTATGTTTCATTCTACTGCAGTACAATTCGACGCTGCATTTAATTTGCCTGGCTGGTAGTGTTAAATCGAGTAATTCATCCTCGGCTGCCTTGTTTTGGGATTAAGAACAACGTTTCTCTGTTCAGGCACTCGGACATTAGTCTCCGTTCTTATTTTTTTTGACGTTGAGTATTTAATAACTATTTAAGACTTTACGGTTTGAGCTAAGTATTACGATGCACTTCCAGATAAAGTAGTAATAAGTTCACTTTGTAGATCAGTACTTTATTTCTACCACAGACAGCTTCAATTTACGTTTAATTAATCATTGTTAAATCAAGTAAAAATCCTCGGCAGCATTGTTTTGGAATATACTTACTAAGAAACTTCGATACCTACTGTAAGCGTCCTGTCACTATTTAGATTACTAATACTTTTCTTTTAAATATTTTTATTTAATTATTTGGTGCTACATAATATGACTTTAGCTTAACCATAGATCTATTATAAAATATTTTAATTATATATAAACTTTAAACCTTCGTTTTTAAAATTCAATTTCAAAACAATATCTACTTTGTTGCAGTTTTTATTTCATTACAACTGTTTATGCTTTAGCTGCATATACTGCAAATGAATTTCTTTGACTTGGTTTCTTGAATTAAACTCCAAATAGTCACTTCTTGATTTATTAAGGATTTACAAGATAAGCAAATTGTAGACGTTGCACACGTATGTATCGAAGAGGAAGTAAGAAAAAGTAGGTAGAAACATTATAAAATATAATATAACTCGCGGGAACAAGACTCCTACAAGATTTGAAGAGCAAAGGATGCAAACTACGCAATGTCTTTGAGTGTAGAAGAAGCCCCAACAAAAACAGATTTTAATATAAATAAAAAGTTTTTTTTTTTCAATATTTGCGCTTTACCAGTAAAAATATACGATAGAATAAAGTACTAACGTATCTTTTATAGTAGTGGTTCGCCGGGAACTTAGACTCGCAATTATTATTCCAAAATACGACGTAAATTTACTGAACCAATATTACTTATTACCTATCTCCAAAACTGGTTAAAAAGTTTTTATATCCAATATACATGAGAAAATAAATTTGTATTTTTAATTAGCCGCTAAATCCCAAACTTATGATTTTTCCTTACTTGCATGGCGTTGGGATAAACACTACATTTTAAACTCCGACACTGCAAGTGCTGACATATGGAAATAATTTTATATTGTTCAGAATTGTTCCGATTTGCATTAAGATATTTTTATTTGTTTAACGTCTGTTCAACACTGCTAATTAAGTTCTCATACTATTTAATGTAAGTTTAAACATCTTGTCAGTGATAAATCCCTGACTTATTATTTATCCTCGGCTGCATTGTTTCGGGATTAAACACTACGTTCAAACTCCGACACTGCAAGTGCCGACACCCGTAAATAATTTCGAATTGTTTGTAGTTGTTTCGGGACCATGATCCATGCATGTCGTTTACTTAAGAGACTGCTGCTATTTGAAAATTTATTATACTCGTAGTATTTAAGATAATTACAAATTAAAAAGATATGCTTTAAAATTACAATTTTTTTTTAAAAGTCGGATGTTATAACTATTTCGTTCAATATTAAAATAAATAAGTTTGCAGAACTCGCCGTGTCAACTTAAAAGTGGAATCAAATGGCATTTTGACTGACAAGGTACAATGATACCAAGATAATGCTGCAGGGTTTTTATAATGGTGTTAAAAAACTAGGTTGTAGCTTAGATAGTCAATTTACTAATAAATTTCAATGCACCTGACTGCTGCATAGGTACTTTATTTCAATAAAAAGTATACAGTAGTTTTATTCTATGCTGCTCTTAATTAGCCTAGAATGAGATCCCAAACATATAAAATTATCCTCGTTGCATTGTTTTCGGATTAAATAATACGTTTCTCTCTGCAAAAGCTGACGCCCGGAAATTATTTCATACTGTTGGCATTTTTGCACTTTGTGAAGAATTTCTTGTAATTTGACGTTTTTGCGTTTACACACAGCTTTTATAATTGTATTATATGAACTTAATTAAAATGTTAGCGTTTTTCTTATTTAAATAATAGTTGGTGTTGCTGAGGTACAAATTACTTACTATTATAACGGAATTTCATTTTTGTTTAATTTTCCTCCAATGAGTTCCGTCAATATAAACAAATTTATCTTTGAGTCCATTACTAAAAATGAACCACAGTCAAACTCCTGTCCTAATCTATATATCTAATTCGGCAAAGCCGACAAAAACACGTTATACAAAGTAAATCGCTTCGAACTGTGAACTTGCGGACCCCATATCTCGGCAACCCCATGACCGATTTAGTTAATTATCGAACTTGAAAATTCTATTAGATACATTTGTACACTTACCAAATTTCGTAAAGCACCGATCAAAAGACTTAAGTTATCATTGAATAAACATACATAGGAACTAAGATAGTTAATAGATTCAGGTGTTACTTTGCGGAAGTCAAAGTTACATACTACATGATTTGAATTACTTTGTGCAATTCCGCCACCAGTTAGTTCATGCAAACTATTGCCGGCCGGCGCCCACCCACTACTGTTAGTCCCAGCATACCTGCCACCAACAGCCCGTGTGCACCCGCCACCAACAGCTGATGCATGCTCCCTCCGATACTGCTGCATCCGCTGCGGCTGCAGCAATATCGGACACCGCATACGCGACACGTGTTTCGCCTCTCCACGAGGCATCTTCAGGCACCAAACAAGTTGTTGATCGTTCGGCAGTCAAGCGTCGAATGATAAAACTACACCGTATTGCCATCCTTTTATACTGTTAGAGAAGAGGGTGGGGGAGCGGAGTTGCCCGAACTTTCTATAGTAAAAATATTTAATAAAGGGGAATTATTTACCTCAAGCTGTTTATTTATTAATTGAATATTAGATTTTTTAAATTTATTTATTTCTAGTTGCTCCCAAATACTCAATTTTAACCCTTTTTCTTCGGTGTGTAATATTTTGTAGGTATTATTTGATGATAAATTATGATTTTTGTCAAGAAGGTGTTCTGCAAAATTTGACCTTTCTGGGTGTTTGTTCTTATACGCATTTATGTGTTCATTATATCGAGTTTTAAAATTACGGCCGGTTTGTCCAATATAAACTTGTTGACAATCATCGCAAGTTAATTTGTATATACCAGATTTTTTGTCTGACTCAATTTTATCTTTTACGTTACAAAGAGATCTTAAAGAATTTTTTGTTTTTAAGGCTACGAATACCTTATTATTTCTGAATATTTTAGACACTTTATCTGTAATTTTACCTAAATATGTTAAACTTGCTGTATATTTAGATTTTATATTTTGTGGTATTGCATATAAAAGTGGTTTAATCATATTCTGTCTTTTCTTACGTATAATGTTATCTATTAATTGTGTATTGTAACCATTCGACTTAGCTATTTGATATATAATGTTCAGTTCTTTATTATAATTACTTTTGCTTAGAGGAACCGTCATTAATCTATGTATCGTTGACTGGTATGCAGCTAGTTTATGTTGCCATGGATGATTAGATGACGCAGGGATTGTTGTATCTGTATGTGTTGGCTTACGATAAATCTCAAAATCATGTTTTGTCTTATTTCTTGTTATATTCAAATCTAAGAAATGAAGAGAGTTGTTTTGTTTGTGATGAATTATGTATGGTCCAAAACTACTTTCAATTCGATGGCAAATATTATATTCAAAAAGAAGGTTTAGCAATGGGATCTCCTTTGAGTCCTCTTATGGCTGACATATTTATGGATAGTTATGAAAGAGAAAATATTATTGGGAAATCAAATAATATTTTTTATTATTATAGATACGTTGATGACATAATTATTTGTTGGACAGGTACAAATCGTCAGTTAGATATATTTGTTTCAAAATTAAACAAAATTCATCCCAAAATTAAATTTACAGTAGAATTTGAACAAAACAACTCTCTTCATTTCTTAGATTTGAATATAACAAGAAATAAGACAAAACATGATTTTGAGATTTATCGTAAGCCAACACATACAGATACAACAATCCCTGCGTCATCTAATCATCCATGGCAACATAAACTAGCTGCATACCAGTCAATGATACATAGATTAATGACGGTTCCTCTAACCAAAAGTAATTATAATAAAGAACTGAACATTATATATCAAATAGCTAAGTCGAATGGTTACAATACACAATTAATAGATAACATTATACGTAAGAAAAGACAGAATATGATTAAACCACTTTTATATGCAATACCACAAAATATAAAATCTAAATATACAGCAAGTTTAACATATTTAGGTAAAATTACAGATAAAGTGTCTAAAATATTCAGAAATAATAAGGTATTCGTAGCCTTAAAAACAAAAAATTCTTTAAGATCTCTTTGTAACGTAAAAGATAAAATTGAGTCAGACAAAAAATCTGGTATATACAAATTAACTTGCGATGATTGTCAACAAGTTTATATTGGACAAACCGGCCGTAATTTTAAAACTCGATATAATGAACACATAAATGCGTATAAGAACAAACACCCAGAAAGGTCAAATTTTGCAGAACACCTTCTTGACAAAAATCATAATTTATCATCAAATAATACCTACAAAATATTACACACCGAAGAAAAAGGGTTAAAATTGAGTATTTGGGAGCAACTAGAAATAAATAAATTTAAAAAATCTAATATTCAATTAATAAATAAACAGCTTGAGGTAAATAATTCCCCTTTATTAAATATTTTTACTATAGAAAGTTCGGGCAACTCCGCTCCCCCACCCTCTTCTCTAACAGTATAAAAGGATGGCAATACGGTGTAGTTTTATCATTCGACGCTTGACTGCCGAACGATCAACAACTTGTTTGGTGCCTGAAGATGCCTCGTGGAGAGGCGAAACACGTGTCGCGTATGCGGTGTCCGATATTGCTGCAGCCGCAGCGGATGCAGCAGTATCGGAGGGAGCATGCATCAGCTGTTGGTGGCGGGTGCACACGGGCTGTTGGTGGCAGGTATGCTGGGACTAACAGTAGTGGGTGGGCGCCGGCCGGCAATAGTTTGCATGAACTAACTGGTGGCGGAATTGCACAAAGTAATTCAAATCATGTAGTATATACATAGGAACTCACATTTTTACATATATACATACAAATATCAAACAGTATCCGCTGACAATATTCCTCCTCATTCTTTGCAGTCTTATTCTAAATCCTTCTCTGTATTGGCAGCACACCTATAGAATTTGCACCCCTTAGATCAGTGGTTCCCAAACTTATTTTGTCTACTGCCCACTTTAAGAATAAATATTTTTTTAGCGCCCCCATTTTTTCACCTATTTAAAAACCACTATAACTTCAAATTAAATTAATTAATTATTGTGACCTATATATGTATATTAACGGAGAATTCTAAACGAAACTTTTACTATAACCCGCAACTTGAAACCTGACCGCAGTAGGTAACATACAACGGCGCTTAGGTCTCAAGTTAACTCTTACGGGCTCCACCTGCCAATAAGAATGATTATTGAAACGCAACTTTATAGTATTAAAACAGAGTATCTTTTATTAAAAATATAACTAAAATAATCAATCCTTATATAAAAACTAATGTGAAGGATGAATCTGATGCTGTTTAATAAGTTTGTTGATATCAGGTTCCAATTTACTCAAGAACAGTCGCAAGTCGCCACGTTCGGTAACAAGCAAACGATTTCTCTTTTTAGTAAGCAGTGTTGTCACAGCACTAAATCCACGTTCACACAAATATGACGATGGGAATGCTATCAAGAATCGTTGAACGATTGACCACAATCCAGGGTACAATTGCGGGATCGGTTTTTGTAGCCAAAATTCTTGGTAACCATTTTTGAACTTGATTTTTATTTCCTCGTTTGTTGTCAATTCTATAAGTTCTTCTTTCAGCTGAGGTGACATTGCTGTGTTGACATTTGAAAACGGATCCAACACCCAGTCTGGTATTTCCAAGTTCAAAATGTCCTGGTATCGTTCGGTGAAGTCAATGTGGAGGTTTTCAAAATGTTGGCAGTAGGCAAACAATTCGTCGTTACTGCATGATACTGATAAATTTGGAAAATTGTAAAACTCACGTCTGCCCAGATTCTTTTTGTGTAGAAGCA
Source organism: Acrobasis suavella (assembly GCA_943193695.1). Classification (NCBI taxonomy): domain Eukaryota; kingdom Metazoa; phylum Arthropoda; class Insecta; order Lepidoptera; family Pyralidae; genus Acrobasis; species Acrobasis suavella. The sequence continues at coordinate 9,888,862 of OW971939.1, forward strand.
GTTTGGCTGCGAAAGCAGCAACGACGTTTTTTGTTTTAATTAAATTTAGTTTATCGCCTTGCAGTTGGAGATTCATGTCGTTGAACAATTTATACAGGTCTGTCATGCAAGCTATATCATTCTTTGATGTTATGAGCTTGTCGTGCAATTCTGTAGCTTTGTTTCCAAGAACTCTATAACAGAGTCAAATAGGTTGTAAAATCGAGTCAGACAATTGCCTCTTGATAGCCAACGAACTTCAGTATGAAACAACAAACGGTTGAAATCCTCGTCATTAGTAACACAAAGCTGATAAAATAATCTATCATTCAAAGAGCTGTTGCGGATTTTATTGACTGCTTTGATAACATATTGCAGTGATTGAAATAGTTTTTCACTTAAGTTTCTAGCAACTAAATGTTGTCTATGAATAACGCAATGTACACCAAGGACATCTGGAATTTTATTTTTTAAGTACGCTATGAAGCCTTTATGGCACCCTGTCATAGCCGGAGCGCCATCTGTAGCAACTGAAATAATATTTTTCAAAGGAATCTCTTTATCATCGCAAAACTTTTCCAATGTATTGAATATGGTTTCCCGTTTTGTATCGGTCTCTAAATTTCTAGCAAATAATAGTTCTTCACATATTTTCTCATCTTTAATAAACCTCACGTAAGACAACAACAATGCTTCATTAGTTGGTAAAGTGGACTCATCGAGCTGAATTGAGAATTGACTTGTCCTCAGGTGATCGCACAATGATTCTTCAATGTTTTCAGCCATTTCATCAATTCGTCTTTGCACAGAATTATTATTCAAAGGAATTTTTCGGATAATATCTGCGGCCGGTTTATGAAGCACAGTAGTTATTACTTCATTTATTGCTGGCAATATTAACTCTTCTCCGATGTTATGTGGTTTGCCTTTTTGAGCAATTAACAAAGAGATATTGTACGAAGCTCGAAGTCCGTCGTCATCTTGCTTAGCAGCCGCCGAAAATAGTTTTGCTACACTTGGCTGAGTATTATGCTTCTTCTCTAGGTCTTGAAAATATGCTACATTCTTGTCTTTCTTATCTGGATGCATTTTATTCAAATGATCTTGCAATCTTGAAGGCTTCATTGCTTCATTCGAAAATGTTTTTAGACATAGAAGACACAAAGGCGACGATGGGTTTGTGGGATTTTCAATAAATCCGAATTTAATATATTCCGCACAGTATTGCCGTCTTTTCTTTTTTACTTTCGACATTGTTTTGCTTTGAGAAATACGTTCAACTTCGCGAGTAGTGTAGAGGTGGCGTAAGTACTGCTCTGCTCATCTATTGCGCGCGAAACCACAAATGAAAATAAAATAATTATTACATTGTTTATATAGGAATGCTTAAGCAGCACGCACCGACGGGAATAAAACAAACATGCATAAACTCGTTTATCTCATTCGACGCTCAATCGTACTCAACAAGTCCGAACAAGTATTCAATGAACCAGCCAACTGATACAGGAATGCACAATTCGGGTTATTTAACAAAAACTTGTTAAAACATGATAGATATCTACGAGTACTAATAACTATTAAAATGCGAAAGTGTGTCTGTTGCCTTTTTATTTGTTTGTTTGTGTCTACTTTCATTACTAAACGGAGCGACCGATTGTCATGATTTTCATATTTTCTATATTCAATAAAATAGGACAGATATATGAACTACGCGGAGAGAAATATAGAACCGAGTTTGAGCAATCTTTTAATTCATATTAGTTGATGTTCACAAGTTGTTGTTGAGAGTCGAGAGCTCTTGCAGTCGTTGTTTAAGAGGCCTCCTAGCTAAATAAAGCTCCTAGCAAAAAAAAAAAAACATTTTCTTTCTGGGTCTCTTACCGCCCCCCTTGAGACCTGCAGCGCCCACAAGGGGGCGTTATCGCCCACTTTGGGAAAGACTGTTAGATACTAAAATGGCATGGAACTTGGGTTCCTTTAAATAAAAAAAATAAAAAAATTCTTTTTCAGAATCCTAAGTTTCTTCGAGTTACCTAATTACTTTAATGTTTTTAGTTTGTCTTATATATATATTATACAATTTATCTTATATATCGTTTTTAGTTTATGTTATATAAGGTTTGTGTACTTGTATTATATGTATATTTCGTACGTATACTTAAATGTCAGTTTATCTTAATTAGTTGTATTTGTGTAGTATAAATCTCTATATTATTTGTACAGTATCTTTCTGTAATTTTATGTTGTACCACTTCTGCCCCAAACGCATAAACATTCCTCTCAATTACAGGCCGTTTGACTGGAAGAGATCCCTAAACGGGATAAGTCCTTCGTTTTATGTTTACTTTTTTGATTTGTATCTGTGTTCTTTCTTATGTAAAATAAAGCTTTATAAACAAAACAAACACTGAATTGTCTGTTTTGTTTAAAAAACTGTGCTTGTTCGTTCAATGAATCTATTTCAGATTTTTTGTCTATAAGGTAATCTGTCCTGAATGGTTCGAATCAAACAAAATGGAAATAAGAACTTGAAACATAATGTTTTTGTTTTCATGTTAATTAATTGTTAAAAAATAGAATACGTACTTATTTAATTAGAACGCTATATACCAGTTTTTATAACAAAATACCTACGACGAAATCAGAGACGGCTGAAAAACGAAATTGAATAAGTATACATCACACAGCCATATCACCTTAGCCGCATTCTATATAAATTATAAAGATCTCGCCAACGGCTTCAACGATTTTGATGAAAATTGGTATTTAGGGAGTGTCGAGCCTAAAAAAAATGTTTTTCATAATATAACTAACCCAGCTAGTTTTATTCATACATGCACAAAGAGAATCAGTGAAGGTATATAACGTATTTGTTCTGTGTTAACAAACCTGTATTGTTTCGTGTAAGTTGTCCATTAATTTTAAATGAACATGTTTATTTGATTTGAGTACCATCTTGAGTCGACTCGTGTTATCGAGGATTTCCGAAGGCGTAGGACTGGAAGCGGCCTGTTTTAAAGAGCTCTCGACACGAGGGCTTTTGTAAGCTCTAATTCCCTTTCAATGCCGTGCCTTTCATAAAAATGGGAAGATGTCAGTTAATTTGAATATATTGACTGGGAAGTGTCCTTTTTTTTCTCGAAACGTTCCAATATGAACATAAGAGGCGGGAGGCAGAAAGCCCAAAAAAGAAATTTAGACCAGGCCCAGGCCCACCCACGGCTGTAGAGCCTAAGATGATGATGAAGTTCCAGTTCATAATTATTATTCCTTTAGCCAACTTGTAATTTTTTTATGAATTAGGTGGTATTTATAAATAATATCAAACGTTTTCTCAACCTTGTTTAAATACATATTTATCGTCATTTGTTGTCGTTATGACGGGTCCCATACTTAGTGTCGAATGACGCTGAAGCGACGCACGTTGTGGCAAAAATATTTCAGCGTGGTACACTGGTGCGAAATCTTACTGAAACGAAGTTCACCGAGTCAAATGGGACTGTAGCGAAAAACACCATGGCGAAAAAAAATTGTAATTACATAGTATTATGTGTTAGCTAAAAACTCTAAAGGCGAAATGAAACACAAAAAGTTTAGTTAAAAACAGATGATAACTCGTAGGTACATGATACTTGCAATCTAACTTTTGTTTCTTGTTGATTAAAATAAATCTATAGTACCACGCTGAAATATTTTCGCCACAACATGCGTCGCTTCAGCGTCATTCGACACTAAGTATGGGACCCCGTTATGACATATTAAGAACAAGACAAAACATATTTTAACTATAATATGTTTGACAAACGGTTAAGGCCAGTCATGACTAGTAAATACCTATTTCCAAACTCCGCCTTTTTCCCCGCTCCCCCTCAAATCGTGGTATTCGATATATAGCTATTTCATTTCATCGCATCGTATGACAGTGGTGACATTTTCGTAAAACTATAAGACAGACTGATCCTATCTTTAATTTCATGGTATACTTAGTGGCGCTAATGGCGTCGCGGTCTGTTTTGCTACAGCAATAACTGCGGTTGTACAGGCCCAGGTTCGAATCCCGACAAGTGTCATACAATTTTATATTTTTGTATTTTTTGTTACGTACCTATTTTTATATTTACAAAATAAAAGCTTTCTGTAAGATAGGTATACTTTTATTATTATTTAATTTTTTAGTTTAAAATATGAATTCTTATCTCTTTTTTTGATGAATTTATCACGTCTGATAGAAACATAGTAAACACATCAATAATTTTAATATCACAATTAAATTAAAAATGGACAAATACATTTTAATCATTTAAAAACATTAGAATATTTTTTTTATTATTTTGATACACAGTTTACACCTTGATCTTACGCAGTATTTGATTTTGGTTGCAAAAAAATAATGCCTTTACAAACCAATTTTTAACCAACTTCCAAAGAGAAGGAGGTTATCAATTTGTCGCGATCTTTTATTTCTTTTTTAAGTATGTTCACCGATTATTTTAAGAAGCCTGGACCTGGACCAATTTGGAATATACTTTTTTTGTTTGAAAGGGTATACTTGTCAGGTGGTCCCATAGAAATTTTATAAATGTAATTAATGTAGTTGGTAAAGGAAATTATTAGTTTTGAAAAATTATTTAAGCAAGTAGTAAAAGTAAAACTCACTTATATCGTTTGACAATGCAATATTTTAACGGCATGGATGGAGCTGATCTGATGCTGGAGCTAGAAGGTAGCAATAGAAACTCGGTAATAAAACAACATGACCCAATCAAGTTTGGGCTCGTTTGATTCGTCTTGACGAGTACTTTGTCATCAGATGGTATCCAGGGTCTTATGATGGAGCTGGAAGGTGGCCATAAGAACTCCGTAATCAAACGACATAACCCCATCGAGTTTGGACTCGTTTTATTCTTCTTGACGAGTACTTTGTCTTTTGATGGTGTCCAGGGTTGATGATGGAGCTGAAAGGTAGCCATAGGAACTCCGTAATAAAACGACATAACCTCATCAAGTTTAGGCTCGTATGACTTGACGGGCACTTTGACTTTAGATCCAGGGCTGATGATGAAGCTGAAAAGTGGCCATAGGAACTCCATAATAAAAAGACATAACCTAATCGAGTTTGGGCTCGTATGATTCGTCTTGACGAGCACTTTGTGTTTAGATGGTATCCAGGGTTGATGGTGGAGCTGAATGGTGGCCATAGTAACTCTCTAATAAAACGACATAACATGAATTATTTATTTGGCAAATGAATTATGTATTCCACGGATAAATAATTTGCAAATAAAATACTCCACCAATATAAATGTCTAGGTAGTGTGTAGGTATGGATGGTAGGTTAAGTAGGGCACTGCAGTGACCATTACAATGTCAATGTCAATATCGTCAATGTCGTCGTGGTCGTTGAGGTCGTCAATTTCGTCGAGGTCGTAGATCGATCTTATTTCTTACAATGCCATCTGACCACGGATACAGAAGGAGGTCAACGAGGCCTTCAAGATCGTCAAGGTAGTCGAGGTCGTCTAGTTCGTCAAGGTCAACGAGGTCAGCGAGATCTACTAGATCGTTGAGGCTGTTGAGGTAGTCTAGGTCGTCGAGGTTGATGTTGAGGTCTTCGTGGTCACTGAGGTCATCGAGGTAGATGTCGAAGTCATCGAATTCCTTTAGATCGTCAAGATCGTCAAGGTTGTCGAGGTCGTCGTGGTTGTCAATAACGCAGTAATTTCGATCTCGACGACCTCGACATTGACCTCGACGACCTCGACATTGACCTCGATGACGTTCGACGTATTGAAATATCTTAACGATCTTGAAGATCTCGACGACCTAAACGAACTTAACGACTTCGACATGACCTTGACGACCTCGACGACCTCAGTGACTACGACGACCTCAACGACTTCAACATCAAGCTCTACGACCCTGACGACCTCGTCAACCTTGATGACCTTGAAGACCTCGTTGACGTTGACAAGTTCGATATCCTCGAAGACCTTGACGACCTCTTCGCGATTTTGAAGACCTCGTTGACCTAGTTGACCTCGGCGCCCTGGGCGACCTTAACATTGACCTCAATGACCACGACGATATTGACATTGTGATGGTCATTGCAGTGTACCACTTAACCTACCTTCTGTACCTACACACTACCTAGACATTTATATTGGAGGAGTATTTTATTCGCAAATAATTTATTTTATTTATTTGTGGAATACATAATTCATTTGCGAATAATTCATTCATGTTATATCGTTTTATTACAGATTTCCTATGACCACCTTCCAGCTTCATCATCAGATCCTGGATACCATCTGATGATAAAGTAATCGTCAAGACGAATCTAACGAGCTACAATTTGATCGGGTTATGTCGTTTCATAACCGATTTCCTATTGGCACCTCCCAGCTCCAACATCAGACCCTTAATATACCATCTGATGACAAAGTACTCGTCAAGACGAATCAAGCGAGCCCAAACTCGATGGGGTTTTGTCGTTTCATTACGGGGTTCCTATGGCCACCTTCTAGTTCCATCATCAGACCTTGGATACTATCTATAGCCAAACTACTCGTCAAGACGAATCATCGAGGACAAATTCGATGGGGTTATGTCGTTTGATTACGGAGTTTAAGGGCCACCTTCCAGCTCCATCATCAGACTCTGGATACCATCTGATGACAAAGTACTCGTCAAGACGAATCTAACGAGCCCAAATTTGATGGGGTTATGTCGTTTCATTACCGAGTTCCTTTTGGCACCTTCCAGCTCCATCATCAGACCCTTAATACGATCTGATGACAAAGTACTCGTCAAGACGAATCAAACGAGCTCAAACTCGATGGGGTTATGTTGTGTGATTACGAAGTTCCAATGGCCTCCTTCCAGCTCCATTATCAGACTCTGGAAACCATCTGATGACAAAGTACTCGTCAAGACGAATCAAACGCCCAAATTTGATGGAGTTATGTTGTTTTATTACCGAGTTCCTATTGCCACCTTCTCCAGCATCAGATCAGCTCCATGTCGTTACATTGCATTGTCACGCGATATAAGTGCGTTTTACTTTTACTACTAGTAGGTATATATATTTTTTAAAACGAATACATTTTCAAAACTAAAAACCGATTGATGACCTCTTTTTTCGAAGTCGGTCAAAAATTGGTTTGTATGTATAGACATTTTATTTCTGCAACCAATTTATCATCAAATATTACTGCGTAAGATAAAAACGACATTTTCATACAAATTGCCGGGCCGGCCGAACACTTTTGTATGAAAATGTCGATATTTTTCTCGAGTTTCAAGCATTGGTCCCATAGAAAAATTTGTTTATATTGGCGATCTAAGTTGCTCCTACAAGGATTGGATAGAGTTTTTGTTGCATACTGTGGAAATAATTAATTTTTTTTCAAATAATTAAAATGTTATATGTTCTATTTGTGTTCATGACGTGTTTTTTTATGCAGAATTGATATTCTTAAAAAAAGAAATAAAAAGTTATCTGAAAAAAAATATTTTGTCATATTTCCCACAAAAAACTAAAATTATAAAAAAGTATTACTATCTTACTTAGTATCATACCTTTCGTATAAAAAGCTATTATTGTGTAAATTCACATAATAATAATAATAGGAACCTACATAACAGAAAAAAAATATAAAATTGAAGGACCGTATGGTGGGATTCGATCCTGGGGCCGCACGGATGCCCTCATTTGCCATAACAAAACAGACCGCAGCGCTATTATTGCTACTACGTAATCGGCGAAATTAAAGATAGCATTGTGCCTATGGAAATTTTTCGTAAAAATGATAATTCGCACCTGACAAAATCGAACGCACGTCCAACCTCGTCAACATTGAATGGTTTCGAAAGTAATCGAAAGAGACCAGTTTATGGGTTTCGCACAGTAAAGAGAGAGGTAGGGAGATTTTAGTTAGCTTGGGCAAAGTTATTTCGTGCCTAGGGTTCGTAATGGCATTTTATCATTAGTGGCCGAATATGAATAAATTATAAATGTAAATATTAAAATAATTTTATTTTGATCAGGCTCTAGAAACACCAGTGGCCGTTGTTTTAAACGAATATTCGATGGTTAAACATGCGTCATTTATGTGCCCTAGTCACATAAAGAAAAATGAGAGGGAACTTTGGAATTATTTTCTGTCTAGAAAATAATAAGCTAATATGTTTTAAATTTCACCAGACCTTCGGGTATATAATCAATTAAAATATATATTTAATTCAGATTTTTTCATTGTCCGCATTGGGCGATACAGTCACATAAAAAACATCAATTTATTTAGGTACCCCCTTAATACAAGTATTTTTAAAAAGATAAAGAATACAACTAAAAGCAGAGAAGTGTGCTTTTTCATTCTGTCAAGTCAAAAGTTATTTTTAATCAGTTTAATCTACTCAAACTTTCTTCCTCAAAGCTCACATCACACAACTAGATATCAAAAATTTAGACTGTACTGCTTTGCTGCATACGACTGAATTAGATTATTAAAAAAATCTCATCTATGTAATGGACATGGGTATCATCAGCAAAGTTTAAGAATGAAATAGATTATGTTTTGACTTCCCACAAAGATATTGTTACTAATGTTATTGTTCTTAATAAAATAAAATATAAATCAGATCACAGACCTATCCGTGCAACAATTAAACTTAATTGTAAGTTTCTACGTTATAAATTACTTAAAAATAAAATCTGTATTCAAAAAGAAACAATTCTTGACAATCACAGAGTTCAATTTGGCCCTTAGTAACATATTTGATGTATAGGACGTCCAGACAGATACTCATATCGACATTCAGTACAATAATATTGTGAAGGCAATTAATACAGGTAGCCAGAAAATATCCAAAGGTAAAAAACAGATACACAAAAACCAGAAACTCAGCCAAAATACATTGGATCTGATACAGACTAGAGAAAATAGAAAAAACCTTGACGTCACTCAATACAGACTCCTTGACAAACAAGTGAAACGCAGCATCCGTCGTGATATCAGGAACAATAAATAACACAGAACTGGTACAGAAAGCACTCATACTGGGCACTGGACTCAAATCGGCTAAAGACAGTAACACCAAGAAAAAGACCTGGATTACGCACGCATATCAAGGATAAAAATGGGAAAAAGCAGAGCGACCAACATCAAATTTCGAAAATCTGTAGTAACTTTTATGAATCGCTCTACTCCGATCCCTCTAGCCCTGCTCTTCCTACATTACACAGAATACTCTCATGACAATGTCATGCCACCCATATCAACAAACGATGTCCGCACTGGCCTCACAATGAAATTATGAAATACATGAAATACAACAAAAGCCCAGGTCCAGATGGTATAAACTCTGAAATACTCAAACTAGGAAAAGATGTTTTAAAACCTAAACTCACTCAACTATTTAACACAATACTGTTTACAGGAAAACTACCTCATAATTTTTGTCACTCCGATATAATTCTACTATTTAAGAAAGGCGATAGAACGTATATTAGTAACAACAAACTGATTAGTTTAGTATCCCATATTTACAAATTATTTGTTAAAATCATCCAAAACCGTATAACTCAACAGCTGGTCGAATGTCAGCCACCCGAACAAGCGCGTTTTCGCCCCAGCTATTCTACCATGGACCATCTCCATACGTTGAATCAAGTAATAGAAAAAACATTTAGAATTCAAAAACCCCTATATATAGGTTTCATAGAGTACTCGAACGCATGTGACAGCTTAAAACACAAGTCAATAATCACATCCCTACAAAATCAAAATATAAATAAAATTTATATCAATTTACTTCAAAATACATACTACAGTAGTACAGCTTCAGTTCAGACCCAAGAAACCAGGACCAGCATTCAATGTAGAGAGAGGCATAAAACAGGGCGACCCGTTATCTCCTCAACTTTTTACCAGCTGTTTAGAGTAGTGCGCTCTCAAACACGAATTGCAGATGTAGGCGTACAAACTGCCAAACTAAAATGGAACGGCGGGACATGTCAGACGAATGCAACCGGAAAGGTGGGCAAAATTTGCAACATTTTGGTTACCAGAGGGCCGTCGGGGTAGAGGTAGACCCAGAACCAGATGGCGAGATGATCTGGATAAGTTTTCACCTGGTTGGGAAGAGCTTGCAGCAGACAGAGATAAGTGAAAGACCAAGGAGGAGGCCTTTGCCCGGCAGTAGGACACAACAAAAGGCTAGTAAAAAAAAATGTAACAAACAAGTGGTTCCTCATATTATAATAATAAATAAATAAATAATAATTGTATGGGGTCAAATTACATGGATTGAGTAAGCCCCAAATTAAGTTTAAACTTGTGTTATGGGATACTAACTAAACGATATTATAGATAAACATCCAGGACCGAGGACAATTTGTAAAGGCCATTTTCCAACCTGCCCTGGCTGGGGATCGAACCCAGAACCTCCGCCTTGGTCAATTAGCGTGTAAACAACTACACCACGGAGGTCGTGAAATATATCATATTAATTATTAGCTCCGATCCAAAATCGAGAAATAAGGTAATATTAATTTTGAGAGAGGTACTGTACAGTGCCATTGAAACAGTTGTTCAGTTCCCAAATAAATCCCTTTCAGTTAGCAAACCCTTTTCAACTAGGGTTATAATGTACGAGTACCGACTTCAATCAGTCTGTCAATCGTCTAAGTGTAGGTATTATGCATGTAAAGGGCTTCTCCGAAAGTGTTTTTACTATACCTTTGTGTTTCGTCGAAAGGTCAAGTAGGTATGGAGCAAATAATTGAGGTGAACTGACTTCATGCTTAAAGCCTTAACATAACATTACAACATAACAACACAACAAACATGTATAATATTATATACTTAAGAAGAATCATTTATATACGTTATTAAAATATTAAGTTTTAGAGTTTCCAAACTTTCGTATTGAATAATATTTTACTAAGTAGCCTCTAGTTCTGTTGTATTTAACTTAGCGCACGTTTATGTATGAAACCTAGACAAAGAGTAGGTATTTCATGATTTGCGAATGTGGTGTTTTATGAAAGTGGTCTTTTGAGAATATAATATTTAGCGACGGAGCGATATAAATACCAAGGAGCAAAAAATATTTATAGGTACCTCCTATATCTTTGATAACTACCTTATTACATTGACTTTATCACGTCTTTATCCCTAACGGAGTAGACATCATTCGCGTGAAGGTGGAAAAAGGGAATCAAAATAGTGATGGGTTGCTCGTCGCATCGCCCACTGTAACGTTGGTACATATTCGTTACGATTTTTAATATAACTAAAACTAAAAATAAAAATAAATAAACTATAACTAAAATTAAAACAAAAAAGAAAAGATTTTCTTGTGCCTGAGCGCGTTAAACACGGATCCCTAAATATCTCTCGTCACGCAAAACCTGTTTGACCGGTGCCCTGGCGGCTGCGCGCGCGCCATTGCGCCGCTGATCTTATATTGAGACGGACACGTACTGCTGGTGATTTGGCTAAGGTCGAGCCTGCATTCTGATACCTTTTAATTTATAATTAACTTTTGGCAGTAGCTGTAAACCAGCCTAGTATTGGCTGCTGTGTGGTGGTTTTCCATTAATTTAACTTATTTGGATTATTAAACCCCGTTAGGGGTCCCAAGTTCCGGCTGAAGGTGCCGGCGGCGAGCGTCGTGTTGGTGACTTCTTCACGCCCGGCCATTTTGAAGATCTTCGATGCCCGCTTGGCCCACAAGAGAAGTACTAGACTGCGTGGCAAGGTTAGGTGGCCATCCGAACTCACGACCTAATTGTGATTTTGTGGGGAGTAACCACTAAATAAATTTTGTTTAACGTTACCGGTGTTTCATTTAAATATCCGGAACGTAACACTGGCGCCCAACGTGGGGCATCGAAGATCTTCAAAATGGCCGGGCGTGAAGATGTCACTATGATTCTAAGACTACAAATAAGTAGAATCCAGTTTATTAACAGAAATAAATATGAATGTTCCCAAGTCAAGTCGAAAAACAGTCAGTTTTATCTAGATAGATTTGCGTACCTACTTTTCAACTAAGTACGTTAAATGAAACAATGTGTCCTTGTGTGTAACAGTACCCTATTTGTCTCAGTGTATATCATAAAGAGGTAGGTGTAGGTATTAATTAAGTGCTATGGGCAACAATTCCCCGCGTCCTCACATGCTTCGGATGCACTCGCAACATAGGTGTATACAGAAATGGGTCTCAAATATCTTAAAGGAAGCTCGTTCCATAAAAATAAGAAATTCGCCACTTTGGATTTAAAAATGGTTTTTTACTTTTGAGTTACAGATTATACTTGTAATATTTATGTTTTTATTATATGTCATATTTACGGCAATTTGTCATTGGTTTAATAAAACACTGCTTATTATTGCTGGTAAGTTTAGTCATTTATCGTCCAAATAAGGTTTTTATATATGTCGAGAATACACACATTAGTAAAAACAAGCTGCAAGTATTTTTTTTAGTACCCCCGACAAAAAAGAGTTTCAATACTGTTTTTTTACGCGGAAACAATTTCCCTTGCGGTGGTTTTAGCCATGTTTGATGAAAATATGCCGAGCCGTTTAAAAGTTATTGATGTTAACGCTTGAAGTGTCAGAGCTTTTTTTACCAAATAATAGATGGCGCTACTGATATCCATCTATTGATAAGTAGCGGCAGTGACAGCGGAACTACCGATACGACTTCGGTAGTTCCACTACTCATCACTAGGCGAGTTTTTGGAAATCGGAGTTTTTTTGAAAATTGCCTGTAGCAAATAAACTTGTTAAATTACATTATAAGATTGTCTTTATGATTTTATTAATTTATAGGCAAAATAAGTTTCTAAAAGCTTTTACGGATTTAGGTTATTTTTTTATGAAGCCTATTAAAAGCATCATACGATTTATTGGATACTGAGCCAGTTTACAGGGGTACATCACAATATACATTTTTAAAACGCTTTTTGATATCATTGCGTATAGGTACATTGCACTTTGAACTTAAATACCAACAGTTTTCTTTTGTTATAGTTGATCAATGATTCGCGACGTAAGTATATAACCGGCACAAATGTGCCTGTTATATACGTCGTATAGTAAATGTAAGCGAGGGTAAATATCCTGGCTCTCATTTACTAAGTAAGTTATTCATTTAATTTTATGCCTACAATAGTCGTCATGTGTAATTATTTTATTTTGTAGCGCGTAACTCGATTCTAATTGTATAAGCAAAGATGCTTTAGAGAAATGCATTCCGCATTGTTTTTCTCTAAAACTTGATGGCGTTCGATTGAAAACTACAGTAATATTTTTAAACTATTAGTTTACTTTTTATATCATCCTTGGTAATGAAAAAGTCAGAAAGCGTTATTCAATCTCCAAAGCAGCATAGCTATTATATATGTGCATCAGAGCAGGTGCCAAAAGGTGAGGTAATGTGCAAATTGTAAAATTTCCTTCTAAAGTTCATAAGATAGCTACATTATTGTAAGTATATCTTTGTGGCTGTCATAAAAGGTTTTAGTTATTTTTCTAATTAAAGTAGTTTTAACATTTGTACACGAGTCACACAAACAATTACATAACTGTGTTAACGAGGTCTATTTCGAAATTTTTTTATACTGGACACGTATTAAGGAACACGATAACAATGTAGCCGGGAAGCGCAAACGTTTTTCCTCGTTAATAATTTAACTTTAACAAAGGATTTCACAAGGAGAAAATCTCATAAAAATACAAAGCGATGTCCCACATAATATCTGTGCTCCGACACTACCGCAGTTCCCTCTCGAATGAATACAATGCTTTCTCATAAAACATCTTAACTCCTGGGCTAATATGGGGGAGAAGTACATTAGACGTTCCGTTGCGCCATTTTGGACCTTATGTAGATTGAAAACTGAATAAATAAACTCTGATTAAGGATTCGGTCTAGGCTTTGAAAAACGACTTATAAAAGGATCACTGCGTTGATCTCACGTTACAGTACTATTTAGTATAGGTATATAGTAAATGAAGTAATATCTATAATTGTTAATTGATAAGTAGATATTTCGCTTTTTGCGCCATACAATTTTCTTTGCTTATGGTTGACTGGGAGATAATGCTCTTAGCAGTAAGGGGCTACATGAATTTTTCGGGGTACAGTGCTGCCACCATGTGAAAAAAACTATTTGAAAGAAAACGGAGACATAATTTAAAATTGTGTCTTGACCAGGCCCTAAATAAGCCTTCAAAAATTTTTATAAACTACCGTTTACAGTTTAAAATGAGAAGGTGAAGCTTTTCTACGCACACTTGTGAAAAACGGCCACTTTTGGCGTATATGCGTAGAATATCTTCACTTAAAACTGTAAAAAGTAGTTCATAAATTAGGTTGAAGAGTTATTTAGAACCTAGTCGAGACAAAGTTTTGAATGATCTCTCCGTTTCCTTTCAAATGGTGGCAGCACTGGACCCCGGAAAATTCAGTCCCTTAAGTCCGCCATTTGCTAAAAGTTACTTTACTTTAGAACAATGAAGTGTGTTCAATAAATAAATAAAGTCCTTTCCGATGTGACGTTGCTAAGTTCTAGATTAGGTAGTCCTAATACTACAGGTTATCTATACTATAATAAAAGAGTAAAAAAAATTTGTCTGTACATTGAAAATTTTTCAAAAAAAAAATATTTGGGGCGATGGAGATATAGTAATAGAGTAAGAAAATAAAAAAAAATGTCTGTCTGTTTGTCTGTTTGTCTGTTTGTCTGTTTGTCTGTTTGTACACGCTAATCTCCGGAAATACTGGACGGATTCGAATGAAACTTTTTTTGTTATATAGCTGTGAAGCCTGGGCAACATATAGGCTATAATTGATTTTCGAAAATGGAACACATGATGCAGAACTATAATGGTCCAGCTAAACTATAAGAAATATTAAAATGCCGCCTTAGCAAAAGTTGTTAAGTCTGATGAGAACTTTTTGTTGAGTTATAATACAACTGGCCAAGCGCGAGTCGGACGCGCGCGAAGGGTTCCGTACCATAATCTATGAAAAATCACGTTTGTAGTATGGGAGCCCCCGATAAATACTTATTTTATTCGATTTTTAGGGTTCCATAGGGTAGGGTAGAAACGGGACCCTATTAATTAGACCGTCCGACTGTTTGTCTGTCTGTCTGTCACCAGGCTGTATCTCATTAACCATTATAGCTAGACAGTTGAAATTTTATAGATGACGTTTTTTGTTGCCGCTGAACAAAAACATACTAAATGTATACTATAATAAAAGAGTAAAAAAAATGTGTCTGTACATTGAAATTTTTTCAAAAAAAAAGTTGTTTCGTCCGAAGTAGAACTTATAAGTTCAGTATTTGCGGACCTTCAGAGCATAACACACCAGAAAATTCTTGGTTATGTGAACGCGCCATATTGACACCAAAAAATTAAAAATCAATTAATAAAGAACTTCTGACGCAAATTATTGTTAACTAGCTTGTGCCCGCGGCTTCGCTCGCGTAGGGGTGTAATTTATCAAAATCCTTTCTTAGGGGATGCCTACGTCATAGTAGCTTTATGCATGCAAAGTCTCAGCCCGATCGGTTTAAAATTGACAAAGTTTCATACAAACGTTCATCCCCTATTTTATCCCCTTGGGGGTAGAATTGATCAAAATCCTTTCTTAGCGGATGCCTACGTCATAACATCTACCTGCATGCCAAATTTCAGCCCGATCCGTCCAGTGGTTTGGGCTGTGCGTTGATAGATCACTATGTCAGTCAGTCAGTCACCTTTGAGTTATATATATTTAGATATATAGATATATATTTAGATTTCTTGGATAGTGTTGTTGACGACGCCACCAATTATCCAGTTGAGTTTCTTAATTCACTTGCAGCAAATGGACTCACGGCTCACAAAATAAGTCTTAACGTCGGAGGGCCAATAATGCTGATGCGAAATTTGACTCCGCCGAAACTGTGTAACGGAACCCAACTTAATGTCTCAGCACTGTATGCCGAAGTTCAGCGGCTGAATTTCAGCCAATGCATGCCTGCAATGTTATTTGCATTACTAGCAACACATAACGCCGAACTTCCGATGCTTTTGCCTGAATCGGACCCGTACCCGTACCCGTACCCGTACCCGTACCCGTACCCGTACCCGTACCCGTACCCGTACCCGTACCCGTACCCGTACCCGTACCCGTACCCGTACCCGTACCCGTACCCGTACCCGTACCCGTACCCGTACCCGTACCCGTACCCGTACCCGTACCCGTACCCGTACCCGTACCCGTACCCGTACCCGTACCCGTACCCGTACCCGTACCCGTACCCGTACCCGTACCCGTACCCGTACCCGTACCCGTACCCGTACCCGTACCCGTACCCGTACCCGTACCCGTACCCGTACCCGTACCCGTACCCGTACCCGTACCCGTACCCGTACCCGTACCCGTACCCGTACCCGTACCCGTACCCGTACCCGTACCTGTACCCGTACCCGTACCCGTTCCGCTCCCACTCCCACTTCCGCTCCCACTCCTGCTCCCGCTCCCGCTCCCTCTCCCGCTCCCGCCGCCGCCGCCGCCGCCGACGCCGCCACCACCGCTTCCGCCGACGCCGCCACCACACCTTCCGCCGCCGCCGCCGCTGCCGCCGCCGCCGCCGACGCCGCCGCCGCCGCCGTCGCCGCCGCCGCCGCCGCCGCCGCCGCCGCCACCGCTTCCGCCGACGCCGCCGCCGCACCTTCCGCCGCCGCCGCCGCTGCCGCCGCCGCCGCCGACGCCGCCGCCGCCGCCGCCGCCGCACCTTTCGCCTCCGCCGCCGCCGCCGCCGCCGCACCTTCCGCCGCCGACGCTGCCGCCGCCGCCGCCGCCGCCGCCGCCGCTGCCGCCGCCGCCGCAGCCACCGCCGCTGCCGCCGCCGCTGCCGCCGCCACCGCTTCCGCCGACGTCACCGCCGCCGCTTCCGCCGCCGCCGCCACCGCCGCCGCCGACTCCTCCGCCGCCGCTGCCGACGCCTCCGCCACCGCCGACGCCGCCGCTGCCGCCGCCGCCGCCGCCTCCGCCGGCGCTGCTGCCGCCACCGCTGCCGCTTCCGCTCCCGCTCCCGCTCCCGCTCCCGCTTCCGCTTCCGCTCCCGTTCCCGTTCCCGTTCCCGTTCCCTCTTCCACTTCCGTTCCCTCTTCCGCTCCCGTTTCCGTTCGCCGCAGACGCGCCAAAGACGGAAGATTAAATTCTCATATCGGCACATCACTACTGTCCGGCGTTTCCACCGAACTTCAGCAGCTGAACTTCAGCTTATTTAGTGTGTCATCCCCACCGAACTTTAGACACTGAACTTTAGCCACTAAACTTCGGCATAGTCTGCTGAGACACTTAAAGCTCACAGTAAGTGAGTGATGCCAGTGAAACTGTATTTATTCCGCGTATGCCACTCATCCCCAACAATTTTCCTTTTGAAAATACACAGTTCCATATGTTAACTTGCTTTGCTATGAAAATAAGTCACAGTTTTAAAGGCTTAAAGCTGCTGATGTCGATCTAAGGACTGGTTTTTCGCATGGCCTACTTATTGTGGCTTTCTCCAGGGTTAGTAACACTTCAGCTCTTTTCATATTGGCTCCCGAAGGAAAGAATTAAAATAATATTGACTTTTAACTCCTAACACTGTTACAAGTACTTTCTCCCTCTGTCTCTCTCTCTCTCTCTCTCTCTCTCTCTCTCTCTCTCTCTCTCTCTCTCTCTCTCTCTCTCTCTCTCTCTCTCTCTCTCTCTCTCTCTCTCTCTCTCTCTCTCTCATTAGTTTTTATTTATATTTATACGCCGGAGTCATAAAGTCCACGCGAACGAAGTCGCGGGCATCAGCTAGTCTTAAATAAGTGCTAACATTGATGGACGCCTTACAAGTTTAACGTGCGGTGCCTCATACGTTCACACCGCGTCTTAAGATCATGCAGGATATTTTGATTAAGTAGCGAGCTAGAGAACAATACCAAAATAAATTAAAAAATAAATTAACGACTATGTCAAGTTCGGTCTTTATTACCCTAAGTACGCGTCTTTTCGTTAAGTGACGAAATGTTATAAATTAATCTGTCTCATTGTTCCGTTCTTATCAGGGCAAACCCTGATTTAGTTCCCGGCGTGACCATTGCTGTAAACTGGACAATGCCATAGTTTACCGCCCTGTGTATTCCGCTTATCTTTGTCTTGATTTTAAGTATTTATTCGCGCGTTAAGACGCTTCCTGCCACTTGGCAACTTGGTGAAATATTCGTACGCTTTAAAGCGACGCTAAAGTAGCCACTTTGCGAAAAGTGAATAAGAGGCAATGCATCACGCTGCATCAAGATAATCTTCAGTGGAATAACTTTAAGGTAAATCATTTGTTCTCACATTGCTGCATGTAAACGGAACATCTTCCAAGAAACATTTTAAAAAGATAAAGTTATTACGCAAGCACTTATTCACGTGCCTAACTAGCTCACTGAAGATATTTGTGGAATTGCGTGGTACAGTACAGGGCTCTGTTGCGAATTTTCTCGAATAGGTAGTATTATGGACATATAGTATTGTGGAAAATAATGTTTCCATGTTGTAACGTGTAACTTCGAAACTACTCTGACCGTGACCCGACACGAACTTGGTCAATTTATTTATTTTATCAAAAGTCCTCCGGCCAATTTTGTACTTAACGTTTCGCAAACGGTTGTAAAAAAAAAACAAATAATATGCATGCTACGCACCTAATTATCCAAAAAGAAAATCTATTCCTGTTTCATATCCAGTATCAAGAGGATTCGAATTCGAAGTGTACCATTGATAGTTAAATTGAAACTAAATCACATAAGAGCGAAGAACATAATAATTTGTACTATATAGCGAAAAACATAATAATTATACTTGTGGTAGAGCCACGCTACCGGCAAAACTATGTTTTGCTAGTAGCATGAATGGGCCGGCTCATCCGGGGAAGTACCACACTCTCACAGAAAATCGACGTCTGAGTAGTAGCGTCACCGCTTCTATGCTTCGTTCGCGTTTGAGTGAGAGAGCTGGAGCCCCCTCCCCTTCCCCCTACATCTTCCTTAAAGGCCGGCAACGCTTACACCCCTGGTGTTGCAGTTATCCATGGGCAGTGATGATCACTTACCATTAGGTGACCCGCTTGTTCGTTTGCCGCCCTATGACTTAAAATAAAAACTTTAAGTATTTATTCTAAACTAAAACGTTGCTACTTGGTAACTGTGAAATATTTTAACACGCTTTGAAGCGATGCAGAAGTAGCCACTTTGCAAGAAGTAAATAAGAGGCGATGCATCACGCTGCATCAAGATACACTCCAGGAGTGGAATAACATAAAAGTAAATCTTTTACGTCTTGCACAAAACATTTTAAGAGATATCAAGTTTGTACGGATTATGTACTACTTTATTTAAAAACAACTCAGCTCCTTTGCGCACATTTAAAAAGTAATTGTAATAGAAGAATATAACAAGACTAACTGTTATCCTTTAAAAATGTTATACATTCACAATTAAATCTTGTAAGTACAAAAATAAACTTGAATATCAACTTAACGAATGAATGGATAAAGGAATGCGAATCAGAGATAAATTCATGAACTGTCTAAATTCATAATCCAACAGAAATTTGGAACAATAATCTCATTGTATTCAAATTTTCTGACTAAAAACTTTACATTACCATTACAACAGCGACATCGTATTAAAAGTTGTGACATTAATTAAATAAATCTCAAAAACAAGTTAGATTTATCCCAATGGCCGTTTGTTACCGTAGTATCAGGCAATTACATGAGCGCGAATCAACAAAAACGATAGCTGAATCAAACTAACTATATAACACTGGAATTGTTCAAATACCTCGAACCCATTCTATGCTGCCGTAGCTTTTTCAAAAAGCTGTAATTCTCCATCCAAAAATGAAACTACGATGCGATGTGTAATTAGCCATTTGGTTGGATAAAACTGGCATCTATCTAAACAAGCTTGTTCATTTTTGACTCATAACTCCTGGCTCTAAACTATTAGAGTTTCGGATTTCGAAACTGGCCGCATAGATTTTCAGAGATAAAAAAGACAAATGTGCAATTTTGGCCGATATTTCTCATCGAAGAGTTTAAATTCGATTGGTATTTACGCAAATCAGTCTCGGTCCGAAGCTACTGAAGCGAAATAAAAAAAAGTTGAAAAGTGTATAGAGCTGCCTCGGGCGGGTGGATAAAGAGTTTACTGGCTGTGGATTTACTAAAACATATGAGAACGGAATCAGCTTTGAAACTGTAGAGGAACTCTTTTAATTATTCCCGTCTAACCTTAAATCCGGCGCGTTAATGAAATCTGATGAGCTCGTAAATTTCCAAAATGATTTAATTTTCCGCTTTTACTGTATAGCTCATTTTAATACGTATTAAAAGAGAATGAATATGTTACAACATTTTGTAGAGTATATGATTTTAAATGCATATTTTAGTTTAGGTAGTAGGTATTAGATCAGAGAATGGGCGGAAGTGTCCTCTGTTGTTTACGAGTATATCATCTACGATCATCAACCTGCTTGCCTAGCGTGGTGATTAAGGGCAAATTGTACCTTGATAAGTACCTACAGCCCTTAGTTTGGCAGTAGAATGATATGTGGTGTTTTCTTCCTACTTTTTTATTGTTTCTTTTGGAAAGTGGGTTAGTATCAAGGATTAAAAGTCGTACCTTAAACTGATTGTAAAGTTTATCCTCATAAATATGAATTAAGCAAGTACGTCACAGAAGTCGATCAAGGGAATTTTCAATTTAGATGACAAACTGGCGCCTTGTTACTATTTCTGATTATCGATTTCTATAGTTTTTGGGATTTGTAGCCCTTGGTTTTTTATACCCCGTAGAAGATAGCGACTTAATAGTGGGTATAATATTGATCAAGTGATTAACTGCGGCATTTTTCGTAATGCCCGAGCAGTATGAATACAGACAAGGTAATTTGGGCGAAGTCATATATTATATTAGAAAATATTTATTTATCACATTACCTAGTCATTATGATTATTTACCTTTGCCGTAACCTGACCTGGGTGGTCTACATGACTCTGCAAGAACGAGTCAATTGGCGGCTATTCTACCCCAAAGGTGATAAGCAATATTACTGCCTGGACGGTTTAATTATTAAAATAGTTGTTATCATACTGTTTTCCCATTTCGGGCACTCATTTTGTGGATAACATATATATAAATTACTTATATAAGGTTCAATACTGTTCATTACTGTAAGCAGGAGCATATCAGAGGGTCGTGAAAAGGTTTATAACCTCCTGAGAAATCAGAAACGCAAAACTTATATGTGTAAGTCTGCAGTAATTTATTCTTTGTGTACCTACTCTCTAACTTCAAAAGCGATTATATTATTTTGGAAAGAAAACCAAGGATTCTAAAGTTAAATTTGCACCAAATTTTATGCGTAAGCAATTAAAATTTTTAGTATCTGGATTTGAAATAAGTTAAGAAAAATCTTGAAAATTTTTGAAAGATTTGGTATAACTGCTTATTAAAGTTCCTGCGATAATTTTTATTGTCAGGGTTAGTAGTAATCTATCAAGGATACTGACCCCGATGCAGTGTAGAGGTTGTTGGAATTAAAATAACGCGTAGGATTTTTTAAATTATTTATTTTCATATTACCAATCATATCAAACACAGCATGGAGATAATAGGGATGTGCAGTGAAAAAAAAAAATTTTGGCTCATTAAATAGATAAAAAAAATAGTATTCGTATTTTTCCTTTTTTCTTATGAGTAAATAATGACGTAGATACAGCGCATTTAAATTTCGCGACGCTCCGAAACTTCGAGGCGCTGTATCGATGTTCGCTAGGCGAAAAAATATTTTTAGATTGGGTTCTTTATTTTTGGATAATCTTGTTAACGGACTTAATAAAATAATATATATCTTTTTCCCAGTCTACATCCCCATTGTTATGACATCAAGCAAGTGACACATCAATTGAATATAGAATAAATAAGAGATAAGTGGCAAGTAAATTGGTATAACAAACCTTCAATAGTTACACCTATTGTAAAGGCATTACAGATAAAGTGGATCTTGAAATATTGCGGAAAAAACGAAACTAAATTTAACATGTGACCACCTTTATGACAGATTAAACACCTTGTTCTAAATTTGAAAGAAATAACTATTTTGGCAAATAGTTCGGTTAAAGAATACAACTTCACTATTTGCGTTTATAACACATGCGTGTTTAATGAGCTGCTTGGTTGCTGCTTATCTAAAACTGGTGAAATTAGGTTTACTTTACGAGCAAGTGTGTTAAAAATAAATAACTTAATCGGCGTCACTATAGTGAAATACTGCTTAAGGTTAGAATATTTTATCCTCAATGCCTAAACATCGTTTTTCCACGAACAGTTTTAAAATAAAGTAAACGAGTTTGAATAATATAAATATTTAACTGCAAACGTGGCAAAGCAAATTCGCCTCACATTCAGTATACGTTCTAAAGCATTATTTATTGTGTTGCATCCCCAAGGATTGCATATAAAGTAGAGTGCCATTTAGCGTATCATTTGTTTGCAAAAAATAGTAAAATAGTGAATAAAAAATCATTCACACAGCACTTGCTTTTCATAAGTGCATTTTTAAAATTAAGTGACAGATCCGTTTGTGGGTAAAAATTAAATATTTTCGAATTTTGATAGGTCTTGTGCTCAGGAAAAAATGATAAAAATCATTGGCTGTATTATATACTTTATATAACACTTATAAATGAATATATTGTATTGTAAGCAAAACTTCAGAATTAACAATAAATTCTATAAATTCTACTACGTAACAGTAAACAAATGATATGTTATAGAAATTAAATCTTGAATAGTTAAATATAGCTTAGAAAAATCTAAGTTGAAAACCTATAAATTGAAAATGCAATATTGTTGATATTAGTTTTCAAAGTAATAAGAGTGCCACGGCTCTACGCTGCCGTAGAGACTGTCTACGCTGAGCTACGAGTCCTACGACGAAGTGCTACGAAACAGCTTATATGATCTCACTGGCCGCTTAGGTCAGAGTACTTTGATATTTTACAGAAAATTACAATTCAATACTTATTGTTTTTGTGGAGTTGTTCTAAAAATATATACAGATTTTAACTGAAAAATTAAAATCATTTTAGGTTTTTTAAATCGTAGGAAATGGCGCAAAAAATACGGAGGCCTATGCCCAGCAGTGGGTTGATGAGGGCTTAAAATGATGTGTTTTTATGTTTAGTTTTTACCATTAAACACATATTAGGTCGTCGAACGACCTAGCCAAAATCACTTGAAAACACAGGTTAAACACAGTTTGCTGTCAAAATAATATAATTTTGCGATAATTTCAGGTATCTCTTTTCCTGGATTTCTCTCAGCTACCGTTGTAAAACTTGCTTTTGTTTAAAAAAAGCTGCAAATATAGATAGCTTTGTTTTCTATTTATTACATAGCCTGACAATTGCCTTGATATTTATCTAAACATTATGCCTCCAGGCAGCAATTGCTTTGAATATTTCTTGTTTTTAATGTTCTTCTTTTCGTTTCTTGGCAAGCTGTGTTTATAATATTTAGAATACTTTTCCTGAAAGAAACACCGCAATGAAGCAGCCTGTTCTAACCACCCATATTGTTCATACCTATAGAACAATTTTACTTTACAAAGTAAAAACTAAAAACATGAATTTGACTCACTGCTTCGTATAGTTGCCCTAGAATAGGACCATATGTCGTAAGAGGCGACTAGAAGAGTAAATCAAATTATCTAGTCGAATAACTATATTCCTTATAGTTAGAGATATTACAAGCTGGCTGTATAACAGAAATCGGTTATTTTAGTCGATGAGATTCTTCTTTACTTATCTTTAGAGACGAAAAAGCCAGACAGCGAACCTTGGGCTTCGAAGCATAATTCATAAGCTAAGGATGCAACAACATGCTACATGCCAAAGGTTATTTAAAAATTTCTCAAACACTTTGCACGGCCTTCAAAAATGATGAATAACTATTTATACGATTATTAAGACTGGCTCTCTACCTGAGTAACTCTTCTCATGAAAATACATTTAAATATATTTTTTTAAACACTTTATTGAGTCAAATGTTACAATAGTTGGACTTGCTAAAGCATTGTCTGGCACCTTTAGGAAAAAAAAAAACAAATAAGGAAATTTGGCGTCTAAATAGCAGATAAAAGATACAAAAGACAAATATAAAAAGTTTTTTTTTTATTATCATTAATATAATAATTAATACACAATATATTTATGAATTAAATACATACATACATACATATTATCATACCTGTTTCCCACAGTGGTAGGCAGAGACTATGAACCTCCACTTGCTACGATCCAGACAGATCTCTTTCGCTTCATGTACACTTAGTCATCACACTCTTTATGTATGCCCGCCGGTTACGGGTACTTCTGACGTCTCCTTTTTTAAGAACGTCTGAAATCTGCGCGCGTACATCGAGGACGACCCTGACCCCCTCTTCCACTCACATTCACTATAAAAATATAATGTATAAATATATATACAAATATATATACTAACAGTGAGAAAACAATGAATTCTGCTAATTGTTTATACTTTCAAAAGGTGAATCACGCACTTTTTTCTTTTATATATATTACTACTGGAGAGTTTATAGTTCCATTCTAGGCCGGAAACCACACAGCAGTTAATGTGTATGCGCAAATAAGGTATGCGGCACACGTCCCCCCAGTTAGTCTCGCTAATGTTTGTTAGCAACATTTTTATAGCACTTAAAGGTGATAAATATCGCAACGCGGCTAGTCCGTCCGCAAACGTTCGCGGGGCTCAGCGCCTGATGTATCACGCCGGAGGGCGATATCGGAAGAGTTAGCTAGAACAGCAAAAGTTGAAGTTTACACAGCTATCATTTATTTATTTATTGCGAGCCATTTATGGAAATGCTGGGAAAACGTTTCTTACTCTCGTTTCCATGTCTTCTGCTTCAATTTCATTACATCTGATATTTTAAACTACAATCTGGTCCTGGCAATAACTCTACAGAGCTATCATATGTCTCAAGGAATAAATTATATGGTTTTCAATTTTATTTTTAGCAGTTTTGTTCTATTTATGACAAAAGTATTGATTTGATTGTAACATTTGTAAGTTTAAATAAAGTCATAGAAAGTTTTCGTTATTTTAATGATAACTGTATACACGAATGTCGAAACAAAGTGGATGTTTATTATACCCATACTCGTAGAATGCAAATTTGCTTATGTTTTATTAAAAGGTAAGTAGGTTTAATGTTTACCAACTAGTAGCTATGCTAATGATATCGAGAATGCATAATTAAATATGTTTGTACCTAACTGTGGTTTTATTACCTTTGTTTGAAACATTCAAAGCTGCATAGCCACGAACTACGTAGTATACTTTAATAAATATATTATGTAATATAAATCCTCAGGGGGGGTCCATTTCCAGCAGTAGACTTCCTGTGGCTGATATTATTGAGCCTTTCGATTTTTAATGAGAGAATTGAAATTGTTGTTTTAATATGAAGGTTAGTTTATGTGTTTATGTATTTATCTACTACTATAATTGACACAGACTGAAGTAATGTTTTAATTTTTTTCGTTTCGACGTTAGAACGGACAATCGTTCTTTTCGTCGAAACGAAACAACGTATCGACAACACTTGTTGCACGCATAGTTGAATAGAGAATATTGATTAGATATACTATGTCTTTGTTAGAAATATTCCCGAGGGATAGTGGTAAAAGAGAGCCGCAAAACAATGCAATGCAAAACTACAAAACTGTATAGAGTCACAAGAAGTACATACTTTGTAATAACCGAATTTCAGAATTTTTGGTAGCGTGGTATCTATTTCATACACTGCATCCGGACGAGTTTCGTGGTCGTATTGAATTCGATACCTATGCTGAATATTTCGCTACGCGATTTCAAATTCTGACTGAAATATTTTATCGATGTGCATTGTGTTGTCAAATTAATGTATTAATCTCATATTTAGGCATTATATTTAAGCATTTTTATTTTTAATTAAAAATGGAAGTATGTATTGTTTCCTTTAGTACACATGTAATTTGAGTTTTAAATATTTTTATTTCTGGAATTAAACCTAAATTGTTTTGATTGATGCTATTGTAAATATCCATACCTTAAATTAGTTAATCTCTGAAAGGTTTATATTTTGCTTATATGAATTCGAAACCTCTTTTCTTGTAATTTAAAAGCTAACTCTTGTCGTTGGAGTTAAGTGGAGATACCTCCATTCCTTTCTTCGCTCTATCAGATTTTAATGACAGATGTCATCTGAAAACCTAAAGCATAAAAAGTACATACGAGTATTATTCTGTCGGTTTTCGTCGAATAATGCCAGGACGGTAAAACTTTCTCACATTCAAAAAGGAAAAATTAAGAGCATGAGGCGAGCAATAACTCGAGTCAGACACACCTTGTCACTCCCAACACAAATAAAACCGAAAGTTTTATTTCGGAGCGTGCAAAACATTATACTTTCCATGTTGTTTTTATGACTACAACTTTTTGTTTGTTTATTATGTTGTTTAACGAGAACTCGCTTAGCATACACGGCCCAAGTTCCGGGACTGAGAAGTTGGCATGCAAACCTAAATGCTGCCAGACATTTATATAACGGCTTCTAATTTTTTTCGGAAACTTTATGCTACATTAAAATTGGTAAAAACAGGTATTTTTAAAATACCATTTATAATAAAACGAAACAGAAAGGGTTTTAAAAAAAATACAAACACACAATTTTTTGTTGTTATTGTTCGCATGTGTAAGTGGCTAACATTGGTGTCAGATTTTACAGGCTACCTAAAGGCATCTGTCATGGTTTGACGACTGCCATACAATGATGATAAAGAGAACCAACGGCTTAGACGTGCCTTCCGAAGCATGGAGGAGCTTGAGAAATATGTATGCCATTAGTCACCAATCCAAGTGCGGGCCACGTCTGGTGTTGTTTTACTAGCGAGCTGAGCTCCTCTATAAGTATGTTAGGTACATACATGTTATATTAAACGATGAGTTGAAGTTCCTATATGGATGAATAACATCACAAACCTTAGGCAATAGCAATAAAGATAAGGCATAAACGATATGCTTACTAATTTGTCTAAAAATACCTTTGAACAATGAGCTAAACTATTAGGTAGGTAGGTATATACAATATGTAACAAAAACTATCCGATCCTTGAAGGAGCAACTCAGACCGTCAATATGAACAACTTTTCCTACGGGACCAATGCTTGAAACTTGATAATAAAATCGACATTTTCATACAAAAGGGTTCGGCCGGCTCGGCAATTTGTATGAAAATGACGATTTTTTTCTTCGTGTTTCAAGCATTAGTCCCATAGGAAACGTTGTTCATATTGACGGTCTGAGTTGCTCCTACAAGTATCGTACAGGGTTTTTGTTACATATTGTATTTATTGAAATGTAAGTGATAGTTGTATCTACTAAGTAAATAACCATACCTATAGAAGAACACAATTGTTCATAACAGTATTTTCTCACATAAGTAAGTGTTTTATAAATACGAACATAGAGGAAAATATACAAAATAACATTTTATCACGGTCGGTTTGTTTACCCGCATCGCATCCGCGTCCGTATATCAATAGAATTTACTTGTTTCCCGCTTTGATATTGGAATGTGTAGACTCACCATAAGGCCTGAAAAAATGTCTCAGACCATTGTCTCGAATTGAGTTCGTTATTATTCAGCCCCGCCGGTCGCCAAGGGGAAAATAGATACGGACGAATCTCAACCTTATAACATTGACATAAAATCCATTTCATCAGGTCAGGGTTATTGACCTTAGAATGAGAGGTTAAATTGAAATTTGTTTTTACAGTAATATGATATAAGTTATAACTACCTACATGTGATATGCAGAGGAGTGAAGAGATAAGAGGAAGAGAGAGGAGGCATTTGACAAGTATCTACTGAAGTAGTGTATCTTGCTTTTGCCCGCACATAGGAACCTCGGGAAATTACTTTGTTCAATTCTAACTACACGGGCACAATAAAACAATAAACACAATATTAGGATTATTGTGAGGCAAAGATCCTTCACTCTTATTTTCCATTATTTTCTAAATGTTGTAATTTCCAATTTTATTATAAATTTAATTTACAGGTGAAGGTTTACTTTCGATTTAGAATTTGTTTGTAAAGAGTTATCTTTTAGCTTAACGCGGACAACATTGTATCATATAAGGATGTAAATATTTAGCATGTGTTAAGTATATAGTGGGTAATACGTATACAAACACTAGACTACTGAGAGCCGCTACTGTTGAAATATTAGTTCAAACACGCGCTAGGGAACAAACTGAGGTAAATGAAAGATGCACTTATCAAATACGCAGCGGAGGTTGTATCTCGAAAAAATGTTACGTCATTGGTTATGTGGCCCGTATTTTCTCAAGTATGAAATTCAGTTTCCGCTCACTGCCAAATCACCCAAAACTTAGACAAAGTTTATAAGAGCGAACCCTTGCACATCACTTTTAGCCCTTTGTGTACATCTTAACAATAGGCGCAAATTTAGCCCTTAAGTGAATGGAAAATGCTTACATAAAGGATAAAGGTATCATACCTTCATCTATCAGATATAGGTTCCTATACTCAATCAATTTGCCTAAACTTAAATATAAGTGTTGAGTGTACCAGCTGTTTTTTTTTCCTAGCAGATTGAGGCTAGTAAGCTGTGACCTGTCAAATTTTTTATTCCTTTTTCTACACACACGTACACCACCTCGTTGAATGTGGCCTAATGTTGGCCTCTGTCTGCGCCGCAAGGTATTTAAAGGCGATATCATTTATACGTGCGTAATGTACCGTGAAAATTTCTGTTTAAATATTTATTTTATTTCAAATTATTATTTACAGTCAGAAAGACCCAACTAAAATATTTTTTATATGGGTTATAAGATTAGCCTGCATCAGACCGGTTTCAATTGAAATCCAGTCGCTGTTATTTGTGACAACATTGGAACAGAATGAAATCGATATTCATAAAAATATGCAGCCAGTGAACCCACCATTCTCGTGGAATTCACTATCACTAAAACAATAGTTTTGTTTTTATCAGTCTTCAAAATGGGTAGATTGTATGTTGTCGTTTAACATAACATGAAAGGTAGTGCCCAGTAGGTACTGCTTACAAACAAAGAAATAGCGAAATACATGTGATTTCTACGCGGACGAAGTCGCGGGTTATAGCTAGTCTATAATAAAATCACGTTTGTTATACCTAAATATTTATTTTTTTAGTATTTATTCTTATAGCGGCAACATAAAAACATCATCTGTGAAAATTTCAACTAGCTATCATATCCTGGTGCCAGAAAAACAGACGGGCGGACAGACAGCGAAGTCTAAGTAATAGGGTCCCGTTTTACCCTTAGGACACGGAACCCTAAAAATAGACGTCCCATACATACGGTTGGCTGATACGGTTAAGGTGTTATGGGAGGTCCAAAATAATTTTAATGGGGATTATAATTTTCTTTCTTGTATTTGCTGATTAAGTTCTGGAAATCAAATTCCTCTAAGTATTTTTTAAATCGTAATGATGTTTAAAATTGTAAAAATAAATATTTATGTTCATAAATAAACTGCATTCAATTAAATTTCTTATACTTACAGAAAAAATTATAGAGCACGTTACAATAAGCCTCACAACTTCAAGGGTCCAGTTTCAAAAGGAGTACCTAGCATAGTTACTCAAAACTCCACCTCATTCGTACGCAAATGGTTCAAGTTTCTCGCAATACTATATCGGGGTAGCCCAACTTGCATGGACGTATTTATCCATTGAATAAGAGCTATGTACCGGGGCGACAGGATGTTCGAGGTTGGAGAATGGTTGAAAAATTATATTTGAAGTAAATCGTGTGGCTGTTGAGATGAAACTCAGGAAGTAGAGTTGAGTACAGATTAACTACATCTAACTACACTCTAAACTCAGTTGTGACACGAAAATATATGATAATGAAAATGAAATATGAGATCATATAAAGACCTAAAAATCGGGATGACACGCAGGCTCGTTGTGCGATTTTCATACAAGGGTATACATTATGTCATAGTTTTTTTTTTCCAAGGATTTTAATCAGCCCGGGTCACCAAGTCTTAAAATACGCCACGAAGAACTTGTGCTACGTAATAATACCTTCGGGCCTCCTAAGAGATTATGTCTGTAGTGCGTTCATGGCCGCCTAACTAACCTACATAGAACAAAGGGCATTTCGAAGCTACAACGACCGCAGTAGTTTACCCAAACTAAAGCACCCTAAAGATACGAAGAAAACCTGATCTTTCAAAGTCAAAGATAAAAGATTGTCACATTATGAATGGCGCCAAAATTACTCAAAGCGCTTTTTATGATGTTCCTCATTAAGGGTAGGTGTAAAAACAAAGTGTCAAAGATCAAGTCCCCAAGCGAAAAAAGCTTCATTACGTTGTTGGGATATCGTTACTTTGGAACATAGAATTTTTATGCGTTTTAGTGGAATTTGATCCAAAACAAAAGCGACTTTCTCTAGTAATGTAAACAAAAATCTAGTACAGCTCGCAGTCTTATTCGTCAGTTCGTCGTTCAGTCGTTATTGTAACTAGTTTGGATATGCCAGGTTTTCTCATGATTCTCGTCTACTTTAAGAGATTCGCTTCTGTTAAGAATCCAGCAATTATAAAAATATACCTGATTTAATTTTCATTGTTTAAAGTCCCTGGTTGAGTCTTCACTCCGGATAATGCGATTAGGCTCCTAATTTACAAGAGGTTAATTACTCGACGCGACGCCGCGTTTTGGTAATAACCCCCTTGAACAAAATATCGACAATATAGAAATGTGCTGTGTAGTTTTCGACCTAGAATCGGGCCATACCATCATCTCTTTCTGAGCATGTAGTAAGAGACGAATAAGGATATAGCGCAAACATTTCATGCAACAAGTACTTTTCCAAGGTTGACATAGGCCGGGGGCCAGTTGTAAAACCTTTCGCAAAAATGCAACCCTAAGGCGGTTTAACGTCAGGCACGGCGGCTGGTTGTAAAACAACAAATACTTAATTGAAGTAAAGTGTAGCGTGTGTAATGTGTATGTAGTAATCTAAAACATCGTCAGAGTAAAGTAACTTGATAGTTATTATATGGTCAAAAAGTAACATATGGGGTACCCCAGGGTAGCGTGCTAGGTCCCACCCTCTTTCTCATCTACATCAACGATTTATGCAAAAAATCACTCAAGAATGCCAAGATTATCACCTATGCAGATGACACCGCAATCATCTTTACTGGTTTAAACTGGAATGAAGTTCGTGAAAACGCTGAAGAGGGTATGGCCTGGCTCGCAAATTGGCTTAAGAATAACCTACTAACTCTCAACACATCTAAAACTAATTATATTTGTTTCTCTAAAAATAGCACAACGCAGCCAAATCAAGACTTTAGCATAAAAATTCACACATGTGGCAAAATACCTAATTATGACTGCAACTGTCCTGCAATAACCAAAGTTGAACAAACAAAATACCTAGGAATAATTGTAGATGAGAGACTATCTTGGTATCCCCAAATAGAACAATTAACTGATAGAGTTCGTAAATTTATATGGTTATTCAAAACCTTACGTCATATAGTTCCGAAAAAACTCTTAAATGATATTTATATCTCGTTGGTACAATCGATTATTACTTACTGTATTCGAGTCTGGGGTGGTGCTTTAAAAACTCGCTTTTTAGAGGTGGAGCGAGCTCAAAGGACACTGCTAAAAGTTATGTACTTTAAGATGCGTAAGTTTCCTACTGTTGAATTATACAAACTTAGTGACTTATTATCTGTGAGGAAACTATATATTTGTCATTTGGTGTTAAACAAACATAAAACCCTACCTTATGTCTCAGATAATGAGGGTAAAAGAGAAAGAAGGCGAGATGTTGCTCACGTTCCATCACTTACATCGAAATTTGCAAGAGTACAGCTTGATTCTCGAGCAGCTTTTATATATAATAAACTTGATAATATTCTACAAATATATAAAAAACCATACAACGAGTGCAAGACAACTTTAATTTCGTGGCTAAAAAATAAAACTTATGATGAACTGGAAATATTTATCGATAACTCCCCTATATAGACACACACATAGACATCCCCTAAACATATATATCTCACCTTAACTTATACATAGATACACATATTTAAATAAATTCACATTTATTTAATTACTTCATCATATAAATATACGTATATTTTATATAATAATAATATATATCATATTTAAATATCTTCTAGTAAATATTAACATGTCCATAAGTTTAAGTACTTTAATTAATGGCATACAACCATAGTCTAATTCTAAGATTTTGTTTTTGTTTATTAGGTAGCTATGTAAAACTTAGAGATAAGAAAGAGCGGAGTCTCCTGGCACAAGCATAATTTTGCTTAAAAGGAAGCTCCAACAATTTATATAAATCGATAACTAGTTTCCCAATAAACAATTTTTATTTATTTATTTTTATTTAAAAAAAAAGTGCTTTGCTTGCCAAGTTTAAGTCACACAAATACTATTAAATAAGGTATTTATTTAATCTTTATTTTTCATCAAATACAAATTGTACAGAACAATAGGCGAACTAAGCACTAAAAGCGTTGTCTACCAGTCAACCTTTGGGTTATACAGATAGTTTAAAGTGTGTTGCAAAAAGTTGCAGTGTGTGTTGTGTGTTGAAAGTTTGGCACATAAAAAATGAGAAATACAATAAAATATTTCCTGTATACATACATAATAATAAACATGACTTATATAAATATATGCAGCATTTTAAAATCTATGCCAAGAAGTTCTTAAACATTCGTGTCTTAAAACGAGCGCGACTAGTTAAAAAAGTATAAAAATAGATTACATAATATTTGGCCTCAAAGACTTTTAACTAGCAAATAGTTAAATTATTCTTATTCCAATAGCCCTATATTTTTAGATATCAGGAACATACTGCCATGGATTATATATATTTACTATCATTAAATTATGTTGCTTGAATGTTTATAGCGGATTACTTGTATAGCCGTGCGTGAAATTGAAATCAACTTTGATCGTATTAATTAGGCTATCGTGTTTTGTTAGAGGCTAGAAATAGCGCGTATTATTATGTGTAACACTAGCATACCTGCTATAAAGTTTAGGTTTCATGATTATGAAATGACAATGACAATGGTACAATGACCGAAATAAATTATTATTATTATTATGTTGGTACGCTTTTCAGCCACGGGTCCATGGGGACCCGGTCCTTTGAGGCGTTCATGGGGCCAAAGCCAACATGAAGAGGCCTTTTAGTACCTTTTTATCTAAAAAGTGAGATGGCTGCATCTATGGAGGTCTATCCCTTAATGTACCATTGAGATGCACTAACGGACAATCCTCCACAGCTACCGAACTATTGCCAGGGAGGGATTTACTTGGTTTGGGCTTTATGGATGGGATGTTAGTGGACCGGATAGCTGGGTTATGGAGTGAGATACGGACATCTACCTAAAAATTTCTCACAACAATTTTAGCCTGGTAGATGGTGACTTGCTGCTCGTTGGCTACACTGCCTGTGGGCACCCTAACTAGCCACGAAAATGCGGCCAGGGCGCAACACAATGTGAGCAGCTAAGGGTGTCGAGAGGTGCGGCTCCGGTTTCACCATCACGGGGCTTAGCCCGAGAGCGGGTTTCCCCGTTATTACGCCATAACGTGCAATACACTTCCACCCTGGAGCGTATGTTCTGCTCTTGCGACTCCACTCTGGCCGGCCAGTTAAGGCAAGACAGAGGCGGGGGGTGTGTAACTGTGTGTATGTGTGTGTGTTAGCGCATGTGTGTATGGTCCCCCTGAAGGTAGGGTACGTGGTGTCGCCACTCACCATCAG
Organism: Acrobasis suavella; assembly: GCA_943193695.1. Taxonomy (NCBI): domain Eukaryota; kingdom Metazoa; phylum Arthropoda; class Insecta; order Lepidoptera; family Pyralidae; genus Acrobasis; species Acrobasis suavella. The sequence goes on from OW971939.1 coordinate 9,922,863, forward strand.
CTCGCCACAAGCTGCCCTGCGTTGACTGACTGCACTGGGAATCCAGTGGGCGATGGGTTATTATTATTATTAATAATAATAATAATAGTTTTTGCTTTGAAGGGTTTCGTAGTAATCAAGGAACCCTTATAGTTTTTCCACGTCGGTCTGTCTGTCCGTCCACGGTTCTACTCAGAGTTTGTATATTAATTATGCCGAAAAAGTAGTAAAATAAAAATCTTGAAAATTATTTTTTGTAAAGGAGAAGTAATTTTTTTTCTCGTCTAACCCCTCGTGTCGGATATTGTTGAATAGGTCTTTTAAAAATAAGGTAAACCTGTAAACACAGATCCATCTACCGATCCGTTACCAATCCAGGGATCCGTTTCTGAAATATTTGCTTTTACAGTGGAATTTTTTGTTAGAGTAAAGTCCCCACTCCATCTGTTAAACCGTTAAAACTAGTTTTTTAGACTTTTTAGTCGTGTGAACTCAAAGGTCTTATTTTGTAACTACGGAACCCTACACCGCGCGTGGCCCGACATGCAATTTGCCGGTTATTAGTTAATAATAGAGATAAATCCAGTTTTATAAAAATGTCTTTCCAAGGGCTTAGACAGACGAGCGACAGTGTGTTTAACGCCCGACGGTCACCGACTGGTAACGGTCGGTTCGTCGGCTCGTCTAACAGTTCTTTATAATTAGCTAAAGTTATATAAGTACCACGTTTTATACTAATGCGGTCAGTATTTAAAGTACATCATTCACCATGCCCTAAATAATGTTCGACGATCTACCAACCCAATAATTTAAATAAGAATGTTCATTCTGTATCAAATACGCTGAACATACAAGTCTATCAGTGTACTTACTCATGTTCATGACACAGTTCTAATGAGAACACTAATTAAGTTAAGGTATTGTACTCTATGTAGTAACATCGCACGAGAGCACGAGCTCCCTGCAACTACAAAGTTGCACGGAATTGCCTGTGACAATAACTTCAAAGTGTTGCCATTGTTCTGCTGGCTGTATCATAATATAAGTAAATTGCTTCTGTGCTTATTATTTCTGATAAAATAGATATATGGTAGATACTTATACCTGCTATCTTAAAATATAAATGAGATTTAAGCCTGATAAAGTGGAACGAGTGACGAATTGTTAATCGGACAAGGCTAATTCGGAAATACGTCGAGAGCTTGAGGCACAGACATTATTAATAGGTATGCGATATAAGGGTTACTTAATAAAAAAGTCAGCTACTCACCGACATGTTTCGACCTTATCCGGAGGTCTCCCTCAGGGTGAATGTGACTCGAGTTGAAAAGAGTGCGGTTCGGGACGACTTCGTGCGCGAGTCTCGAGTCACATTCGCCCTGAGGAAGATAGCCCATCGCCTAATTATCTCCTTTTATTTCTACGCTGACTTTTCATTGGTTTTGGAAAAAAGAATGTCATGTAGTAAATAAATTCCTCTATCCATAATCCAAATTTGTGTATAACATAAGATAAAAAAGTTGTCAAAATGATTTTCGAACGAGACCACGTAGTTACGCCCGTTCATAACTGACGCGTGACCCTGATGAACACGAAGTCTGTCTGGCCGACGGTACTACTAGTTGATCTCACGATTTTACTTTCGAGTTATAGTCAACATATTTTGTTCCTGAATTTTTATTTTGACTGGCTAATTAGGTCTGTTTAACGATTCTTATAAAGTGGCCTTAGGATCCAAAACCAATGAAAAATTACCGTGTATAATCCGGCGGAACGTCATGTATAAACGGAAGGTCAAAGAAAGTCAAAATACAAAATATTATCATCAATATGTACCCACTTATGCGTAATATTCTGTAAATACTTATTTCAAAAGTCAATAAGAAAAATAAATAAAACCACTCGAAAAAGTAAGTAGGAAGTCGGCTTTCGATTTCCGTGAAAGTTGGCAGCGACTTAATCGCCTGAGTGGATCAGAAAGGATCGCGCATCGCTCCCACATCCGAGTCTTCCTAATTTGCATGTCTCCCCATTCCGCTTGAGTGATTTGTAATATACTTCCAGATTTTATTAGTTTTGGCCATTTGATTTTATTATTGTACCTGTAGGTAGATATAAGAACGATATTTTTTTTTGCCGTCGCCTATTGATCGATTTAGATTCTCGCCCATTCCCTTGGTCAGTTTTTACAAGTAAGAGATACAGCTGATACTAACATTCTGTTTTTTTTTCGAGACTAGCATGGAAGATTTTTTTCCGCATATTTTGGAATGTTTTATTTTCTTTATTTCTATTAGATAATGTTATCTTACATCGCAATCGCAGCAGCAGGGGTAAGATTTTTTATACTCGTATATTTTATGGTCCCAACGTGACACTTGTCCTCTTATCGAAAACAAAAGTAGTTGTTGGTTGGTTTCCAGTTTTGTTACTAAGTTTCTATATCTATCACATCCAGCTACATCATCAAACCAGCTCATGACAATCATTGTATTGGTATAGTCATTCGGGGACCTGGATATGATCTAATTTTACTAGAAGGATTTTATTGCATACATAACTACTAGCTGACCCGATAGACGTTCTCGTGTCTTAAAAATTTTTGCGCAACGTTTTTTATTTTTTTTAGGATTCCGTACTCAAAGAGTAAAACGGAATCCTATTGCAAGACTCCGCTGTCTGTCTGTCACCAGGCTGTATCTCATGAACCGTGATAGCTAGACAGTTGAAATTTTCACAGAAGGGTTATTTCTGTTGCCGCTATAACAAAAAACTAAAAACAATATAAAATAAATATTAAAATGAGGCTCCCATACAACAAATTTTTTTTTTTAAAGACAATGTTAAGGAACCATTCGTGCGCGAGTCCGAGTCGCACATAGCCGGTTTTATTTTTCCGTTAGAACCTTCTACAAAATATCAAAAACTTTTAAAATAAAGGTGTTATGGAAAGGACTATGATGGGTGTTTCTCTATGTGATCGAATTAAAAATAAAGAAATTCGCAAAAGTCACTGACTTAGCCCATCGGTTAAGCATGTTGAATGGCAGTGGGTGGGACATAAAGTGCGACAAACCGATGGCCGATGAGGCTTCTTTCAGTATGGCAAAATGTACTAAAGTGTACCAAAATTGAGTTATATTCGGGATTAAGTATTGGCTATGTGCAGACTGCAGCGCCGCCTTAAGTTCGCTATTAAAATTCAGTGTATTGCTCTAATTTGGGCTTGTGAATCTGTTTGCAATCAGTAAAATTAAGTAAAGAAAGTGAAATTTGTGTGAAAAGTGTTTTAATTTCGATACGTCTGGGTATGTATAACAGGAAAATAAGGATACTTTGATGTTTTATTAATGATTATAAACATATGCCTTCTTATTACAAAAACCGGTCTAACTTTGTTACTAGGTTAAAACCATTATCCACCTAAATCAAGTTAACATTGACAGGTGAGATAGTATGTGATACTAGATGTCAACTTGGTTTGGGTGAATAATGGTTTAAACCTAGTAACAAAGTTAGTCTGGGTTTTATAATAAGACGGACGGACTGATATATCTTGAATTGACTATTTCTACCGTATTCTTGCAATTTTCAACACAATATCTATAGAAACCTATTTTTGTTTGCGAAAATCATTTAAAAAATCTCCATACATTGCTACAAACTTCAACGAAGTAGCGCGTAGTATTACTACATTACAGCTTCGTGTACCTACTTTTTTCTTTATCACATACCTTATTACAAATAAAGATAAAATGTAATTATAGTTACAACAAGTTTATTTGCTGGGCTAATTAAACATAAACCCAAGGGATACCAAGCGGGCACAACTGGATATCCAGACAATCCGGGACCGAGCGTCCTGGAGCCGCGGTACGAGGAGGGCTGACCTCAAATAACGAGACAAGCATGGCGAAAGAAGAAATAGAATAATTAAAAAAAACCCGACCGTTAATGTGAAAAACGCCATCTAGTGATGAACTGTTGATACGATTGGATATTCGTAGCACAATCTATGTTTTTTTAGGGAAAGCCCTGACTTTCAAGCGAAAAATTTAACTAACTAAAATTTTCATTAAACAATACTATAAATCGCATTAAATCGGTCCATCTGTTCGAGCGCTACGATTTCAGAGACAGATGGATAGACAGACAGATAGACAGACCGATAGACATTAGCGTTAAACTTATAACACCCCCCTTTTTTATTGGGGTTAAATTTATTGTCAAAAAGGTGTGAAACAATGAAGTCTTAAGTAACGAGGAGTATATTTTTACGACAAATGTGTATTTCGTATTCAAATGTAATACAAGCCGGTAACATTAATACAAATATACATCTTTATACCTACAGGCCTATTTATCTGAGTAGATTCTGTCATGAATGAGCATCTAAGTAAGTGGTATTTGGTTTCCTTTTATTTGATTTCATTTAATCGCAAACACATATATAAGACCTGGGAACTCTCAGAAATAAGCAGGGTGTCGGAGCAGAGAGTAATAAAAGCCATTTTTCTTCTTGAATAAACCAACACAGAAACATTACCTTCAGGAAATAGGTAGATTTGTCTTTTCATGTTCGTGTTTATTTACGTTAAGGTTCTTACTTCCCTAGTAACATTAAGCTTCTAATCGTGTTAAACGACGACAGACTTAAGACTGTGATTGATGTTAAGATAGTTTGGTTTAAAGTATCTGCGGATTTATTAAATCTACGGATTTATTATACTGTAAGTATCCTTTTCCATGCCTTTACCGAATAACTTTTTAACAGCAATAATAATTGTATTCGAAGTCTGTCCCATTCGTCTACAGTCGGGATGCATGGAACTGTTTCACTTTCTCGCTCTACGCAATAATGACGAGCGGGATAGCACTAGCCTGTTGATTGATATAATCTTTATCAACGGTGCCATGCTACGGATGCAGGTCATGCATGAAATTAATAATTTAATAATAAGCGGTACTTATTTAGTTCGCCCTCAACGAACTTTGGACTTGCGACTTAATAAGGGCGGCAAACATGAAAAAAATAATTTAAAGAGACTTGTACATAACTTTTTAATTGACAAAGCATACTATTCCTTGTATGAATTCTTATCTGACTAAGTCTGACTAAACTTAGCATCAATCTTTTATTTTACCCTGAACAAAATATAATGTGAAAATTGTTTTCAAGTAACAGAAAGACCATGTTCTTATTTCTAATTCATAAAATTTTAGACAATTGTCACGACAGTAATTGAAGCAATTACCACCTACTAACTTTTTAAAAACAAAATTTGTATGCCTGACGGTGCAGCATGAAGCCCTACACTGTAAACTAACAACTTTTGTATTCATGTCTTATACATAAACGATTATGATTATGTCCCTGTTCCCTATTTCGTTTCTAAATATGGTGATACGATTTCACTGTAGGTAACACGGTGTGTCGCTAAATTAGGTACTTATTGGTAGATACGATATTTTACTCCGTCGATGAAATGATGCAGTAGGCCAGAGATACAGTTGGTAATTTTAAGTTTATTTATTTTCTCCTAGACCTGCATGGATAAGAAACGAATGGGGTTTACATAGTTTCATCTATCTCGAAACACAGAACCCAACCCACCTTACTTCAATTTCCCAGATCGCCCACCCGGCCCGCGAACAATTTAGCGAATGTACGCCGATATAATAGTCGTAATCCGATTAGTGAAATTAGTTTGTAGTTCAGGCTGACCTCGTATCTTGTGTTATGTTTATGTGGATTGTATTGTTATATCTATGTACCCAAGTGGTTGATTTGCTCTCCCATTATCGAATAATGTAGTTGTATACTTACGTACCCGTGTGATTTCCGGCCCTAGTAGAATATTAGGAAATATGTATTCTCTATGTCGAAAAAGACAATCTAAAATGCTAAAGCTGATACTACTACGTTTGCAAATACTGTATAAGGAGAGATGACGTCATAGTCGGTCGCTTGTAATGTAACACTTTTCGCTCGAATTCATTCGGTCGGAGGGTTAACGTAAGGAATGGCATTGGCGGCCTGTCGTAGAACCATATCCAAATCATTTAAATGGTTTCGATATTTTTTTTAAATTATTTATTTTTTACAAAACAAAAAGCCTTCAAAGCACAGATTTAAAGATGCTTGCACCATCTACCTAAAATCAAGAAGAGAACCAACCTATAAAGATAGCTAAAGCCTATCTAGGTACTTACGTCTGCTTAGAGACCCAAAATAATCTGTCTGCCCCGTTAGGAAAGAAGACGTGTATGTGACCACTTACTTGAATGATTTGCTTCTATAATCCAACTTACGAAATTCAAGTAAGTTAAGTACTTACCTAAGTTCTCACACTAACTAAACTAAGAAGGTAACTACGCTAAAAGCTTCTTAGAATGTAAACAATACTACGCTGTAAATACAACTTTAGTCTTAAAACTAGTGCCATCCAGCACAATTAACTTAATATAATAGCCACAAACAAGACTCAGCCGAGTAGGTAAGTAACGTAACTAAGTAGTGCACATAGTTTTCCAAATGTATGTAAGTAGATCGTCTTGTTTAATCGTGCTCCCCCCACCCTCGGTGTACGCTCACCAAATAGGTGTCTTTCTATATTTTCTTTTAATTAACACTTACTCGTATCTCTCAATACTCTATTATCAAAATTGTAGAGCGTAAAAAATGGCATCAATTTATTTTCTATAATCATTTTTTCATATGCTCAAACGTTTTTGGAAAGAGAGCGGAGAGCGCTCAGCGCTCAACCAAACCAACTACCCACAGATACTACCTATTACAAGGTCAATAGTCGAATCTCAGTGAATAATATCCTGTATAAAGTTGAGTATTCCTAAAAATATTTTTAACAATGAATATGAAGTTATCTTATTTAGGTACCCAAACTTCATGAGAACAATTAAATTAATCTGCATTACGGAAATTACGGTAAATAAAATCCGAAATCTACAGAATTACTAGTACGTCGATCTAAATTCGTTGCGAGGTGTTAGATGTAACAAAACAATTCTTTTCACCTCCTATTATTGCCGTAACAAAAATTTCGGGGGTTTCTAGGGTTCCGTACAAAAAAAAACAGAACCCTTATAGGATCACTCGTGCATCTGTCTGTCCGTCCGACTTTGGTAGTATGGTTTAATCCTATGACCAACCCAAACCCAAATACAGATATGAGAAGTAAATAAATATTATTTTTAAATAAAGGTCATTTTCGGGGGACAAATTAGGAAATAAAAGTTTTGCAAACCTTACTGTGTCATTTATCAAATAAAAGGGTTCGTTATGAGGATCTCGAATATATTTTTGTTATTAATGTAAAATCATTTTCATTTTATTCATGAAAGAAGATAAAAATTGACCATTCCTCCCCTGACTATCGGAAGCAACAGAGATGAAAATTATGAAAAAAAAAATTTTACAATATATCTTGAATTGCTTGTGGATTACAGAAAAACCTATAAGAATTCTATCATTTGAAAATAAAGTGGTAACTTCTTAGCAATACGTTCACTTACGAAAAATAGTTCACTAAAACACCAGTAGATAGCGCTAGTAGTAGTTAACTCGCGTCTTACTATGAGGATTTCAAATGTGATATTTTGTATTAGTTTAAAAATTTTGGCATTGTACAAAACCTTCTTCACGCAAGTTCAACTCGCACTTAGCCGGTTTTTATTTTATTTGAAATTGATTCGCGGAAAAAAGCATATGGTTGGTTTAAACGAAAATACATAAACAAAGTTGTATTAAAACCAATAAAAGTGTAGAAATATACATATTTAATAAATGTTACTCCAAAAACTTTGAAAATGTATTTTTTTAAGTGGTAATTTTTTAATCGCAATTTTGAACACCATTAATTTTTTTACGCCACCTTAACTATCGCCAGTCTCGTCAGATCTATTAAAAAAATGTCATAATGATAGTTACAAATCAAATGTCACACAGTCCGCAATAGCGTTGCATAACTATCGATAGTTGACCTTGATGAACAGTCATAATATCGATATCGATAGTATTTAATAACCCTACTATCGATAATATCGAATAACCGATACTATCGAAAGTAGGTTCCCATTTTCAGTAGTTTGTAATACTATTGATTGAGAATTTAGATACTGTCGACAGTATTCAATAGTATCGATAGTATCTAAATTCAATAGTATTGATACTTTCGATAGTTTTACCTTACATCAATACTATCGGTTATTTGATACTATCGATACCTTAGATGGATAGGCAGCCTTATAAACTGCATCCGCCTCCGCGGATGTTAAAATTATTGCATCCACAACAACCCTAATTCATAAAACGTCGAATCATTCAAGTAGACTCAGATATTTTTGATCGGGATCCGACTCGGAGTCGATTTTTTGACTACTTACTATTTCTTCTTATTACGTAATTTATGTTCGTTAACTCGTTCGCAAGCATTACGTACATGTTATAATGTACGAACATTGTATTACAAAAAATAAAAAAAAAATATTTAAAAAAAAGACATAATAATTCGACAAAGCCCTTCTGGCGAGTAGGCAACCTATACTGTGAAACTAGTGGTAATTATAAAAATGTGGAAATCTGTATTTATCACTCCTGTTCACAAAAAGGGCAGTAAAAATTAAGTAATTATCGACCGGTTTCTAAATTATGTATTTTTGATAAGATTTTCGAAAGTGTTGTCTACGCCCAAGTATATAATGCCCTGTCTAGTAGTTTTATAGAACAACAACACGGATTTTTAAAAGGCCGCTCAACTGCGACTAATTTAATATAATTTACTGAATATTTAACAAGCCAACATGGAGTCTGGACTCTGGAGGGCAGGTGGATTCCATCTCTACCAACTACAGAAAAGCTTTTGACCGTATTGTACATTATATTCTCTTGCATAAGCTAAAATATGCAGGTATACACGGTAATTTATTTAGATGGTTCACATCGTACATAGAAAATCGGTCTCAAGCTGTAGCGGTGAGTGGATACACATCTAAATGGAATTTTATACCTTCTGGGGTTCCGCAAGGATCATTACTTGGGCCATTATTATTTAATATTTTTATTAATGATATAGGATCCCGTTTTCATCATTCTAATGTCTTGTTGTATGCAGATGACATGAAAATATTCAAAAATATAAGTAACATAAATTATTGCTACCTGCTACAACAAGATCTGCAAAGGGTTGAAGTATATTGTGAACAAAATAAGTTAGATCTTAACGTTTCGAAGTGTCATATTATTACTTTTACTCGAAAATTGAAACCTACGATTTATAATTATAAACTAAAAGGACTGGAGCTTGATCGTGTTGATGAAATTTTGGACTTAGGGGTCTTGCTCGATTCCAAACTGACTTATGAGTCACACATCGATTCTATAGAAAAAAAGCTAGTAAATCTCTAGGATTTATTATTAGATCTTGTTCTCAATTTTCGAGCATTAAATGAATTAAAATTCTTTACTGTTCTTACGTGCGCAGTATACTTGAGTACTGCTCGCAAGTATGGAATCCTCAGTATGATATTTATATTGTTAGGTTAGAGTCAATTCAGCACAGGTTGCTGAGGTACATACAGTATAAATGCAAAACTTTCATCGCGGGATACGATATAAGATGTAAAAAATATCATCTTCTACCTTTATCTGAAAGAAGAAAGATTGCTGACATTTTACAACTTGTAAAGATTGCCCAGTCCAGAGTTGATTCAACCTTTCTCCTCTCAAAGATCAATCTCAGATTGCCTAACAGAAATTTCAGATATTCTGTTACTTTATTCATTCTGAGTTGTGATACGAATTATAGAAAAAAACGCGTTCTTTAACCGTGCTGCTGATGCTCTCAATAAGACAGTCGATGTTCCCGAGTTAGACCTTTTTAACTGTAATTGTAATAAATTTAGTTAAAAAGTGAAAAAGTGTTTCGTCCAGGTTCCCTTATCACCGACTTCTAAGTGTCTTAAGTTTGTTATACTTGTATTATTGTAAGCAAGTTTCGATATTAACATGCGAAAACCTGTTAATTGTGTTCCTAGATGTTTAATTACTATTGCTAATGTAGATATTAGAACTGTATTGGTTTTCCAAAAAAAATAAAATATAATGAGTTTCTCTCGGCGTTTCTTCTCAGCAGTGGTCGTTACGAAGCGCTGGTATCAGTAGATTTTCTTTAAAATAAATTAAATTTCAATATAAACTACACGTAATGTAAATTTTACTTATTGACGTGTAAAAGTGGCTGTAAACTTCGCTAGCTTTGCTCGGTCGTTCCATAAGTGAAATCATCATAACCATCATTCATCATTTCAGCCGCACAACGTCCACTGCTGGACATAGGCTTCTCCCAAAGATTTCCAAAATGTCCGATCAAGAGCGGCCTGCATCCAGCGCTTTCCAGCGACCTCGGTTAGATCGTCTGACGTGGGTGGGTGTCCTACGCTTCGCTTGCCATTACGTGGTCGCCATTCGAGAACCTTTTTGCCCCATCGGCCATCGTTTCTTCGCGCTATGTGTCCCGCCCACTGCCATTTCAACGAACTAATCCGCTGGCCTATGTCAGTGACTTTTGTTCTTCTACGAATTATCTCATTTCTGATTCGATCACGTATGGAAACACCGAGCATAGCCCCTCTCCATAGCGCGTTGATTGACCTTGAGCCTTCTTATAAGACCCATAGTAAGGGACCAGGTTTCAGAGCCATAAGTCATCACACACATTAGTGAAATATGCAAATTGAAATTCAGTTAACTTAATTGTCTTATAATATTATCATTATCGTATCTTAAATAATCAGTTATATAATAAAATAAAACATAAATCATTAATGATTACTTATAAAAATAAAAATCATTATCGTACACTAATAGATTGTACATAATAGCCTCCGAGCGCGCGACGAATCGACTGTCACTTCTGGCTGCATTACTCTCTGACTAACCACACATACAAAAATATTTATTGTCTCAACGAACACAAACAAAAAGAAAACACGATTGATCGCTAGTAAAAATTTGGTAGCAACTGACACAGTAAATACCGTCTTAATGCCAGCAAACGACTGCCGCCCGCGCCCGCGCAGAGCCCCTTTGCAACAAAAAATTTGTATCGATATTTTTTAAAAGAAGATATTGTTTGATTTAAAACAGCAACTTCTAATTTAAAGAATATAGGATTCTTTATTTATTAGTGTAAAAATATTGTAATTTAGGAGTAGGCTTCACAAAATGCCCATTTGACGAGGAAAATCGTACTAAGCACCTTCAAGCATTCAGTAAGGTCGTAAAGGGCAAACCAAGCAAGTCAATGTACATTACAAGTACTCCTTAAGGGGGTACCTAAAAAAAATGATGTTTTTTATGTGACTGTATCGTCCAATGCGGACGATGAAAAAATCTGAATTAAATATATATTTTAATTGATTATATACCCGAAAGCCTGATGAAACTCAAAACATATTAGCTTATAATTTTCTAGATAGAAAATAATTCCAAAGTTCCCTCTCCTTTTTCTTTATGTGACTAGGGCACATAAATGACGCATGTTTAACCATCGAATATTCGTTTAAAACAACGGCCACTGGTGTTTCTAAAGCCTGATCAAAATAAAATTATTTTAATAAATATATTTATAATTTATTCATATTCGGCCACTAATGATAAAATGCCATTATTAACCCAAGGCACGAAATAACTTTGCGGCAAAGACTTTGCCCAAGCTGACTAATATGTCCCTACCTCTCTCTTTACTGTGCGAAACCCATAAACCGGTCTCTTTCGATTACTTCCGAAAGCACCGCCCAGTCGGCCATTCAATGTTGACGAGGTTGGATGTGTGTTCGATTTCGTCAGGTGCGAATTATGATTTTTACGAAAGATTTCCATAGGCACAATGCTATCTTTAATTTCGCCGATTACGTAGTAGCAATAATAGCGCCGCGGTCTGTTTTGTTATGGCAAATGAGTGCAACCGTGCGGCCCCAGGATCGAATCCCACCATATGGTCCTTCAATTTTTTTTATTTTTTTGTTATGTAGGTTCCTTTTATTATTATGTGAATTTACACAATAATAGCTTTTTATACGATAGGTATGATACTAAGTAAGATAGTATAATTTTAATTTTTAGTGGGAAATATGACAAAATAATATTTTTTCATATAAATTTTTATTTCTTTTTTTGATGAATATCAATTCTGCATAAAAAACACGTCATGAACACAAATAGAACATGGAACATTTTGATTATTTAAAACATTTTAATTATTTTCACAATATGCAACAAAAACCCTATCCGATCCTTGTAGGAGCAACTTAGACCGTCAATATAAACAAATCTTCCTTTGGGACCAATGCTTGAAACTCGAGAAAAATATCGACATTTTCATACAAAATGTCGTTTTTTTTTTCAAGTTTCTAGCATTGGTCCCATACGAAAAGTTGTTCATATTGACGGTCTGAGTTACTCCTACAAGGATCGGACAGGGTTTTTTTTACATATTGTAAACACACTTCACATCTTACGCAGTAATATTTGATGATAAATTGGTTGCAGAAATAAAATGTCTATACATACAAACCAATTTTTGACCGACTTCCAAAAAAGAGGTCATCAATCGGTTTTTAGTTTTAAAAATGTATTCGTTTTGAAAAATATATACCTACTAGTAGTAAAAGTAAAACGCACTAATATCGCGTGACAATGCAATGTAACGACATGGAGCTGTCTGATGCTGGAGAAGGTGGCAATAGGAACTAGGTATTAAACAACATAACTACATAAAATTTGGGCTCGTTTGATTCGTCTTGACGAGTACTTTGTCATCAGATCGTATTAAAAGGGTCTGATGATGGAGCTGAAAGGTGGCCCTAGAAACTCCGTAATCAAACGACATAACCCCATCGAATTTGTCCTCGATGATTCGTCTTGACGAGTAGTTTGTCTATAGATAGTATCCAAGGTCTGATGATGGACCTAGAAGGTGGCCATAGGTAATCAAACAACAAAACCCCATCGAGTTTGGGCTCGCTCGATTCGTCTTGACAAGTACTTTGTCATCAGATGGTATTAAGGGTCTGATGTTGGAGCTGGAAGGTGCCAATAGGAAATCGGTAATGAAACGACATAACCCGATCAAATTGTAGCTCGTTAGATTCGTCTTGACGATTACTTTGTCATCAGATGGTATCCAGGGTCTGATGATGGAGCTGGAAGGTGCTCATAGGAAATCTGTAATAAAACGATATAACATGAATGAATTATTCGCAAATGAATTATGTATTCCACAAATAAATTATTTGCGAATAAAATACTCCTCCAATATAAATGTCTAGGTAGTGTGTAGGTACGGAAGGTAGGTTAAGTGGTGCACTGCAGTGACCATCACAATGTCAATATCGTCGTGGTCGTTGAGGTCAATGTTAAGGTCGTCCAGGGCGCCGAAGTCAACTAGCTAACTAGTCGTCAAGGTCAACGAGGTCAACGAGGTCTTCAAGGTCGTCAAGGTTGACGAGGTCATCAAGGTCGTAGAGCTTGATGTTGAAGTCGTTGAGGTCGTCGTAGTCGCTGAGGTCGTCGAGGTCGTCAAGGTCATGTCGAAGTCGTTAAGTTCGTTTAGGTCGTCGAGATCTTCAAGATCGTTAAGATCTTTAATACGTCGAACGTCATCGAGGTCAATATCGAGGTCGTCGAGGTCAATGTCGAGGACGTCGGGATCGAAATTACTGCGTCATTGACAACCACGACGACCTCGACAACCTTGACGATCTTGACGACCTAAACGAACTCGATGACTTCGACATCTACCTCGATGACCTCAGTGACCACGAAGATCTCAACATCAACCTCGACGACCTAGACGACCTCAACAGCCTCAACGATCTAATCATTAGATTCCACGGATAAATAATTCCATTAGATTCTAATGGAATTATTTATCCGTGGAATACATAATTAATTTGCCAAATAAATAATTCATGTTATGTCGTTTTATTAGAGAGTTACTATGGCCACCATTCAGCTCCATCATCAACCCTGGATACCATCTAAAGACAAAGTGCTCGTCAAGACAAATCATACGAGCCCAAACTCGATGAGGTTATGTCTTTTTATTACGAAGTTCCTATGGCCACTTTTCAGCTTAATCATCAGCCCTGGATATCATCTAAAGTCAAAGTGCCCGTTAAGTCATACGAGCCTAAACCTGATGAGGTTAAGTCGTTTTATTACGGAGTTCCTACGGCTACCTTTCAGCTCCATCATTAACCCTGGATACCATCAAAAGACAAAGTACTCGTCAGTAGAATAATACGAGTCCAAACTCGATGGGGTTATGTCGTTTGATTACGGAGTTCCTATGACCACTTTCCAGCTTCATCATCAGACCCTGGATACCATCTGATGACAAAGTACTCGTCAAGATGAATCAAACGAGCCCAAACTTGATGAGGGTTATGTCGTTACATTACCGAGTTCCTATTGCTACCTTCTAGCTCCAGCATCAGATCAGCTCCATCCATGCCGTTAAAATATTGCATTGTCACTCGATATAAGTGCGTTTTACTTTTACTACTTGCTTAAATAATTTTTCAACACTAATAATTTACTTTACCAACTACATTATTATATTTATAAAATTTCTATGGGACCACCTGACAGGTATACCCTTTCAAACAAAAAAAGTATATTCCAAATTGGTCCAGGTCCAGGCTTCTTACAATAATCGGTGAACATACATAAAAAAGAAATTTATAACAAATTGATAACGACAAATTGATAACCACCTTCTTTTTGGAAGTTGGTTAAAAATTGGTTTGTAAAGGCATTATATTGTTGCAACCAAAATCAAATACTGCGTAAGATCAAGATGTAAACTGTGTATCAAAATAATAAAAAATATACAAATGTTTTTTCATAATTAAAATGTATTTGTCCATTTTTATATTGTGATATTAAAATTATTGATGTGTTTACTATGTTTCTATCAGACGTGATAAATTCATCAAAAAAAGAGATAAGAATTCATATTTAAACTAAAAAACTAAATAATAATAAAAGTATACTTATCTTATAGAAAGCTTTTATTTTGTAAATATAAAAATAGGTACGTAACAAAATATACAAAAATATAAAATTGTAGGACACTTGTCGGGATTCGAACCTGGACCTGTACAACCGCAGTTATTGCTGTAGGAAAACAGACCGCGACGCCATTAGCGCCACTGAGTAAATTATGAAATTAAGACGAAGTGGTAGCTAAAGTGGCGCCCTCATTTGAAATAAATTGTTTAAAACTAAATATGGTTATAATTAAAAATTTTATTTTGTATAAATGTCTAGAAAGACCTTAAAACTATTTTATGAATAACCTTTAAAAGTAATATTGGTAGTCCGTCTAGTTTTAAAACTGTTTTTCACCAAAAGTGGCCACTTTTAGAAATAATTTTAAAGGTTATTCATAAAATAGTTTAAAGGTCTATCTAGACATTTATACAAATCAAATTTTTAATTATCACCATATTTAGTTTTAAACAATTTGTTTCAAATGAGGGCGCCACTTTAGCTATCACTTCGTCTTAAAGATAGGATCAGTCTGTCTTATAGTTTTACGAAAATGGCGCCACTGTCATACGATGCGATGCAATGAAATGGCTATATCGGAAAAACACGATTTGAGGGGGAGCGGGGAAAAAGGCGGAGTTTGTAAATAGGTATTTACTAGTCATGACTGGCCTTAACGTGTAGATGTGAAATGAAATCCAAAAATATATCAATCAAAGGTGGGTGATAAAGCAAAAGTTTGGCATTGATAAAATATAAATTAAGCTCTTTTGCGTTGATATATCCTTCCTCATTGACATACATTTCCAATTCCTAAAACTGTATCAGTAAAATATTTCTATTCTTAAAAAGTTGACAATTTCTGGTATCGGGAAAAATGGCCATACGATGATATACATAGGGCGCACTATAAGTTTCCGGAACTGGCCACTTACATAAACAATATTTAAAAATTTATTGCAACATTTGAAAATAGAACTCTTTGGCTGTAGAATGCAGTTTGTTTCATCTGACTGTCTTTTGTTTTTACCTTGTGGCGCCATTTAAAAAATGGTGTGTCTGCATCAACATGGATTTAACTCGGGAAAATTTTCGTAGTATGATTTTCTACGATTTTAAGTGTAATTTGACAGCTCAACAGAGCATCGCTCGGCTTGAAACAGCTTTTGGCAAGACAACTGTTTATAGCTGGTTTGCAGAATTCAAGCGTGGTCGTATCAATCTCAGTGACGAATCTCGCGATGGTCGGCCGTCCACCGCTGTGACCAACAAAAACATCGATGCTGTGCGCCGTATGATTGAAACAGACAGGCATGTGACCTACCATGAAATTCGCGCATCCTTAGAAATAGGCATGAGTCAAATACAATTAATCCTACACAAACATTTGGGTGTGAGAAAGCTGTGCTCGCGGTGGATCCCACACAACTTGACCGAGGCTCAAAAAACGGACCGCGTCACTTGGTGCAGTGCCATGCTTACCAGATTCAACGAAGGTGCGTCAAATTTGTTGTGGGACATAGTAACAGGTGACGAAACATGGATTTATTGCTACGATCCCAAAACAAAGCAGCAATCGAGCGTATGGGTCTTTCAAGATGAGCCGAAACCAAGCAAAGTGGCGCGCGTGAAAAGTGCATCTAAGCGGATGATTGCATCTTTTTTTAATAAAACTGGACACGTGGCTACTGTTGCTTTAGAGAATCGTCGTACAGTGAATAGTGACTGGTACACGACCATTTGTTTGCCGGAAGTTATTGACGAACTCCGTAAAAATAACCGTAAACGCCGTATCATCCTGCACCACGACAATGCTAGTTCTCACACGGCCAGACAGACAAACGACTTTTTGAAGGCGAAAAATGTAGAACTCATGAGTCATCCTGCATACAGTCCCGACCTGGCACCTTGTGACTTTTTTCTGTTCCCAAAAATTAAGAACCAATTACGCGGTCAACGATTTTCATCACCAGAAGAGGCTGTCGAGGAGTATGAAAAACACGTTTCAGAGGTCACCACAGAGGAGAAGCACAAAAGTTTTCGAAACTGGTTTCATCGAATGAAAAAGTGCATAGACGCCAAGGGAGATTATTTTGAAAAACAATAAATTAATTTTGTACCTTTAATAGTATTTTTTCATATTCATTCCGGAAACTTATAATGCGCCCCACGTATTAGGTCTTTACCTATGAAATTGCCGTATTTAAACTATTTTTTTTCATGTATTTTTTTATTTGTGTTAATCGAAGTATTCACCCATGCAATCAACGCATCTTTGCCAACGCAGTGGTAGTTTATTGATGCCCTTCTTAAAGAAATCAGCTGGACGGGAGGCAACAAATTCTTCAAAGGCATTTTGTACTGCCTCTCGGGTATTGAATTTTTTTCCCGCCAAGAAGTTATCCAAATTCAGGAAAAAGTAGTAGTCTGTAGGCGCAAGGTCTAGTGTAGGTAGGGCGGATGACGGAGAGCTTCCAACCTCAGTTCTTGCAACTTGGAGACCGTCTGCTGTACAGTATGAGGTCGCGCGTTGTCGTGCAGGAGCAGCGGAGAGGAGCGATTGACCAATGCTGGTTGGAGATGTGCCAGCTTCTCCATCATTGTGTTCAGTTCTTCACAGTACACATCTGCAGTAATGCTCACCCCGTTTGGTAAAAAGCTGTAATTAATCACACCGGCGCTAGACCACCAAACAGTGACCATCACTTTTCTAGGGCTTTGTTTAGGGCATTGTTTAGGTGCTGAACCAGGATCCAACCAACTTGCTGAGCGCTTGCGGTTATCAAACAGAATCCATTTTTCATCGCAGGTATCAATGCGGTTCAAAATTCCTTCATTTGTGTCTGTTGAACAGTGCAAGGCACGTCTCGACGCGTACTTCGCGCTGGCGATCATTGAGTTCGTGGGGCACCCATTTGTCAAGCTTTTTTACCTTTCCAATTTGACGTAAATGGACCAATATTGTTTTGACGCTAACGTCGAAAGCTGCTGCTAATTCAGCCGTAGATTGTGTATCATCAGCTTTCACAATCGCCTTTAATTCGTCATTGTCGACCAAAGTCTTCGGACGACCGCGAGGTTCATTTTTCAGGTCGAAATTTCCAGAACGGAAGCGAGCAAACCAATAACAGGTGGTGCGTTGGTTTGTAGTATTAGCTACGTAAACGTCGTTGCTGTTGCGTGCCGCTTGTGCCGCGTTGCTGCCACGACGGTACTCATATTCCATTATTACTCGAACTTTTAAAGTATCCATGATGACGAAAAAGATTCAAATGCGATGCAAACAAAAATTATTTTGATTTGAAATAGCCAGTACTGCAGAGCGACAATTTCATAGGTAAAGACCTATTATTTAGCCTCGTCGATTTTAGATGGTTTTTCCCACTTTGCAGTTTTGAGGTTGAACATTTTTGACCTTTCATAACTCACATACAATTTTTATATATATATATCTTTTAATTATTTTTATATAAATTTATTGAGTAGTTTTTGATGCTATCAAATTCGTAAATGTTGAATGACCCAGTTAAATTATTATTTTTTTCTGCATTTCTGTGTCTGTTTATGTATTTCATTGACGAAGGATAAAGCGCCATCTATTAAATATATTTAGTTTGAACAAAAAAGTAATGCTAATTTTATCGACTCGTAGAAATTGCGTGCTGTTCTTAGATCAGACGCAAACTCGTGTACCTACCTATATGGTATAGCCCCGCAGACGGTTTTGACCACATAGACCTCATACAATATGTAACAAAAACCCTGTCCGATCCTTATAGGAGCAACTAAGATCGTCAATATGAACAACTTTTCCTATGGGACCAATGCTTGAAACTATAAATAAGAAAAAATCGAAAAAACCAAACACCTGTATGAAAATGACGACTTTTTTCTTTCGGTTTAAGTTGCTCCTATACAAGACATACAAGTCATTCCATGGCATTTGGAAAATGGTCTTTTTCAAATTTTCCTGAGTCTTGCAATGGATGTTTATTTATATTTGTATTTATTATAAAATTTGTATCATTGAGTTAGTATCCCATTACCACTAATCGAAGTAGATATAGTGATTTGGGGTCTGGACATGCCATTGGAAAACCGGATTTTTTAAATTATTTTGTCTTTTTTCCGGAATATCAAATTTATAACGTGAAGGAGCTAGGTGGAAGGTGCGAAACCAATAAATATTAGCAAGATTGTATTTCTTAACAATTTCATCGCCATGCACAGCGACCGGCATTCTAAGTTAAAAACTTCAAGTAAAATTTTATTAAACTATAAAATAGTAACAGATGTACACGAAATTGAACAAACAGAACATTTGATTGGACACTTTTTTTTTTAATAATTCTTAGACAGTGTTTCACAAGTTAACTCGTGTTCACTCGTGCGTCTGTCTGTCCGTCCGTCTGTCGCAGCCAATTTACTCAGAATCTACTGGACCAAATCAAGTGAAATTTGGTAGGATGGTGTAATCCTATGACCCAAACACGGATGTGTATGGCAAATAAATATTTTTTTTTAAATAAGGGTCATTTTCGAGGGACAAATTAGGAAATTAAAATATCTCCAAAACTGTAAAGTATAGAAGAGACATGAGCATTTTTATGCAATGCATTCGGGTAAACACTCAACTGTTGGCGGTATATCAGTTAGATTTCTTTGCACCGTTTCAGAAATAAGTGTAACAAAATGTATCATGCATCACGTAGGTATGTCATCTGTTGAGTTGTCAATGTCATGCAGTGTTGCCATGTGCACCGTTATTACGGTAAATGCACCGTACTTAACAGAAATTTACCACCCACCGTTGAAGCAGGACAACGGTGACGATATCTACCGTAACCAGAAGTGTGATTTCTGAAACGCGGAGTCACCTAAACGTATGGTTTTTGTATGAGAAAACCATTCGTTTAGGTGACTCCACGTTTCAGAAATCGCACTTCAGGGAAGGTCTTTTTTTTCTAGTTTGAAGCTGTGAAACAATCAAAACATTCTTCTTAAACAAATGGCAAGTTTATGAACGCATCCATACGAATGAGTTGACTTGAAGGTCGTGTTTATATAATCTGTGGTAGGGTACTCTACAGTCTTGAAAGTTATGTTTTCATAGCAAAAAAAATGAGTGAAAATGACTCTGATTCTCAGTCTGGGATGGAATTGGTGGAAGTGCCAAAGAAAAAAAAAGAAAACAACACAAGTAGAAATTCCGAGAAGAATGACTATTGAAACCAGTTTCGCGATTGGTTGAGAAAGGTCAAGAAAGATGAGTACGTTGCGCTATGTAATAATATAAGTTAAGTGTAATAACAGAACGTTGTCGGCTAAATTCAGTGTCCTAACAAGACATAAGGAGACAGCTACGCACATAACGTTAAATAAAAACCGAATTGTGCTCTAAACTGGTTGTTTTATTAAAAGTGGTTCACCGTTATTTTTACCGTTTTTCTCCAGGCTCAATCACCGTAATTTTTTAGAATCTATCGTATTTTTTGAGCAGTATCACCGTCGTCCAGATATTGGACATGGCAACACTGATGTCATGTCATGCAGTCATACCAACAAATGTCAGTTAGTCAATGCACCAAGTGAAAGCAAACTTTGGTCATTTCTCAAAATGTGAAAAATAAATACGAAACTTTAGATATTGGTACTCTGTTACAATATAACGTTATTACGGACTTGTGCTTTAGTCTGTAAATTGTCGTGACAATGTGTGATAGCGACGATCCTGGTGACCATGGTCAAACCATGGACTTGACCGGGTTTTTGTTTGGAAACATCGACGAGAGTGGTCAACTAGAGGATGATGGGCTATTGGACAGTGATTCCAAGAAGATGCTTGCTTCCCTAAACCGCCTTGGTCTGGGTTCAATGCTGTCCGAGGTATTAGATGCGGAAGAACCAGATAAAGATGACGAAGAGAAAGGTTTGCCAATGTTTTTGTGTATATAACTTTATTGATGATTGTAATAATACTTGTTGATTTCACTCTCTAAATGCTTCAGTTACGTATCATGATTGTATTGTGTGTATAATCACAACAAAAGCATTATTCGATTCTGTATTTACAATTTTGTCAGCGTTTATAGGTGCAAGACCTTTGATACACATATACCTAATCATTCAAGAACCCCAAAGTTCATGCGAATTTATGAAGAAAAAATATGTAAATATTTGTTATCTATATATAATTTAGGTTTTATTTTTTACAGATTACAATGAAAAAAGTCCATCTGCTGTTGATTTCTTTGATATTGACGATGTTGCTGAAGAACCAAAAGTAAGCAATAATCTTACAGTAAATTCTTAGAGCTATTGAAATATGAAAAACTACAAAGTGAGAAACGGGGGTTTTATATCAAGCTGTGCCGGATATACATGTTTGACGCCAGTAGGCTATTCATAGTTTGCCGCTCTTAAGCTGCATTCTATTAAATATCATAATAAAAGCACTCTTTTCAATTGCCGCGATGCAATAGGCCTCAAATTTGCTGTCCTGTGAAATGTGACACCAGTAGGATATTCATATTTTGACACCCCTAAGCTGCGATCACTGAAATAATTGCCTATATAGAATATTTAGAAATTGCATATATAGAAGCTCCTTTTTACCTCCTCGATGATGGAGAGAGTGCAATTGGCCTCAAATTTGCCGCCACTGAAATCAAGCTAAATTGAGTGTTAAATAAACAGAAAGAACTTGCTTTTGTTTGTTTTGTGGCGGTGTCAGATTTTTCAAGCTGCCAAAACTAACGTTAGACATGCTGTGATGACCAACTGTAAAAGTTGTTTGTTTGGAGGTACAAGGCCATGGCTTGACATAGATGTCTTGCTTATATGATTAAGTAACTGGAAGTCAAGGCTTTCTATTTTATAATTAATATTTACTTATCTAGGTAAATGTCTTGTAACATTCATTACAGTTTTAGTATTTTGTTTTTTTTTTTTTATTGAAAATGTTTATGGTAATTACATAGTATTTTTGTTATCATTTGTGTATGTCAAAAACAATAAAATATAAATATTATCAACGTTATCTATACCCCCTTATTCATAAAAATATACAAATGGTTGCTAAACCTCTAGTTAAAATATGTTTTGGCTCGCTCTTGCACAGTAAAATATTGAAAGGAGTGAAAGGGCCAAAACATATTTGAACTAAAATAGGTTTACCAAACATTATTAATTGTTTTTTTATGTATAAGAAGTTAAGTTTTTTAATTGACTGTTTTATTGATGGCAATGTATATGCTTTATAAATTATCTTATTTAGAAACATTTTCAGTAATGTTTTTGGAATGAGGGTTTTAAAAAATGTGTGACACCAGGTGGCAGCGCAGTGACGTCAGGTTCAATCAACTGTTGTGATTGGACCATCAGTTGACAGGTACTTTTCCTTCATCAATGTATCCAAAAACAGCAGCTTATTGGACCTGATGTCACTGTGCAGCTATCTGGTGTCCCATATTTTTGAAAACCCTCAATTGTTTGGAATCTGTGTTGTGTGTTTTTAAAGTAGACAGTTGCTAGCACAGCTACGCAAATTTAACCTTTTAACTGCCTTGTTCCTACGAAAAAAGTGCTCCTAGTGTCAGTCATATATATCGCATTACATGAAACACATCTCACATATTTTTAATCTATTATATTAATTTTGTAATAAATATACAACTGCGGTGCTAGGGACATTGATATAGCCGGTCGTATGTATGCAACTATGGCAGTTAATGGGTTAATGCAATATTAAAGATGCGAAAAGTAAAGCTTGCTGTGCTGTAGACAGTACTTAAATACTTATATCATCTAACGAGGTATGTAAATTTTTAAAGAAGTTAATAGCTGTACTGTTCAAATGTAAAGAGTTTCCTTGTTTGTATAACCAAAGAAAAAGTCTATAACTCACATATTACAGTACATAAGTGTACTTAATTTATTTATAATTACATATTTTATTACCTGGCTGGACTGCACTGCAATGCACATTGTAATTATGATTTTTGGAATTATGCACAATGTATATTGTTATTATTTCACGTGTGTGTGTTTTACAATAAGTACTTATTATTGCACTAAGAATTTAAATTGTATTGTTGTTGTTTAAACCTGGGAGCACAACTTAATAAATTTAGATATGTCTTTGTCAAACATCATATGAAAGCATCAAATTGATTGGTCACACCACGATAGATTTTTTGATGATTTATTAAGTTAGGAGGAGCTTGGGAGCCTGGTGGGAGTGCGCATTACTAGCGCTCTCGCAAGTAAAGCGACACCGGGCGTGGTCTGCACTTGGATGGGCGGCCACAAAAGGCATAAAAATTGTTCGAGCTCCTCCGTGCTTCAGAAGGCACGTTTAAGCCGTTGGTCCCGGCTGTCATCGTTGTATGGCAGTCGCCAAGCCTTGTCAGATGCCTTTAGGCAGCTTAAAAAATCTGACACAAGTGTTGGCCACTTACACACGAAAAGCAAGCAAGCATTAAGGTAGGACTAGTAAGTCTAGTGATAGGGGAGTAATTGACTTTTCTATTTGACTGGCCAGTGTGTGGCCAACACACTGGCCAGTCAAATAGAAAAGTCAATAGTCAAATAGAAAAACAGAAAATCGCTAAGAAAAAGAAATTTTTACTTCTATGTCAAGGATAGTATATATAGGATGGATGGTAACTACATAGAATGGTTTATCAAAGTGTATCGCATACGTCACAAGATTTATAGCCCAACTTGAACTTAGAAAAAAACAATTATTTATTTTATAAGTGCTTCAATTTGATGCTCTCTGTTATATTGTGACATGTTCTAACAAATGTTTGTGTTAACACAATAGGATGTAGAACTAAGCACTAACCAGCACGATGGAATAAAGGAGGAGGTGATCGAGAAAACTGATGCACAGAATCCAGTAGAGGAAAGTAGTGAGAAAGAGGTAGAGTTAGAATCGGTGAGCAATTGTCCACAGAGAGAAGAGGATAAAGGAGAGTGGAATAACCATGGCAATGTATATGAAAGTGCTCCTGGAAATGATGATGGGTATGAGGGGGACATGGAAGGCGATGGAGGACTTATGCCACCACCAACGACTATACCGTTAGTAACTATTTTTATTAATATAATTTTACGTAAAAATCTTTAGAATTTTTTTTTCTAGTTTCTTTTTTGATTTTTTTTTAGTATTTATTGGTACATTAAAGTGTTTTCTATCTTTTATATATTTCATGCCTTCTTAAACTTAAATTTTATAATATTTATTAAATACTTTCTAAATAATGCTAGAAATATATCAAATTAAATTCCACAATTTATACCATAAATAACAATAATTCCCAAAACAATTTTGGTAAAGGTAATACTTGTTTCTTACTTATTGGTAAATATTTTAGAAGCCAATCAAAATCTGAGAAACCTAAAAAACTTGAGACACCACTTGCTGCTATGCTGCCATCTAAATATGCGAATGTCGACGTCACAGAATTATTTCCTGACTTTAGGCCTGATAAAGTAAGTATTTGTAGTACCGTGAGTGTTATAGATATGCTTATTTATTAACTACAGGCAATATGAATTGTGCGATAATCATAACTTTGCTTGTCAGCGTCGTGTACGCATTATTTCAGTAAAATAAAACAATTTTCCTTAAAAAAGGTTTCTTATAATCGCAGAACAGGTTTTTTGATTATTCTAACGAAATTTAATATTACTGGTCTGTAACTTCCAGGTACTGTTATTTTCGCGTCTGTTTGGCCCGGGAAAACTTTCGAGTTTGCCACAAATATGGCGAGGCGTGAAAAAACGTAGACGACGCAAACGCAGCGGCAGTACCAGTAGTGACACCCCGGCGTACCCATCTGAAAACCAGGAGGTGCAATATGCTAGTGATGATGAAGAAAAGTTTCTCAAGTGAGTATCAATTTTTTTTTTCCAGTTCTTTGAGCAAACTGTCTTGTGATAAGCATGATGCATAGTCGTAGCCAAAATACCAGTAGTGACTCCCCGGCGTCCCCATCTGAAGAGATTTAGTGCCTGTCAAGCGCCGGTAGTTTAATAACAATTGTTTCATAATAGGATCGCGGCCCAATGAGGACGCAGCGGGATCTGACTCGAGTATACTTTAAATCAGAACACTGCTATTAAAAAATGTTTGTGTGTTACACAGGCCCATGGAAGAAAACCAGCACTCAAACTCGGACAGTAACTATCAAGGCCAGGATAAGTCTCAGAGGCCGACGCCTGCGCACTGGCGGTTTGGCCCCGCGCAAGTCTGGTACGACATGCTCAATGTGCCCGAGACCGGGGACGGATTCGACTATGGATTCAAAGTAAAGGTAGGAGAAATATTTAATCGCTTCATATGTTCCTCGACTCACAGCGCAAAAAAAAAAATCCTCGAGCACAGATCTGTCAGTCTTGGATCATTTAATTATGATTATTTTTGATCTTGACTAAAGCTTTATTTTACAGCCACCGTCACCTGAACGTGAAGACAAAGAAGTGAAGAAAGACCAAGACTCAGCTGATGACGAGGAAAAATCAGATGGTCCGGATAGTGGATTCCCTGATGATGCGTTTCTCATGGTTTCTCAGCTTCAATGGGAAGACGATGTTATATGGGATGGAAGCGAAATCAAACACAAGGTAAGAATAGTGTCTTGCGTTGGCATATTTTAGAAAATATACGCACGTTACGATTTTTTTTTTAATGTTATAATATGATATATATTGCAATAAAAAGCATATAAGTTCGGAGCTGATGAAGGGTCTGGATGAATTTTTTGAAGACTGTAGACGAGTGATATACCTCTATAGTAAGTTTCTCATGATTTCTCAGATGCAAGGGAGAGATGTACAGTTGATGTTGAAAATTAAGATTTTTACTAAAATCAAGAAAGACGTGTTTACATGTTTGACCGTCTTGCCTGGATGAAATTATGAAATTACATATTTCACCATTTCAGGTGCTAGCTCGCCTGAACAGCAAAAGCAACGCAGCAGGGTGGGTGCCAACGTCTGTGAGTCGCACAGCGCAGCAGTTCTCTCACCCGCGACCGCAAGCACCGGCGCCGTTGCAGACTAAACCAGCTACGTAAGTTTTAATGAATATATATTGGCCATATCTTTGCTCAGCAGTGGGATTGTGACGAAGTACACGTCAAATGCGTAATTACACTCTAAGCTGTTTGAAATTTATCAATCCAACCTTCTCCTTTTTGAATAACCTTTTTTTTTATTTATTTATTCTTTACAGAATCAACAGCACTTTACATATATTATCATTTTATCTTATAAACTATTACTCACTGCCAATTACAGATTCACCTTAAATGTAAGTCAGCCATACAACACACTGATAGCACGCACTCCGCCGCATGAGGTACACTATCTCTATATTTACTGCGCGTATTCCTGTCATCAAATCTGACTATATTAAATTCCTAACAAAAAAAAAAAAAAACAATCCAATTCATTTTCTTTCAAGAGTTTTTGTTTCATATCTCCAAACTTCGTCATCATATCTTTACTAAATTAATATGGGGCCAACTTGGTGCCACAAACTTTCAAATAAAAAAGAATCATCAAAATCGGTCCACGGTTGACGAAGATATCGCGTAACATACATACAAATAAAAGTCACAGTCTTATTGATTACCTCCTCCTTTTTTTAAGTCGGTTGACGTACGGCGCGGAGAAGTGTGTTGTTAACTAATACAGAAAGAAGATACAAACTATAGTTTTTATAGCAAATCGTTAGTCATTGCAAAGCGTACGTGCAGATTGGAAGAACCAGGTTTTTTTAATCAAAAAGTATAATTTTATTCACGAAGTACATGAAAAAAGGTAACATAGTTACAACATAATACTACTTAATACCTAAAAAATCAGTATAAAAAAAAAAACAATAATAGTAATAAAAATAATATAAACCTTAATCAAAAATCCCACCCCGAATTATACTAGGTTATTTGATTGTAAGTTCATTTATGTTTTGTGGTTCACCACAGCTCGACAGCATCATCGACACCTGCCCAACCGGGAGCGGCCACAGCTGAAGGCGAAGACAACACTTGGTACAGCATATTCCCAGTCGAAAACGAGGAACTGGTGTACGGAACCTGGGAAGATGAGGTTATATGGGACGCGGAGAATATGCCCAAGATACCCAAGCCTAAGATATTGACGTTGGATCCCAATGACGAAAACATTATCTTGGGGATACCTGATGACGTTGATCCGTCGAAGATTACTAGAGGTAAGATTTTAGTTACCTCGTTATTGTATACAACATCAGTAGGTAAGAAGGGGATCATAGAGATAGGTTAAGATATATGAAATGTAAACAATCATAATCGAAGCGTCCGTTTTATATCTGGTATGTTTAGGCACTCAAATTATTTATTTATTCCGTTTAATTGTATCGTATAAGTTTTAACGTATCCCGTGTAACTTTTAACTCTGATTGTTACATGTATATACAGAATTTCAAACTGAATTTTAGATATATTTTAGTATCGTTTAGAAACTATCATTTCCTAAATACATGGAAACATAGTTTCTCCTAATTTTGGTGTAAGTTTGACAAAAAATTCTAATGTCATTTAGTAAGGTGAAAGAAGTTTAAAAATGTGCCTTTATGACCACAGAACGTGGTCCAGCTCCGAAAGTGAAGATCCCACATCCTCACGTGAAGAAGTCTAAGATCCTACTGGGCAAAGCTGGTGTTATCAACGTTTTGCAGGAAGATGCTCCGCCACCGCCGCCCAAATCGCCTGACAGAGATCCGTTGAATATTTCTAATGATGTGTAAGTTTCATCCAATATTTTCTTTATTCACCAGTCAATATGAGTCCACTGCTGGACTTGAGGCCTCACCTAATAAAGGGAGAGTTGATGAATTGTACAGAGGATGCTGCTGCGTCAGTTACCTAAACCTCCTTTTCTTAATCTTCCTTTATTACACCCGTAGAAGAAGGTATGGTTTTGTAACTTGTTCAGAAGTTCCATTTTGAAAAAAGCAAAAGTGTACAGTTGTTTTCTCCTCTTTAATTAACCTTTTGTTATTTGTTCGTCCATACCTTAAAGTAGTTCTTTTTAATAGTTTAGTTTAATCAAATGTCACTATCTGATTAAATGATAATACAATCCTCAGTACTAAATAGGTTGATTTTGATTTTCGTGTATGTCGTGTCGTGGTGGTGTGGTAGCTAACATAGATGCAAAATTTTTCAACTTCCCTAAAAGTATCTGAAGTAATTTGTAGGCACCTAGTACCTTATTAAAAAGAGGAAGACCGCA
Organism: Acrobasis suavella; assembly: GCA_943193695.1. Classification (NCBI taxonomy): domain Eukaryota; kingdom Metazoa; phylum Arthropoda; class Insecta; order Lepidoptera; family Pyralidae; genus Acrobasis; species Acrobasis suavella. The sequence continues at coordinate 9,951,202 of OW971939.1, forward strand.
GTTAAACGAAAGCCGACGAAAGTCAGACGAAACCATACGTGAGAGCGCCGCGCTGTCGCCGCATTCTGGTGTTCAGTGATGGCAAGTGTGTGTATTTACTAGGTAGTAAAGTTCAAATTTCTCGCAATCCCCTGACTGCGATGCTTCCGCGTGGGCCTCGCATGTTCGTCGCGCGACCCTCGTACGTTTGCCTTGCGTTCGCCGCGCGGTTGCCGTGTGGCACTATTCGTGTCAAATAAACGCGTCCAAAAGGTACAATCTGAACATGTTTTTTGTTTATTAATTTGCGATATAGTTATGTGGGTTAATCCCGTAAAGAGTCAGCTACTGGCCAGAGTGTGTCGGGATAGTGTCGTGCGCGCGTCTGGAACCATCACATTCGTCCTGGAACCTCCGCATGGGGTCGAAATATGTCGGCCAGTATCTGACTTTTACGTTAGTAACCCGTATATCGTATATAATGTCTGTGTTTCACGTTAGTTTTAACCAAAACCATGTTTTCTATTTCGTTTATGATATTTACAGGGTATTTATTTTTTGTTTATGAAGCATGTCAATCTTGATGGTGTTCTTCCTTTCATCAGTGAGTTCACCACTTTTCAAATGAAGGGTGATATTAGATTCGATTATAGACGTTAATGATCTGATGATTATATACATGTCTGGAATGTTTATCTATTGGTATTTATCATAAAATATAATATCCTTGAGTAAGTATCTCATAACACAAGTTTTAAACTAGTTGAGGGCTAGTTTAATTAGTGCGATTGTCCCTATTTATTTATCTTATTTATGACGGTAAATCGAAAGTTCATGCTCTAAAGAAGATTTATTTTTCAGATATTACCAACCCAAGTCTCAAAACCCTCGTCTAAAAGTCGCCGGTGGCCAACTAATTCAACACAGTACCCCAGTGGTGGAACTTCGGGCACCTTTCATACAAACTCACATGGGACCTGCGAGGTTGAGGGCGTTCCATCGCCCCGCGTTAAGGAAGATGTCTTATGGACCTCTAGCCGCGCCCGGGCCGCATCCTGTGCAACCGTTGTTGAAACACATCAAGAAAAAAGCTAAGGTATGATTTGTTACTGACTTCCTACAATAACTTCTACTTCTATTCATGTCCACATCTACCATACACGTGTGTGTGAGTTCGTACTTTTATATGTAGCTAGCTTTTGCCCGCGGCTTTGCTCGCGTAGGGGTGTAACTTATCAAAATCCTTTCTTAGGGGATGCCTACGTCATAGTAGCTTTATGCATGCAAAGTCTCAGCCCGATCGGTTTAAAATTGACAAAGTTTCATACAAACTTTCATCCCCTATTTTATCCCCTTGGGGGTAGAATTGATCAAAATCCTTTCTTAGCGGATGCCTACGTCATAACATCTACCTGCATGCCAAATTTCAGCCCGATCCGTCCAGTGGTTTGGGCTGTGCGTTGATAGATCACTATGTCAATCAGTCAGTCACCTTTGAGTTATATATATTTAGATAACGCTTTGGTCGAATGTGTAGAAGGATCGGTTTTATAGCATGTTCGGCTAAGGACACTTCTTTGTTTAACGCCATAATTTTTTTTTTGTTTTGGTATTTCGGTCTTATAGCTAGGCTCTGCTCCCTGCGAGGGATAAATTCATGATTAGTAAGTATGTATTACAACAGTTTGGGTGTTTATCTATATATGTATTTATTATAAAATATAGTATCGTTGAGTTAGTATCCCATAACGTAAGTCTCGAACTTACTCAATCAGTGTAATGTGTCCTTATTAAATATATTATTTACTTTATTCGAGTAATTTTTTTTTCTTTTAGCAACGTGAAGCAGAACGTCTAGCGTCAGGTGGTGGCGACGTGTTCTTTATGCGTACGCCCGAAGACCTGAGTGGACGCGATGGTGAATTGATACTAGTGGAGTTTTGTGAGGAGCACCCTCCTCTCATCAGCCAAGTGGGAATGTGCACGAAGATCAAAAATTACTACAAACGAACGGCCACTAAGGTAATATATTATATGCAGTTGACGGTAAATCTTAGCAAATTACCGGTCAGATCTAACTATACAGATAAATCGATTATGTGTATAAATATCGGAGATGATTTCCTTATGATAGACTTTCGATAAAATTGCACAGTTTAGATCGATTTTATCAAACTCTACTTTCAATGGTCAATGGGGCAACACAGTGATCTTGAAGCATACCCCGAACACCCTTTTCATCGCTTAATACAACATTAACCCTTTTAAGAAACTTCGTAGGATTTTAGTTGCGGTAAACTATCAAACCTTGCATTTTATCTACATTTCCTTTGAATTTCATGTCTTTTGTTTTACAGAATTCTTTATTATGGTATTAATTCAAGTGGCTTAGTTTATTTATACCCTTTTTCGCAGGATAACGGCCCCAAGCCTCTGAAATACGGAGAAGTAGCGTACGCTCACACATCGCCTTTCTTAGGCATCCTGATGCCGGGCGCAACCCAACCGGTGGTCGAAAACAACATGTACCGAGCACCGATATACGAACACACCTTGCCGCAGACTGATTTCCTTGTTATTAGAACCAGGTGAGAAATTTGTTGAATTTTTGTATCAGTAAAGCTAGTCATATTCCCGATCAAGGGGATTATTTCCGTTTGGCTCAAAGTTATTATAATGAATTATTAGTATTGCAAATCTATCTTTAGTTTCAGCTAAATGATTTATGACAAGGTTCATATTAACTTGCAATGAAGCATTTTTCTACCATTTGTGTTACTTGCTCTTAAGTTAAAAAACGACGCACTAAACTGAGTATCTACTAAGCTTATGTCAAGGGTTCGGTGGACAACAAATACGAAGAAGAGAAAGAAGAATTTCATATCACAATTAGAAACATAGACAGTCAGAGTCGTATCTCATTTGTCAGCACGGAACAGCACTTTTCTATGCTGCTATCCTTTTCTGTCGTTCAGAACCCTTATTTGCCAGAGCGAGAGAGAAAGACATTCTTCTTTCTTATTCTTTCATTATAACGTTCCGTCGTTCTCCTTCCGTGCTGACAAGTTAGATGCAACGTGATGTTTCTGAAATTGAACCTAACACCATTGCAATAAAGAATTTTTTAGTCAATAAAATACAAAGAACCTGATAAAACTCTCGTTTTCTTCCAGACAAGCTTATTACATTCGCGAAGTCGATGCGTTGTTCGTTGCTGGACAAGAATGTCCGCTGTATGAAGTGCCCGGCCCGAACTCTAAGAGGGCTAATAATTTTGTTCGAGACTTCTTGCAGGTAAAGCGGCTGTTCTTCTTACTTCTTGCAAGTAAAGGAGCTCGGTGGCCCGGCGGTAGTGCGCATTACTAGTGATTTCGCAAGTTAAGTAACACCGGGCGTGTTCCGCACTTGAATGGGTGACCACAAGTGGCATTAAAAGTTCCCGAGGTCCTGCTTGCTTCGGAAGGCACGTATAAGCCGTTGATCCTGGCTGCCATCATTGTATGGCAGTCGTCAAGCTATATCAGATACCTTACGGCAGCCTAATAAATCTGACACCAGTGTTGGCCACTTACACACACGAAAAACAACAACAACAGCGGCTGTTATATTGTTCCTTATATCAAGTCTCCTACTCTTTTCCAGAAGATAACGTTATTGGAACGAAGTTCCTTACGGCAGGCTTGGAGGAGATAGGGATTTTGCTGCGCGACCGAACTGAAAAAAATGTGATAGTAAAACCGTAAGGATGACCTCGTTAAATAAAACCGTTAAATGAGACGTGCGCAGGCGCGACAGTCGTATACACAAGAACTTTTGAACTTCGTTCCTACCTGGTGTCCCACGACACCACATTTCTTTTTTTGACTTTTAACATAGTCTTTTTTTTTAAATACGAGAAACACTGAGAAATCCTAAGAAGTACATAGTTTGACGATGACATCTAACAAAATATACTGAAACTATCGTAAGGTTGAATATAGTCCATGATACAGATCTGATTTCTCCAAGGAACAAATATCGAGATATAAAAAATATTTTTTTGCCTTTCCATACAACTCGGATCAGCTGATCGATCAATTAGCATGGCAGACCAAAAAATATTTTTGATATTTTGATATTATGTTTCCTCGGGAAATTTGTACTGAACAAATACTATACTAAATGGACTGAATCCACTCTTAAAATAGTTTCAATATATTTTGTTAGAATAGTAATTCGTCTCCGACAAAAACTAACCTGCACAACATGATTTTGTTTTAGGTATACATATATCGACTTTTCTGGAAGTCTCGTGACAATCCTCGACGTATCAAAATGGACGATGTAAAGAGAGCATTCCCGTCGCATTCAGAAAGCTCCATTAGAAAGAGGCTCAAGTTGTGTGCTGATTTCAAACGTACAGGGTTAGATTCCAACTGGTGAGTGTTGTGGATGTCTTCTAGAAAACAAAATTATACATCTTCTTGTTTCATTCGCTACGACAGCTAAAATCCCGGCGCCCTTGCTTGGCAGAAAGGCGCCGATGATTTGTTTCCCTATCTATAAAACTGATAATCGTAAGCTTTGGAGTTAAGTATATGTATGTATACTTATTGTATAGTTCCTCACGAAAAATGTAATCAATACTGCAAGAAAATGTAAGCAAAAATTCACAAAAGTTGTACTTGATTGCGCATCGCAAGTTTTTGATTAAAGAAAAGTATCCTCTGACAAGTTTTTTTTGTGATACTTTATTCCTCTTTTATAACGACAGCAAGCATTCCATGTTAATTTTTTTCTTGATTTAGGTGGGTACTAAAACCAGATTTTCGCCTACCGTCCGAAGAAGAAATCCGCGCTATGGTGTCACCAGAACAATGCTGTGCATACTTCAGCATGGCAGCGGCAGAGCAGAGGTTAAAAGATGCTGGTTATGGAGAGAAGTTCATATTCACGCAGCAAGAGGACGATGATGAGGAAATGCAGCTGAAAATGGACGATGAGGTAATAAATATCTTGCACTTCCCCTAGGGCTACCTGAATTTCCGGGGTCCAGTGCTGCCCCCATTTGAAATTAATCATTTGGAAGAAAACGGAGATACTTTTGTTTTGATCACACCCTTAATAACCCTTCAAACTATTTTATAAACTACTGTTTACAGTTAAAAGTGAGAACGTGAATTTTTCGCACATAAGCCAAAAGTGGCCGTTTTTCGCAAATGTGCGTAGTTAAGTAGCATTTTAAGCTCACGCACAATGTTTCTTCCAAGCCAAGAAAATATATAAAATTGTAAAAACACCTCGGGGGTGATATAAAAAGCCTAAACTGGGTTTCTTTTGGCGTAATCTTCCCAGCAGTGGTCGTTCCGAAACGCTATTAGTTTTTAGCTTTTGCACTAAAATTATATTTAATTAAAATGACCTTCAATAAGAGATTAATTTATCCTACATTGAATAAAAAATGTTGACTTTGAATTTTGATTTGAGTCACATATTAATTTAGCGAGTATAACCACCCGACACGAAGTGTCCCCCCCTTCGTGTCGGGTGGTTATACTCGTTCTATCTGAGATATTCTTCTATGCAATGATTTTTTGCATGTATAAGTGACTTAAAAAAAGGGAAGAGCTTCTCAATTCGAATTTATATATCTATTTTTACTTAAATATTAGAAGCTTAACTAAGGTTTGCTTAGCTGCTTTTTATAAAAGCTTTAAAACCTACAGCGATTTCTCCTGTTTGTATAGGTAAAAGTAGCTCCTTGGAACACAACCCGCGCCTACATCCAAGCGATGCGCGGCAAATGTCTGCTGCAACTGACGGGTCCAGCTGACCCTACGGGTTGTGGCGAAGGTTTCTCGTACGTACGGGTACCGAACAAACCCACGCAGCAGCCGAATGAAGAGCAGCAACAGAAGCGGACCGTGACGGGAACGGACGCTGATTTGAGAAGACTGAGCTTGAATAATGCTAAGGCGTTGTTGAGGAAGTTCGACGTGCCGGAGGAAGAGGTAAGTACTCTACTCTTTTATTTATTTTTAAACTGATCAGATATATTTTTCCATATTAAAAATTAATTGGCACAGACTTCGTGATTTTTTAAATTTGGAATACATATCGTCTTCAACATGGATGAATGTAGGTAATGTTTTTTATTTTCTTTGCTTCGGAAAAAGAAATAAGTATAATTAAAAAGCGCATTTTTTCCCTTTGATTCAAGTAATTACAGAAGTTTTAGGTTATTTGTATTGAAATGTAATTATTTATGTAAATGTGAATACTTTTTCGTGAGTTTAAGCCAATAGTGAATAGTTATCAAGTTTACTTATAAAAATAAAAAGATATGAAGTTATGCAAACAAAGGTTGAAGTCTGTTAGGTATTGTTGGTGTTCTACTGTTACTTATATTCTGTTTTGTATGTGCTAGTTTTTCTCATAGATGGAGATGAAAAGTAGAGTGTGCTACTCGGGTACGGCAATATTTTTATCTCGGGCGATATACATGAATCCCTCGCTACACTCAGGATTCAAAGTAGCGCCCTCGCCTTCAAAATATTACCTTATCTCCTTGTAGCACAATCTACTATTAAAGCACCTGAGCTATGTTTAGTGTAAATTGTTTGAAAACGCAAGGCGTATTTTACGTAAATTCTTTAAACAGTTAAGAATGCATAATAAAAATAAAATTATCATTAGCGGCAGTATTCTAGTGACATGGATAAAGCTCATTCCGCGTTGTCACTCCTTGCTTCCTCATCTTGTAAATACAGCACTTTCATTGTTCAGATCAAGAAACTGTCTCGATGGGAGGTTATTGATGTGGTGAGAACATTGTCGACGGCCAAAGCAAAGGCTGGAGAAGAGGGAATGACAAAATTCTCCAGAGGCAACAGATTTTCGATAGCTGAACATCAGGAGAGGTTAGAAAATAAGCCAATATAACGGCCGGTGCATATACGGCGAAGCGCACTGCTCTATTTTTTACTTCCAAAGCATTATTGTCTTCGTACACGTTGAAATAAGTCGAAAATGAATTAACACAACAAATTATCTCGAAGAGCATCGAGCGACTGCAGGAGAATAGTAGCGTGCAGGAATGCGATCGCGCGAGCATTGAGATTCAACGCATACACAGACGATTATCGTCTGTGTATGCGCTTTGGCAGTGAAAAATGGTCTGCGCTGCGCTTCGACATAAGTGCATCGGCCCTAAGTCTAGTTAAAACTGAGAGTTGTTTTAAAGCTATGAATGATCTATCTTTTTTTGAACATTTACTTACACAGGAATATTTGAAAAAAGTGTGCAATTTTATGCTTAATGATACCACAAAAAAAAAAGAAACTAAATAAACCTAAGCAAAATGGCGAGTTGCGATTCTTTTTTGCGGTCTGTAACAGTCCCGTCATTGCGTTTCACACAAAACTTCTAAAGTAGAATTGGCTTTTTTGTGACTGAAGATTCACATACGCTTACGTTTTGGTATGTTTCATTTTCGGATTTGCGGTAGCGTGACGTATAACTTACAATAACTTCCAGATACAAAGAGGAGTGCCAGCGTATATTCGACCTGCAGAACCGCGTGCTGCAAAGCACGGAGGTTCTCAGTACTGACGAGGCTGAGAGTTCGGTCAGCGAGGAGTCCGATTTAGAGGAAATGGGGAAGAATATTGAAAATATGCTGGCGAATAAAAAGACTACAGAACAGGTGAAATTATATGAATTACTTTAATAATAACCCTCTTATTTATAAGGAAATACAAATCTTGCTAAATCTTTTTTAGTTAAAATATGTTTTGTCCTTTTCACTCCTTTCAATATTTGACTTTGCAAGAGCGAGACAAAATATATTTTAACTAAAACAGGTTTAGCAACCGTTTGTATTTTTTATGAATAAGGGGGTAAAACTTTGTCAAATTGATATTGAAATTGTACCGATTGAAGCCGGTACAAAAACTATCAATCACATCGGAAATAGTTTACAAGGATTGCCATCTGCAACCCAAGCTTGGCAACCTAGATGAGCGGACATTGCACAACAGACCTTATCGCTCATCATTATTCTGTAAAGCAATATAGTGACAGTTGATAGTGGTAAAACCATACGCAGTAAAAAAAATCTAAGTCTATGGGTAAAACAGACGTTTTCCCATACTAACAGTACCCAAATTTGAAATCTTGACGGCAATTACTTGAAGTTTAATATTCTAGTGTGTATTTTCGTGTAGTGTATGTATTATCAAAATGTTTGTTATTTTAGTTATCTTTAGAAAGAGAAGAGGCAGAAAGAGCTGAGTTGAGAAAGATGATTTTGGGACAGTCGGAAAAGAAACCCCAGATCAACCAAAATGACCAGCAACAGTCAGCTCACCAAGGTAAGGAATCTTTCAATTCTGAAATCATATATGGGATTTGCTGTGTATATTTAATGATTCACTACAACTAAGTATGATGCCCTTCTTCTTTTACGGATATTTATGCATATTATTATGACAATAGTGGTGAAATTGAAATTAATTTGTGTAATGTGATGTTATTTAATAGAGTAGCTTTGCAACCTTTGTGGCTAAAAATCTTATCATCATCACCCGCATCATAACATCCCACTGCTAGGAATAGGCCTCTCTCAATGATTGCCATTTTCCACTATCTATCCACTATGAGCTACACTCGTCCACGTTTGACCCGCGAACCGCGATGTTACTAATATCAAAAGTCAAAAATAATTTATTTATTTTTCGATTATAGTAGGGTAGTTGTTGACGTTAGATTATAAACTTACAGCTAAGTTTACTGCCGCTTCCTAAGCGTAAGTACAGAAAATGCGGTAACAAACTGTACTGCAGCATTTTCTCCAAAAACGTCAACTTACAATTGTTATTGTATATCAACCCGTCTTACAAAATAAAATATTAAGTTTTCCCTCTCACGTTTTTACTTCTTTAGGACGGGTTCTCCGCATCGTGCGTACATTCCGCAATGCATCGGGCCAGCGTTACACTCGCGTTGAATTAGTACGCAAAGGGGCCGTTATAGAAGCGTACACAAAGATACGATCCACGAAGGACGATGCGTTCATACGACAGTTCGCTACCATGGACGAGACGCAGAAAGAGGAGATGAAGAGAGAAAAGAGAAGGATTCAGGTAAAGATATTTTTATCTCGAGTTTTCTGAGCTTTTATAGAAGCGGTGGTTACAAAATTTATTCAATTGTGGGATTGTTTTATAACCGTCGCGATCTTTTTTTATGCATGTTCAACGATTATTCGAAGACGCCTGTGGACCGATTTGAAGAATTCTTTTTTTGTTTGAAAGGGTATACTTGTCAGGTATTTTTTTATCAAAATCGTTTGTGTACTTTGGGGTTGAAGTAGGTTTTTAGTTTTGAATAATTGTCACAAATATAATTTCATTATTTGTTTGACACTATGTTCGTTTATTACTCATACAAATGCTTAATTTGCTCGGGTACCTACGAATGAATTAAATAACGATTTGTGTTGTAGGAACAACTGAGGCGTATCAAGAGAAACCAAGAAAAAGAAAGACTTGCTGGGAACGTGCCTTCCTTCCCTGGAGACAGTAAGTACCAAATTACTGGCGTATTGCTTCTCAGTAGCGGCCGTTCTGATCGATAAGTTTGTAGCTTTTATATTCTTTTTTTATCGAGTCGAAATGGTTCCAGTGTAGTTTCAATTTCAAATCATCTTTGACCAATAGTTGGCAAAGATGATTTGAAATATAAAAAAAAGATTGATTAATCTTTCATGTGTCTAGCTATCAGGGTTCATGAGATATAGCCTGGTGACAGACGGACGGACAGCGGAGTCCTGGTAATAGGGTCCCGTTTTTACCCTTTGGGTACGGAACCCTAAAAAACAATTCACCCATCTTTTTAATTCACTTAATGTTTTCATTTGTGTAAAGCAGGTAATGTTTCGTCCTTGGACTTGGGCTCTCCATCGTCCGGCCTGATTCCGCTGGGACAGATCAAGCAAGAACCCGACTTACCCTCGTCGTCTTCTTCACGGCGACGCGCCAAGTTGAAGCCGGACTTGAAATTGAAGGTAAAAATAGCAGCTCTTACGCACGACTGTGTTCTTCTTTAGCTTCATTGCTGAAGGTTGGCAGTCAGCTTTTTTAATTTGATTTGTCTATGGCAAGTTTGAACAGTTGTTCTACAGTTTTGCGCACTTTTTTAGCGCATAGTAATCGGCAAATTATCCTGGAGTAAATTTAAGCCAATATTATTATGTGGTGAAATCTCTTTGATGCGTTGCTTTTGACGTAAGGGGTGAACAAACTTAATACCTACCATGTTGCTTGATATAGAAAGCTATCGATCAGGACGATGTGACTGTTTTAAGATCGCAGATTTATGAATGCGACAGTAACTCTGTTTTTTAGAGACTTTGGGTTGACTTCTGCATTATAAAGGTGAACGCACACTTATCTGAGCCGAACGCGTAGAACGTGCCGAACGAAACGAATTTTAGAATTCTTTATATGAAATGCAATGAAACCTCGCACACAATCGAATCGCCTGCATTTCGACAACGACAAGTGTGTGCGTAAGAGCAACCAGAGTTATGCGATCGAGTCACTACTTCTATTTATTTTAAATGTTACTAAAATGAGTGATTCTAACATAATTGATTAAGAAAGCACTGAGTGATTCTAACATAATTGATTAATAAAGCACTGACAATAAAAATCTCGTCAATATTCATCACAATTCACATGTAATTACAGTGCGACAGGGGTAAAGGAAATGGAAACAATTCTTTGTGCGCGGTCGATTCTTTCGGCGCGGTCGTTTCTTTCGGTGCAGCTATCCGCACCTATCTATATATGCAAGGCCTTAAAAACTTTGATCGATTCGACGCGTTCGGCTCGGACAAATGTGCGTTCACCATGGCGTAATCGGCAGAATTTTATCAAATCTCTTTTACGTCTTTCATATAATCATCGGTTAAATATCAGTAAAATATGCTGTCGTCGAAAAACTGAACAATCTTTTTTTTCCAGTGTGGAGCATGTGGTCAAGTAGGTCACATGAGGACAAACAAGGCGTGTCCACTGTACACGGGCTCCATGGGCATTGGGCCGCCGTCGCCGCCCGACATCGATGTGGACTCCATACCGCCGGACCCAGATGAGGATGACATGGGCTATGTCGATGGCACCAAGCTGACTCTGCCCTCCAAGCTGATCAAGGTGAAATATGACAAACTTTAAATCCATGGAAAATTTGATAATGGCCGGCCTTTGATGATGAGATAATTCGATAATAGTTTTCTGTAATGATTGAGATTGACACCGAATATAATATATTGTAAGTTGAACTTACTTGCTTGAATATGACAAATCATTTGAAGAAAGCACAAAATCAAAAACACCTGCACTTTGGAACAATTGATGGCCGCCAATGACAGACCCATTAAAGTAGTTCTGTTAATATATTAATACCTACAGATACTTAATAAAGTATCTGTAGGGACAATAAACTTAAAAAAAAGACCTAATTTTATTTTAGGAGTATCTTTCAAAACTCCAAAGTTCTTCATCATATCTATGGGACCATATTATAAAAAGAATCATCAAAATCGGTTTACAAGTAGCAAAGATGTCGCGTGTAACGTACATAAAAAAAAACTAGGGTCGAATTGACCCTTCTTGGAGTCTGTTAAAAAATATAAAGTAATCAACGAAAGGGAAAAAAAAAAGAAAAACCATACAAATACGAAATTCATATTTGCTTTCTTTTCGCATCTTGGTATCATAAGGTCAGTTTGTATAACCTAATTTGGTTCTTACAGCAATCAGCAGAAGATCTAAAACGGCGTGGCAGTGGCGGTCGTCGCGGCGAGTTCCGCGCGGCCGGGCGCAAGCAGCGCCGCGGCACTAACAGCGAGTCCTGCGACTATTTGGTCAAACGACCAGCCGAGAGACGCCGCACGGATCCTCTGGTCACGCTGTCGTCGTTGTTGGAAGATGTACTGAACCATATGCGGCATTTACCCGATGTGCAGCCGTTCCTGTTTCCTGTTAATCCTAGGGTAAGAATTACTGCAGAATTCAACGTTAAACGAAATACAACGTGGAAGAGTCATACCCGTAATAAATCCAACCATATCACTATACTCGTATAAGTGGTATACCATATCACTTTAGCAAAAAAAAAAAAAAAACACTGGAATTTCCATTCAGAAGTGTGCAGCCGCTCAGGCAATTTGTATGTGAATGTTGTTTCTTTTTTTTTGCTTTTTGACTGTTATTTTAATTTTATTATACTATAGTGATCTAGACAGCCCGTGGTTTAATTAATTAAGGGTTTGTCCCGTCCACGTTGTATATTGAGTGTTCGGTACGAAGGTACACAATATCTAATTCTATTATAATATGCAGTATTTATCAGTGATTAACAACGAATTGGTATTTTCTCATCCATACTTTGCAAGACCTCGAAGGTATTGATGCTCGCGTCCATGAGAATCTCAAGGTGGCGGCTAAAAATCAGTGGTTTGTTCTACGAGCAAACGTATCGCTGCGGCACACACCTACTACCTTGCATACGTATTTCCCTCGATTTTGTACCATTAGTCATAGTATTATTGTTTTCTTTTCCCTGTGTAAGTTAAGTGTGTGTCTTTTTGGTACCAATATAATGATTATCTATCTATTTATCTAAAGTACCATATCGCATTAGCCCTTTGGGGAGCGCAAATAGAACTCTATTATATTTAGGCACAAGATCAACAAAAAAAAGCTCATCATATTGACGTGCGAGGCTCTGTACATCGCGAGGCCGTGGTGCATGATACCGATATTTACTGCCTGTATTTTGAAGTTTCTCTCAAACTCAAAATAATATTAACATGAGTATATTTAGAAAGACTTATTAAAATCTTTCTGAATATACATTTTCATGTAACTATTATTTAGAGTTTAAGCGAAAATTCAAGATATGGGTAGAGGGCGGGGTCAGGTATCTCGTTGGCTGACTGTACATACATCCTGGAAAACGAATTGTCGCTTTTTTTACATAGATCGATCATTTTGGAAATCCAAAGAGGTTTATGACCAGTAGTGCTTTATGTGATTGAAATGCTGATGTTAAATTTAGTTTTTTACTTCAGCTAGTGGCCGACTACTACCGCATCGTGTCCAGGCCAATGGACTTGCAAACCATCCGCGACAACCTGCGACAGAAACACTACCAAAGCCGAGAAGACTTCCTTGCTGATGTTAACCAGATTGTTGAGAACTCCACTCTGTATAACGGTTAGTTTATTGTCTTGTCTATTTTATAGCTTTTTGAAAAAGTGCCTGTGCAGGCTTAAGTTTTCAATAGGGACAGGATGAGAATTTAAAAAAAAGTCTAAATCTTTTTATACTTTTAGGAATAACATTTCTCTTTACCTACGACTCTACCATAAAAATATCAGATTTTTCAGTTCAGTCAATCAATGTATAAAAAAATATTCATTTTAAATCACGTTAAATGAACTCCGGACTCCATTCAGCCTGTCGTCGCCATTACACGTCCCTAGACTGTCTGACGTATTAAAAAAAATCATATGGCAATTGACAACTCAACTGTCATGACAGAAATATTTGATATTTTTTATGGTAAAGAGAAATGTTATTCCCATAGAATTATAACCCACAGAGGCAAAGAAGGCTTGCTAAATTAGCACACGATGAAATATAACCATCTTTTATTTTATGGCATATGTAATGCGTTAGAACGAGATCCCAATACATTTTTTATTTCTCATTTCTGTAGGGTGTCACAAGCTTTTTGGCATGTGGCAAGTGTTGTCCATTATCGATATTTTCTTGTTTCGATAATTTCAATACACATAATTACTAGCTGACATTACCTTTTTTTGTGCTCTAAAGGTTCCTGGTTCCAATCCCAATAACCACCTTTAAAACAATTAGGTACACCGATTAGTTCTTAAGTCTGAAATATCTCTTATTTCAGAGAAGAAGGAGAAGAAATAGAATAAAGTGATTTTATTTGTATAAATTTATTTAATACTAAAAAAGAGAATTAAATACGCCTTTTATATTATCCTTTCACTCGAATTTTTACGTGACACAAATGTCATATTTCGATAATCATCACATTGTCTAGGTCTTTTATTTACAAACGTAAATTTATTCAAAGTCACACCTTTATCCATGCCAAATTTTGCGCGTATTTTTTTTTTAAATTTTGACTAAAATGTTTTGAACATGAAATACTTCGTTTATTCCATGTCCATTAATTTAGGTCTTCCGACACACAGTATCCACTTTTTCTTAATTCTTAGCAAAACTTTAACAAAAAAAAAAAGCCTTAATGTCGTTGTTGATTACGGACATCCAAGTCTGTAGGGGTTTGTCTTGGCTTTCTTGGACCAGTGTCTATGTCAAACACTTGTTTTGTCATATGATATTCAGGCCTTCTCATGACGTTCATTCATTCATTAGTTCATTGATCTTATATAACGCGAAAGGCATTTATGTGATATATTGATATTGTGGTTTTTTTTCAAGGGCATACTATCGATAGTCCATACTATTGTTGCAATGTACAAAAGTAGACTTTATTACGAAGTTCTAAATTTACGCAGACAAAGTTCGCTTGTTTTTCATATTTTTAGTGTTGTTAGGAAATAAATCATAAAAATTTTATCAGTTTACGTAAGGTTTGATACGTTAAATTATATGTCGATAAAAATATGCACATCACTATACAGAAAAACATAACCTCTAAAAGCCTAATGATAATCCATTAAAACATTCCAAAAACTAAAAATAATTTAACACATTGATGATTAACATAAATTGATTAATATTGTCTCTTATTTCAAGTTGTATTATTTATATCCCAAAATCAAAAACTATCGAAACTCACCAATAAAACTTATATAAACTTGCCTATTTTCTTTTCTCCCTTAGTGGAATTACAACCAACAATCACACAGGACATTTTCACAAGAATCGCACACAGTATTCTAAATTAGTTTAATGCACTTTTTCAATAGTTATAAAGTAATTAACAATAGTTTTTTTTTTTATTCGCGTCGAGAAAACGTTTTATGTACTTAGAAAGACATCCAAATGACATCAGTCATTTTAATCCAACCAAGTTCAATTGGAATACAATGACGCCAAGAAAAAGAACTATGACCAGATATTTAATTTCACAGGATTGAAAGACATCCATTTGATACTAATGACACTTATTTAGTGACACCACGATAAAACCAAGAAAAGAATACGATTACTTGTTTCAGAGAAGTCAAAAATCATTTTCGCCGTGTATGATTGCTAATGTCAGTTAAGATTGCTAATGTCAGTTACTATTTAAAAGGAATAAATAATCAGGTATCTTTTTACATCTCTTATCTCTGGTTATTCCTTATACTAGAAACAGTTTCAGGTTGGTGGTTGGTCAGGTGGTGGTTTGTCGCTGACTGTCCAATGAGGGTTTTTCAAAATATGTGACATCAGGTGACAACACAGTGACGTCACATCCAATCGACTTGTCATTGGACCATCAAATGACAGATCTTTTGCTCCTTCAAATGTATCCAATAACAGCAGCTTATTGCCTGACTTTACTTGCTGCCATCGGGTATATATTTTTGGAAACCCTCATTGTGAACTTTCGTTTGGAATTTCCGCCAAGGTTTTGCCGGAATATGCGTTTGTTGCGAATCCAATATCATAGCGAAATACTCGTATTTGGTTCATATTAGAAATTAATTGGGTAGATGCTGGGTAAAAAATAAATAATAATATTGGATAACTTCTAGGTTTATGTTTAATATTCAAATTAATACAGATTTATTTTTAATTAATAATGAAAAGGGAATATGTCAAGTAACAGAATATGATGCACGTACAGCAATCTTGACGTCACTGCTTTTAGGAAGGAAAGGCTTCGTTCTTGCGAAAGAGATAGTGATATGTGCCCACCACGCTCCCACTTTTCTTCATAGCAATATTTCAGACGCTGATTGCTGCTTCGTTAAGGTTTCTTGTTAGTGTTATTTTTTGTTTTATATTAAAAAATAACTAAAAACATACACAGTAAAATAGCCTGTTGAACATCCAGGTGCAACGAGCAGTCTAACAGTCGCCGCACAGAGGATGCTGCAGCGGTGTGTCGAGAAACTGGCTGAAAAGGAAGAACAGATCATCAAGCTAGAGAAGCAAATCAACCCGCTGTTGGATGACAACGATCAGGTAAGCTGTGATTGCATTGTGAAAATCTGATTGCGCCTAAAGGGGATACATGAAATTCTCGGAGTCTATGCTGCCCCCATTTGAAATAAATTATTTAAAAGGTAACGGAGGTATCATTTAAAATTGTGTCTTGACCAAGCCCTAGATAACTCTTTAAACATTTTTATGAACTACAGTTTACAATTTAAAGTAAGATCGTGTAGAAAATAGTAGTAAGATTTTCTACGCACATTTGCGGAAAACGGCTACTTTTGGCTAATGTGCGTAGAAAAGCTTCAAAATAGTTTGAAGGATAATCTAGGGCTTAATCAAGGCAAAATTTTAAATGTTATCTCAATTTCCTTTCTAACAATTATTTTCAAATGGGCCCCTATTTAAAATAAATTATTAAAAAGGACTGAACCCCGAAAAATTTATGTGTCCTCTTAAAGGATGATTACAAAATTGGGGAAAAAAATCCTAGACATAAAAATTACATAATTGGGGAAAAAAATCCTAGACATAAAACTAATTTCAGTAATGCTGCATTGAAAACCCTAAATATCTAGGTTGAAAAGCGCATGGGATCATATGTTGCAATGATCATCTCTTGCAAAGTCATTTTAAGGGCTCTTACAGACGAACAACAGTATGCCCGCGACCCTGGTCGGGGAACTGTATTGCGACAATTCGCGTCACTGGTCACCGACCAGTCGTCTGTCTAAGCTTCTTGTATATATTCTAAATCTTGGTCTGAGCTCTAAATGGCAGGGTGTATCCCAGTAGTATTTTTTTTGTTTTGCTATAGGTCCTATTTGTAAAGCAAAACGCGAATTACGAATCATAAATATAAATAACTCTTAGGGTATTTTTTTTTGTTCTATTTATATTCAAGTAAGCATTCAAGATTTTATATAACTTGTGTAAACAGGTGGCGCTTTCGTTTATATTTGACAACCTGCTGACGACCAAGCTAAAGGTGATGCCCGAAGCGTGGCCGTTCCTCAAGCCTGTCAACAAGAAGCAAGTCAAGGATTACTACAGTGTCATCAAGAAGCCTATTGATATGGAAACTATGGCTAAAAAGATTCAAGGTACACTTATTCTTAATTACATACGAGTAGCAGGGTTTGTTGTATTGTAGTAAGGACAATTTGATCGCAAAAAAAAATAAACTGAAAAGCTCGCTTGCTCATTTGGGAGTTACTGTATGATAGACAGACGGTCATACTCAATTGATTTATTTATAAATTTATTCAAAAAAAAAAGTATAACTTTTCGATTTGATATTGTATGATACCTCATTTTGTTGAATAAGCAGAGCAGGGCACCAATTTTCTTTATAACTATTGTTTTTTGTCTACAGCACACAAGTATCACAGTCGGGATGAGTTCCTACGCGACATACAACTTTTGGTGGACAACTGTCGCGCATACAACGGTCCCAACTCCCAATTCACGCGGCAAGCCGAAGAAATATTGAAGGTCACACAAGAAGCGCTAGAAAAGGTGAGACCTGTTTTAATTTACATTTAATAAAAGATCAATAATTTGGGTTGAACACATGTTTTATTGTGTTTTAACGAGGTAATGGAATATCCAGGTAGATTTACTATGGGTAACTAATTTCTAATTGTTGAGTTTTAAAAAATAATAATTGGAACCGTAGTTGTTTATCTACTACAACATTTTGCATGAAACCTTCTGCTGATTGGAATCTCATTTTACTATCATTCAACCTCACGTTCGATTTACAAAAGGCATGACAAATAGAAAAATATTTTTAGCCATTCGGTTTATTAAAAAATATTGTACCCGTATTATTTCTTTTCTCTGAGAAACAATAAAATGACAAAGATACAACGCCTTGAATATTTGCACGACGTCATGGCTACGTATGATTTTTACATAGAGGTCACGTCGCAAGCCTTCTTATCTTTGTGAATTTTTACTTTTTAGGCAAACTGAAAATATGGATCTATTGTTTTTGAATAATCTAAAAGACAGACTAATTACAATTATACTTTTCTAACCCTGTCGTCACCCCTATTGTTTCTGTCTCAACAGTTCGGCGAACACGTGAGCCAGCTAGAAGCGAACATCGCTCGCGTGCAGCAGAAGATGCTTGAAGACGCCGAACATTCAGACTTGGAGCCTGAAGAGCCTCCGCCGCCGCCCAGCGATGAGAAGAGGGGCCGCGGTCGACCCCGGAAACATAAGCCTTCCACATCCACAGTCACTAGCGATGGTAATCGATATAGATATATTTAGAAGAATTGGCTTGATGTCGCCAAGCATGCGTTAAATAGTCTAACATATAAGGGTAAAAACTGCGAACATGTAAAAGAAAAAGCCGGAAATGCCGGAGCTAACTATTAACAATGCAATCGGAAAGGGCTAACATGATAGATGAAGACAGATAGAGAAAGGGAAAGAGAGAAAGAATGACAGAGATAGGGAGAGGGAAAAGAAGATCAGTACTAGAAGATTAAATTACGGTTCTTCTTTTCATTCTTCAGCTTTAGTTCTTCTAGTTCTTTGTATTGTGGTGCAGAGGTCGTCACATACCTATCTCAAATTTTTTGACACATTAGGACCCTTATAGTGATTTTTATTTATAGGTGGTCCACCCAGAAAACGCGGCAGGCCAAGGAAGGATCAGAATAGTTTGGAAGAAGGTAAGAGCAGTCTCAGTCAATTGATTTTCATTAGTGTTCATCATTATCGCACATCATGTTTGATCTATATATTTTGTCACAGATCTGCAATACTCGGATAGCGGCAGTTCAGAGCTTGAGGAGGTGGAACAGAAAGACGCAGTTGAGGGTTTGGTGCAGCTATCTGTGCGACCGGGTAAATTATACAGGATATTTTTTTCACATCTTTTACAGTAAAGTATTCCCATTGTACTCACTGTCTACATAAGTGTCGACACTGACAATTAAGTTATTAGTATCGCACACATTGAAAATATCAGACAAAAAGGACGTACAGTGCTTCTATTTTCATAGTGTCATTCGGGAAACTTGTTTCATCAGAATGTCAATTGACTTGAAAATATATTACAGAGTTGTATTATTATTTCTTTTTACTCATTATTTATATATCAAAAATGAGAGGAAAACTGCTAAAGTCAGTATTTTGGTGTAAGGTGTAAACATGAAAAATGTGTGGATAGATAAAATAGTCTAGATATTTCACTTTCATTAACCTGTTTTGTCCCATTGTCGGGCAAAGGTCTCTTCCCTCTATTTTCACTTAGCTCTTTCTTGTGTTGGACTCGACCATCCTTTTTGGAATGCGACGAGATTTCGCCAGCGCTTTCTTGGCAACGGTAACCATATTAAGGCAACCACTCCGTTGCGATTCTGATCCATCTCTGCATCTACGCTGTGCATCCTACCGACATGCCTGCCCAATTCCACTTTAGCATGGCGGTTTTATGCCCCACATCGACGATTCCTGTTTTTGAGCGAATTGACAACATTTCATTTTCTAAAAGGTATGAAAATTCGAGAATTATTTCGAGATTTGGCGATTCTGAACACGTAAAATATTTTTTCAGATTTTTTTGAGTTATATTTTTAGAGATAAATGAAAAAAACTCAAAAGTACAAGGATATAGGCATTTAACAGGTTACGCCTTTGCTTGAACATCTAAAAGTGAAAAAATTATGTCAAGCTGTCAGCTGTCAATTGACACGTGCGTCAATCTGACAACTGACATCACGAGTGAGAGAGAGAGATAATAGTAGTGTTGTCTATAGAAGTATCAGTTCGATAGGAAGACCATCTAATATCGATAGTTCTTTCAGTAAAGTAGAATTAGGATTGGAAAAAATGCACATGCATTCAAATGTTTCCATAGTTTGGTGACGAAATGCTAATATTTCCTTTATATGATTGATATTTCAGGTTAAATCAAAATAATATTGACATCCAGGTCTTAAAAACTATAAAAAAATGAAGTAAGGAAAAATGATACCCTAAAATGGGGCGACTTTCAAAACACAAGGTGACATTTATGATAGCTTTTTTTTTTTTTTAATTAAAGCTTTCAAATTTCTGAACGCAAATTTATTTATATTTTTGAAATAGCAATCCTGGTACGTACGGCCGCTATCTTTTCACAACGCGTGTACGCCGGAGCCCTTGTTTTTATTTTCAGTTAAATTCACCTCAATTAACTTTAAAACGCTGTAACTTAAAAAGTTAAACATTTTTCTCAATTCCTGTAAGGGGCGACTATGAGAATCCGTTACACAAAAACCCTATTTCAAGTATAGAGATGATAGGGCAATTTTTTTTTGTCGAGTATTACAAGCGTAATTTTTTATGCCATTTGTTTTCCACATACCAAGTCGTCAATATAATATTTTTATGCCAAAAATAGCTGAGATAGAAGCGTTCGAATTTTTAAATTAATCAAAGTAACCCAATTTTACGATACGTAAGTTTTTGTATCGATATCGATATCTTACTGCTACAAAACACAACTCTATAGACGTCAGTAAAAGTTTTATTTTTTAATTATAATGTATGGCAAAGATGTAAACTCGTTACATCCTAACTCTTGTACTTACGCTCTTTTAGAATGGAGAGATTTTAAACAATTTAATTTTAGGAGAAATAATGAAAAGAAATGAAAAAGAAAAAATACGTATGTCCTTTTTTTTAAAGTTCTTTAAGGAAAAAATATAAAATATGAATATAAAATTTTTGAAATGTTGTCAATTGTGGCCAATTTGGCTCCTAGCACATTTTGCTCCATTGCTTTCTGACAAACCTTGAGTTTCAACTCCTCGATCAATGACCACGTTTGAGCACCGTAGGTTAGGACAGGCAAGATGCAAACATCGATGAGTTGGCGCTTAAGTAATAGTAGAAGGTCGCCTTTCATGGACCAGTAGCTCCTCCAGGTGTTTTCAATAAAGCGCTTAACTTCGCTCTCTTGCCGGCTACTAGAGAAGACTACCTGACCCAGGTAGATATACTCATCGACATTGTATTTCTTACCCATCTACTTCAACACTATGTTTTGTTGGTCATGAGTCCAGATCAAGAAATTAAAAAAAATATATAAATCGTACAAGTTTTTCTCTTGAAAGCACTCTCTCCGTAGTAAGGCACAGTTTTTTAGCTGTGTATCTTTGGAAGTGAGTGTATCAAAATTCTTACATTTGGTTTCCTTCGCAGAAGATGACATACCGCCGATCGAGACACCGTTCGACACATCAGAGTTCCTCATCAAGCGCGAGGTTCCCGACGAGCCTCCTCAGCAGACTGATGACCTGGTGGATCTGGACCAACACAGCGCCGATTATAGCTTCCCGCCGGTGGTCAAGGTATACATACACCAAACTTAGTTTTATGCCTTAACTTTAGCAAATCATTATTATACTATTAGACAACCCACTTACGCTATTATACTAGGGGCCATTCAAGTATTACGTAACCACTGGGGGGGGGCCTTTGTTTTGCTTATTTTGGATGACATGGGGGGTAGGGGAGTCTAGATGATGATTACGTTATTGGTAGTTATTAACTCTTTTACACGAATGGCAACCCTCACATTGCCTACGCTTGAAAACGTAACGCATTTGCGGGGATTCCCGCAAATAATGCATACGTTTAGGCACTCGCTTTAGAGCCGATTAGGGGAATTACCGCGCGCTATTCACTTGTCTAAATTTTTAATTTCCTCTGTCAGTGTATTGTTTCGTTTGGATATTATAGCGAGTAGACGTATTGTAAGCATAACAAAGCAAGTTAACATTTGTGTTACCGTTGATTCCATTAGCCAAAGTTTAAAGTTTAAATAAGATGTCGTTTCAAATAGACAAATCCAAGTTAAACCAAGAAGTAAGGTAAACACGCACACTGCGTGAACACGCGCACAGGAAAGTTAGACCTATAAGAGTCGCTGCTCGTCGTGCTAATGAACTGATGTGCATTATTCAAAATTTAGTGCACCATGATGTTGAATGGCTCTTTAAAAACGACGTAGACATTCCAAAATCGGATGAAAGTGAGCAGACTCACAACACTGAGTAGCAATCCAAGCAATCCAATGTTATCGAAAACTTAGAATCATGGATTCGGGTTTCATGGACTGAAAACTGTTAATTTGTATTTAATATGTGTACCAAAAATTTAAAATAAGTTTGTTATGTTCGTAAGATTATAATATTTTTGTCCCTTACTCTATGTTGTATCAGTAAAATCTAATCGCTTACTTTAATCTATTTTCTTATTTTTTAAATTATAATTATAACATAATTATAATATTAAAAAATACTTTTATAATTAAAAAATGTTCACGTAATCATGGGGGGAGGTGGTAAGTGCTTTGCTTACTTTTGCTGACAAGGGTGATGGGGGGGTAAATAATTGTAATAAATCTGCTTACGTAATATTTGAACGGCCCCCTATTAGACAACTCACTATATAACCCATATAAGAGTTGAGTTCGTTTTAGACCACATTAAGTATACATATAAATAATCAGATTAACCCTGCGTTCGTATTTAGTATAAAATTCAATTTAGTAAAACTATTGTATTTCGCCAGTTGTTTCTGCATCCATATCTATTACAAAAGTCTTCAAAAGATGAACCTATCTTTTGCAACGTTTATTAATAAGACCCGAAATGAGTTGCGAAGAAAGGCTAAATACCTTATTAATACGTGTAATACATAGGGTATTAAAATCATAATATTGTTTAGGAGGAGCCCATGGAGCCGGATATGAACTTGGACCCGCCAATGATGCCAATGATGCCAATGATGGAAGGTCCTCCCATAGAGCCACCTCAGTTTAAGGAGGAGCCGCCAGAAAATTGGCAGGTTTGTACAACACTGATGTATAATGACAATGCTTCACGGTATTAGGGTTCTGGGCCCATAACCTGAAAGCTTTTGTCTAGTAAGCGCAGCCGGTTAATAAGATTTCATTTTGAAAGGGAACTAAGTACTTGACAAAGCAGTCGGAGAAGAAAATTTAGCAGAGTCACATTGAAGTACTACAATACTAATTTAAATGAAAATGCTTGAGAAAGTCATGTCTCTAAAGGCTAAGAAATATAAGACTTTACAAATTCAAGGCGCCTACAGTTTATATTTTGCAAAGCGCGCTATTGAATGGAATTTAAATCAACAGCACATTAAGTTGCTTTAATTCATTGCAATTTTGCCACTAAAGAAATAAGGTGCGTGACAGATAAATTATTCTGTCTTTGAAATACATTAATGGGAGGTCAGTTATGATGGTAAACATTTCTGTTTTTTACAGCCTGATCCTGCAATTCAAGATGATCTTCAGGTTACAGACAGTGAAGAGGAGGCGGAAGATGGACTTTGGTTCTAAAAATAAATGTCAATAAGCTACATAGGTAATTATGATGAAATTTAAATTAGTAAGGAAGAACTCTTGGATTACCTTTGTTATGTATATTATATAGAAATAAAAATGGATTATGTATTTATAATATGGTTTGATTTTCTTCCTTTTTGATAGCATATATTATCTAGCTATTGAATTTTGTATATTGGTTCTGTTTGTTTTACGTGTGTGTTCGTGGCCAACACTGTGTCAGACTTTTCAGGCTGCTTAAAGGCATCTGATATAGCTTTTCGACTGCCATACAATGATAACATCCGGGACCAACGGCTTATACAGGCTTTCGAAGCACGGAGGAGCTCGAGAAATTTGTATGCCACTTGATGGTCACTTTACTTGTCAAAGCGCTAGTAATGAGCACTCCTGCCACCGAGCTCCTAATTAGGTATTCGTTCTGACAATCGTTGAAGCCCAGATTTACTTTTTATTAGACTTACTTTTTATTTTTCTACTGTTTAAAATAAATTTGATCTTAATTTACATTATACATTTATATATTGGACTTTGAAAAAGTAATTGCATTCTGATGAGGTTGTGATAAAAAACGGTTTTTTAAACGTAAATCTTTAAGACTAGCTGTTGCCCGCGACTTCGTCAGCGTGGAGTTTAGGTTATGAGCACCGTGGTATTTTGGTATTTTCAATAAAACCGGCCAAGTGCATGTCGGACCACGCGCAGTAAAGGGAAGCGCAGAATTTTACGTAAGTATGTAGCGAATGCCGATGAGTTAAAATTTAAAAGTTATTTCTGGGAGAAGGGAGAAAGGAAAAAAATTAGAATGTACCAGCTGATCCTTTTCCCACGCAGATTGTAAAGCCGATCGAGAGAATGGGCGAGATTTGAATCATGTTGCGTAGCAATAGTGATGGCTAGCAGCCTATTACTTTTGGTTTCCATGTTTCATCCTTCGTCCACGTCCACCATCTCGCTATGAGGCATCTCCCGAACTTTAGGTATTTCAAGGTAGAAATCTCACGTGCGGTGCCTCGGCACATCTTCCCCGAAGAGCTTCAAGGGTCGTAGGAGGTAGGTGTTGGTGGTGAGGATCAATGTTTGCTTTTTGTTGACGTACACAAAGAACCTCAATAATTGAAGAGCCTGCCAGGCAGGGCTTCTAGGGTTGTCTAGAGGTAATTTAGCGGCGTACTTTGAGTTCAAACTAACTGTAACAAGCGCCGTGTCGTCGGCGAAGAACGCCAACTGCCAGCAACGGGGATGTCGGTGTAGGTACTACGCGTATCACAGTGCAGAGCATCAGCTCGCACATGGCGTTCTGACAGATTGGCATCTTCGACCGCTACCGTGATCTTTCGGTCCTCATGGAACGAGGCCACAATCCTGAGTAGTGTTGTCATGGGTGTTTCCATTTTTATTGCAGCCCCTAACCCTTTCTTTGTAATTACCTGCCGTCTCGTCCACCCAGTCACGGGAAGCCGAATGGTACCTAACCCTATCGTTTTTAGGGTTCCGTATCCAAAGGGTAAAAATGGGACCCTATTATAAGACTCAGCTGTCCGTCTGTCCGTCCATCTGTTCTTCTCTCTGTCAGTCTGCCAGTCCGACCGTTTATGTCTTTCTGTCACTAAGCTGTATTTCATGAACCGTGATAGCTAGACAGTTAAAATTTTCTAAGATAATGTATTTCTGTTGCCGCTATAACAAAAATACTAAAAACAATAAAATTAATATTTAAGTGGGTCTCCCATACAACAAACGTGATTTTTTATATATAATGATACGGAACCCTTCGTGCGCGAGTCCGACTCGCATTTGGCCAGTTTTATAAACTTTATATTAACTTCCAATTATAATTTTAGAACAAACAGTTATTTTATAGCAATTTTTCAAACAAAAAAATTTGACCTGTATCTGTATATTATTATAACTTTTTTTAATGAACGGATTAAAATAAAACGAACACTAAATTTTTAGTGAAGCTTATCATAATAAATTATTCAAAACTGCTTTTACAGAAGCTTATCACAATAAATCATTGAAAAAATGATTTTCTATGTTCAGAGAAAGATCGGTTAGGTACGATTTCTATTACTTATATGTATTGATTGTTAAACAACTCAAAAACATATTCTGTTCATTTTATAACACTGCTAAATGCAGAAAAGAAGAGCAGCCGCTCTTCATCACACAATAGATTTATTTTTGGGGCTCGCAATCATCAATACTCTGCAATCCAATCAGCTAGCGATTGCATAGAATATCAAATGGAGTACTTGTACATCCCTACTATGGAGGGTAGAGAACGCGCCAAAAAATTTTTTACTTGAATCCTTGAAACACTTTTGAAGCTTGAATTTTCCCCTTATACTCGTATGTTGGATTATTTTCTAAAGTCTGTTAACAGTAAACACTAGATTTTAATTTTAGTGATCTTTAATCTTTAATTCATTCGTGGTGACCTACATATATTCACTACAAATGTTAATAAAATGAAATCACTCGCCACGTTGTCTCTCACTCGGTGCACTGACTTCTTCAACACCATTGATACATTTTGCTCTATACGAGATCAATTCCTTTACAATTATTTCATCATTGAAGGGAAAAAAGACCAGGAAGACCCAAGCATAGCTACATGAAGCAGGTAAAGGAGATGGAAAACGTCGTGTCGTACAGCGAAGTAAAACGGCCATAGGGCGAGAGAGACAAATATAGAAGAAAACTCATACTTTACACACAAGAGCATAGCTTTTAAATAATATAGATAGGCTCTTACAACGCCAGCGCTATTTTGATTCTTATTGGATATATAATTGGAAATGTTATTTAAACCAGACATTCTTCCTCAGCCGACGGGTATGCATGTAGTAAGTAGTAGGAAGTTCATAGTCTGCCTACCCCCGTGGGAAACAAACAGGCGTGATAATAAAGTAAAGGTAGGTATATAATGTATTTCGTGAGTGGCACTTTTGCGGTTTTCCCAGGTGAGACAGCTCTCCTTACCTCTACTCTCCGTAGTCTGGACTCCTCCCGCCCAACTGAATATTCATGCACGTCACCACGTTACTATATGCAGTGATTGTAGCCGGTATTTAACTGTACGATGGCCGATATAAAACGACTTTCAGACTGAAAAAATGACTTTATACCATTCCCCCTCTGAAAAGTTTCTTTTATTTACTGAAAATAGTAAATAAAAAGCACTCACTATTTTGGTGTTTGAGTTTAGAACAATTACTCTTACATAAGGTAAAGAGCATTATATTTCGTGAGTTTAAGGATGGTACGACTTTGACAATTTTTAAGAAAAAATCTAAAGAAGATACATACCGCTTCTAAAGTATTTTTCACATATATCTTGGTATTTTCCCATTTACTATATGCAATCATTATATTTTATCGGACATATTTAACTTTTAATTAAAAATTTGTAAACGTCCTGTTTGCACTTAAATTCGTTATAAAATTTGATGATGTTTTTAAATTCGTGAATTTCGGCATCCTATTTTGCTATATATTATTTACGAGTGTTTTTACACATATATATATATTAATGCATATATAAAGGGTCAGTTAGGATTAGCGATATAAACAAAAATATTTTTAGATTAAAAAATCCTGTGTTTTTTAAAGAAAAATCCGTATTTATATTAAACTTGTCCAAAAAACTTAATATGATAATTTAAAAGCCTTGAGGACTGAACGAAATCTATATTATTACTAAATATAGACTGAACTTGCTGGATAAAATTATTAGTCACCCATCCAAGTGCAGACCACACCCGGTATCACTTAACTTGCGAAACCGCTAGTAATGCATACTTCCGCCGGGCTACTTAGCTGCTTATGACATAATCTATATTTTTCCTGTACAGCAAAAACTATCACATCACATTTACGAAAAATATATCAAACAAATGTGAACTGTTAATATTAATGGGCATTTTTCATAGTAAAATAGAAATTTAGGTAGGTAACATTCAAACTCGTTTTACGGAAAATTTACTGAACAAAACATATGTCGAATTTAGGTTATAATAATCTTGATTGGTTACTTTGGTTGATACCTGAATTACATTTGTAAAAATCTTGATTGACATAATTTATTTAAAGCGAATAAAAACAATCCCAAAAGTTACTAATTCGGCAGTGTCACGATGTAGCAAACACTTGTATTATAACGTGTACCTTAGTTTGTGACACGGTTTTTGCGATTCTATAAAATATTATAAAATCTTTTTCAATGACAAATTTACTGCCAAGGTCCATAGAACGCATTGAAAAAAATATTTTCAAATGGACTTATTATAATAAGTCCATTTGAAAATATTGGCGGGCAAACTTCTTAAGCTTATTGCGAGTAAATTTATTTACTCGCAATAAACTAAAGAAGTTTGACCGCCAGCCTTACGGTATCAACTAAAGCGCCCCATACTACACAGCCGTTCATAGACAAGCGAGGATTCGGAGGGTCGCCTTGAATATAGTCACTAAAATTTTGGGAGTTGGTGTTTTCAAAGGCATACATGGTGTAGATACAGTAGCAATTTTTAAAATTTCAAAATGTTCATTTAAAATCTTATTTTTAGCGTTTGCAACCAAAGTGACAAAGTTCTGTACTGTGTTGAAGTACAGTGCACTTACTTTGATTTTAGTAATTGTTTCAATGTCAATGTGTTTTTAAATTGATTTAACCTTCCTTTTTCTTCATTAAATGTCTGTTTTCGCTTAAATATTTCTTTTTCTCGTAGTCATGCTATAAAGTATAGTATGCAACTCTTGAATAAAACGGATTTATGTCGAGGGTTATGAATCACTCGCGTCGCTCAGGATTCTAACATTTGAATCACTCGCTAAGCTCGTGATTCAGTCATTAGAATCTTTCACTTGCTCGTGATTCATTTATGGCCCTCGATGTAAATACGTTCTTTATTCACTAATTGCATAATATATTATTGTTTGCCACTTATAGAACCGACTTCGAAACGATTGAGGACTCGCTAACACACATATTTTTTCAGAAATGTAGAACAGATTATTTTTCCTCTCATACCAGCATAATAGTATTTATTGAAATCGAACCACAATCACATATATAATATCCTTCCATACTTAGAATACAAAACCGTAAGAAAAAAAATTAGGTTATTTTCCCACATCATCTAATTAGTAGCTATTAAGTATTTAGAAATTTGGAAAAAAGACATTAGGTACATGATAATGGTTTTACCTTTTATACGGCTTTACAGCTAGAAGATGTAATATCAAATCAACCTGTATTGTACTACAACTGATTGGGTCATAAGTTCTGTCACAAATACTTAATTAAATAAATTGTATGCCTTTTATGTTAATTTAAAATTTATAAATCAAAAGACAGGTAATTAAAAGTAGGTCAAAATGTTTTTAAAATTATTCAAAATGCCCTTCCTGATTTTGAATACATTGGGAGTATGTATTCAAAATTCGTGGTCAGTCGTCGATAGCACCACGCACAAAGACCTTGTCAATAACTGTTGCTGCTTTGGGAGACTTCAAATTCTGGTGAGACTTTCTCCTCCGAATGTTGCCATATTTTGTAATCCAACGGATTAAAGTCTGGGCTAGAGCAGGACCATTCTTCGTGCCTGATGAAGTCGATTCCATGGACAGTCAGCCAATTTTGCGTGCTTGGTGCTCTATGAGCTGGCGCAGAATCTTGTTAGAAAACCTAGTGTCTGTTTTCGAACATTCTGTGAATCAGAGGTTCTACGATGTTTGAAAGCGCCGTATTTTAAAGCACAGAAAAACACCTCACTTAGGCCTGAATATGAGACTCCAAGCCAAATTATGAATGATGCGGGGTGATGCCCATGCTGGACTCTCGGGATAGGCCTGCTCGCTTCATTATAGTTGTGGGCATAAACTTTATCATTTTGTATGTTTTATCTTACTTCAATGTCAAAATCTTTCTCGTCTGAAAAGATGGTAAGTTTTTCCCACGTGTCGACTTAACAAAGCTCGAGATCTCTCTAGCCTTAAATTTTTCAGACGCTCATTCAAAAAATGTCCTGTTTTTTTTGCGATAAGCACGACACGTATTCCCAGTTCCAGGTTTTCGTTTAAGTCTGTTTTGACCGTGGTTCTGCTTAACCCCATCCTGAAGAGCTAACAATTTTTGCTTGCGAACGAGATTTCGTTGGATTCGCATATCGCGCCCTCACTGATTTGATGACCGCCGGAGTCTTAACCGTACGAGGCTGGCCGCTCCTCTTGCGAACTTCGAAGCCCAAATCTTCACTAAATCGTTTAATTGTACGTTAAACAAACCTCAGTGTTATTTTCAAATTTTTGAGAGGTTGGCGCATAACCGCAGCGATGAAACGAAATAACCGCGATTCTGTCTTCTTTTTGCGTTCACTCCATGTTTGAAACTGGAGTATAAATATATATTTTTTAAAAGACGCGGCTAGTATTCGAAATTTGATAATAATAAGGTTGTGACAAAACTTATGACCCGACTGCGGATATACAAAAATCTGTTTGGTTGATTAAATAAATGTAATCAATTGAATTGTAAAAAATTGAAATATACACTTTATAAATCAATGTATATTTTATAAATTATTTGTAATTTACATAATTAATTTGTAATTTGCAAAGGTATTGATTTATAGAAAGTATATTTAATAAAAAGATATGTCAAGATTGTTTAAATTAATTAAATACCTAACCAAATGGACTACAGATGTCTATACTTTCTTTTTTTGAGCTCCACCAAAATCTTTTATCACTTTTGATTATTTGACCAACAAAGAGCTGTGAAATAATATCAAATAATTTACTCGAAAGGAGAAGACAAAATATTTATGCATAGTCCATCACTTATTGCCTGTTTGATTAAGTAGGTATACGGAGTTCTATATTAAACTGGCTTTGAGACTAACAAAGAGACTTCAGAAGTTTCAGTTTCAGTGGTGCGAGTAGAAATGGGAAGTTGCAACGGCGAAAATGTGTTTATTTACTGGAGCAGTGCTAGGAGACTGCATTTTGAAGTCAGATCATTCGCAAAAAAATGTGGAAAATACGTGACGTAAATTTGATGGGTAATAGTATATTATACAATTAGTGAATAAAGGACGGATTTACTTCGAGGGCCATAGATGAATCACGAGCAGGTGAAGGATTCTAACGACTGAATCACGAGCGTAACGAGTGATTCAAGTGTTAGAATCCTGAGCAATGCGAGTGATTCGTGGCCCTCGATGTAAATCCGCTTTATTCAAGAATTGCATACTACTTTTACTTTATACCATGACCACGAGAATAATTTTTCAAAACTAAAAACCGACTTCACCACCAAACTACACAACCGGTTATAATAAAAAAAATATGGATCCACCTGACAGGTATTCCCTTTAAAAAAAAGAATATTCTAAATCGGTACAAACGTCTTCGAATAAATCGATCAACATATAAAACATAAGATTCCAACGAATTGATAACCTCCTCTTTTGGAAGTCGGTTAAAAAGAAAAATTAAGGCGAAAATAGACATTTCATGAAGAAAAAAGAAGGTTAAATTAATTAAAATGGACATTAAAATTGGAACAATTACTGAAACTAAGAGTAAATTATTCTAAATTCAAACATCAAAATAGTGAGTAGAAGTGCTTTTTATTCACTGTTTTCAGTAAATGTAATAAACTTTTTAGAGGGGGAATGGTATAAAATAATATAAATATAGGTTGGTATAGTCTATTATATCATATCTCTGGGCGTCAGCGTGCCGACAAAGGCTCATTTGCTTTTTTAAAGGCGTGGCCTTTTTGGTGCGCCGGTGGCGCGGCGTGTACACCACTTTAACAAATAACATATAGGTACTCGTACCTACTATATCGAAGTGTAGCTACCATATAACTAACCTAACTTAATGTAGGTATCGTATATGTAGATATCGTCGGTACACAAAATATTAATTTTGAAGTTATGTCAAAATGAATGAGTATTTTGTTTATCTGTTTATATTTATTTTGTGCAATAAGAGTATTGTATTGCATTTTATTACCTTTTAATTCAATCATATCATAATATGCGACTAACTTTGAATGTTATCTACCCATCCATAAAAAACAACTAGAAAGAAAAAAGAACTAACAAGCAAAAACTCTTAGAAATGTTTATCGTCGGATGAAAAATCATTAAAAGTTCATCATAGAGTTTTGGTTATATAAAATACCCCCCTCCACCTACGACATATTATTATTTTTAAATTTTCTTTCTAGCACCTAAATACAGACTTTATTTTCAGTAAATATTGCACAAAGCTAAGATACAGTCAGCAGTCATTTGTTCGATAAGTACTTATATAAAAAGTACTTACCTACGAACTCTGACGAAGTGTTTGTTTCAATACCTACGTAGATATACATATTCTGGATTGATAATCCCCTCGCTTTAGTAACATCCGACTGCAATGATTTATTTATCCAAAGGACTTAACCCCATTTTGAACGCTGTATTCGTGGAGCTGTTTTTTAAATTCGGGACACCACACATTTGCCTCATGGTCACCATACATCACTTGGCCCCTTGATGCGAGTTACACCGAGTTACCTCTGAATTTTGCATAGATTTTAGGTGGAATTTAATGAAACGATGCAAAAATATGATAGTTCTTATAATAAATACTTATTTATCTATTCGCAAATAATATTGATTTATTAAGTATTTATTTACTCTTTATTGCACACAATCAAACAAATAAGGCACATACGAGTACAAAAAGTGCAAAAAAGTAAAATAAATCAAATAGACAACACATAAGGCCTACATTAAGCTTGCTAACGTGGTTTTGGTAGTAGAATTAGTTTTTCAAAGCTAAAACCGACCTCAAACTACACGAGCACGACCGCTTTTGATAAAATTTCTATACTACCTGACAAGTGTACCTTTAAAAAAAAAAAAAACAAATCAATCCAGGCGTCTTTAAATAATCGGTGAATATACATAAAAAAAGATCGTGACGAATTAATAACCTTCTCCTTTTTGGAAGTCGGTTAAAAACACACCCGAAACCGCAAACAACCACCGGGAAAAATATGAAAGTACCTATTTACAAGCATCTTTATTTGGAAAATAGTAGATTGCTACAAGGGGTAAAGGTAATATTTTTAAGGCGAGGTTGCTACTTTGAATCCAGAGCAAACAGAAGGATTCCACGGTTGAATTAAGAGCGTAGCGAGTGATTCTACTGTTGAATCCTAAGTCAAGCGAGGGAATGCTGCTGAAAAATTGATAGTCTTACAATCGATTGTTTTAATCGAAAAACGCCAAACTATCGATAGTATCGATAGCTGTTTTAGAGTAATACTATTAAAAACCAACAATTGATAAATAATCGATGACGACGAACAAACTATCGATAGTATCGATCGATGGCAACGAATGAAGTATCGATGACGACGAACAACGATTATGAAACGCGATACTATCGATAGTATCGCTAACTAACCGATACTATCAGGTATTGGTTTTATTTAAAATACCGATAGTTTATCGGTAGGCTATCGATATTGGGCTATCGAGCGGCAACACTAATGTATATCGCCCGCGATAAAAATGTTGCCCGAGTAGCACACTCTACTTTTCATCTCTATCTATAAGAAAAAATAGCAAATATAAAACAGAATATAAATAACTTAGCTCCAAATGTTTTAGGATGAAAATTGAATGATCGTTTTTCGAATAGATGAGATGATTTTTTTATTCTTTGTACTAGAACGTCTGGTCTTATTTTACCAATATTACAAGAGCGGATGTTTGAAACGCGTTGTTTGAGATTATTGCTTGTCCTATCAATATCGCAAACGTGCTCTGCCAAAAACGTACGATAGACCAATATGCCTGATATTACTTTACTTTGTTAGGTAGGTTAGGTACTTATATTAACTTCGGTATTGTGGCGTTTGGAGA
The DNA here is from genome assembly GCA_943193695.1 of Acrobasis suavella. Classification (NCBI taxonomy): domain Eukaryota; kingdom Metazoa; phylum Arthropoda; class Insecta; order Lepidoptera; family Pyralidae; genus Acrobasis; species Acrobasis suavella. The sequence continues at coordinate 9,984,694 of OW971939.1, forward strand.
TTAGGCTGCTGACGAAAACATACATAACTTAAACAGAATAAATAACTATATTTGTTATTTATTCTGTTTATGTTATAAATTGAGGGAGGATTCGTAATGAGAAAATATAATTTATATTTCTGTTCAAACAGATAGATAGACTTGTTTGATCCGCGGAACCCTATGTATATACAAACATAAATCCAGTACTTATGTACTTAGGTATATTTAAGTTACTAAAACCTTTGACACATGATGATAGTATTCCTGTCAGTATTCTGTATTTATTCACCATCAAATATTTGGAAATGATTTGGACGGATAACTAAACGAATGGTTTTTGTATGGAAAATACCATTCGTTTAGTGACTAAGCGTTTAAGAAAAAGCGGCCAAGTGCGAGTCGGACTCGCCCATGAAGGGTTCCGTAGCAGCAAGTAACATAATATAAAAGTTGTAGTTCGTTGTAACTTTGATCGATGTCCTAATAAAAGTATTAAAAAATACCACTTAGTAGATCTCGTTCAAACCAATTTTCGGTGGATGTTTGTATGGTAATGTACAATATATATATTTTTTAGTTTTATCATTCTCTTATTTTAGAAGTTATAGACACACACAAATACACACACACACACATTTAACTACTACTACTTAGGAAGTGTCTCTCGCGCAAACTAATCAGTTTAGAAAAAATTATATTAGAAACCTCAATATCATTTTTGAAGACCTATCCATAGATATACCACACGTATGGGTTTAATGAACAAAAAAATGAGTTTCAGCTTTAAGTATGGGGAACCCCCAAAATGTATTGTTTTTTATTTTTTCTATTTTTGTGTGAAAATCTTAATGAGGTTCACAGAATACATCTACTTACCAAGTTTCAACAGTATAGTTCTTATAGTTTCGGAACTATAAGAACTATACAGTATAGTTCTTATAGTGGCTGTGTCATACGGACGGACAGACAGACAGACATGATGAATCCATAAGGGTTCCGTTATTGCCATTTGGCTACGGAACCCTCATAATGGCACTGCTGGGCCTCGTCATATTTTCATCAAATAGATAGGTAACTAACTTATTTAATTTTCTTTAAGCCTTTTTCGTGATTATTGTTATGTAGGATATGTACCGTATTTGTAAGTGAAGTAGGGTTCGTGAGATAAGTAGTGTAAATTATGAAAATTTATAAATACCTTTCCAAGCTTGTTAATTTATGTAATTGGCTTATGAAAATTTTTTTTTTGTTTGTTATATTTTCATCTAAACAACGGAAAAAGTTATTAATGTATACAACGTGGAAGGGTCATACACGTAATAAGTCGAACCTAGGCTATAAAAGATAATTTTAGTACCTACCTATCCCGAAATAAAAATATCAGTAAAAAAAAAATGTAATTTCCGTACTAAAGTGTGCAGCCGCTCGGGCAATTTGTATATTTCTCTGTTCCGTGGGAATGTTGAATTTGTTTTATGGTTCTTGACTGCTATTTTAATTTTATTATACTATAGTGATCTAGAACAGCCAGTAGTTCCATTTATTACGCGTGTGTACAGTGTACCTTCCACGGTTTATATATTACCCAGCCACGTATTCACTACACACTTACATCATGAAAGCGGCTTTAAATAAAAACAAGATGAGGTGAAAACTAAGAGGCGACCGTTCCTAATCTTGTTTTTCTTTTATTATCCCCTTTTGTGGCACATTTCTATTATGAAAGCCCTGTTTGGGGAAAGTATTACAGCGAGTCCATCTCTGACCTCAAAAGGTTATCCCGTGAGCATCAGACGAAATCTCGTCTCAAATAAGTACTTTTTTCTTTGTATACTTAAAGGGGCTTTGTTGGCGTAATGAATACTTTTCACCTAGCTGATTTGTAATTTGTAGCTTTTTATTAGGTAGACAAAATAAAGTCTTAGATTTGTGTAAACTAGTATTTTTTAATTAACAACAATCCGAAGTTCGTTTCAATTAAATGATTTATTATTTAAATATACATATTGTACCACAATATACTTGGGAAGGCAAATTATCTACTTCATCAACACAATACCGTTAACAGTCAAACAATCTGTCAATTTTATGTTTCATATTTTAAAAAAAAACGACGGGTTGCACTCCGGGAGTGCCGGCAGAAGTGAAAAGTTATATTAAAGCTGTCTACTCTCCATCCGTCTTACGAATTTTCAATCAGGGTCACGTGGTCCTGACGCGAGTTTAACATTTTTTCCCATTAAAAAAAAGTGTACAACGCCGCTAAAGAAGTTTTCACTTCAAAAATGTAGGTATGTAATTAAATATATTATTAAAATACATAAATATTTCCTTCCAAATAATTACAAAAACGAACTGTAAAACAAAAGAAAATTGAAAAGCGTAAATAAAGTCTGAGTTTGCTGCGTGTCAAACATTTGTGTCAAAAACTTTGTTCACCCGGAACTCTTTTGTAAGTTACTCGAAAGTAGGTACTTACCTTAATTGGGTACTTCCTGGGTCAGAAATAAATTATTTAATACAGTTATGGAAATAAAGTGTCACAGAACAATGTTACTTGTCAAGATCATGTCTATTTTCAACGTGATTATAGATTTATTATCGCAGAAAAGTAAAAAAAAAACAGTAAAAATGTTTATTTCTTTTCTCCATTAATCTAAAACAAAAATATAAAGAGTAATTGTAGATTAGGTTTGATTCGTTAATATAGATTAGATTAAAGGAGACTGGAGCCTGCAGAAGGCAGAGCCTGTGTTACAGCACTCCAGTGCTCCTTCACTGGAATTCAGGGTAAAACACATGAAGTGTACGGGACACTTCATGTGTTTTACCCTGAATATCATATCCACAGCTTATGTACTAAAAACTTAAGTCTAATACTGCTCAAAATATATGTAAGTAGAATAGATTTGACTTGATTTGTAAATGGTTATAAAATATAAGTATGTTTATTTCGATGGAATAATTAGGTCTTCCGTCTCATTGTAATCAAGGGTATATCAATTAGATACTTTGTTAAAGTTAATTTGCATGAATAGTAAGGTAGTTGCCAAATTTTAAGTTTAGAATGAATTTTATTGTAAAGAAGCGGACCTAGAAAGCAAAAGAAGCGATGAGAGACTTCAGTTTTAAAAGGAGACGAGATCGGAACGAGACAGATTCGTTTCGTGCGATTATGGTTGTAGTCGGTAACACGGTGCTGTTGTAGGATGGTTTTTAGAATATATAATTGACGAACAGTAAGGACTTCACAAAATTGGAAGAGGTCATAAGTGGGAAAGCGAAAGGGCTTAAATGTGCATACTTTGAGTAGTGCTCTCTGGGCCCTTTCAAGCTTTATTATGACTGTTTTGCACACACCACCCCAAGAGGTAAGACAATACATTAGCAAGGATTGGCCTAGAGCTAAGTAAGCCATCCTAACAATGTGGGGCTCAGCAACATGTCTCAGGCGTTTAAAGATGTAGATCAATTTACGTATTTTGCTAGCAGTGTGATTGACATGTTGCCGGAAGCTCAGGTTGCTATCAATCATAACTCCAAGATATTTAACTGTATCCATAGACGGAAGGGAGGGGCAATCGCATGAAGAATCGTTGGTGTTGTTGTGCGAGTGGGCAGTAATAGACAAGTTAGATAAAAGTATTTTATTTGATAACAGGTTATAAATGGAAAAGTTGACTACCTGGGTCTTTTGAATATTCAAGGTTAGTAAGTTAAGACGAAGCCATTGTGAAACTATATCAAAGCCATGTTGTGCATGCTGATAGGATTCCTGCCAGGTCTTGGCTGAACTGATATTAAGAGCGCTTTTTGACTCTGAGAAACTATGTAGTGCGGGGTGTTCAATATAAACGTACTTATATACAATAATCATAATAAGCATATATATACATCTTACATAAATACATTCAACTTACACAGAAAAAAAATCATTAATCTATATTTCATAAAAATCCTATATCATTTTTAAGACGTTTAGAAAAAAGTATCTGATTTGAGTTGTTGGAAAATGGCTAATTATACAAAAAGCAGCCAGTAGCCAAAAGCGTCTCTGCGGCTTGAGGTAAGTAAGTATTATAAATAAACTTAATCGCACAGACAATGACTACAATAACCAGAAATAAACATAATTAATTATGGAAACGGTCTCAAATAACGAAGGGAAATCCGCGAGCCTAAACGAAAGCCCTTTTATTTAGGGTGTTTTCGTAAATGGCGCACCGTTTAAGAGATCCAGAGGTCATACAATCAAAAACTCGTTTACCGAGAATTTGGGATTTTGAGAACTCTTCAAAGTTAGACCTTCACTGATGAGTAATATTACGAATTTATAACTTTTCCTGGACCCCTTACACTTTGATCGTTTGCGTAAGCACACAAATCATGAGATATGTGAGAAAATGGGGGAGAAAGATAGAAACTTGATATTATGTATGTATGTAAAGATAAAACCGGTAAAAAAAACCGGTGACAAACAAGTGTTTTTCCTAAATCTTTACAGACATTCTTGGTGGGCTTACTTATTTAGTACAGATTTGCGTTTCATTCAGAATAAAGTTTCACATTCACAAGTTCTGGTGGGGCCCACCTGATACGGACAGTCAAACTTTTGCTATTTTTCTTGGCGTAGGTAAGGCTGCATCGAGATCCGACAGCGTTTGAGATGTGGGGGTTATATTAAATCTCTAAGGATAGGTAAGTATATATAAGTCATTACTTAATTCATTCATATCAAATAAAAAATTTTAGACAGTTGTTATACTTTATTATACAAAAAAGCTGTATAGTATAGAGTAGAACATAAGTACAAGTGTGTTTGACTTCTGTATTTTTACGTAGGTAGGTGGGAAATGCTGTGCTATGTAGGACGTCTGGCAGCTAAGTGGGTCGACGATATCAAGCAAATAACCGAATCGCGTCCCAAGACAGAACAGGGTGGCGTAGAAAAATAAGGCTTATACCCTGCATTGGGTTTATGAAGTCCCCGAGACGGAACAAGATGTCGTAGACAAAAAAAAAAAAGGCTTATGTCTTGCAGTGGGTTTATGAAAGACGATGATAATTATCTCGACACAGAACAGGATGGTGTAGATAAACGATGATAATTTACCCTACAGTGGGTTTATGATATCTGATGATAAAGACTCCGAGACAGAACAGGATGGTGAAAACAAAAGAAGGCTTAGGCCCTGCAGTGGATTTATGAAAGACGATGATAATGATCCCAACACAGAACAGGATGGTGAAGACAAACGAAGATTTATACCCCACAGTGGGTTTATGAAAGATGATAATAATCCCGAGACAGAATAGGATAGCGAAGACAAAAGAAGGCTTATGCCCTGCAGTCGGTTTATGATAGATGATGATAATGATCCCGAGACAGAACACGATGGCGTAGACAAAAGAAGGCTTATGCTCAGCAGTGGGTCTATAGCTGATAAAGATGATAATGATGAAGATAAGTAAGTTACCTTTATAGTAATAAGCCGGCCATCAAGAGCATCTCAATTAACTCCGTTGTTGAAATAACCTACCAATACTGGAATAGCTTACAGTTCCAGTTACCAACGACCTCCGTGGCGTAGTGGTCACCATGCTAGTCCGCCACCCAGAGGTCCCGGGTTCAATCCCCGGTCAGGGCAAGTTGGAAAAATGGCCTTATTCAAATTATCCTGGGTCTTGGGTGTTTATCTATATATGTATTGGTTATAAAATATAGTATCGTTGAGTTAGTATCGCATAACACAAGTTTCGAACTTACTTTGGGGCTAGCTCAATCAGTGTTATTTGTCCCTATATATTTATTTATATATATATTTATTATTATATTTCATTTAGCCCATTAGTCTATGCTGGTAACACTTGACATATTCAGGAATACCGAATTATTTAAAAATAAACGTAGAGTGTGGTGCCCGACCGACTGCCCGCCTGATACAAATAGTCAAACTTCCGCAATTTTACTTGACTTACTGCATCGAGTTTAGTTCAGTTTAGGGGTAAAGTTTCCACTGCATTCGAGAGATAGGGTTTGATAAGTTTAGGGTCGTTGTCCCTGACCCCGATTTAATTAATCAATTCAAAAGTAGGTCGGTACATGTAGGTACTACAGTTATTTTGAAAGAGCTACAACTTACTAGCCTGTCGGAAGAATTTTTTTTTTTTTGTAAAATTACACTTATTGAGCTAGCCCCATAGTAAGTTCGAGACTTGTGTTATGGGATACTCACTCAACTATACTATTTTTATAACAAATACATATATAGATAAACACCCAAGACCCAGGACAATTTGAAAAAGGCCATTTTCCAACTTGCCCTGACCGACGATCGAACCCGGAACCTCTGAATTATTAGGTTGGGGGAAAAGTCTTTTCGCATATAGTATGTATGAACTTGTAATAAAACCACTTTGGCTATACTATTTGTATTGTAAGAAGATAATTCCAAATTCAAATTAGGAAAATGCGTGATTTTCATTTGTTTTTCTTTCCGTCAAGATGAGTGAATCTAATGAAGAAATTAGGTACATTTTAAAATTTTACTACCAAAAAGGTACAAATGCAACGCAAGCCGCGAAAAAAATTTGCGATGTTTATGGACCTAGTGCAGTGTCTGTGAGAGTAGCACTTTGGTTTAAGCGTTTTTAATCCGGAAATTTTGAAATCAAAGATGCACGTCGCTCTGGTCGCCCTGTTACGGATAAAATGGATGCTATTTTTGAAAAAGTGGAGCAAGATCGGCATATCAGTAGTTACAACGTAGCTGAAGAACTGGGAATTGATCACAAAACAGTTTTGGCGCATTTGAACAAAAATGGGTACACAAAAAAGCTCGATATTTGGGTACCTCACGAGCTCTCTGAAAGAAACCTAATGAACCGTGTACTCATTTGTGATTCTTTATTACGACGTAATGAGACCGAACCATTTTTGAAGAAATTGATAACTGGTGATGAAAAGTGGATCACGTACGACAACAACGTGCGAAAAAGGTCAAAGGCCGGTCAGGTTTCACAGACTGTAGCGAAACCCGGGTTAACTCGCAACAAGGTGATCCTCCCACCACACACACAGCGTGTGTGGTGGGATTGGAAGGGCATTATTCATTATGAGGTGTTACCACCGGGCAGGACCATCGATTCAGAACTCTACTGCGAACAACTGATAAGATTAGCAAGAAGTTGAGAGAAAGCGGCCGGAATTAATCAACAGAAGGGGTGTGGTTTTTCATCATGATAACGCTAGACCTCACACGTCTTTAACCACTCAGAAAAAATTAAGAGAGTTTGACTGGGAGGTGTTAATGCATCCGCCGAATAGTCCTGACCTGGCACCTTCAGATTTCCACCTTTTTCGGTCTCTTCACATCACGAGAGGACTGCCAAAACTACTTGACGCAGTTTTTTGATCAGAAGCCCCAAAATTTCTATAGCAATGGGATCATGTCCCTACCTATAAGATGGCAAAAAGTTATCAAACAAAATGGTACCTACATACTTTAGTTAAATGTAAATAAACTATATTAAAACATGTTTTGAATTTTTATATAAAATGCGAAAAGACTTTTTCCCCAACCTATTACGAGATGTTATTAAGACATGATCACTTTTTTTTTAAATAGTGTACACACCATTGTCCATGCGCCAGAAAGGCCGTGCCATTAAAAAGTACGCACGTCTTTTGAAAGGAAAAGAAAAAGAATGATTTATTTTTATTTGGTGCAAATTTACAGGAGTTACATAAAACTAATAAATAAAACTAGTTTTACACCAAAATGGCAGCACTCGGCATATGACAATGATGTGCCTTTTACATCATGCCGCTGGTCTTCGCTGGTCTTTTGCACGCGGACGGCATGCTAACCAATTGAATGAATAGACTATACTCGCTGAACTACTGGACTTTGACATAATTTGTTACTGTGTTAGTGTTTTGGAAGCTAAAAGTGCTGGTAGAATTCGAGTGGAAAATTTAAAGTTAAAATAGATAACGTTAAACGTATGCGATTCATTGTGAAAATTGCAGCGCGTTCGCAATACAGGCCAGTTTTATGTGTTTTAGGGCTATTACACGTACGTGTTCGCTATTTATTCTTATTTGTGAGTCTGTTCTGCCGCCAATATTGCCATTATTCTAGCCATTTAAGTACTCGTACTGGCAATATTTTTAACAAATTAAGTTGTCGGAACAATTTTCAAGAAAGGCAAAAGATGCCTACTACTAGTTTAAACAACTACTGAGTTCGGGATGTGGACTGGTTCAAACAAGTTTTTGTATTACGTATTCTACTAAGTTACTTAGTAAAATTAGAGTATTAAAAAAATAATGTTTATTGTTTATTAAGGCATACACAACAGGTCACAATCACTTTTGTATAAATATATTGGATCCATATTTTTCGGTTTATCAAATTAATAAATATTTACAAAGATACCTACAGAGCATCAAAGTTCCGTAATGGGGGCTTGTGACGTTAGTGTACTGTAAAATTGTACAAGCCAAGACGTTAAATGAAGTTTAAATGTGCTATATTTTTGTAATTATTTGGAAGTTAGAAAAAAGAAAAAAAGCACTTGTACATTATTTTTTAATAATCTACCTGATAGGCTAAAAATATTTTTCAGTTCAATATGGCTCTATTCTTTTCAATGAAAATATAAAGACGATTAAGGTTTATCCCAGACTTAGATCATAGTTGTAATAGATTTGTAAGTTATCTTATTTTAACCTTTTTAGGGTTCCGTAGTAAACAAGAAACCCTTATAGTTTCGCCATGTCTGTCTATCTGTTTGTCTGTCCGCGATTATAGTCAGAGACTACTAGTACTAGAAAGCTGTGATTTGGCATAGTTGTGTATATTTAGGTTTACTAAACGTGTAGTGAGCGTTAATCTTTATGGACTCAAAAATATTCTGAGCTTGTGAACACCATTTTATAATTTAGGGATCCTTTTCTGAAATTCAGGTTTTATAGTGCAAATTAGAGTTAAGTGCCCCCCTCTATAAATACAACCGTTTGCTAAACGGTTGTATTTGGACACGTGAAAAAGTTCATCGGAGTAGTAAAAATAATGAAGTTTAAAGAAAAATCTATCAGAGTTAAGTAGGGTTTACAAATTAAAAAGTCATTTATTTATTTATTCTTTATTGTTCATCAAATATAAATTGTATAAACAATAGGCGAACGCTTAAAGCGTTGTCTACCAATAAACTTTTGAATTATACAGATAGTCTATATGTAGGTCGCAAGAGCTTGTGGGTTAAGTTATCGGAGACAAACTTAAATAAAATGTACTTGGAAAAGAAAAATCTCCTATAAAACTTGTTTTTTCTTTACGTTTCAAATCTCGTGAACTCAAAGTCGGCATATGTAACTACGGAACCCTACAGTGCGCGTGGCCAGACATGCAGTTGGCCGGTTATTCCCTATTTGAATAAGTTAGATCTCTTGTTTCACTCAAAGTAAGTACAGGTTCACATATTCCCATTTAAATGGTTATTTCCTGAAAGAAGGCACTAATAATACCTACACGAATAAAAAAAGTTAAGTATATAGTACAACTACCAAAATTCAAATAAATATGTTTATTCCTTTGGATTTCGGTAGATACTATGTTATTCCCGCTCTTTCTAGATAATAACCAACTTGACCACCATAACGGAAACACTACGGACAATAAAACAAACATATCTCCCCCTTTAATCTGACCATAACCCGTGTATTATAATAAACAGCGGATATAAATGACGTCATTAATTATTGTGAAAACCAGCCACTCTGTAGGGGATTCAAGTTTAGTACCTAATAATATGTGACCTCCGGCGCGGTAGTTCAGTTTTGGTGGTAATAGTTTGGAAATGGTCCCCTAATATGTTAGTGAAGTGTCCGCGAGGTGGAGTGCTATTCTTGAAAGAGAAATTTCACCAAGTCACATCTATTACGAGTAGTTCTCAAATCACCTTATTTCGAAATTTTGTAAATTTAATCTTGTACGAGTATAAGTATATGATTTGCCATTGCTTTCCTGTGTGCCTATTGCTACTGATCTTATTGATTTAAACCTTCCTTACTTTCATCGTATATTTTCATGGTTACTGGTTTAAAGACAAATTCATGAGCATTTTAAAGAATTTATGTTAGGAATTAATGTAAAATTAATTTTATCTAAAATATAGGCACTTACGAATACACTGAACCATGCCTTTAAAAACGTCGAAATGGTATGTCGTCGAGCGAACTCCTGTACATTTGTGACGTATACGTTTTGTGAGATTTAATTTGCAAAAATAGCACTCCTGTGCCCCAATTCCGCATATCTACGTAGGACAAGTAAACAGTAAAGTTTATTATGAGCTTATGAGCGAAAGTAATTTGTTCGATCATATTTTGATGTGCGTTTTGGAATCAAATAGTTCTAATCAAAATCCAGATCAATTCGAACTGAAATTAAATACTGGTTTTGTGGTTTAAAGTCCTTGACATTTGAGCGCATTTCAGTTGCTCCGTAACTTTGCTGCTTTGGATCCCTGGGTGAGCTCTTCAGCTTTTTCTTCTGTAAAGATAATAATATGTAAGTATAGGTTACTATGAATGCCAATGGTCACTCAAAATTGCTAAAGGCAAGTTTCATTCATATTCGCCCGACGATGCTCAAGTATGTTAAGTAGGTACATCACACAACATTGTTCGTTTCAAGCTTGTCCTGAGCAGTTCGTTATATAAAAGTTCATCATAGTTAATTTCCATTCATTTTGCACGCCTCATAAGCGGAGCGTTGAGGTAGTGCTCTACAAAATATTTGAGTAGGTAGTTGTTAGCTTAGTATTATATCTGGTACTTAGATTTTTGGTTTTACGAAGAAATTCTTAATTAAGTATAAGTAGGTACAAATATTTTGAGAAAGTTCAATTCATGATTAATTTCCTAATGAAATAATATACTGAAATACGAAACGACTTTTTTAACTGAGGAGTAATGCAATCATACATTATCTCTTGTACATATTTGTATGTAGTTAATTTAGAAAAGAGGTTCTGACCGAATATACAATCATAAATTGTTTGTATTTTGTTTTGTTAAGGTTGAAAAAAAAAATGCATTTAAGTATATTTTCAAGAGATTATACAATATGTACTCATACAAGTAAACCGCATAAAGAAAGTACCTATAAAGTGTAGGCAGGTTGTAAAGTGTATTCACATTCATAATCAGGTAGACATTTATGATTAAAAAAAGTAAACGAATGCCAATAAAATGCGCCAGTTTGGAGTTTTGCAGATAATTTATTAGAGGATGCGTATGTGTCTGACGGGTCGGCCTTTAATAAATTTTGAACATTTCTGGTTTGCGTTTAGTTTAGCTGACAGCGTGCGACAGAAATCTGACATTAGGTATAATATGTACAGTGTTAATAGTGCGGTTTTCAATTTACCACAGATATTTTTTTAGGAAGTCCCTTAAACGGCGTGTTGTAGGAGTTAAGAAAAAAAATTAATAGAACGGAAAAGTGTTGCAAGATGTTTGGTTCTTGCCATAGGTCATGATTTCCTTCAAGTACCCGATACCACCTGAACTAAGCCTGAAGGAACTGAAAAGATCGTTTACGTTTCATGGAGAAAAGCCGAGAGGAACTTCTTATTTTTTTGTGCGTGTTGTCAACACATAATATCTACATTTTTATCTTTTCGATTTCTAATAATATTACCTACCTACCTACTAGTAGATAAATAATAAATATTGTTATTGATTAAATTCAATATTGTAATTAACTTATAATTGTACTCATATATTTAATAGACAGTGGAATTTTAGAAAGGTCTATCAACCCAAATATTTGAATATTTTGCATTATCTTTTTTACAAGTACTTGTACTTAGAAACAAGCGTTTTTACGCACACTCGTAACCTGCTTGATAAGAAGATCGATAGTCTAATGGAATGTTAAAATTAAAGGTCGATCGCTTCGTAAAACAAAAGAGACTGAAACATTTACGATCACTAAAAGATTTTCTTAGAAAGAAGAAAGTACATTCACTAGGTTATTTTAATGCTCAGAAGGCCAGCAGAATTAAGCATTACAAAGTGCTTTCTCGTCAAAATCTAATAAACGTTTGTTGTTTGCATTAGTGTATAATTCTGACATAACCCGGTATCGGGTAACTTCCATTGTTTTCATTACTATTGTGTCTGGTATTGGCGGATTGTGAAGGATTAACTGATTATTATATTAATGGTAATGGGAATTAAACGCAGATCATACGTTCGGGTTGCACCAAACATCTAAGCATTGATTTTAGGCCTCCTCTTGCCCAGTGTGATAGCCCATCTTTAAGTATTTTTTTTTCCAACTACTTATGCATATAATTGTATCGTTTTTGCTATATTCTACCGATAAAATTTGTCCTCACTGCTAAGACAAGCAGATTTTCCTTATCAGCAAAAACATCACTGCGTTAAGCTCGGCCATTTGCCGGGTGTAGAGGAACAGTTTTACAGCCATCTTTAAACGGTAGCTTAACTTCAACTACACCCACCATTTAGGTCTAAACATTTACAAGAAGTGGATCATAAAATGCAGTACGTACAACGCCCTATATTTTTACTCTACTACCAAGGAAGGGTAATGTTATTTTATGTACTCATAAGAACCTCCGACTAAGTTAATTTAAGAAAGTGTGTGGGTAATCCTAAACTAAACACTGAAATATATAAATAGTAGGTACTTACCTAAATCTATACATGATAGAGCTAGATAAGTATAGGTAAAATATAGAAAATCCTGACATCAGAATTCTGATAAATCAGTTATTCTATCCATTCTCGTATCCGGGTAACCTGGCCCTGTAGAAGATCTTCAGTAAATACTCTTTTTTTCAGTTCAGTTATAATAAACATTATTATTATTATTTTTAAAAACACCTTAAAAGTGAAACTTGTCTATAATTGTAAATAATTTTTGTGGGCCTACCCTACAAAGTATCTTTGTATAAAAGGCAAGTCACCCGAGGAAAGTTAAAATAGAGGCCATGTTCGAAGTTAAAAAACCACTTGAGCCCGAGTAGATAAGTTGGGGGCTGTCAGCTCGGCTCTTAGATAAATGATGGCTCTTTTTGACTGATGGCCCCGGACTTAGCATTGATTGACTTGCAAACGAATTACTTAGCTTGTTTGCGTCATAACTACTTATTCAATGTTTCTCTCTAGACGTCAGATTAAGCACTATTTTTACTCAGAAGATACCTTTTATCACAAATAACAAAGCTATTTCGTACCAATGAGACACTTATCACAACTTATTCTACATGCATTGCTTCTAAGTGTTTCTCTGTAAGTTGGTATTAATTGTATGCATCTTTTTTGTTCAAATAATATATTTACCTTACGTAATAGATACACAAGTCTGTTTAAAAAAATACAAACAATCAAAAATAGTGATAGAGAAACGTGTACCCAAATGTAACGAATATTTCTATCCATAATCCTATTCCGGTATTGATAGGACCGATACAGAATATCAATCGCTGAACAAAAACTTGTCCAATATTTGCCCTGCATATGAATGAATCAGCTTGAGGATTTACTGCTCTAACTGTAAACATTTTACTGAGCCTGTGTGCAAAGCGTTCAATCAGCGATGTTGTTTTACAGGATTAACTTTTTAATTGCATGGACGAAACACGCGGTAAAAAATTGCCAGTTGTGTATATCTGACCGGCTTTTTTAATGCACTTAATATACACATAAGTTTGGGAAAAAGATAATGAAAGTAATGTATCAATTCATCACTATTTTGATTCCTTTCCCATCTTTTGCCTACCATCACGTTAAAAGTGGCATTTGACTTTGAGTCTTGCAGCCCTGGGCTTTCTCTGCTATCGCAAGACAAAAATGATGTGTCTGCCTCATTAGGGATAAAGACGTGATAGTATGTATGTATTGTATCAGTATCTATATTTGTTTGTAACTGTAATGAAGCAAATTTAGTTTATATTTTCCAGTTGGTAGGGTTTTATTGAACGTCTGAAAGTTTTGGGACAAAACGTAAATCCCGGATCCTCCGTCGTCCGGTAACTGTACATTTTACGACATTTTGAAGTTGGACTTTGTCGTACATTTAAGGAGTGGGCATATTTTGACGAGTCGTACGGGTCGGGACGCAACGCAAAGTTCACCCAGATCCACCTGGATCTGGGTGAACTTTGCGTTCTCGTTTGCGTTCGAACTTTGCGCACTCGCAAGCAAGCGAGGGCTTAAAGTCGAACCCTCGAACTTTAAGCCCTCGCTTGCTTTGCTCGCTCGTGCGCCTATTTATATCTCGGGTATATCACTTATAACCCTTGTTTAACAATCAAATATTGTTATGTGCAATGTCGGATGAACGAAACGAAAATGTATGTGATTTTAGTGGCGGGTGTCAACAGCGCATCAGGCCGGGCACATAGAATGGGTACCCATCATACAATAATGCGTCCTGCATCTGTTTTGGTATTATATATTATATGAACATATTATATATCATCTATAAATCATCATTTTACCTGCAAGACGTCCACAGCTGGACATATTTTTTTTCTCTCCTACCTCTAACATTATCGGTGCCTGTTTTTCTGACTTCACTTTATACATTTATCTTTCATTTTTCGTCTTTCGTCTATTCATGGTCTATGCTAGCTATGTCTTTATTCTTTTTTTCTTTCTTTTCTTTGGGTGCAATAAATTTACATCTTGATTTTATTTAAAATATTATGATACAACTTCCTTACAACCTGATATTACATGCATGCATTGAGGTGCTAGACATATTATTACCAATGAATGGTTTGGTAATAATTTTCAAAACTTGGGCGGATTTCTCCGCCGCGGGGCCCGGCTAAATCTTCTCAACCCAAAGCTGTAAATTTCACGATATTTTTAAGTTGGACTTTATCCACCTTTTAATCTACACGTATTTTAGTTGACATTCCCTCCGACCATTGTATCATCACCTTTTTGTCCGAAATACGTTCTATAGCCTATTCATCCTGGCTTACGATGAACCAGATAGGCACGAGTGGGTATTGTCATGAAAGTATGTGATCATTTTCAGGTAAAAAAGTCCAGTTTGCTAGAGCATGCTTTTATTTACCTTCTTTTGTTAAGGGCTTTCTTTTTTACGCCGAATAATTAATTAATTACGTGATTTTTATTGAAAGTTTTGTGCAAAGAGGGAAATCTATTGTATATCCAGGCTCTATTTATCATGTAATAAATGTGGTTTAGTTTCTTAAAAAAACATAACTATATTCAAATTTAAATGCTGACGGTTCCATCCAACAATATAATAATCTATACTATAATAAAAGAGTAAAAAAAATGTGTCTGTACATTGAAAATTTTTCAAAAAAAAATATTTGGGGCGATGGAGATATAGTAATAGAGTAAGAAAATAAAAAAAAAATGTCTGTCTGTTTGTCTGTTTGTCTGTATGTCTGTTTGTCTGTTTGTCTGTTTGTCTGTTTGTACACGCTAATCTCCGGAAATACTGGACGGATTCGAATGAAACTTTTTTTGTTATATAGCTGTGAAGCCTGGGCAACATATAGGCTATAATTGATTTTGGAAAATGGAACACATGATGCAGAACTATAATGGTCCAGCTAAACTATAAGAAATATTAAAATGCCGCCTTAGCAAAAGTTGTTAAGTCTGATGAGAACTTTTTGTTGAGTTATAATACAACTGGCCAAGCGCGAGTCGGACGCGCGCGAAGGGTTCCGTACCATAATCTATGAAAAATCACGTTTGTAGTATGGGAGCCCCCCATAAATACTTATTTTATTCGATTTTTAGGGTTCCATAGGGTAGGGTAGAAACGGGACCCTATTACTTAGACCTTCCGACTGTTTGTCTGTCTGTTTGTCACCAGGCTGTATCTCATGAACCATTATAGCTAGACAGTTGAAATTTTTATAGATGATGTTTTTTTGTTGCCGCTGAACAAAAACATACTAAATCTATCTATCTATACTATAATAAAAGAGTAAAAAAAATGTGTCTGTACGTTGAAAATTTTTCCAAAAAAAAGTTGTTTCGTCCGAAGAAAAACTTATAAGTTCAGTATTTGCGGACCTTCAGAGCAAAACACACCAGAAAAATTCTTGGTTACGTGAACGCGCCATATTGACAACAAAAAATTAAAAATCAATTAATAAAGAACTTATGACGCAAATTATTGTTGATTTCTTGGATAGTTTTGTTGACGACGCTACCAATTATCCAGTTGAGTTTCGTAATTCACTTGCAGCAAATGGACTCTCGGCTCACAAAATAAGTCTTAATGTCAAAGGGCCAATAATGCTGATGCGAAATTTGACTCCGCCGAAACTGTGTAACGGAACCCAACTTAGTGTCTCAGCACTGTATGCCGAAGTTCAGCGGCTGAATTTCAGCCAATGCATGCCTGCAATGTTATTTGCATTACTAGCAACACATAATGCCGAACTTCCGATGCTTTTGCCTGAATCGGACCCGTACCCGCCGACGCCTCACCCGCCGCCGCCGCCGCCGCTTCCGCTCCCGCTCCCGCTCCCGCTCCCGTACCCGCTCCCGCTCCCGCTCCCGCTCCCGTACCCGCTCCCGCTTCCGCTTCCGCTCCCGCTCCCTCTACCGCTCCCGCCACCGCTCCCGCCGCCGCCGCCACCGCCGCTTCCGCCGCCGCCGCCTCTTCCGCCGACGCCTCCGCCTCCGCCGCCGCCGCCGCCGCCGCCGCTACCGCCGCCGCTGCCGCCGCTGCCGCTCCCGCTCCTGCTCCCGCTCCCGCTCCCGCTCCTGCCGCCACTACCGCCATCGCTCCCGCCGCCGTCGCAGCCGCCGCTGCCGCCGCCGCCGCCGCTGCCGCCGCCGCCGCCACTGCCGCCGCCGCTACCGCCGGCGCCGCCGCCGCCGCCGCCACTGCCGCCGCCGCTTCCGCCGCCGCCGCCGCCGCCGCTGCCACCGCCGCCGAAGCCTTTGCCGCCGCCGCCACTGCCGACGCCTCCGCCGCCGCCGCCGCCGCCGCCGCTGCCACTCCCGCTGCCGCTTCCGCTCCCGCTCGCGCTTACGCTCCCGTTTCCGCTTTCGCTCCCGTTCCCTCTTCCACTTCCATTCTCTCTTCCGCTCCCGTTTCCGTTCTCCGCCGACGCGCCAACGACGGAAGATTAAATTCTCATATCGGCACATTACTACTGTCCGGCGTTTCCACCGAACTTCAACGGCTGAACTTCAGCTTATTTAGTGTGTCATCCCCACCGAACTTTAAACACTGAACTTTAGCCGCTAAACTTCGGCATAGTCTGCTGAGACACTTAAAGTTTACTGTGAGTGGTGCCAGTGAAACTGTATTTATTCCGCGTATGCCACTCATCCCTAACAATTTTCCTTTTGAAAATACACAGTTCCATGTGTTTACTTGCTTTGCTATGAAAATAAGTCACAGTTTTAGAGGCTTAAAGCTGCTGATGTCGATCTAAGGACTGGTTTTTCGCATGGCCAACTTAATGTGGCTTTCTCCAGGGTTAGTAATACTTCAGCTCTTTTCATATTGGCTCCCGAAGGAAAGAATTAAAATAATATTGACTTTTAACTCCTAACACTGTAACAAGTACTTTCTTATCTCTCTCTTTCTTTCTCTCTCTCTCTCTCATTAGTTTTTATTTATATTAATACGCCGGAGTCATAAAGTCCACGCGAACGAAGTCGCGGGCATCAGCTAGTTAATAAATAAATAAAATAAATATATGGACAAATAACCCTAATTGAGCTAGCCCCAAAGTAAGTTCGAGAATTGTGTTTTGGGATACTAACTCAACGATACTATATTTTATAACAAATATATATATAGATAAACATCCAAGACCCAGAACAATTTGAAAAAGGCCATTTTCCAACTTGCCCTGATCGGGGATCGAACTCGGGACCTCTGGGTGGCGGATTAACATGGCGACCACTACGCCACGGAGGTCACCGTGATAATGTACGAGTATATTATCACGTCTTCATCCCTGATGGGGCAAATCGCGTTTTGGGTCTTGCGGCTCTAAAGAGACAGAACCCAGGGTCGCAAGATATGGAGAATGAGGAAAAAGGGATTAAAATAGTGATATTGTTAACAGCATCGGCTATTAATATTATATGAATTTTTGACCATTCTATCGGTCGGATTTTACGATCTGCGTGAGAAGAGAAGCAGCGTGGGTTTTTTCATATAGTTTTATTCCCCCGACCTGCATAGAAGATACGTCCAACAAAGTTGTGGGTAAAAGCTGGTAGGTTATAATTTAGTTATTTTATCCACACCTCCAATATTAAACGCAAGTTTCGTTACAGGTGCCATATTTCAAAAGTCCGCGTCCCCGATCTAATCTGTTAAATGAACTGGAAACTGCTGATAGTTCAACAATGTTCCGAAGTTGTTAAATTAGGCCGTTCAGATTGAAAAGCTTTCAATTTTCGTGATTATTCTTCATCAGGTGATATTTAAATGCATTTATAGAGATAGCAATTTGAAATCGTTAGCATTTATTTACGCTTTTATTATATACTCACATAAAGGATATTTTGTACAGCAACAATACTAATATTAATGCAGTAATTCAAAAGTATTAATAACTTGCCAAGTGCGTGTCGGGCTACGCGCTATGTAGGGTTTCGTACTTGCAAATGCCGAATTTACTAAAAACGTCTAAAAAAAATTAATTTTCTATTGAATTTCTATGAATTTTACTTTTCCGAGTACATTTTATAAGTTGGTGGTGAACCCTACTGAGGTCTGACAGTTTTCCTTTAAAGTTCGTTAAATATTACTACTGCTATGATTTTTTTTTACATGATGATAACAACCATTTAGTAGATAGAGGGTACTCTTATAAATAATACATATTTTTTAATCTCGGAGTCATTACATACTACACAGTAAGGCTTTATCACAAAACGCTTTATATATTTTAAACTTACATTAACTTAAATCAAGAGGATAATGTAAGTCCTATTTAAATTTAATGTTCACGTTCATTGTTTTGTACTAGATTTAGCTGGTCCGGAATGTTCGCTACACTTAATTAGTTAAGTATTCTCTTGTATAGTAATAGTTGTACAGAAACAACTGTTAAGTACTTAGCTGGTAGTGTTTTGTTTATAAATCTTACTAAGATTAGTCGCATATATAAAAAAATATATATTAAAAAAACAAACGGTTCGTTTAATATTGGTTACTCTTTAAAGCGATGAGTCGTCAAGAGTCCTTTGAAAGACGGATTGTAGTTGGAGTCTACTACAGGTAGCACCTTAGGAAACGTTCACTCACACATACGTAGATAACCAACAACACTTAATTTAATACAACAGCGCTTATATGTTTGTAAAGAGGGGTTTAATATGTAAGTGTATTCCTTGACATTGCTGGAATCGCAAAATTATTATTATAAATTCTGAATTGCATCCAGTTGGTCATTACACATGAAGCAGGACATGAAAGACAGAGGGGAAGTGTGACAATATCTGTTTTGGTTGGCCACACTGAACACATTTCTAGTCTGAATTGTTGGTAAAGCCCCATTTTTGTGTATTGCTCCTGTAGAGTCCCACTTGAGTCCTCAGTTGATGCAGTAAACAGACAAATTCATTGCTGTTGCCTCCTACTGGTCGGAAGTAATTAAATTGAATATATTTTAGTCATCGACACGACGAAGAAGGTGAATAAGATTGGAAGATCCAAAAGTGCACGCCACTTAACGCTTATAAAAAAATACTATTAAACGACGCTGAATTAAATAGTAATTTTCAATAGAAAACAATCCCGTGACGTGAAGAAGCTATTAAAAAAAAATTACAAAAACATTTACATAACTATTTTGAACGTATATTTAACTATTTAATCAATGTGTGTTACCAGTAACGACTTATGGCTCTGAAACGTGGTCCCTTACTATGGGTCTAATAAGAAGGCTCAAGGTCACTCAACGCGCTATGGAGAGGGCTATGCTCAGTGTTTCCCTACGGAAAAGTCCAGCGGATTAGTGTGTTGAAGTGGCAGTGGGAGGGACACATAGCGCGACGAACCGATGGCCGCTGGGGCAAAAAGGTTTTAAATGGCGACCACGTACAGGCAAGCGAAGCGTAGGACACCCAACCACGAGGTGGTCTGACGACCTGAACAAGGTCGCTGAAAAGCGCTGGATGCAGGCCGCTCTAGATTGATCATTTTGGAAATCCTTGGGAGAGGCCTATATCCTGCAGTGGACATAGGCCTCCCCTGTGGTGGTACATTCGCTTCATGATCAGAGTGTCTAACTTTTAATTCGTCTACGAAACAAAATGCCTTAAATGAATAGAGACAGTTTACGTCCAGAAAAATGCACTGACACGTTGAGTGAAGAGCGCTACCTCAACGCTCAGCTGCATGAGGCGTGCAATATAATTCTGAGAACTAAGGAATCTAAAAGATTTAGACAGACTTTCAAGTATTTTTAAGAATAACCGGAGCCCCGTGAGCTGTAAACTCGCGATATACAAAAATAACCTTTTTTTGATCTTAATAGGTTTCTCACCTCGTCATTTTATGTACTTACTTCTGATTATGGTTAGAATTGATTATTGTTCTTTGATAAGAATTATAGATTGAGTCAGAAATTTTCGGAATACGCCAGATATGAATGAGTTTTGTTAACTATTATTTCCTTGAGTGGGGTATGTTGCTAGGTTACATTGGCGGACAATTTCCTGGAAGACGAGATCTAATTGGAAACTCACCGCGTGTATCTCCGCAGGGACGACCTCAGCCGGAGAACATTTACACAAATATACGACGTTATAATGTATGTACTCGTAAATGTTTGATTAGAACATCAATGAAATGATGAGAACAATAGAAAGACTTTCCAAGGATCATTTAAATAAATAAATATATTAGGACAATACACACGAGCTAGCCCCAAAGTACTTGTAAGTTCGGGCGCTAACGCGTTTAGCTTTAAATCCGCCAATTATAAACAATGTATATATTGGATCAATAAAGTTTTTATAAATACATAAATAACTTTCACAGATTCAGCAAAACCTGTAAATAAATCATACTAATCATAAGCTGTCATGAGATTTATTTCCGTAGTCTGTGCTCGGATCAAGACGAAATCCCGCAATATGTCACTATCTCCATTTTAAACCTAACTTAACACCATTAAACATTTGTGAGGGTAAAAAATAGTTTAAACCAAGTCCCACTGCACTGTTAGTCTGTGTTTTATAACAAAATGAAAGGAGTTTAGAATTGCGCACTTCGCCATCAAACAAAACATAACGCAAATACCACCACCGTTGCCACGGCAGCTACAATTCGTAGCACGAGTTCAATGCAAAATTACAAAGACTACGCGGGTTCATATACAGATGCTACGAAAAGCTTCGAATTGTGTGCTAGGAATAATGAAAAAACTACAAAATTACGTGGAATAAGCTACAGATCCTACGAAAAGCTACAAACTCTGTGCTAGGAACAATGAAAATAACAAAAGCTACACGGAATAACCTACAGATGCTACAAAAAGCAAGAAACAATAAAACATAACAAAAGCTACTCGGAAAAAGTTACAGATGCTACGAAAAGCTACGAAGTCTGTGCTAGAAACAATGAAAAAATTACAAAAACTACGCGGGAGAAGTTACAGACGATAAGAAAATCTATGAAGTCTGTGCTAGGAACAATGAAAAAATTACAAATAACCTACAGGTACTACAAAACGCTAAAAATAATTAAATATTACAAAAGCTACGCGGATCAAGCTACAGTTGCTAAGTAAAGCTATGATCTCTGTGCAAAGAACGATGAAAAAACTACAAAATTACGTGGAATAAGCTACAGATCCTACGAAAAGCTACGAACTCTGAGCTAGGAACAATGAAAATTACAAAAGCTACACGGAATAACCTACAGATGCTACAAAAAGCAAGAAACAATAAAACATTACAAAAGCTACGCGGGAAAAGTTACAGATGCTACGAAAAGCTACGAAGTCTGTGCTAGAAACAATGAAAAAATTACAAAAACTACGCGGGATAAGTTACAGATGATACAAAAACCTATGAAATCTGTGCTAGGAACAATTAAAAAATTACAAATAACCTACAGATGCTACAAAACGCTAGAAATAATAAAAAATTACAAAAGCTACGCGGATCAAGCTACAGTTGCTAAGATAAGCTATGATCTCTGTGCTAAGAACGATGAAAAAATTACAAAAGCTACGCAGAACAAGCCACAGATTCTAAGAACAGCTACGAACTCTGTGCTAGGAACAATAAAAAATTACAAAAGATACGCTGGGTAAGCTACACATGCTACGAAAAGCTACGAACTCTGGGCTAGGTACAACGAAAAATTACAAAAGCTACGCGGGATAAGCTACAGATGCTACGGAAAAGCTACGAGCTCTAACCTAGGAACAACGAAGAATTACAAAGCTACGCGGGATAAGCTACAAATGCTATATAAAGCTACTAACTCTATGTTAGAAACAATTTAATTTTATAAGCTATGCAGGATAAGCTCCAGATGCTATGAAAAGCTACGAACTCTGTGCTTGGAACGCTAGTACGACGCGCTATTAACTCGGATGCATTGAGACGAGAGTTTGACGTGCAATAATCTGGTTTATATACAGACTCTAACAAAATATATCGAAACTATTTTAAGGGTCAGTCCAGTCCATAATACCGAACAACTTTCGTGAAGGTACATTATATGTACATATGTGAAAAATCTGTTTTTGATTTTCATCAAACACTTTTCAGCAGATCAGTCAATAGGGAGTCCAAAAATTAAATTAGGTTGGGGAAAAAGTCTTTTCGCATATAGTATGTATGAACTTGTAATAAAACCACTTTGGCTATACTATTTGTACCTGGCTGGTTTTGGTATCATTTAAAAGTTTAAATTTTTAAGAAGATAATTCCAAATTCAAATTAGGAAAATGCGTGATTTTCATTTGTTTTTCTTACCGTCAAGATGAATACCGAGTGAATCTAATGAAGAAATTAGGTACACTCTTTTTGAAAAAGTGGAGAAAGATCGGCATATCAGTAGTTACGACGTAGCTGAAGAACTGGGAATTGACCACAAAACAGTTTTGGGGCATTTGAAAAAAAATGGGAACACAAAAAAGCTCGATATTTGGGTGCCTCACGAGCTCTCTGAAAGAAACCTATTGAACCGTGTACTCATTTGTGATTCTTTATTACGACGTAATGAGACCGAACCATTTTTGAATAAATTGATAAATGGTGATGAAAAGTGGATCACGTACGACAAGAACGTGCGAAAAAAGTAATGGTCAAAGGCCGGTCAGGCTTCACAGACTGTAGCAAAACCCGGGTTAACTCGCAACAAGGTGATGCTGTATGTTTGGTGGGATTGGAAGGGCATTATTCATTATGAGCTGTTACCACCGGGCAGGACCATCGATTCAGAACTCTACTGCGAACAACTGATAAGATTAATGCAAGAAGTTGAGAGAAAGCGGCCGGAATCAATCAACAGAAGGGGTGTGGTTTTTCATCATGATAACGCTAGACCTCACACATTTTTAACGACTCAGCAAAAATTAAGAGAGTTTGGCTGGGAGGTGTTAATGCATCCGCCGCATAGTCCTGACCTGGCACCTTCAGATTTCCATCTGTTTCGGTCTCTTCAGAATTCTTTAGGCAGTGTCAGGTTAACATCACGAGAGGACTGCCAAAACTACTTGACGCAGTTTTTTGATCAGAAGCCCCAAAATTTCTATAGCAATGGGATCATGTCCCTACCTATAAGATGGCAAAAAGTTATCGAACAAAATGGTACCTACATACCTTAGTTAAATAAAAATAAACTATATTAAAAAATGTTTTGAATTTTCATATAAAATGCGAAAATACTTTTTCCCTAACCTATTATTTATATGTGTTCCTAGAGGAATTTTTTTCAGTATTATGAACTGAATGTACCTTTAAAATAGTTTCATTATATTTTGTTAGACGTTTTTTATGTTATACAAAGTGTAATAGGAAGGGGGACCAACCTGAAAGGGAGGTAACATACTAAACAATATGAAAAACTTTAACTTTGACGACCTCCGTGGCATGGTGGTCACCATGCTAGTCAGCCACCCAGAGGTTCCGGGTTCGATCCCCGGCCAGGGCAAGTTGGAAAATGGCCTTTTTTAAAATTGTCCTGGGTTTCGAATGTACATCTACATATGTATTTGTTATAAAATACAGTATCGTTGAATTTGTAGAGTTAGTATCCCATAACACAAGTTTAGGCTTACTTTGGGGCTACCTCAATCAGTGTAATGTCCCAAAAAATAAAACAACTTTTACTAGGGGACCATCGCTGAAATCCTTAGGAAAATTCCCACATCCATACAAAATTTTTTTTTAGCGCAGATTTTTTTTTACGATTTGTGTCATGGTCCCATAGTAAAAGTTGTTCACATTGATTAGTTGGTTTACTCCCTTTCGGGTTGATACTCTCTTTCCGTTACACGTTGTATACAACGTGGATAATTGATGGCTTAATTTTTATAATCAATGAATAAAATAAACAAAAAGACTAGATATTATTTACAGGGTGTAATAAAATATATTTAGTAATTATTCGATATATTTTACTTAGGAAAAGTTGTCTACTGTTATAAACTGAAGCTACCTTTAAAATAGTCAAATATATTTTTCTCAAACATGCTCGGAAATGTAGGCATTATTGTAGTAAAAATTTAATGCTCCTCCGTGCTTCGGAAGGCACGTATAAGCCGTTGGTCTCGGCTGTCATCATTGTATGGCAGTCGTCAAGCTATGTCAGATGCCTTTAGGCAGCCTGAAAAACCTGACACCAGTGTTGGCCACTTACATACACGAAAAACAAAAACAAAACCAACGTGCACTTGATAAAATGTTAACTTCACAAGGCGTTGCTTAAAAGCGCAACGGTTGTTATAGTAAATTTATATCACAAAACTTCATACATCTTTCATAACGCCTCCACACAGCTGGGCCGCATATAGTATATCTTCGTAGTAAATCCACTATCACTACTATATTCTATGTTCCGGCTCATTTAACATCCAACCGAGAGTTATGTAGGTTTGCGCGAATGCATTTGCATTTCTAAAAAGCTGCTAAAAGCTTTTTACTTACCAGCACATCCGGTTTATTACGAGTATAATAGTTGACAGTTTACGTCCAAAGCTTTTTATTAAATTTACAGTTAAAGCATCTTTCTCAAAAACTTTCCTTTACCCTCTTAATTATTCTTGTTTAAAAAAAAAGAATAAATCTTTGCAGACTTGTCGTAGCTTAGTTTAGGATTTTTAAATTGTTCCCCCCCAATGGGTTCCCGGTTTGTCGTACCGAGGGGGCTCAGTACCCGTGGTAGTCGGTGGCCACGGGGAAGCTAAGAGGAACCCGCGAGGGGGCGCTCCTGCTGTCGTCAACCAGCAGAGAGCGCCCACATTGGGGCGGCGGGGGAGTGGGAAGTTCTCCCCCCACCCGAGGAGGGGCGCTCCCGCGGGCTCGGCTTCGGCCTTGAGCCTGTAGGGATGCGCCCAATGGGGCGGCGGGGGAGTGGGAAGTTCTCCCCCCACCCGGGGTGGGGCCGCCGGGGGGGGAATGTTTCATTGCCCTCCCGGCGCTTCAGGCGGGGCCACACCGCCGTGGCTGTGGATGGAGATCGGTTGCGGAGGAGGAGGAGTGTCGGTGTTACGTTGCCGCTCTCCCTATCCTCCGCGACCGAGCGGTGCCGCACCGCGTTTGCGGCGAGGGGTAAGCGGAGGAGCATTTCATCTTCTCCGCCGCTGGGAGCCGGTTTATCTGGCTCCCATGGGTCCACAGGCGGTGGACTGCGTGGGAGTTTGCCGCCTCTCAATTGGCCCGAGGAGGTACGGCGTGTCCGTGAGTTCCGGACGCGCCGACTTGGTGAGTGGGGGGGCGCTGTGACGCCCCCGAGAAGGGGCCGCTTTGGCGGCCAGCCGCGCCGGGGTTCGCGGATGTATTTACGTTCCCGTGTCCCCGGCAAAAGCGGTTGAGATGGAACTCCGGAGGTTTTTTAGTGGGTAGGCCAGTCGCTCTGGCGTGGAGTCCCACATAACCCGACAGCCTCCCCCGCAGGCTGACGGGTATCCGTAATAGGGATCTTTCCTCGGTAAAAAAAAAAAAAGGATTTTTAAATTGTTATTGTAAGTTGTTATAACAACCAAGTAGTAACACGTATCTAGTGTTACTACTTGGTTGTTATAACAACTTATTTATGTTCGTTTACTTGATTCTTATGTATATTTCGTAATAGTACGTGCAAAACCGCAAAATCTTATATAGCGTATGCTGCGTGCATGCTGGGTCACTGAGCTATTACTAAAAGATTCAATACAAAATACTAAACCCCAACTCAAAAGTTTTCTTATATCTAGTCCATTGTTATTTATCACATTTACAAAAGAAATAAAATATACCTAAACAGGATACTCGGTCTCTGGCTGTCTGGATGTCAAGATGTGCCCCGCATATTTTAATTTTTACAGTTTTCCATCACGTAAAAAGTTGTCTCCCTTTGCTTTTTCCTTGCTGGGACGTCAAAGTTATAATAACTCTCTTTTATTTACTTATGGGATTCAAACTTGTAACTTTTGGTTTCATAATGCAGGTTGTTTTTGAAGCAGTCTTACTAAGCGACCTGATGGCCTGACCTAAGTAACCTGGGCACGTTTGCTTTAATTTAAGGAGTTGTGGACAAAGTTGTCGCGTGTGTTGTCCGCCGGCTGGCACTGGCCCAGGGAAACTTTCCCCGCAGTAGGTGACCCATGTCATCTGATTTCCCTGGATAATAATAACGGGATCATAGAGTATTTACAAGGCGTTCAGTGACTAAGACCACGTGACGGTGAGTGTATAGATAAAAAAGCAAATAAAAATAGCGACGGGTTGCTAGTTGCATCATCTATTGATTCCTTAAGATTTTCTTATGGTTAAATACTTTATATTATAGTTTTTATTTTATAGTTGATCTGTAAGTTGAACATCATCAAAGATTTTATTATAATTTGAGATATAAACTAAGATTTTGAGAAAAAGTTATATGTAGCTGTAGCTAGCCGTTACAATATATACGTACCTACAGAATTTTAGCAGGTTACCTTGTTTATTTTAAGAATGGTAACCCTACACTGCGAAGACAAAGCAATAAATTACCCGCTCTCGGTCACACGTAGATAAATTAAAAGTTGGCAACATCGTGTAGGAAACCATATAACATAGTATGATATGTTCTATTAATTTCGAACAAACATATTTTGATCACATATCATATTGATATGTTAGTTTTCCTCTTGCCTTTTGTTTTTGTTCTATCTGTTATGTCGTAACCGTAAGTCACGTGAAAAAATAGGTAATATTATGTTTTAACATTATCAGAACATCCGTTTTTTTTAGAAAATGTTCGTAACCTACTATGAAAACAATATCAAAATATTAGCTCCATGTCAAAGAATTTCAGATAATATTTCTCTGTTACCAACCTATTATTAAAACGATAAGGGATTTATACGTGACTAATGTTAAACTCCCTGTCTGACGTTAAATATCTGACGTTATTGAATGACTAAATAGATAAATATATATATATATATATAGGCAAAAATTATATATATATTGTATTATGGGATATGAACTCTACGATACTATGTTTTATGATACAGAATATATAGACAAACATCCAAGAACCAGGACAATTTAAAAAAGCCTATTTTCCAACTTGCTCTGGCTGGGAATCAAACCCAGAACCTCCGAACCGCTGACTAGCTTGGTTACTACTACGCCACGGAGGACATCGACAAATTTTGTGACATCAGTCATTCTTACAGACTAGAAATATTATTTTGCAGCAGAAGCCGATGCCGGAAGCAAGTACAGTGGTCTATGAAAATGACCGTACATTAGCCAGATTATTCTGCAATCTCAGTCAGGGATAGAATCTGGGTCCTTTTTCTTATGGTTGCTCTCATTAACCACCGAGTAAACCATTACCACTTACCACAACGCCATATAACGTTCATATAAAATCTTTTAAATTCCTCAATCAGTTTTTACGATCTGCGCGGGAAGAAAAGAAGTTGGTACATTCTAAGTTTTTCCTTTTATGATAAATTAATATCTTGATTCGATTAAGGGAATGTTCTGAGGGCTGTACTTTCGTTCGTATCCTATTTTAAAACGGTAAAACAAAATACGATTGAAAAAAACAAACGAAGTTTGAAGTATGTACTATTTTCTGAATTTAATTTCCCAGTAAAGTCTAACTACGCGTATAATTAAAGTTTTATAAAATGCTACGGACGGTTCGCAACTTCTTTGGAGAATTTCAGCTGAAAGAAAACTTTCGCATAACTCTATTAGCATCAGAAGCCGCAGAATAACTAAGCCACTCGCTCATAAAGATACTTTATACTAAAATATTCTTTTACAGCTGCTTGCAATATAATAATAAATATATACGGACGAATTACACACATTGAGCTAGCCCCTAAGTAAGTTCGAGACTTGTGTTTTGGGAAACTAAATCAACAATGCTATATTTTTAAAATAAATACATATATAGATACACATCCAAGACCCAGGTGAATCTGAAAAAGATCATTTTCCACCTTGACCTGACCGGGAATCAAACCCGGGACCTCCGGTGTGACAGCCTGGTGTGGCGACCACTAGGCCACAAAGGTCGCCATATATGCAAGTCCTTCTATGTTGGCCAAGAGAACAAAAATCTTAGAATGAATCATCGTTAAACCGATCGATCAAGACCGATCGATTGAGCAAAAATATGGGTTGAGACATCAGAAATTTCGGGGCGGCATTGAGAGAAGCCTAATTCCAGCAGTGAAAGAATCAAGGCTGTGGATGATGATGATGTCGAAAATTGATCGAGTAAACGGATAAGAATCTAAATCTTGGTAATATAAATAAAACTTAGAATAATAAAGTGGAAAGCCGATCCAGGGAATGGGATTCAGCTATGTTCCAACAAGTCAAATCAGATACGTTTTTCTAAACGTCAAAACATACATTGTCTATAGGATTCGTATGAAATACAGGCAGATGACGTCATAGTTTCTTGGAGTCAAATAACGCTATTATTATAAGTTTTTTCTCCAATAATAAATCTAAAATCACGTTAAAATGGATATGGTTCCAAGGCAAGTGAAAAAAATTATTTTGAGACGTTATATTTTCTTATAAGTACAAAATAATTTATTTTTGACTCAGGAAAATATCCAGTTTGTTACTATTTTGATTTCTTTTTTTCATTAAGACGCTAAGAGCCTTTAAGGGGATACATGAATTTTTCGGGGTTCAGTGCTGCCCACATTTAAAAAAAATAACTTGAAAGGAAACGGAGATATCATTTAATATTTTGTTTTGATCAAGCCAAAACGTGAAGCTCTTTACACACATTCGCAGATGTACGTAGAAAATCTTCACGTTATCGCTTTTAACCATAAACTCGTTTATAAAAAAGTTTGAAGGTTTATCTAGGCTAGGTTTGATCAAGACAAACTTTTAAAATTGATTGAAAAATGATATCTCCGTTTACTTTCAAATAATTTATTTTAAATGGGGGCAGCACTAGACCCCGAAAATTCATGTATCCCTATAAACTATGCGGCCCTATTTTCTTTTTATCACGTTAGGGTTAAATACGTAATAGTACTTATTTATTTTATTTTAAGGATGAAGCTGCAAGATTGTTTAAGGTTGATAAATAGAGCAAATAGATGGCAGTCATCAAGCTATGTCTGGTGCGTGCCTCGAGGAAGCTTACAGAAATTGACACTAGTTCTTATAAGTATAGCTTATTAGCTGGTAGCTTATAAGTGTATAGTTAATTAGCTATTTAGCTCATAAGCTAGCTAGTGTCAGATTTTTGATATACTTACTTACTACGGTGGCGCAGCGACCCGAAGTGGATCTTGGCCTCCGACACTAGATGGCGTCATTTCTTGCGATCTTGTGAGCGTTGCTGCCAGTCGTTAAGGAGCTACCCGAATTTTCCGGGGTCCAGTGCTGCCCCCTAGACAGCCCTTTAAACTATTTTATGACTTACCACCAAAAGTGGCCGTTTTTCGCAATTGTTCGTAGAAAAGCTTCACGTTCTCACTTTAAACTGTAAACAGTAGTTCATAAAATAGTTTAAAGGGTAATCTAGGGTCTGATCAAGGCCAAATTTTAAATGATATGTCCGTTTCCTTTCAAATTATTTATTTCAAATGGGGGCAGCACTGGACCCCGGAAAATTCTGGTAGCCCCTTATCTCCGAGGCTTCGCAGGTCTTTCTGTACCTCGTCGGCCCATCTGTACCTGGGGCGACCAACAGGCCAGATTTTTGATATAGGTATATGAAAAGCAAGCAAACCATCAAATGAGACAGAGTAGTCGTAATGTAAACTTATCTTTCAAAACTTATCTTAAAAAATAAACCGTTACTAAAAATCCTGTGACATTTTACTGCGAGAATATTTCACCTAGAAAAACACGTCACCTAATTCGGTTGTGGTTAATATGAAATATTATTTTACCGGGCTGCTGCGGTCATGAGTTGTGGCCGAGGGAGAAAAATTATTTAGTACGGGTCGCACGTTGGTTGTGATAAACTATATAATATGCTGGGCCATATGGACAAGGCTGGGCGTAATGGTGTTCTGGTAAAGCCGTCTTTTATTGGCATAGTTACTTGCTTAATTGTAGTTAATATGAGTTTATTTGGTGCAAGGCAAAACCATATGTGACGCTGAATTTCATTGTGCGTTCGACATATTCTTAAAAATGTGCTGTGCAGCGTAATGACTTTATTGTGATTAAGATAAAGTGATCTTTCATTGCAAATTTCTTTAAAAAGGTGACATTTCTTTTTGTGCCAAATGAACTTGGTATTTTTTTCGTCAAGTGCCAAGTTTGTACATTGGTGCCAAGTGTCAAAATTTAACACCACAGATGCTCTTGCCTTGCACCAAACCAGCTTATATTAACAACAATATGGCATTTCAGCTATAATCTAAGCTTGTTCTATTGGCGCAACGAAAATCTACACAAATAGGTTTGTTATTATTTTTTTTAAAATAATAATGATTTGAATTTCTAAACAATTGCGCTTTGATCACACAATTTATTTATGTTTAATAAACAAGATTCTAAGAAAAAAAGAACAGACCGTGTCAAGAACACTAAACTGCGCTCCGTTACGCAAGTAGTTGACGTTGGAAAGAAGTCTGCTAGATTAAAGTGGGACTGGGCGGGTCACGTTTGCCGTATGAAGCCCGAAAAATGGGCCCACACAACAACAACATGGGTTCAGACGGCACTCCGTCTGAACCCATGTTGTTGTTGTGTTTACCTCACTAGGTCCAGAGGAAGACCTAGGATGAGATGGAGGGACGAGCTGTCCGCTTTTGACAAGGAATGGAGTGTAACAGCTAGGGTAGAAATAATTGGGAACAAAGAGGGGAGGCTTTTGCCCAACTATGGGACCTAAATGGCTAAAAAAAACCAGATTCAACACAAAGACAATGTGGTGTGTTTGTATATAGTGGTGACATAATCAAAAAAATTGTGTTTTCCGTTATCAAAAAATGAAAACACTGCTGCACTACGGCCAGTCTGCCTGCGAGTCCTGCGACCATTAATGGTGTTACTCCTATTTGAAACGTTAGACCCAACAAAAAATGGTTCGTGATAATTTCCTTTTATACACACATAAAAGAAAAAAAACTTAAAGTTCAAATTAAAACACTCAAATCAATGCTTTAATTCGATAAAAAAATCGATGATGCATATATTTCAAAATGAAATAATAAAGCTGCTCAACTTAAGCCTTTGTTAACGTAAAGCGCAGTTTCAGTATTCAGTAAATTTTGGCGTAATAAAGCATGTATTTACTACCAAATCCACTGTATGCTTCAGAGAGCACGTTAAGCCATTATTGTTATACACTGAGTCATAAATATCCACGAAATCGTGGGGGGACTTTTCGCAATAAATATTGTAAATACAAGTTAAAATACGAAAATAGTCAAGGTGGATACGTAATAAAAATAAAAAAATAAAAAAACGGAACACCGTCTTGTGCGATCTTGTGATAATTGTTCTAATATAAAAATATTGTATCTATAGAGATGAGCCGACAGAGCAATTCAAAAAGTCTTTACCTAGCAGTTGGATACAACGACGAGATTTTATTTGCTGCTATGTGCAAAGATTTACCTGAGAATAATATTTATTAGACTATGAAATGGACATACTTTTATATTTCTGAAAAATAACGTGTTGAATTTTAAGCTTAGTAGGCTGGAAAATTATGCTAACACATGAATAAGTAATATAAAAATATGTACTTAATGCTGTAATATTGAAGTATAAATTTGCGTATTTCTCTAGAGAACATAGCATACAAAAGGAATAAACATTTATTAAATCATGCCATATGTAGGAGTCGGGATGAGTGTTTTACTGCCGACCCTCGGCTGGCCACGAAACGCGCAGCTGGGGAATCAAGTTCTAGGAACCTCAAAACAGGGAGGCGAAATAGGGAAACCATTTTTATTTAATAGGGAATAATAGAAAATAAAAGAAATAAAAACTTTTACTCAAAATTTCATCTGTTTTTACAAACGAAATACAAAGTGTAATCATTAGTAGTGCAGCAATGAATATAATTGTCATTGGACAAGAAAAAATATCAAATATTTTTAAACCGTTTAGAAATAACCCGTATTTTTTGGATTAGGTATCTTTCTCGTTCGGTCATATCGATTCTGTCTTTGAAACCATAAGTTCGTAATCAACAGATAAAAAGTAAAGTATCGGTGAACGAGTAGAATGGCATATTCATATACATACATTTTGTTACTTGCCCGACTAATATAAATCTTAAGAGGCGGTAAACACAATAGTTTTCCTTGCCTAAAAGGTTAAGTAGGTACCTAGTTTATAAAAAAATAAATGCCTGTTGTGTTGATATTTTGATTTCTATTTACTGTTTGACTTAACTGCATGTTTACTAGTTAAATACATCCCTAAAACCATGTACCGCTGTCGTAAACCGTCAAAATAATACGAACACGGTACGCTTCCTAAACGGAAGCGTACCGTGTTCGTATTATTTTGATTTTGCTTTCGCAGCTCTACGCCCGACCAATTACAAATTTTATTTCCTCATATTGTGTAGACGCCCTGATAACCCTTTTCAAAAATACACAATTGGTTTGTAATTCATGTGTCATGATTTGATTGAATATTTCCGAGTTAAACAAGTGAATAAACAATCAATGTTACGAAAAGTTTGTTTCATTTTCATTAGAACATTGCAATAAACAAGAAGAAAACCGTTCGCGAGGTCGTATAAAATATTTTCTTCCTTTTATTAAATTTGTGCATAGGAACATACTTGAAATAAACAAAGTTTACATCAAGTCTTGTGTAAATTTAATACAGCAGGAAAGTTTGCACATATACCTCGCACATATACAGACAAAAACTCGTTAAAAATGAATACCGACAGTGTTTACACGTAGTCATAGCAAGCGGCGAGATTGGATATCGGCCAATAGCGGACGGTATTTGCCAGCGCCATGACAACGTTACACACCTGTGTGCTGCAAATATTTGGTCAATATCAACTTCCCATATAAACAACGGAAAACAACCGCCATGAATCAGGAATCGAAGAAAATAGCAAATAGTTTATACGGGAGAGTGAACGCGCCAGTTGAGAAATGTCGCGTGAACTTTTGCACCGATTTGGAAAAGTCTGTATTGATGAGCAATTTTGAGCGGCGGGGATGGAACCAAGTCGGACCCGACGACGAATGGAACTTTTATTGGGCGTCAACACAAACTTGCCGGAACTTATTCAGCGTCGAAAGTGGCTACCGTATGAACGACAACCAAATGATTAATCATTTTCCCAACCATTACGAGCTATCAAGAAAGGATCTACTCGTCAAGAATATCAAAAGATATCGCAAGGAACTTGAAAGGGAAGGTAGCCCGCTCGCAGAAAAGGCAGAAGTGGTGTTACACGGCGGGCAAGTAGTCACGAGATACGTTCATCTCGATTTCGTACCTGTCACATTCGTGCTTCCAGCCGACTACAATATGTTCGTGGAGGAATACCGTAAATCCCCGCAGAGCACTTGGATTATGAAGCCGTGCGGAAAATCTCAGGGCACCGGAATTTTCCTTATAAATAAACTGTCAAAACTCAAGAAATGGTCCCGAGAGGCGAAAACTCCTTTTCATCCACAGTTGAGTAAAGAAAGCTACGTGATTTCTCGATACATAGATAATCCGCTGCTAATAGGAGGAAAAAAGTTCGATCTCAGACTTTACGTGTTGGTGACTTCTTTTCGTCCTCTAAAAGCTTACTTGTTTCAACTCGGCTTTTGTAGGTTTTGCACGGTGAAGTACGACACTAGCGTCACGGAGCTGGACAACATGTACGTGCATCTGACTAATGTCAGTGTACAGAAACATGGCGGCGACTACAACAGCATTCACGGTGGCAAAATGAGCGTACAAAATTTGCGCCTTTATTTAGAGGGCAGCAGAGGCAGGGCTGTCACTGAGAAGTTGTTTGCGGCAATGCAGTGGTTAATTGTACACTCTTTGAAGGCGGTAGCATCTGTGATGGCAAACGACAGGCATTGCTTTGAATGTTATGGCTATGATATTATTATAGACAATCAGCTAAAGCCTTGGTTGGTAGAAGTGAACGCTTCTCCATCTCTCACCTCAACGACAGTCAATGACAGAATTTTGAAATACAAGTTGATCGATAATATTTTATCAGTAGTCCTACCCTCCGATGGAGTACCGGATGTTCGTTGGAATAAACTACCGAATCCTGACGCTTTGGGAAGTTTTGATTTACTTATCGACGAAGAACTTTTAGAAAAAGATGAGCCTGCAGTTTCAGGTCGGTCTGGCAAGAATGGTAAAATTGGCAGATAATTATGAACTAATAAAATATATTTTCAGTGAACAGCAAACTTTAGCGCTAGCACAATTAGTGCGATATGTCCTAAATATTTTATTTTTTCAATATAAAACTTATAAAAATATTTATTTTATTCAATTTATCTCTACATATTTCTGTGATTTAACGTGGATTAGTAAGATACCCTGTTTTTATGTAATCTTTGATGATAACTAACAACAAAACTAACATTTCACGTTTTTCATTAAACATATAAGTGAAACAGCTTTATGAAATGTCGCTCTTAAGTGCATAAGAGGAGCAAACGTTGCGGGTCGTATACACGCCACTAATTTGCATACTAATGTCTGCCGCAACGGAAAATAACACCGCCCAGAAAACATTCTGTATGCTAAGTCGTGAATTTTAACACGATCAAAAATTAAATTTTAGAGCCCTATCTGTATGCCTGCCTTTTCAATTGAAATTCTACTTTAAAAATTGATATAAAAAATTTGTCAAATAATGTTATGTTCTTGAATTTTACTCACACGCTCACCATCAAGCTGGAAGTGCCCTAGTATTAAACGATTTATATATATATATATATATATATATATATATATATATATATATATATACCCAGCGGGATCCGATATTAAAGAGACCCGTTATAATGTGTTATAATGTGTATATATATATATATTTGATAATATATATATATATGATTTGTATATATATATATATATACCCAGCGGGATCCGATATTAAAGAGACCCGTTATAATGTGTCTATCCGCGTAAGAGATAAAGACTTGTGTATGTATGTAATTTTATATTTTTTATTCTTTGTACTGATTTGATTTCCTCGAAATTACCTATCTAGCTGGTACTCCCATACTGTAATAAATGTAATGTAACATTTGTGCAATTGAAAGCCAAGGAATTAGTTATTTATGCTGCAAATGACGGCCTCCGTGGCGTAGTGGTCACCATGCTAGTCCGCCACCCAGAGGTCCTGGGTTCGATACCCGGTCAGGGAAAGTTGGAAAATGGCTTTTTTCAAATTGTCCTGGGTCTTGGATGTTTATCTACATATGAATTTGTTATAAAATATGATATCGTTGAGCTAGTATCCTATAGCACAGTCTCGAACATACTTTGGGGTTAGTTCAATCAGTATAATTTGTCCCTATATATTTATTTATATTTACTTATTTAAAGTCTCAAATTTTGATTGTTATTAAAATATCGCATGTATCGTTTTGGAAATTAATATTGTGAATACTCGTATCTGCCAAAATTTAACTTTATTATCTCATTTGGGCTTTTGCCAAACGAAAGCACTGCATACATTTTTAATAAAAAAAATTATTACTAATAAGGTTTGTGGTAAGCGCAAAATTGTGATTTAAGATAGTAATTTGAATTTGCAAAGCAGATTGACTTTAAGTAACTAAATTGAAATTATTCTTATTTAAAACCAACAACAAAATAAAATCTATATATGTACCTACATAATATATACAAATCATTTGTTACGTACATGAATTATACTTTTGATAAATTTCATTCAAAATGATGATTTTTTTTAGGGTTCCGTATCTAATAGGTAAAAACGGGACCCAATTTATTAAGACTCAGCTGTCCGTTTGTCTGTCTGTCTATCACCGGCTGTATCTAATGAACCGTGATAGCTAATCAGTCAGATAAAATTAAATCTTATTATTAAGACTCCACTATCCGTTTGTCTGTCACTAGACTGTATCTCATGAACCGTGATATTTAGAAAAATTTCATAGATGATGTATTTCTGTTGCTACTATAACAACAAATTAAAAACAGAATAAAATAAATATTTAAGGGGGGCTCCCATACAATAAACGCGATTTTTTATGCATAATGGTGCGGAACCCTTCGTGCGCGAGTCCGACTCGCACTTGGCCGGTTATTTAAGTTTGCACGCACATCAACCGTAGTCTATATGTACTCTTATTTAACAAACAAATACAAACAAATACTTTATAATTACAAAGCCCTTCTAGCAAGTAGGCGACCAATACCGTGAAAATTAATTTCTTACAGCGTTTCTTCTCAGCACTGGTCGTTACAAAGCGCTGGTATCGGTAGCTTTTCTTTAAAAATAAATTAAATTTTAATATACTTTACACGTAACTTAAATTATACTTATTAACGTGTAAAACTGCCTGTAAAGGTCTACATTTGAATCTTTGAATCTTTAATTAACCAGAAAAAACATGTAATTTGAATTACTACTGCGAGTACAAGAACATTTTTTTAATTAGTTATATTTTAGTTTATAGTTAGGTTATTTCGTTTTTAGTTTAATTATTTTATGTATTGTGCTATTTTTATTTAATTTATTTTAATTTAGTATTGTTCTGAAAATAAATATTCCTAAGCTAAAAAAAAAGAACATTAATACATTCTCTACCAAACCAGAAGCCTGTCTTAATAACATTCTATCTAAATAACTGTGTATACAAGTATTTGGCTGTATTCATGCCCTTTCAGCTTTCATCGTCTTAACTCCAAGTGACGGCTTGAGAGCGTCAAAGCAATATGCTAATTTGATTTCAACAGTGACTTACCACAGAGCACAGACTTTCATCCTGCGGATGTGAATGGACCAGTCATTGTTGATCATAATCCAAAAATCCAAAAATGGACCAGTCATTGTTGATCATATATCATCTCTCCTTTCTGAGCTTAAATGGCTTCCTATCCGTGAACGCAGACAAATGCGAATTCTTTGCACTCTCTTTTCAATTGTTTCGAATCCTAATTCTCTTTAATACCTAAAATGCAAATTTCAATTTCTTTCCGACGCTCATGATGGGCAACTTTGCTCTGCCGATACTCATCTTCTTTCTATTCCTCTAAATCGCACAAATTTTATGGCAAACTCCTTTATTCTACAAGCTTCACGGCTCTAGAATGCTTTACCCGTTGACATCAAGAACATTTCAACTAAATTTTCGTTTTAGTGTTAAGTCCGCCATTTGTAAAAATTGTGGATCAATAAAGTTTTATAAATAAATAAATAAAATGTTAGGAGTGCTAATGAAGTAACAAGTTTATTTGCCAGGCAAATAAAAAAACCCAACTTTCAAGGTCCACCACCATAACTTATAAACCGCTGAACCGATTTCCATAATATAGCAAAGTATCGTCAACAGTCAGCTTTTCAACAAAAAAAAAAGCGCTTCAAATTCGGCTCATTTGTTCAGGTGCTACGATGCCACAGATAGAAACACAAACAAGTCCAATTTATATATAGCAACTCTCTTTTTATCGGGGGTTAAAATAGTTATTATTACATGCTTGTACGTAAGAATACTATTTTATGTACTGAATACAGTAAAACCAGTAAGTATAGTCACAATTATACCTACACGTTTATATATTATTTAACGCTAATGGTATTCGGTGGATATTATACATAGGTGCTGTTTTTTGACTGTAATAGGTTCCATTTTAGCTTGTACCTGGTCTAGCCACCTACATGTTATTGAAAGTCAATGTCGCCTCATGTTCGGATTATGTGATCAAATAGGTATTTGTTTTATTCTATGTATCCTTTTTAACAAAGGGTATTGTAGCTTAAAGCAGTGCGTGGTTTAATTATTTACATTTTTTTTTTGGATCAGATTTAAAAATAATCATTATTTCTACATACATACATACAGCATTAATGTATGTTGTCTAAACGAAATTATGTATTTAAATAGATAATAAATCAAAATGTAATTTAATAGGTATATAATAAAAATATTTTTTAGAAAAATAATTGAACTGACTTCAAATACATAAGGAACTCACTAAAAAGTATTATCCGAACGTATTCTCGGTTGCATCCTCGTGACGCTTCAGGCTCCGGGGTCCGCTACCTAGACTGACCCCCTGAAGGGTAAAGCGGTCCGGTCTCTGCTTTCATCATCAGTTTACATAAATAACTTCTAAGTATACAATTAGTTGTCTGTACGACCCCATAATATTTTAAGAAATATCAGCTAACTCCTAACCGTTGAGGAGTTGTCTCTTCCATCACATAAGCTCAGCAATAACAAACATTACACACAAAAATCTGATATAAAAAAAAATATGTGAAAAAACATACAATACAATACAATACAAATGCGTTTATTTATCGAACTCCTTAAACTAGTGATGTTTACTGGTGGCCCCACACTAGGCAACAATGCCTGTCCTGTGGAAGCCTTTATTAACATTTCCAAAAACTGATTTTATTATGTAAACTGACTTAAGCTGGCAATAGCTTATTATCAGAAAAAGCTTATAAGTAGTATAGTTTATTCTTACATTGTACGTGCCTTTGAAATCTGAGGTTTTCCCTCGATTTCTCGGGATTCCACTATCAGATCCTGACTTGGTTCCAATGGGACCACCTCAAAAATGCACTCATACGAATAAAAAAAGAATTATGAAAATCGGTCTACAATTGACAACATTTCATTTTCTAAAAGGTATGAAAATTCGAGAATCATTTCGAGATTTGGCGATTTTGAACACGTAAAATATTTTTTCAGATTTTTTTGAGTTATATTTTTAGAGATAAATGAAAAAAACTCAAAAGTACAAGGATATAGGCATTTAACAGGTTAAGCCTTTGCTTGAACATCTAAAAAAGAAAAAATTATGTCAAGCTGTCAGCTGTCAATTGACGTGTGCGTCAATCTGACAACTGACATCACGAGTGAGAGAGAGAGATAATAGTAGTGTTGTCTATAGAAGTATCAGTTCGATAGGAAGACCATCTAATATCGATAGTTCTTTCAGTAAAGTAGAATTAGGATTGGAAAAAATACACATGCATTAAAATGTTTACATAGTTTGGTGACGAAATGCTAATATTTCCTTTATATGATTGATATTTCAGGTTAAATAAAAATAATATTGACATCCAAGTCTTAAAAACTATAAAAAAAATGAAGTAAGGAAAAATGCTACCCTAAAATGGGGCGACTTTCAAAACACAAGGTGACACTTATGATAGCTTTTTTTTTTGTTTTTTAATTAAATATTCCAAATTTTTATTTATATTTTTGAAATAGCAATCCTAGTACGTCCGCCATCTTTTCACAACGCGTGTACGCCGGAGCCTTTGTTTTTATTTTCAGTCAAATTCACCTCAATTAACTTTAAAACGCTGTAACTTAAAAAGTAAAAAGTGAAACATTTTTTTCTTTGTTTTCTTAATTCCTGTAAGGGGCGACTATGAGAATCCGTTAAAAAACGTGGGTTACCCAAAAACCCCATTTCAAGTATAGAGATGTAGGGCAATTTTTTTTTGTCGAATATTACAAGTGTAATTTTATATGCCATTTGTTTTCTACATACCAACTCGTCAATATAATATTTTTATGCCAAAAATAGCTGAGATAGAAGCGTTTGAATTTTTAAATTAATCAAATTAACCCTATTTTACGATACGTAAGTTTTTGTATCGATATCGATATCTTACTGCTACAAAACACAACTCTATAGACGTCAGTAAAAGTTTTATTTTTTAATTATAATGTATGGCAAAGATGTAAACTCGTTACATCCTAACTCTTGTACTTACGCTCTTTTAGAATGGAGAGATTTTAAACAATTTAATTTTAGGAGAAATAATGAAAAGAAATGAAAAAGAAAAAATACGTATGTCCTTTTTTTTGAAGTTCTTTAAGGAAAAAATATAAAATATGAATATAAAATTTTTGAAATGTTGTCAATTGACGGAGAAATCGGCGAAAATATATAAAAAAATATACAGTCGAACATATAACCTCCTCCTTTTTCAAAGTCGGTTAAATAAGGTTTTCCTTACTCAGTGAAGTCGGAAAACGAAAAATTGTTTGAACACGCATCTATATCTATCCTGAGAAAGTGGAAATGCATGTTTTCATATAAATAAATAAATATGTAGGAACAAATAACATTGATTGAGTTAGTCCCGAAGTAAGCTTGAGACGTGTGCTATGGGATACTAACTCAACGATACTATATTTTTATAACGAATACATGTATAGATAAACATCCAAGACCTAGGACAATATCCAACCATTTTCCCATTTTAAAACTTGCCCTGACCACGGATGGCGGACCAGCATGGTGACCACTATGCCACAGAAGTCGTCATAAAAATAATGTAATATGAGTAAATAGGCGAATCGCATGACGCTTTGATTAGGAGTAGATATTCCACCCCAAGGTTTTCTCAATTAGCTACCTAAGTATATGAATATTACTATCGCAATAAAGAAAGAAGGTAAGCGCTCTTACAGACAAGCGACAGTATTCCCGCGGCACCTGTCGGCGACGGTCGGCGTCCGTCACCGACCTGAGTCGTGCGACTTCGCACGACGGTCGCCGACTGTCGCAAACGGTCGCGTGACACATGGCAATCTATCAAACTGTTAAAAAATGCCGCGCGATCGTCGACGGACAGGTTTCGCGGGCATTAGAATGCTTACCTTCTTTTTTTATTGCGATAATAATATTTGTATACTTAGGTAGCTAATCTAGAAAAACTTGGGTGGAATATCTACTGCTAATCTGTTGCGTGACACAGGTCGGCGACGGTCGCCAACCGTCGGCTATAGGTGTCGCGAGCATACAGTTGCTCGTCTGAAAGAGTCCTAAGTGCCTTTCACAACATCCAAAGGTCGTTACATAAATAATTCGCTTACGAATTCACAAAAAAAGGTTGAGAAGTGTTTAGACCTCCATTTGGTCATCGACAGGGGTCTACAAACCCTTGAATATTTTAATGTATTTTTTGCCGGAACCCGGCCTTGTTCGATGGAGAAATCGAAAAATCCGGGGAATTGCCACGTCACTTACATTATCAATCACATTGAGCAATAAAATAAAGATTTGAATTGAATCTCCAAACTTTTTCTGGAAATTGAATGTAATTTTGTATTTTAAGTTTCCGGTAAGAAATTGGAAAATCTTTTGTTCTGTTTTATTCGGAGACTAAATTATAGCAGTTAATCATAGTAAAAAGTAGCTTTTCGTTGTCTCGCATTGGAAGTAGCATTTCGCGTCGCGTTGCTACACATCGCATATTTGTCACCCTTACAACCTAAGACATTTTATTATTTTATGTGCTAGTGCTAGCGTAGCAATATTCCTATGACGTATGGCGATACATTATAAATATATGAATAAACATTGGTAAATAACAGAATATCTACAGAAACAACATTAATTGTGAACACATTGATACAGTTTGTATTGGCAAAAATGTTTTCCTTGGGAATTATAAACGACGAGCAAACTCTTGCACGAACTAATAAATGAGATATCTACCGCAGGCCACGGATATAAATGGAGGTAACACATAGATAAATGGTACATGAGGAGTTGATATATTTTTTGCGACTCATAGGGGAAGTAAGGGCGAGATGCATAGGGTAAGATTCGAGTAAGAAGAACAATTAATTTTTGTGTTTTTACTCTTTTTGTTGCATGTGAAATAGAAACAGCGTGCTGATGCCATAAAGCGACAATGCAAGGACAGTGTTTTTTTAACTAACATTTATCAAAAGTTATACTATTGTAGTTTATATTATAAAGTTTAACATTTGAAGAAATTGCTGAGTTGATGCATGGACATTTCTTAAAACGTTTTTCGAACTTTGTAGTTTGAAAATCATCATAGCTTCAGTGTAGTACCGTTTAATTAAAAAATCAAAAAGGATTTTTATTTGTCATTCTGTTTTGGTTGTATATCTATTCTTACAACATTTGACCATAAAACATAATAATATGCATCTTACCCTAACTTCCCTTACTTGCGTGATGTTTTGCGAATAGGATTTGTATGGAACACCGGCAATATTGATGCAGAGCTCGTATTAAGGCAAAAGAAAAGAGATTATAAGGAAATATGACGGAAATGTTAACATAATGGAAGTAGGGAAAGATGCCCTAGAGAATACGTTAATAGAAGTATGAGGAAATTGTTGGCATGGCTTTATGAAAGGTACCTCTATTGATAAATAAATAATAAATTAGTTACTATTACAAATTAATGCATTTATTATCAGTACATAGATTTAGACAGATTCAGATTATGACATTAGGTAAAAAGACGTCTTGTAAGTACCTTAATAAGTTTAAATATCGCAGTCAGTATCCTTCAGATACTAAATTCACATCTTTGGATTGAGTCCTCTTGCTACGAATTTCCAATACATATATTTAATAGTTCGAGTGATAACCATGGATGGCGAATTTGAGTATGGTTTTCTGATTTGTGATTATTGTACTTACACGATTTAAATTCGATCGAGTTCAAAATTGTCCCCTATTCCATTATGGACTACACGTTTGCCTAGAAAATGTTGATATAAAATCATATTTCATAAATAACTAAATATCTTGTTGTGCCATATTTGGTATAATGGCTTTCTCTATAGTAAAGATTCTTATCGGAAATAGACTTGGCAAACGCAGTTATGCACGTTAGGATTTATGACTTATTTTAAAATAAGTGTCAAATATTATAAATTGTTTACAAAAATGTTATAAATTGAATATTAAATTATTTACAGTAAAATCAGTTTTTGATTTTCATTCATTTTCCCGAATCGATATAGCTCGACAATTTTGTCCCTAGCTAACAAGCTGTATAGAAAATTGTACCAAATCTTTCAAATGTCCACCTGGTGCAATTTTTTTTAAACTTCCTCGCATGGATGATTAATTAAGGTCACCAGAGAGACTCTCGGGTAAGTTAATATGACAACTATACAAACAGTTAGTTGTTTTTAAATAAATATTATTGTTAAGTTAAGCGACACCGGGCGTGGTTCGCACTTGGATAGGTGACCACAAGTGGCACAAAAAATTCTCAAGCTCCTTCGTGCTTCAGAAGGCACGTATAAGCCGTTGGTCCTGGCTGTCATCATTGTATGTCGTCAAGCTATGTAAGATGCCTTTAGGCAGCCTGAAAATCTGACATCAGTGTTGGCCACTTACATATACGAAAAACAATTGTAAGGTACTCGTAAAACCGCGCAGTATACGGAAACAGTACCGCTCGCAATGCGACTTCGTATTCAGATATTACAGAGACTTGGCTCGAAATAAGTATCAGCTCTATTTTATTATTATTTTTGATACCCTGGATGGGGGATCTGACCGGAATAACAAATAATTAAAATAAAACGGATCTACTAGGGTGTCAGATTTTGGGGATCAGACTGAAATAACTCATTCTTGATGTGCGCATTTCTAGCGCTTTCGCAAGTAAAGCGGTACCGTCCGCACTTGGATGGGTGATCACAAGTGGCATACAAATTTATCAAGATCCTCCGTGCTTCGGAAGGCACGTATAAGCCGTTGGACCCAACTGTTATTATAGTATGACAGTGTTGGCCTCTTACACACACAAAAAACAAACAATATCATCTGGCGAAATACAAAGGGAAACACGAAGACGGCAGATGTTTGGAAGTTTCTGAAGAGCCTTGGTCTAGGGAAAGGCCAAAACAAATCCTTCTCGTCTTCTTTTTCTTTAGATGACCTTAATAGTCATCTAAAGAAAAAGAAGACGAGAACAGACTTTTCCTCGGCCTC
Source organism: Acrobasis suavella (assembly GCA_943193695.1). Taxonomy (NCBI): domain Eukaryota; kingdom Metazoa; phylum Arthropoda; class Insecta; order Lepidoptera; family Pyralidae; genus Acrobasis; species Acrobasis suavella. The sequence continues at coordinate 10,029,299 of OW971939.1, forward strand.
AAGCCTAGACCCTAATATACTATACCTACCTAATATATCATGCTTTTTCTTTCTCCAGCGTGACTGTTGATGATGTTAAAAAAATCTTATTATCTATTAAGTCCAAAGCTGTTGGTTTTGATGATATAAGTCATCGTATGATATCTCCTCTTTTGGACTTTATCCTCCCCGTTCTCACACATATAATCAACTTTTTTCTCAACTCTGGGGATTTCCCATCATTATGGCGTAAAGCTTTTGTCATTCCACTTCCTAAAACAGATAGCCCCAGTAGCTTGAATCATTTTCGACCTATTTCTATTCTTCCGTATTTCTCTAAAATATTAGAGGCCGTCGTGAACTCCTAACTATCACCTTTTATTTTGCGTAACAATCTCATTAGTGAAGTACAATCTGGCTTCCGTCCAGGACACGGCACAAGTACTGCTTTACTGAAGGTCACAGAAGATATCAGATTGGCCATGGAAGATGACAAAGTAACTGTGGTAGTCCTTATTGACTTTTCAAACGCCTTCAACACGGTTGATCACGACATCCTATTTGCTCTTCTGGCCCGCTTCAATTTCTCATCAACAGTCTTGAATTGGTTCTCATCACACCTTTGTGACCGACAACAGGCCGTTTGTGGTGATCAATCACTCTCTAGCTGGCAAAATCTTAAATACCGGTGTTCCGCAAGGAGGAATTTTATCTCCTCTATTATTTTAAATCTTCATCAATTCTCTTACCCTCCTTCTTTCTTCTTCTCATCACCTATACGCAGACGATCTGCAGCTCTACCAGTCCTGCGATTGCAGTGACATCGACTCATCGATTGCTCTCCTCAACAATGACTTACGACGTATCGCAGATTGGTCTACTAAATACGGTGTTGCTGTAAACCCAAATAAATTTCAGGCAATAGTAATCGGAAGCTCTCGTAAAATCTCTAAATTAAATTTTGAAACTATTTCTTCTTTACAATTCAATAATACTACCATTCCCTATAGTGAGAGTGTGAAGGATCTCGGTCTACATATCGACTCTACCCTGAGCTGGACTACCCAAGAAGCCGAGGTTAGTCGAAAAGTAACTACCTCGCTGCGCTCTCTCTATCGTCTAAATAACTTTCTTCCACTTAAAACTAAAATAACGTTAGCTCAAACTTTAATTCTTCCCATTATTGATTACGCGGATGTTTGTTATTGTGACCTGACACAAGTTCTCCTAAACAAATTGGATCGTTTGACCAATAACTGCATCAGATTTATTTTCAATATTCGTAAATTTGATCACGTCTCTTCATTTCGCTCTCAGTTAGCATGGCTTCCTATCCCCTTACGTCGTAACACTAAAATACTCTCTATGCTTTTTTTTATCTTGAATAACCCGCACTCCCCTAACTTTCTTAAATCTAAATTTAACCTTCTCAGTTTCACTCACTTCGCTCCTCAAGCATTTCCATCCTTAATATCCCTCCTCATCGCACTTCCTTCATGGGCAAGTCTTTCCAAGTCCAGGCTATCCTGCTATGGAATGCCCTTCCGGAATCTATAAGAAGAGCTCCTAGTCGTTTGGCTTTCAAACGAGCAGTACATAAATTGTTTCTACAGCAGTCCTAGCCTCAATCATCCTGATATATGTATTCATTTGTATGTATATTACATATATATTTATTAATATGTATATATATGTATGAATATTGTATGTTGATATATATTATATGTTTAATGGGTTATTTTTCTATATGTACTTATGTAGATATTTATACTTTGTTTACTAAATTATGAATTTCATCACGCCAGCCATACATATTTTCCGCTTGGTCTAATGGTTGACCGGGAGAGAATGCCATATGGCATTAGGTCCGCCTCTTGTAATTTTTTTTAACTGGGCAATAAATTTTATATAAATAAATACGACGAGCGACTAAAGTAGAGTTGCCGTAGGTATCTAAAATTCCTAACATACGAGTATTTCGTGATTCCGGTGAGCAAGCCTGGCGGAATTGCCGGAAATTGCACTCAATTGGAGACACCGTCACGTGCCTACGAATTACCAGAGGCTCTACAGAATATGCGATGAACCCTGTGCGGGCATATACCCCATCATATTGATTATTTAATTTAATTTGGAATATATAGACACTTGAAGGTAGGCAATTGATTCTCATAACAGACTATTTAGGCTTTAGCAGATTTGATATAACGATTTCACAAATGAGTGTTGAATGTTTGAGTAGCGCGTGATGTTCTAGGAATAACTGTATACAAATGATTTAAATGTGTTTCAAAGCAAGGAGAATTTAGAAAATCTGCTTGGAGATAACAGTTTGAGTCTATAAAATGAATTTAGTTAGAAGAAGCAAAACATTTAATATAAAAGTTTTCTCTGTGCAATCTCAATTTTAAACCTCTCGTCTGTTTGACAAGCGGGATTCGGTACATGTATTGTTCTACTATTGAGTCTAGTATCCGAGCAAACGAAGAGACTTTCAATAAAGCCTAAGTATAAGCATTCACCGAACAGGTATCTAGCAAAATTAATAAGGCAAGATGAGAACTCGAAACCGACCAAACTATAGCAGTGGTAGCAAGCGTATCTAAAATTCCTAACATAATTCCGTACTTCCGCCGGTGAGCAGGCTTGGAATTGGCGAAAATTGCACTTAATTCAAGGCACTACAGAATATGCTATGGATACTGTAAATAACGTAATATTGGGACGCCCTATGATTTTGACTATATTTAGCCTTAATAAGCACAACCAATCGAGTGATTCTTGTAACGAAAATTTAAGTCTTTCATACATTATTATTCTTTATACTTACTTCTTACTTACTTCCTTCGAGGACAACTTTTCCGCAAGTAGGTCCGATTTTGCCGGTCCCGTTTTGCGTGGGGAGCTGACTCCGGTCTCAGTTCTCGAACCAACCCAGCTCCTGCAGAAAGCCTAGAACGCCTGCTGGCGCCCTGCACGCCTCTGCCATAGTTCCCGGATGTTCTAGGAACCTTCTTCTTATGTGTGCGACACCATCGCACTCCAAGAGGAGATGGCTCGCAGTTTCTTCAGCCTCCATGCAAGCTCTGCACAGAGGACTGTTAGTTAGACCTAGGGTGAAAAGGTGTTTGTTTAGTGCACAGTGACCAGTAATAATGTCAATCATACGGCGTAAGTTCCCTCGCGGCAGTGCTAGCAGACGCCGGGATAAGCGGCTGTCCCATTTGGGTAGTGCCTCCTTGGCTTGCCTGCATGTCCGAAGGGATTGCCATGATTGAGCTTGTTCTTCGCTAATGCGATTTCTGATCCAGGAGCGAACCTGTGTGAAGGGAATCGGAGCCATCGGGACCCCTCCCGTTGCCATGCTCGATCCCCGACGCGCCAGTTCGTCTGCTGCATCGTTACCCAGTGAATTGCTGTGTCCTTTGATCCATTGGAGAGTGACATTGTTGTACTTACAGAGTTCATCCAGGGATCTGTGGCATTCTTGTACTAAGGCGGAATCTACATATGCCCGATTTAGGGCAAGCAGAGTCGCTGCGCTGTCTGTCAGGATACGGATGGACAAACCTGATACTTTTCTCCTGGTAATTTCTGTTGCTGCCTGGGTTATGGCTGCGCACTCGGCTTGAAAAATGGAGTTTTCCTTACCCAAGGCGGTTGCAGAGTGGATGTTGAGTTCATGAGAGAATATACCAGCACCCACACCAGTGTGTGTCTTCGAGCCGTCTGTATATACTCTCACTTCTTCAGTACCAGAGCTGTCTGATGGTGCCTCGTGTAATTGTATTTTGTATTTTTTATCAAAGATAAATTGTTTACATATCCTATCGTTTATGGCACCTATGAGGTGTGATGCGCCGAGAGCTATTGACAGGATTTGTGTATGTGGTGCCTTGTCATTGTTTTTCCACAGGCCCAACGTATTGAGTCTTGCGGCTGCGACTTGTGCTTCCTGTTTGATGTGTAAGTGTAGCGATCTGATGTCTAAGATTGCTTCTAGAGCCGCCGTTGGGCAAGATTTCATGCCGCCGCCAATTACCAGGCATGCTGTTCTCTGGAATCGCTGTAGTTTGTCTTGTACTGTGGTCAGCGTAGTTCCATACCACCATACTATTGCAGCGTATGTCAGACCTGGTCTAATGACTGTGATGTACAGCCATTTCATGATTTTTGGGGATAGTCCCCAGTTTTTACCTACTAATCTACGGCAGTTCCATAGGTTTATGCATGCTTTGTTTAGTTTTTCATTATACTTTCATACTTATTCATAATTTGGGTACAATCGGTACAACTTTATTTACAAATTGACATTCATTTCAAATTTGACATTGTTCTTAATTAGTAATTATGACTTTTTGACAAAACAATATATTCTCAGTCCACATCTAACTTTAATATCAGTATAATTAGAAGGTTGATGTTTTTGGAGAAAATGCTGCAGTACAGTTTGTTTCCGCTTCTTCTGTACTTGTGCTTTGGAGGCGGCGGTAACTTAGTTGTAAGTAAATGATCTGACGTCAACAACTACTATCTATGATTTTTGACTTTGACATATGCCTCCATTATTTTTGGACAGCCAAAGCGACATTAGCTTCATGGGCAGGTTATTACAGGTATAAAAGGGAATCCAGACAATGACGCAAATAAACATATTCGTCCACCCACTATATACCACGTTCTTTCCCCTTTTCGGCGTAGGTAACACCAAGGGTTTCAAGACATAAGATACTTCGACGAGTGTGACACTCAACGGTTGCTCATACGCGTAATAGGTATCAGAAATAGTGTCATGTTACTGTTCGACTAGCTACACACTTAGAAGTCTACTTAAGTTGGCTCCAATTCCATTGATCTGTTCCTATGATTTGTGTGTAACGAGAAGTAGTTAATCTAAAAATAAGTATATTTATATTTTTTTGCTGCCAGCTAGTCCATTATGTAAGAGTTACTAAAAAATTGTTAAAAATGAATAGGAAGGCACTTATAACTTCTTCATTATTAAAGGAGATTCGTAGAGACTTAATTTTCAGGTCTTAGTTCTCAAGCTATAAAATTATTTGGAGAATCTTAGTTAAAATACAAACCTTCCTTAATTTAAACTGCACTAAAACTTATCCACTCGTTAAGAAAATTTTATTTTTTATTTTAACATTTATTTGGAGCAGTAAACTGTCTTGAATGCTTGCACTATCAAATTAGCATGTCTGAATATTCTGTTACAAAGTCGGATTTCCTTACAAGTTGGATTTTCCTAGATAGAGGAACGGAAACGATTTGCCTAAACAGTTGTACTGGCTTCACAGGTACATAAAAACATTTCGTTTAAAGTTACTTGAAGATTTATTCTTTTAAAATGTCTATTTCAGCAAATTTTGAGAAAAGCTGCAGTTAAGAAAAATATATCAGAAAGCAACTGTCATCGTCTGACAAAACAGACGCACGTCGTAACGACGTGCGTCGTCGTATTCGTATTTGGGACATTTCCCGACTTTGTTGAGGCCTTGGCCGTATATTTACCTGTGTTACATAACTTTATTAAAGTGAAGTGGTTTGCCCTTATCTATTGTTATTATTGATAATTCACTAGTTTACAGTACATCTGTTGCCGAAAAAATTTCAGCTGTTGCTGACTACATATAATATGCTGTTTTCAAAGATATAATTAAAAGATTTTTATCAGCTTTAGTTTCTGAGTTTTAAGCTATATAGGTATAAAAAAGGAAAAAACTAAGAAAAGCTGTACTAAAAAAATAATTAATCATTGAGTTCTAAAAATTCGTTAGTATTGGTTTAAGCCCATTTTTATCAACCAGTTTGTAATATCGGAACAAAAGGTAATATCGTTTTCTTCGAAAAAAAAAACGCCGTAATTATTTATCTCTTTCACGATAAAAACTTATTTTAGTATCTGAGGAAAGCATTTTTTTTTCTTTCAGTCTTGATGCTAACAAGCTTGTTTTGAAAGATTTAAATCTCTTACAAGATCATCTAACTGCTTTTGGGAAAAGCACTTTGACTCATTTGACATACTTTCAAAATCAGCATCATTCTGTGATAAGCTTGGTCCTTCAATGTCTTGTTCTAAGACTTCAGATATATTTTTAGGCTCTGAAGAGTCTGGTGAACGCTGCACTGGACGTTGAACACAACTAGTACTTGGCTACTGCCATTTAGCTCGTATTTTAGTGTTTAAACCGTTTACGTTCACGCTACAAAAATAACAGTCTTCGAGATGATTTCGTGGTTCTCGCCAAATAGTAGGTGTTCCAAATTTGAAGGCACTTCTTTTACCACTTTTCCATAATCTTAAATATTTCACACACGATTAACAAACACAATTGGGAGCCTAAGACTTCTCATTTTTATCCAAGAGCATTCCAAAATACCTAAAATAGATATTTTTCATTAACTCTGATATAACTCTTCTACGATCGTTAAACACATAGCAAAAATGATCTGGATTGTTTAAACAATGTCTTAGTGAACTACTCATGGCACAAAAAATTCAGAACTAATCTTAACACAGTACAATACGCCTGTTATCGATTAATATATACGCTTAAATAATAAAAATCAAAACAAAGTAACTAGAGCTGCTCAAAAAATTTTAAGGGTAGATTTAACAAAAACTAGTCATAAGTGAACATTATCAACCATCAAATTCGCGGCAACAGACAAAAAGTTAAATTTTGTGAACTAGTGAATCTTAAAAAAAGCTTTGGGGTGAACGACATACAAGTTAAACGACCGAACCGGTGGACGCGAGTTTTATCAAATTGAAACGAATGATGTATGAGGTGAAAATTATACATACGTACCTATTAATTTATATTTACATAAGGGAGTGACGGACTAATTGACTAAACATACGATAGAACAAGATAAAATAACCGGCCAAGTGCGTGTCGGGCCACGCGCAATTTAGGGTTCCGTAGTTGTGAATGACCACTTTGAGTTCACGCCACTAAAAACGTCTAAAAAGGAATTTTCTATTGAATTTGTACGAACTTTTCTTTTTCCGAGTACATTTTATAAGTTGGTCGTTTATAACTTTTTAATTGTAAACCCTACTTAGCTCTGATAGTTTTCCTTTAAACTTCGAAATAAAACTACTTTACAATTTTTTTCCACTCAATACTTAACTCTAACTGTCAAGCCTGAGTAACTTTCTGTCAAGAAAACAAATTGACTCCTACTTTACTTGTTTACTTGTATGGGAGCTAATCTAATTATTTTTTCAATAATTTATTTTGCCACTTTTTGGCATAATTAATATACATACTGACAGACAGACAGATAGACATGGCGAAACTATAAGGATTCCTTGTTTACTACGGAACCCTTAAAAACCGTCAGACTTTGGCGATCCCACATAAATCTTGGGATAAGGGTAAGATAGAAGAAGAAAAATAAATACATCATATAGATTTGAAATTAACATAGTCTAGCAATCTCTTATAGTTACAACTATTAATCTTTCTTGATAGATTGGAAGATGAGGTACCTAAGCTGTGACGTAATAAAAAGTATAATATAATAAAATTTATAAATCAAATCAGGTAAGTACTTAAATTACCACCATTTGAACTCATTTTAAGGAATGAGTCTTAAAATATAAACATAAAGCGACTAATAAAAGAAAGTTCGCACTAAAATATAACCGCTCTTCAAGCTGTCTCGAGCGCAGCACGGACATATCGCAACTGATATATCAGGTGCATTTCCGAAGTAAATATTTACCAGCATTGGGGCTCTCTTGCGGCTGTCAATATTTACGAGCAAGGAAGCATTGCAGTGGCGCAGTACATTTTACGATGTAAAATTCGTGGCAACATGTGTGGCCGGAGTTACGACTCTGCTGCAATCTCGAATGATTAGCTTTGGGAGTCGGAATCAAGCTTTCCTTTCTAATACTTCGAAAAATATTGTTTGTGACATTTTATGACCTGACAAGAGGTATTTTCAATGCAAAGAAAATGCAGAATTTACTTAGAAACATAGCGGCTATGAAAGTTAGGAAGATACTCGTATATGTTAACAACTTTTATGGGTACACCTATGTTTGACAATAAAAGATTCTATACAATACAATACAATACAAGAAACTTTCTTGTACCAAAAGACATTTACATATTCGGACTACTTATATGCCATCAAAAACAAAACTTGTAAAAAGAACCAAGTCTCGCAACTCAGTTCTTCTACCGTAAAAAGTTATGAGATCCATGTAATACCAAGTCGGTTAATTTATTCAGTATCTTTCCTACTTAAGGGACGTTCTGTCTTAAGTTATTACGTAATTAACCAACCCAACAACATCTTATAGTGACCATATAATATTAACTTGGTAAATAAATAATCTTATTTAATATGTTACTTGTGAGATAAATACACTAAACACTAATTATATTCTAAATTTGAAGCTTGTATGTCTGCTAGAAGTGCCTAAGAATTTTGATTATCGGTCACTCAGTCAGTGAGTGAGAAAATAAAGAAACTTTGACAAGTCATAATTTTTAAACTATTGGTTCAAATTGAATAAAATTTAAAATATACTGTGTTTATAGAATGCCTGCTTGGTTACAAAAAATTCAGGCTTCTAGTTTTATTCACAACGAAGTTATGGGGGGTCGAAAATGGCCTGAACTGCTTCGAAAAAAGCCGTGCCGTTTTTTTTTTGCTCGACTTGGCGGAGGCACTGCCTTACCCCAGAAAATTTTCTTTCTTTCTTTTATAGCTCATTCTAATCTGAACAATTTCGATATTTGATACAATTCTTATTCAAAAATTTTGTAATATATTATAGTAAATTAATTAAATAGTAAATATATTATATATATTTATGGAAAATTATTAAAACCAAAAGTGTTTTAATTTAGGTAAGTTCAAGTAAGTTCATTTTTGTTACGCCTATTCGTATTAAATACCAAAGTAAGAATTTTTAAACAAAAAAATATGCAAATACAAAGAGAAGCCCTCGTGTCAAGGATCGTAAATAAAATAATATTCTTCCATTGTGTTACGGATCCCTCAAAGTATGTTTACGTTCTCTGAAAATTCTCAACTTACAAACAAGCTCCCTGGGTGGCTTTTATGCTTTATTTTCATTGCAGTTCTGCGGCTTTTCATGAATGCTTAAGTGTTGAGGTTTTTCTTACCATTATTGATAACAATAACAGTGGAACAAAAAGTTTTTTTTTATAAATAATTTAAAACGATATAACCAATAAAAGAACTGGCTTCATTGACAACCTCTTAACCTTTCCTTTTTTGTCGCCCAAACCGTCATTTGCTAGAGTGAGAAAGAGCAACGGAACGCCGCGAAATCGACAATGCTGATGCGTTCCGACGCTCTCCCTCGCTCTATCAAACGACGGTTCTGAGCGATAGGAATAGGAAAAGATAGCAGCATAGAAAAGTGCTGTTTCATGCTGCCAAATGAGCGCCAACCCTTAGTTGGTACTAAATATAATTAAGTATCAATACACTAAAGTTCACTTTGGTGTATCGGTAAGTGTTCACACTTCTACGATTTTATGAAGGCTTATTTTCCCAAAGTAATGTTCAATTTCTGTTCTTTTTCCAACAGCGTAATAATACTGTTCTAGCTTGTCTCTGTCTCCGTTACAAAATAGTTCAACTATATAAATAACGGCGGCCCGTTGCCTGCATAAATAACTTTTTCTGGAAAATGTTTTACAGATTTGTGCCACCAGCTTAAAACAGCTTGAGTATATTTTTAAGTTAGACTCTGCTGCAGAAAACTTTCACCGATTATGTAATATTGTGGCCGCTATGATACTAAAAATAAGATTAAGTAAAAAATTTAAGAGGGTCATCATAAAGAATACGTGTTTTTTTCAGCGTTTTTACTCGACCTTTATAACATGGCATTAACTAGATTGAAAGTGTTCCGTACCAAAATAAATAGCCTGGAAAGAATTGCAGTTGCGATAAGGCTGCCTTTTCACTTCCGTTTAATGCAATCCTTTATCTTGTAACGCTATGTATTGGTTCAATTAAGGTTTTAACTGACTTACTACATGAAGGGCGGTACGGAACCCTAAAATTGGACCTTTCATGTACGAGTTCAACTAGCACTTTACCGGTTTTATTATAATGTCTTCATCTTCACATATCATCACGTGGCTGCAGCATTGCAGAAGACTTTCAGTCATCGTGTCTTCAATAGGGGTGGTCTTAAAATAGCCTCGGATGTGGTCATTTTAAACCTTATTGAATACGTTATCACTAAAAAACCCGCACGCTAATATTTATACACAGACAATACAGACCGATAGACCGACCGACAGACAGACAGACAGACAGATAGACAGATAGATAGATAGACAGATAGACAGATAGACAGATAGACAGATAGACAGATAGACAGATAGACAGATAGACAGATAGACAGATAGACAGATAGACAGATAGACAGATAGACAGATAGACAGATAGACAGATAGACAGATAGACAGATAGACAGATAGACAGATAGACAGATAGACAGATAGACAGATAGACAGATAGACAGATAGACAGACAGACTGATAGATAGACGTATTGGACATCTACAGACTTTAACCATGTAATTGACTGTAAGAATTGAAATTGCGTTGACATTGCTACTGTTTGATACAAACAGGCACAAAACTGAGCCGGTAATTGGACAAACTGCCCCCATTCCGGAATTCGTTTACGAACTTCTGAAACTGTTTCGGAAGACTCCGTTTTGACTCGAGGCTGGTTTTAATAATTGAGTTGAATTTCAATTGCTTTTCTTTATGAGATTATGGAAATTTGTTATCAATTTGTAGTAGAAAAGATTCAAATTTATTATACTGTATTTTCTGTGTGGTCTTAAAGGCAGTTGTTTTACAATCCCATAGGTACCCTTAATTTTACTGAAATAAAATTATTTAACCTTTGTGATAATTTATTTATTTATAAAACTTTATTGATCCACAATTGGCGGACTTAACGCTAAAAGCATTCTCTCCCAGTCAACCATAGGGAAAAACCGATAATCAAGGTATTAAGCATATAGATACATGCTAACTACAACTACAGGTTAATCCGATCAGCCGTTTTTGGAGGTATGATTGAGTAACATAACAAACAGACGAACTTTAGCGTTTATAATATTAACTTATGGAAACTACGGAGTCAATCACGCTAATGCGACCTTAACAAAAACAAAAAACTAAAACAGATATTATCACATCTCTAAAATGGTAGACAAAGCCTGGGGCCGTACTAAGATACAAAAGCCTTGTATTGGAATGGAATAAATAAATAACTAATGGAAATTAAGTCTCTTTGTGACAAACAGCCAGAGAGCATGAGTTACATACTAAAGCGTGAAACATTTCAATAATTAATTAAGTTAGAAATGTTTTTATCTCCGTACACCACTTTTTACAAACAGAATAGTGAATAAATATGAATAAAACTTAGTTTAGACAAACTTTTGTTATGTATTTTTTGCCTCTGAAAAATGTCCTCGTTTTTAGGGTTCCGTAGTAAACAAGAAACCTTTATAGTTTCGCCATGTCTGTTTGTCTGTTCGCGGTTCTACTCAGAGTCCTACTACTCTAAGTAATAGAAAGCTGCATTTGGCATAGCATGTGGGGTATCATAGTACAGGTATTTCAAAAATATTTTGAGCTCCTTAACATTATTTTCAATTTAAGATCCGTTTCTGAAATATCTGGTTATATAGATAGAGTTAAGTGTTACCGCTCCCCCTCTATCTACTAAACGGTTGTATATGGACACGTGAAAATATTCACGGCAGTAGTATATAAAATGAAGTTTAAAGGAAAACTATTACAGCTAAGTAAGGTTTACAAATTAAAAAATTGTTGGTGATCAACATACTTATAAAATGTACTCGAAAAAGTATTTCATAGTAAAATTTCATACAAATCCAATAAAAAATTAGTTTTTTAGACGTTTTTCAGTTTTGTGAACTCAAAGTCGGCATTCGAAACCACGGAATCCTACACTGCGTGTTGCTCGACACGCACCTGGCAGGTTTTTATTTAGTGGAATTTTCAAAGTATCTGCCGTAAGTTTACAAGTGTGCGTACTTATGTGTTTAAAAAGCTCTTTTTTTCTTTAGTGGTGAGTTACTCGCATATTGTGTATTTTGTGACCAGTCGTATTCGTCAAATCCCGTGATCAAATCACATCAACTGTAGAAGGATTGCATCCGGGCTCACTTCAATTTATCGACATTAATTACGCCTAAACAATTGGCTTAGTAGGTAAAATAAATTTAAAAGAACCTGGCATTCGCTGTTATAAAGAGGATGATCCAACTGAAATCGATAGGCCAAATCACTCTAACTACGGCTGCCTTGAATGCCCTACACCTGGGACCATACCAATTCATCGACATCTATCATGGACGCCTAACTGATGGATTTAATTGTTGAAAATATTTTTCATAGGTATTTTTTCTGTCATTATTACCACTTTATCTTCTGTTGCTAGGCATGTCATTTGTAACACTGTAATAAATTTAATTTAATTAATTAGCTACTAAGGAGTGCCTATTATACTTTTTCTTTTATATTTCCGTGGTTGTGTAATACGCTTTTAGTTGTGTAATATTTGGCCTGGAATTCGCTGTCACGAAGGGAATGAACCAACTAGAATAGATAGATCAAATCACTCCAATCTGTGGTTGGCTCAAATGCCCTGCACCTGGACCTCATTTCAATTTATCGACATCCATCATGGACGCCTAGCCGATCTGGCTGAATTGAAACGAAGATTGAATTGATTGTTTCATTTATCTATGAGTACTTTTTGTGTTGGATATACAGCCTGCACAAACTATTTCCCTAATAATTGATATGGTGACGCTATTTGTAAAAAATATTAAATAAAGTTTTTGTTAGTTTTGATCATAAAATAAAGTTAATTATACGAAAGCAAGTCCGGTGAGTCGCTAGATAAATTTAAAACGCTTCATAATTTTGCTTAAGAAGGTACTTGTGTTCTCATTTTTGAAGAAGTGGTTAGTGATCCTTACACAACTAATAGAATGTTCAGCGCAAATAGGAGTCACATCATGTGTTCACTGTCTTCATCAGAACAAACAATGACGGACATCGAACAAATATAGTAGTTAATTTTTTTATCAATCGTACGGATTATTTCACAGTACTATAATAATTAGTAGTATAATAAACACTTATACGTGTTGGAAGTTCCTAAACTTAAATTACATATTTGTCTAGATACCATATGGTATCTAGACAAATATGTATATAGATACTGTGTATAAAGTATGTACTGCCAATATAAACCAGATGGGGTGACAATAATAACAATTTTTCTATGGGAAATACGCTAGGATTTTAACAAAAAAATTACAAACAGCAAAGTCATTTTAGAGCGTATATCGGCGCTAAAGTGATATCTAGTATAGCATAGATCTACTTATAGTATTTCAAGCTTGCTATGTAGATGTATGGAGGCTCTTCAAGCAAAATAGAGTGTGATTTACAGCGAGCGGCGACGGCACTCAGCGGAACAAATGAAGATGAGCTCTCTGCGGGAAATAATGCGCTGGATCAATCCAAACCTAACACTTTATATCTACGTCTGCAAATTAGGTTTTATTTTCGTACTCATCGTAGATTAAAACATTATCACTTTCTTTCTGTTTTATTATTAAACGCAGACGAATATCCTACGGACTGGTGGCTCCACTGCTAATCTCCACCCGTGGGGTTACGAGATGTGTAAGATTATAAAATCTTGTTTAAGCTTAAATCGTCTGATTTTTACAATCTCAGTATTTTTATAGGTACCTACTCCACAACAGGAGCGTTTAATTTTGTAATCAATTTTTAGTATTGGGTATAAAAGTATGCTGCCGAACGTAAAACCTAGTACGTAATAAAAGTTAACTCACCGTTCAAAAATAACTCTATACTAAAACGTAGAGTAAAATGCTAACAAACTTTAGATCCCTCTATACATTCGTTTTATGATATTTTGCTCCTTGTTTCCTAAAAATAAATTTATGGAACTGAAGATTTCTAGAGAAAACATTGTGGCTTTCATAAAATGTAGGTCACAATGATCTCGATAGAAATATAGAGAAAATTTTGTTTTTCGTGTGTGTAAGTGGCCAACACTGGCGTCAAATTTTTTCAGGCTGCCTTAACGCAGAATTTTTTTTGTTAATCCCATGGAACCTCACATTTTCATTGAATAAGAACTAATCTTTATAATTTTATATAAAAATTTAATCATTAATTTTTAAGTGAATATACAACTGCATATTGAAAGCGTCTACCTGTTGCCGTTATTAAAAAACGGCAAAAAAACGCGTTTATTGCATACCTGCCTTAAATATATAATTTATTTTGATTTTATGATTTGTTGAAAATTTCAAGAGTCTATCTATCACCGTTCATGAGATATAGCCTGGTGACAGATGGAAGGACAGCCAAAAAGACAGACGGACAGCGGAGTCTTAGTAATAGGGTCCCGTTGTACAATTTGGGTATAGAACCCTGCATGCAAAATGCAATTACTTATTGCTATTTGTCCCTGCATGTCCTGTAGTTAAAAAAAAGTGAATTATTCACCTCTAGGGAAATATAGTTGCGTTAATAGTAGATTTCCCAACGCAATAGAATTCTAACAAAACGTATGACAAAGAATACACTACGAGTATTATTCATTTTTATTGCATTATAGTAGTACTTGTACTTACATAAACATTGCATAACACACATTCTGTTCTGTTTTATTTTTTTCATCCTCATATGGCAAGAAATCAAATCATTTTTTAATCCCGCGAGATTAACAACTTACTTTAGTCATACTATTTAGAAATAAAGACATCGTATTTCGAATAAATAGATGCGATGAAAAAAGAATAAAAAAGATGGACATGAAAAATGGATAGAGAATTAACAATATTATTCCGGAAAATGCCCGGTTTTGTGAAACCCTCAGCTGAATGGTGCTTTTTAAATCCAATACAAGTAAAAATCGTCAATGAGACATAGGTATTTCATTGGTGTAAAATAAAATGAAAGCAGTGTACGAATTAAAGGGAAACTGTGATAGAATATAGTGGAAACATGTTTTTATGGACTTGAATAAGTGTGAGAGATTAAATCGAACAAATTTTTATCCTGATTAGATGTATTTATACATTAGTTGTATTTTGTGGTTATTTTTAACCGACTTTCAAAAAGGAGGAGGTTATCAATTCGTCGCGATCTTTTATGTTTTTTTTTTATGTATATTCACCAATTGTTCGGAAACGCCTAGATCGATTTGAAAAATCCTTTTTTTATTGGAAGGGTATATTTATCAGGTGGTCCCATACAAATTTTATCAAAATTACGATTGTGTAGTTTGGGGAGGAAGTCGGTTTTTAGTTTTGAAAAATTATTAACCTCAATTATAATATGAATTTTCGGGTTTAATGATACATGCTGCAGTCCGCTAACGAAAAGGGCGCTAAGCAACAAAACCAAATTTTGAGATATTAGCGAAAAACGCGAAAAATATTTGAAAAATATGCCACTTGAAAAGTAAAGATCGTACAAAATAAAATTTAATGTTCAATAATAGCTTGTTAAATTTACTAACTAATGGCGTTAATCTTTTTGTAGTACTACAATATGTTTTATGGGAAAAAAAAACACTTTTTTCTTTAAGTAGTGTATAAAATGGTGATTTAAAATAAATACTCACCTAAAAAGTCACTTAGTGCACCTTAACGACTTTATAGCTTATGATTCCAACATTAATAAAGAGTTTTATTTTTTTGTTTAAAAACTAATTCAAAAAAATTCGCTAAACAGGCACTTAGTTACTTAGTGGCTTTATAATTTTGTATTGCCGATTTCCATTTAGCATTAATTCTTAGCTATATTAATACAATAGAGCTTTAGTGCCTTTATAGATATGTTTTTGAGTTTAGTGTATTTTTAGGAATATTTCACTTCAGACTTACTACACTTCAAGGTCGTTAAACGGTCAAACTTTTGTCTTAACGGTTTTTTAGTTATGCATTTGGGATTGAATATTCTAAAAGAAAAACAAAATATATCAATACGTTTATTTTAAGGACCAATTCGAAATTAAGTTGCATAAAACACGTAGGAATACCTACAGTAATCATCACCTTCGCGTATTCCCGGTTACATCCACAGCGGTAATCAGAGCCTAGGGTCAGCTACCAATTTTTTTTTAAATGGCTGTAAAACATTTTCTTTTCAGTTTTGAAAAAATTCGAAAAACTGAATCGGCAAGAAAATGCTTTATAATTTTCGAGCTTCTTACAAAATTTCACGAGAATCGGTTGAGAAATGCGACCTGTAGGCGAGAACAGGCGAACAGACAAACTGACAACCGGACAAAAGCATTTTTAGCCAATTTCTAAACCGAGACGCTTCACTTGCTCGGTCAATAAAATATAGTATCATTGTATTAGTATCCCAGAATATAAGTTAGCATACTTACTTTGGGGCTAGCTCAGTCTGTATAATTTGTTCCTATATATTTAATTACCTATTTGTTACCTACTGTAAGTGTTTCTTTGCCATACAACAGTACATAACTTTCACCTACTTTAAGCCTCAATTTATTGTCATCCCATCTAGGAAAGTGTGAACCCTTTTGTTCATCGTAAGTAATAATACGAGGCGCCACCACACCGTGTACAACACGCACTATGTGTCAATAACGATGAAAGACGTTATGTCCAGTGACTTTGAGTAAACCGTTTGTTAGCAATAGTTTGTAAGTATTAAAGCAGTTCGTATTTATGGAAGTGATTATGATACGAACTTGTTACGGAGTAACATATATGTTTGTAATATGAGCCAGTACTCCATTATTTGACATAACCTAGGATTTATAATCTATCTCTTCATAGATTGAATGAAACATCCTAGTTTAGAGTGTGCGAAAGCATAACCCCTGCACCGCACACGTCGCCGGCATCCTTCGCGCGCCGTCGTCCACTGGTCTACTTTAAGGGCAAACATGTTTTTTTTGTGTTTTATACTAATACTGTGGATAATTTATGATACTAAATATATAAACTCTAATGATTCTAGTTTTCTTTTGAAGTGTATTTTGCTTGGAAAATCGAAATAATCAAAATAAATAAGAATGCGTAGACTAATGTGATACAAATTAATACAAAGGGTATATTTAGTTGTTTACTGATATGTTGTATTATTTTTTTCAACCCTAATTATCTTTTTGGTACTGTTTTTATACATGGGCCCTTAGCCAGTTTGGAGTGGACAAAGGGTGACACAAATAGATTTGCACACAGGCTATGTTTGATACAATACTATTCCATTTTACAAATTTAAATAAATTTTGTCGATTTAGTATGGAATTAAATAAAACAGTCACAAATCAATAAATTTTCAGAAACGCGAATATGAGATAACGAATAGAGTCGTATCTAAAAATAAGCTTTTTAGATACGACTCTATTCAGAGGCAAGAAATAAGCATATCTAGATTTCTTGTAAGTTATACCCTCAAAATAAGCTAGCGCTACCGGACTAGATGACTCATGTACGAGTATGTGACACTAGGAACACAACTGCGCGGGGGTGACAAGCGAGAGCAGGTAGCGTCTTTTTAGCCAATTATTGTGCCTTAGCGACTTTTTAGCGGAGGAATAAATCATAAAATGAGTAACAAAAGGCGGTTAGCGATTTGAGAATAGTATTTCTTGATTAATATTATATGAGTCCTACGCTAAAAAGTCGTTAGCAGATCTTAACGTCTTTCAAGAGTATTATTTTTATTAGACGCCTTTTTAGCCTGGGATATTCATGCAAAGTACCAAAATAATTCTTGGCTTGAAAGTAATTAAAGTATCTTTAGGACTTTCTTGTCTTGTAGATCGATAGAGAGAATTTTTTTCTGTATACAATGGCGTTAATGACTCAAAATCGACCCTCTGAGGGTTAACGCCTTTCTTGTTAATGGACGGCAGCATGACTAAATATACATAGACTACAATTGACCATCACATATTTATATTATCATATCTTTATCCTTGAGTCCTTAACGGGGCAGACAGAACCAAAACAGTGCATTAATGGGCATGAAGATGGAAAAGGGAAACAAATTAGTGATGAGTTGCTAGCAACAACGCTTATTAATATGGACCTATTGCCTCAATCGGGTTTTAAGAAAATCGCGCGTGAAGGAAATCAGCCGATACAAACTTTGTTTTTTTTTTTTTTATAGGCTGTCTAGCATGGTCAAATTAATAATATGAAAATATAAAAATTTCAAAGAAATCTTTATAAAAGAAAAATAATAAAATCTTTTGTTTATTCGGTTTAAAACCGGTTACCAGGAGAGATTTCTGTATGCAAATATAAATCAGACGACAAAGCAATGTAATTTTGACAAGAAGCTGAGCTGTTACAGAAGCCGGAAGGTGCCATATAGGAACCCTAAATAATAAAACGATGTAATCCCTGATGTAATGACCCTAAATAATAAAGTTTAAAAAAAGTAAGTAATTTGGCCTTTGCCCAGCAGTGGGACACAATACTTACAGGCTAGTAAAAAAAAATGGTCTCACAATAAAAGCTAGAACAAAAAGTTATTTTCTGTTGAATTTATTTATGTCAAGATTCAGCAGTAATTATTTTTTAACCGTATTACATTAGCGACTTCATTTTAGTTTTGCTAACATGTTGGTAAGTATTTCGACAAGGTCGACGAATGACACAATAAATACAGATAATTAAAACGTGATAATAGTTATTCAAACCAATTCAGAAAAGAGATTAATTGAAGTCGTAAAATCAAACCACAGGATCGTGAAAATGGCAGAGATAGAATGTAGGCTGATGATATTAAAACAATGATATTTTCATTATTTAATGGCTCGGCCGCGATGGTCCCATCTATCAAGAGCACTCGTGGCTGGCGTTTAATTTACGCCAAAAGCAGTAATTATTCATACTTCCATATTTCGTTAGTGAAAATAAAATGAAAGACCCAAAATGCTTTTTCTGCCTCATTAGGGATACGCAATAGTGTGAAAATAAAATTGACAATAATGTCCAGGGCCAAAAAACTGATAAGACAATAAAACGCAAAGAGCAAAAAAAAAACTTATTGTGACATAACTATAATAGACATATGCTGTTTCGACACTTTTTGCAGATAATGATGTGTTCTACAAAGTTATACTCGTAGTACATTATTTTGTTCTATCATCAATAGTTTCCGCAGCGCACGCGACGTAAGGAATATTTTAAGCCTTTTTTTACACGTTGGGTTACATTATTGGATTTTAAGTAAGAATCCCTACCTTTTCTAAAAAAAATATAGCCTAAGTTACTCGTTTATAGTGTAGCTTTGCAACGATGAAAGAATTTTCTAAACGGTCTATTACTTTCGGAGCCTATTCGATGCAAACAAACAATCAAATCTTTCCTCTTTATTATATAAGTTTGGATAACTAACAGGGACAAATTACACTGATTGAGCTATTCACGAAGTAAGTTCGAGACTTGTGTTATGGGATACTAACTCTACGATACTATATTTGTCTCCGAAACAATATGTTTAGTGTAATTCTGTTCAATAAGTTTAGTTACTTAGTTTTCAGAGGAAGGGGACACACTCAATGTTATTTCATACATAATATTACTTTGTTTCACTCTCTATAACGCTAGTTCAACTTGGTAACAGAGCATTCTCTTCATTATTTCACAGGGCCATAAAGATTTAGTGGCCGATTATACAAACTATTGAGTAGAAAAACATCGAGACTTGCTTTTTCCAAAGCCCTTTGAATTAGTTATATGTTTATGAATAATTTAGCCGAAAGAAGGGAGACATGCAAAATAGTTCACCGACAAGTACCTAGTTCTTAAACTGATTTATGTCGATGATGATTAATTACTCATAAATGAGGGCATGATATCTTATGTAGGTAATATATGATAATTATATTATCCTATTATATGTATTATTGTTGCTTATCAGAAAATCAATAAACCTGTCAACAATTTATATATTATAACCGGATCCCAATTATCACGCCTTGTACTTAAATTTAATTGATTGTATTCAGAGCACAGTGATTTGTTCGATAAATATTTGTAGTTTAAGGTTGAAGCCAAATTGATGAAAACGTGATGAAGGTTTATACTAAATGTTCGTGAATAAAAGTATTAAGTATCTTTCTATATATATACTTATACTAAGGTACATGAAAAAAAAATTCTATTTTGAAACTTGTTTAATTTGGCATCATTCGGACTGATCAATCACCTTGACATTCAGAAACTTTTGTTGTTTAGAGTACTTATTGCCGTTTAAAGCTGTGTCGTAGCAAATGCGTTGCATTAATGTTTAACAAAAGATGCAAAAGGGTCTTTTAGTTTTATGTTAATCATTTGAGCGATTTTTGCTTCACTCTTTATAAGATAATATAAGATAAAATTTCTTCATTGCACCAACTAAGTATTGTAGTGTAGTAACATGCGTGTTCTAGTTGTAAGTATATATATTATGAGAAACGTATTAATAAAGAGAGTCCTAATCCAACCGTGTTTGAATACAGTCGCCTCCTACACCACAGTATGACAATAATCAAAAGTACATTTAAAATCTAGTAGGCACAAAGGTGGGCTTAGTAGGCACATAAGCGATTTCTTCCAGCCAAGGTAGAGAAAACTAAAAAAGATGCGGGGGAGTTGGCGTAGTTCCGAGTATTACAGTGTAAAAGAATATAAGTATACCAATAAATAATAGGAGTACATACTACAACAAATAAATGAATAATAAAGTAATATAAATACATAACTATAATATTTTTACGAACATTAAGAAAAGTAAATGAAATTAGCCAGTGAAAAGAAAAGAAGTAAAGAGTTATTATTTAAAGGTAGAGGAAAGGTAAAGGGACGTCTTTATACAGCCAACTTCAAGAGATTATTCGGCTCTAAAACATCCGCTCAGCCTTCAGCACATATAAAAAAATATTCAAAACACCTAAAAAGGTCCTATATCCAACAATTGATCTCAGGCTTACATTTTAGGATCCGGCGAGCATCGTTCCCGCAGAAATATCTCAGCTGTGATTATTTACATGCATAAAAAGTGCTGACAAGCAAATCAAGATCACTCCATTTGCTGCCTCGCAATCACGAGGGATCCACCGTTTCCACGATCCATTAGACAGAACCCCAATTTGTGAAGACTTTTACTCCACTTTGTTGGAAAAAGATGGAAATATTTATTATTTTGGTGGGTCAAGAACTTAGAGTTCGCTGGGTTAAAACCAGTAATGAATGAGGTAAATGCCTACATGGCTGTTGAATAGATCTTTCCTGAATTGTAAATTTTTAGAAAACATATTCGTCCGATATGAATTATTTTTCAAGAAATGTGCTGCATCTAAAAAAAACTCTTAAGTAATAAAAATAATGTACTTAAGAATTATTATAACAGTCCGTTTCTTTTCTTGTGTGTATTGGTTAGCACTGATATAGCTTGGCGTCTGCTATTTAGTAAAGACAGCTAGGATAAACAGCCCAACCGTGCATTTCGAATCACGGTGGAGTCACTTGTCACCAATTCATGTGTAAGCCATACATATGGTTTTTTTTTTTTTTTTTTTTTTTTTTTTATAATTTATTGGTTTAGGCATTTGTCCTCAATCTCACCTGATGGAAAGCGACGATGAAGACTAGGATGAAGCATGCCTATCCAAAAGATACCCATTCAATCTACTTTTGAAAGTCCCGGGGCTGTACTTCTCTGGGAATATAGACGCAGGCAGTTCATTCCACACCTTAGCTACTCGAACCAAAAAGGAATTGTCAAAGCGTTTAGTTCGAGACTTAGGTATTTCAACGACAAAGGGGTGAAACCCCTGTCCGCGCCTCGTAGTCCGATAGAGAAATGGTGAGGGTTTCACGAGATCAAAAAGAGCCTTCGAACACTCTCCAAAATGTATCCTATAGAAAACCGATAAGCAGGCTACTTTGCGACGATGCTCTAGGGACTGCAATTTTCTATTCGAAAGCTCATCGCTGTTTATAAGCCTGCGGGCTCTTCGGTCAACAGAGTCTAGTGCCTCAAGTTGGTATTTAGCGGAGCCATTCCACAAGTGACTGCAGTACTCCATGCAGGAGCGAACCTGGGCTGTATAAAGATTAAGTAGCCGTTCAGGGCTGAAGTACCGCCGGACCCTAGAAATGACGCCCAACTTCCTGGAAGCAGTCAGTGCCATCGACTCTATCTGTTGGCCGAAGTTGAGTTTGGCCGTAATGCTGATGCCTAAAAGCCCAAGATGGTCAACTATCGGCAAGGAAACACCTTGGAAAGTGGGTGTAAGTTGGAAGTTACTCTTTTTTGCAGAAAAGAGACACGCCTGGGTTTTGGACGGGTTGAACTTCACAAGATTGGCGTCACCCCAATCCGACACCCCCTGTAATTTCAAGTTAACTCGTTCAATCATAGACTCTCTCAGTGACTGGATTTCTTGTGGACTTGTACGGGCATTGGACATATAACTCTCTACAACGGTGCTGTCATCGGCGTAGCCAATAATGCCTGATGTCAGAAGGTCATTAATGTGCAGTAGGAACAAGGTTGCAGAGAGAACAGATCCCTGAGGTACCCCGGCATTAATAGCCATTAGGTCAGAAGAGCAGCCTTCTACAACCACTCGAATCGACCGTTCCCTCAGGAAATCGGATATCCAGCTACATAGGTTTGCTGATATACCATACGCTAGAAGCTTACTTAAGAGAGCTTCGTGCCAGACCCGGTCAAAAGCCTTGGACATATCGAGTGAAACGGCAATTGCCTCACCGTGACCCTCTAAGGCTTCGCTCCATAGATGCGTGACATATATCAATAAGTCACCGGTTGAGCGACCCTTCCGAAACCCATATTGACTGTCACTAAGGAGCTCGTTGGTTTCCAGATATGCCAGGAGACGATTGTTCAATACACGTTCCATAATCTTGCATAATATTGACGTGATTGCTATAGGTCGATAATTGGCCGGGTCGGAGCGGCTTCCCTTTTTAGGAACAGGTTGTACGTTGGCAAGCTTCCAGGAACTCGGGACCATGCCAGTCTCCAGAGAAAGTCGGTAGAGGCGTGTCAGAATAGGGGACAACTCGGGTGCGCAGCGCTTTAAAACCACTGCTGGAATACCATCAGGTCCACTAGCCTTGTTCACGTCCAGACTTAGCATGCATTTAAGAACCTCTTTTTGGTGGATTTGTACGTCTTGCATCTTGGGGCCGAACGGAGGTAACTGAGGTGGACTTTTACCTTTACTATCTAGACGCGAACAATCTGCAAAAAGATTAGCAAACAAGTCTGCTTTCTCTTTTGCGCTATGAGCCAGAGAACCGTCAGGCTTTTGCAGAGGTGGCAGTATTGGGCGACAGAAGTTCATCTCAACCGACTTAGCAAGAGACCAGAATGCTTTACTTCCTGAGGGACAAGAAGCAATCTTGTCTCCAATACGACCAACGTGATCGAAACGAGCCTTTCTGAACACTTTTTTGCAAGACTTGGCAGCAGCGTTATATGCTTTCTTCGTGTCGTGTAGATCAGCAGCTTTGCTTTTGCGAGCATCAGCCCAGGCCAAGTATGCTTCCCGCTTACGCTTCTCAGCTGAGAGGCAGTCGGCATTGAACCATGGGCGAGCTTTAGTTTCAAGGGATACGTCCGCGAAAGGAATAAAATACTCCATCGCTTGACATATCACACTCGAGACAGCATCCGTGCAGCAAGAAGGATCACTCGAAGAAAAGCAAACTCGCAGCCAAGGGTAAGACGCGAAAAAATGCCGCATCTCATCCCAATCTGCCGACTTGTACCTCCATACTCGTCTAGTGCCTTTAAGACTGGTATCAGGTGGCGAGTAGTGGGATACAGATTTCACCACACAGTGATCCGATGTCCCAAGCGGCGGTAATACGGACACCGAATGCCTGTCAGGGTCGGTTGTCAGCAGAAGGTCCAGGCAACTCTCAGTGTGGCCAAAAACGTCAGGAATACGAGTAGGATCGTTGACAAGTTGAGAGAGGCCGTAGGTCATCGCAAATTTATAGGTTTCTCTCCCAGCGTGGTCGGTTTCCCGGTATGGGTACAGCCATTCACTGTGGTGGGCATTAAAGTCTCCCAAAAACACCAACTGCGCAGAGGGAAAACGTTGCTGGACCTTATCTGCAGCATCGCTTAGATATTCCATGAGCCGAGTTGTCTCCAAGTCTCCGCTATGCGAACGGTAGACACAGGCGTAAACAATGTGATCAAGGCCAGTATCTACAAGAACCCATAATACAGAAAAATCCGGAACTTCCAAGTTATAGAGACGCCGACAACAGATCTCATCCCTGACATATGCGCATACGCCTGCATGGGGGTGAAACTTGGCCTCCAGGATATAGCCTGGGTAATGCAGGTATGACAGGTCTGATGGATTACAGATCTGCGTCTCGGTAAGAAATAGCAAAACTGGCTTTGCAGTCTCGAGGTGAAAATGAACTGCATCAAGGTTGGAATGCAACCCCCTAATATTACAAAAGTCGACTATCAGCTCAGAGGGCGTAGCCGGAGAGCGCTTGCTATGACAATTACCCTTAGATTTTGCAGCCATCAAAAGCGGAATTTTGCCCTCCCCAGAATACAAAGGGCAGCCTGAGCGTTTTTGCTCAGGGAGGGATTCTCCTACGCATGGACGCAGGTACCCTCCTGGGGTAGTTTTCTCTTTAATTGCCGCTATCATAATGGAAAGTTTGAAGGGGTATTGGGCTACCGGAATCTCACTCACCAAGCGAAACACAGTAGCCTTTACTATTTCACGCCGGTATTCTGTGAGAAGGTGGTTATTAGCCGGCTCGAGCAAACCCGATTTATGAGCTAAAGGTGTTGTTGTAGCTAATATATTTGGGCTCTACCACCTTAAAAGTTATCACTCTTTAGCACCACCCGGGGATCACGTGTAGGGTCTCGAGGGTAAAGCCTACGGACGCGAGTGATAATCGATCCCCTAAAATGGTGTATGCCCACATAGCTCAGTTGTAATAATAAGAGATAGTTATCTACCAAAAATCGAAAAAAATACTCTAATTCCCTTTCACAAGCTATTACCCAACGATTTTTTTAAAGTCATGAGCGCAAATTAATACTTTATTCATTATTATCATAATGTTAGTTAAAATTAATCAAAATATGTACTTATAAAAAATGCGAAGAATAAAAAATAATGATCATAAAAAAAACACCACCCAAGTTTCTTTGATTGACATAATCAATTTTATGGCGGAATTTCGCGCATTTTTTATCTCCGTTGCTTTATTTGTCTTTCTTTGTTACGGACGTTCAATTCCGGAAATATTTTAGGGCAATTTTCCAAACATACTAGTTCGGGGATGAATTCGGTTTTTAGTTTTGAATAAATATTATTTTTGTTTTGAATAATTTGTTTTATGTACCTAAATACTGTACGCACTGTACCTGATTTATGCTTTTGACATACTTTAATAAATAAGAATATTATACTTTTTGCGAATGACCAATAAGGGCCAAGTACGAGTAGGTATGGAATAACGTATTAGGATGTTCCTCAGGTTTTGAAATATTTTTTACATTACGTTTAAATTTGCCACTAAATCATAAAAAAACTTATCTAGCAATTAAATCATACAATATAACTTACTTAATTACAAACTTAAGTAGGTACACTACCTACTTATATATCGTACAAACTTTTAGTACTATTTACAAAAGTAAATTTATTTCACTCCAACACACTCCAATACATACAATTTGTATTTCGTTCGTTCGTATAGGGTTCGTTTTATAAAAACTACTGAAAATATAAAGAATCGTAGATGATCGCTGTGTAGTTTAGAGAAAATGATACAAACAAGCAAAAGAAAGAGAAAATATTGAACGAGATTTCCTCGGGGGATTGAAGTCGCCTCTACTAAAATTGGATGGTAAACTGAAGACACAATGGATTTTATTCTTTTTTACCTCAAACGGGAAAAATAGCGCTGCGAAAAAAATCCTTTTCATCGCATGATCATCAATCAGGATTTATTTGTGTAATTTGCTTTTCAAAGCGAAGCATATTCAATACTTCCTAATACAGGTAGGTATGGGGAATATTGCTTCCTCAACTTTCCTTTGTGGCAACATTTGATATTCCAAGTGTATTTTGTTTCGCCACGTTGTTTGAATTTTTACCTTACAGGCACCAATATTGTCTTTTGTTCCTATCGCCGTTGTTCAGATAAAAGAAGTTGCTTTGTAAAATAACTTTGCATTGCGTAAGAAAAGCATAAAATGAAAAAGGTGTCATATTGTTTGAGGGGAAGATATATTTGGTTATGTTAGTTCTTAAAAAACATAACCTAATTCAGTTATTATATACTCTGTGTTAAAGTACAGATGAAGTTCGTTTCACGCTTTGTTTAACGCTCTGTGGCGCATTGGTCAACGGATCTGATTTGACGAAAAATGTTTGTATGAATTGAGAATAAAAACCTATTTGCAGGTAAGTATAAACTAAGAAATGGGGTAAAAACTTTAAATTAGGGGATTTCTATAGGAGATACATACATAAAATCACGTCTATATCCTTAATGGGACAGACAGCATTTTAGGTCTTGCGATTCTAAGCAGATATAGCCCAGGGCCACAAGATTCAAAGGCTACTTTTAGCGTGATGGCATGATGGTGGAAAAAGGAACCAAAATATAGGAGATTTTGTGGGATAAAATTGGATACATATAGTGAGGTCATAAAACCTTCTTAGCTTACATGTCTGCCGACCGTTGTTGACACCCTATAATGTATGACAATCATATGACAATACAAAAATTACATTTCAGCACAAACTTCTTTGGTATATTTTTATTATTTTTGTTAGAATGATTTAGTAAAAATTAAATCAGCAAATATGGCACAGGAATCAAGAAAAATGTCTCCAGTCTTGTACACTCGATCTTCACCGGCGACAGCAGAAAAGAGTAAAGTAACGTACTGCACTGACTTGGAGAAGTCGGTCATCATGAGTAATTTCGAGCGCCGTGGCTGGATCCAAGTGGGACCCGAAGACGAGTGGAATTTTTACTGGTCTTTTACACAAAACTGCCGAAGCATTTTCAGTACTGAAAGCGGCTACAGAATGAACGATAATCAAATGATAAATCACTTTCCCAACCACTACGAATTGTCACGTAAAGATTTATTGGTAAAAAATATCAAGAGGTACCGAAAGGAGCTCGAAAGGGACGGTAATCCGTTAGCGGAAAAAGCCGAAGTCCACCTACCTAGCGGGCAGGTAGTGATGCGCTACGTTCACTTAGACTTTATACCGACGACATTCGTGCTACCCGCCGACTACAATATGTTCGTTGAAGAATACAGAAAATCTCCTCAAAGCACTTGGATTATGAAACCCAGCGGAAAATCGCAAGGAGCTGGAATTTTCTTAATAAACAAACTTTCTAAATTGAAAAAGTGGTCTCGCGAAGCAAAATCTCCGTTTCATCCTCAAATCACCACCAAAGAAAATTATGTAATATCGCGTTACATTGACAATCCGCTTTTGATCGGCGGCAAGAAATTTGATCTGAGATTGTACGTGTTGGTAACATCATTCCGCCCACTGAAAGCCTATTTGTTCCAACATGGCTTCTGTAGGTTTTGTACGGTGAAATACGACACGAGTGTAACTGAGTTGGACAACATGTATGTGCATTTAACTAACGTCAGTGTACAGCGCCACGGGGGAGATTACAATAGCTTGCATGGAGGCAAGATGAGTATTCAGAATTTCAGATTGTACATTGAAGGAACCCGTGGGCGCAGCGTTTCGGACAAATTGTTTGCTGAAATGCAATGGCTTATAGTTCATTCCTTGAAAGCAGTAGCGCCGGTAATGGCAAATGATCGACATTGTTTCGAATGCTATGGATATGATATTATTATCGATGATACACTAAAGTCTTGGTTAGTGGAAGTGAATGCATCGCCGTCTCTACAGTCTACGACACACAATGACAGAATACTTAAATTCAAGTTGATAGACAACATTGTGTCAGTTGTTGTACCTCCTGATGGGATACCTGATGCCAGGTGGAACAAAATACCAGATGCTAGCGCTCTGGGGGATTTTGATTTGCTAATTGACGAAGAACTAATAGAAAGAGAAGACGCTAATTCACGTTACAACAAATTTCATCGTATGAAACAATAAAACTATTTGTTAATTTGTTCGACTTTTTTATGGTTAAATCAAGTATGTGATATTTAAATAAATATTAATTAGTCATAACATAACATTGTGTTTTTAATAAATGAGACGTTAGTTTTGAACCGGTCGCAAAGTACAATCACGACCCATACCTCTCACCGATTGTTCATCCCGATACATGGAATCTTCATCTATAAGGATTTCGAAGTCGCCTAAAGCTTCTGCGGATGGTGACTTACTCCAGCGAGCGTCTGGGATCCCATCCGGAGGTAGAACGACCGCTAACATGTTCTCCACCAATTTATATTTCAATATTCTGTCATTGACCGTCGTGGCGGTCATAGAAGGCGACGCGTTCACCTCTATTAGCCAGGGTTTCAAATTGTTGTCTATGATAATGTCATATCCATAACACTCAAAACAATGTCTGTCGTTGGACATAACAGGTGCTACGGCTTTTAATGAATGCACTATCAGCCACTGTATCTCTTCGAATAGGCGCTCGGTCACTTTCTGACCCCGCGTCCCTTCCAAATAGAGCTTTAGAATTTGTATGCCAAGCTTCCCTCCGTGAATACAGTTGTAATCCCCGCCGTGTTTCTGCACACTCACGTTAGTCAGATGAACGTACATGTTGTCAAGCTCTGTTACGCTTGTGTCGTACTTCATTGTGCAAAATCGACAAAATCCGTTACGAAACATATAAGCCTTTAAAGGCCTAAAAGATGTAACAAGGACGTAAATCCTCAAATCGAATTTCTTCCCACCGATCAGAAGCGGGTTATCTATATACCGCGATATTACATACGTATCCTTGCTCGTGAGATGATGTTGCAAATATTTTTTTGATTCTCTGGACCATTTTTTCAGTTTTGACAGTTTGTTTATGAGGAAAATGCCTTCGCCTTGGGATTTACCGCACGGTTTCATGATCCACGTCATTTGGGGACATCTGCGGTATTCCTCGACGAATATATTGTAGTCGGAAGGTAACACAAAGGTTTGAGGGATTAAATCTAGGTACAAGTAGCGATTGATCACATGTCCGTTGCTGAGTTTTAATTCGGTTTTTTCTGCGAGGGGATTGCATTCTTTCTCTAATTCCTTACGGTACCTTTTAATATTTTTGACAAGGAGGTCTTTGCGGACTAATTCATAATGATTCGGAAAATGATTGATCATTTGGTTGTCTCGGAGTCGCAGCCCACTGTCCAAGTTGAACAAAGTTCGGCAGTTTGCTGTGTTTGACCAGTAGATATTCCAATCATCGTCAGGGCTGACTTGCCTCCAGCCTCGTCTCTTGAAGGTATTAATGACCGTTGACTTTTCAAAATCAGTGCAAAAATTTATATGCCTCGCATCTAGAGGGGTATGCATAATTCGACCGTACATATGTAAAGGTACTTTCTTGCTGTGAACCGACATACTGACAATTTATAAGAACTAATATCAAACATTAATTATTTTAATTTTTTTAAATATATTTTATTTATGTGTTTGTTATTATACCTTATCAAAAACCTACTAAAGTTATGACCAAGACCTGCCATAACCATCTAGATGACTTGTGTCATAAATGATTTTTAAATAAATAAAAAAAAAAGTTTTTCGCACTCTGCGCAATAAATATCTGTTGCCATTATAGTAGAAAAAATGTGCCATTTTATTTCCAACTATGATGGCAACAGAAACAAAAATTCTAGGTCTATGGATATTTGCATTAGATTGCACTGAAGGCCATGATTAATGTCTCCGCGCGTATATCTTAGCAACATAATATATCTATGGCATCGGTTTGTCTCTACGCAATAAACCCAGAAACTACTGGGCTATCGATAACGATTTTCTTGCGGCCTCCAATTACAAACCTTACTTTACACCACCATAAGTACTAGTACTAACGTACCTACAGAAGTCTTACTCAGCAAAGAAATTTAAAGAAATATCTACTGTATGTGGTTGGCAATATGGTATAATTTAACTCGCGTCTGAACTTAGCACCTATTCGTTTAGATCCCCAGAAATCCATTGCAAGCCAATTTCATTCTTATTATTCTGGACAAACAAAACGGATTTAGTAGGTATATTTTCGATATCTAAACGGGGAGAGACACAGGCCTACTTTTACCGGGCAGGTTTCTTCATATATTTGTTAACCAACTTAAAAAAAGAGGACGTTATCAATTCGAATGTCCCTGTAGAGTTATATATCTGTACTTTAAACGAGCAATATATATATATTGCTCGTTTAAAGTACAGATAGGTATAACTCTACAGGGACATTCGAATTGATAACGAATATATATATATATATACATAAAAAATTATAATCATTGAAATTCATAGTATCACTAATAATACAGTTACTTTTTACTAATATTTGTTTATACTTATGATCGAAACTCCTAATCATTTGAATAAATAACTTTAATATTCATAAAGTCGTTTTATACTAATATTTGACTTTATACAATTTTAATCATTAGTGTTTATATCCATGTTATTGAAAATCATAATGTCTATAAACATACATTTATGTTACTAATATATTCATTTTCATATAGTTTTTTACCCCAACAGCGCGCGAGCGAACTGAGCGTGCCGCGGCAGCCGCCAGCAAAGCTCCAGAAACTATTTTTGCAACCCCTATTATATCCATATATATTTAAAATCCAATAAATGCATTATTATTTTCTATTAACTACTAAAATAAATTAAAAATTTGAAGAGTCTCACTTTAAAAATTAGGAAGTTTCATTCAAACTGGCAACCCCTTAGGGATGGAATTTCCATAAATTCTTTCTGCCAAACATATAGTAAAAAAAAAATAAGTCTATGTCATCTTAATTGGCTACGTAGTTTTCGTGATGAGTGAGTGAGTAATTATCGCTTTTATATATCTATGCATATATAGATAAAGATAAATAATAGATGAAACTCGGTATTTATACGGGAGTGATGAGGCAAAAAAAATGATTTTCATAAAAAAGAGTAACCCAGCTAGTGTTTGATAATGTACAGATCACAAATGCAAAGCCGGGACAGGTCGCTAGTTTTAAATATTACGCGAGACCTTATGAGTCAGTTTAACACGTAAATTCTTCCTTCATCAATTCCATAATTAATTATGAATTTGGTCTTACCAAATTATTAACAGTGTTTACTCGTACAGTGTAAGGGTCGAGCCACACTAGAGATTCTCATAAATTCATCTAATATTAACCATTATGGCGCACTTGTTCGCTTTCCTGTGCCTATATTCAGGGTAACGCTTTTACCCGTGTCTCACCCGCCGTAAGACCGGTGAGCAACAGCGTTCTAACTTCTTCCATATGAATAAATTTAAGATTTAAGTAGGTACTTTTGATGTGAAGCACAACTGCTTACGCTTAAAAGTTATTTTTAGGGTGCTGATCCAGAATGATAAAGATTGTCAACTAGATTTATTTAAAGATTTTTAAGAAAAAAATTTTTGATAAGATATGGAAATAAGACAAATACGACGTGTAACGAAAAGAGGGTTTCAACCCGAAAGGACAATAACTGAAATAGCAAAAACAAAAATCTTCAGCTCCATACATTTTAGGCACGTCAGGTATATAATTTTGTATGGAGCTGCAGTTTTTTTTGGCGAAATCAATTATTGTCTCATAGAAAAAGTTGTTCACATTGATTAGTATGTTTACTTCCTTTCGGGTTGATACCCCCATTTTATTACACATTGTAGAAATGGGATTTATATGAAATGTAATACCGGCGTATTAGTTATACTAGTTAACACGTTCACGGACGTTCGACTTGATTTTGTAAAATCATTTTGACACTAATTTTTTGTATGAAATGCTTTACCCGTTTTGTCGAATATACATGATATTAAGTATTCAAATAAGAGTGTACCGGCTATACCCGTCGCCTGCCCTAACCGATGCGTCACTGTTATTAGATATATTTTCTTAAAAATAAGATCCAACGGTTATAGCCTTCGCCTGCTATAGACGTTCCGTTCTTAATAATGGTAAAAAAAATCATAAAATGCTTTACCCGATTTGTCAAATATACATGATATTAAGTATTCAAATAAGAGTGTACCGGCTATGCCCGTCGCCTGCCCTAACCGATGCGTCACTGTTATTAGATATATTTTCTTAAAAATAAGATCCAACGGTTATAGCCTTTACCTGCTATAGACATTGCGCCCCTAGTAATATTCAATATGTTTACTGATAGGGCAAGCCGGCTATACTCGGCGACTGCTATAGACGTAAGTTCCCTGGTCAAAGTATTTGTATACACTAATAGGTCGCGACGGCTATAGCCGACGCCTGCTATAGACGTTACGTCCCAACTAATTATCAATATTCCCACAATTTGGGAAAACCGGTTATAGCCTTCGCCTGCTATAGCCTTACTGTCATAAATGTTAGATAATATCTTTATGTTCAGAGCACGCGGTCTATAGTCTATGTTGGTTGTAGTCCCTTCATTGGTAAAAGTCATCAAATACGTAAATAATAACGTAATAACTTGGCATTATTAAATATGATTATTCCCAATATTTAAAACACAGTGTTAAAATTATATTTAGTTTAATGATAATATAGTTAAACAAATAATTAACGTATTATTTAACAAAACTGTATTTTTATTATTTAACATAAATTGCACTCACATTTTCAATTTTAATACAAAATAGTAATTAAGTTCTTACAAAAAATCAACAGTTATTAATTTAACATCACTGTAAACTTGTCTAAAAATTGTCATACATCACAGCAAAGATAAACGTTTATTGTAATATGTATATGGAATCAGTAAGAAGTTATTAATGAATAACAATTATAAAAATTAACTTAAAACTTAAATAACGTAGTGTATGTGCACTAGTGTAATTAAATTAGGTATATGCTAGAATCACATTTTTCTTATTTTAAAAGTAATAAGACAACTACGAATATAATCAGTCTTATAAAAAGTATAGGCATGCAAAGAAAATACATAATTATATCACGCTTAATTTTCAATTTCGAAATGCCATTGTTCAAAACATCCAGGACATAAAGGTGGGTTAGAAGGACACCCCTTGGATCTAAAGCTTGTTTCCTTTTTAATTTTGTTCTTAGTGCAAAGGCGGCATTTAAGAAAAACTTTACTCCGCTTGAAGTTTTCCGTTTTTGGAATAAATTTAGGCCAATGGGTGTTTGGCGCTCGAGCACTAGTTACTAAGGAATTTCTATTCGCATTCTCATCCTTGGAAGACACTGTTTTCTTAGGCTTTGCCATTTTTTTAGATGAGACCATGTCGGCACAGATTAGATTATTACATTTTAAGTACGATCTTATAATACGCTCTCTAAATTCCAACAATGTCTCTTTATCATTGCAATATTTACGAAATACAAAGTATGAATTCCAAATACGAAATACGAAATAAAAATATGAAAAAATTACTTTTTTGTACCAACGCACAGTCTTTTTCGGAGTAGAATTATACGACATTATTTGGTCAGATATATCAATACCTGCCATGTATTTGTTATATTCTACGACTTCTTTTGGCTTTTTTGAAAGTTTACCATATCGGTTTCTAGTCACGACCAGTTTAGGATGATGTTGCGTGGTGATCATATTCACATTTCTTTTATCTTTCCACGCCGATACATAAACCTTTCCTTCCCTAGTCCAGACATGTTCACCTTTTTTTTAGCGATTTATTTACAACATTTTTCGGGTTCTCTTTTCTATCTTTTCTGAGAGTACCGGTGGTATGAGTTTTATAATTGAGCAATTTATTGGATAGAATAGGCCTTTGAAAAGGTAAGGCTGCATCAGGTTCATAACAAGTTTTTCAGTCTTTGATTGTAATTGGTTGACAGAATCAATGTCGTGAGCAGTATCCTTGCCCTGGTAAATCTTAAAATGTACCCGTCACTAGTAGTTAAAATGTAGAACTTAACACCATATTTGGCTTTTTTAGATTTTATGTATTGCCTAAACGATAGACGTCCTCGAAATAAGAGCATTGATTCATCAAGGGAAAGCTGTCTTTGTGGTTTGTATAGTTCCTGAAATTTCGCTATCATTTCATTAGCAAACCCTAAGATTTTGTCTATGCCTTTTGCGTTACCTTCATATACACACAAGCATCTTAGCAATTGTTCAAATCGTCTTCCTGACATACTATATGTAAATATAGGATGGTAGTACAACGGATCGCTAAACGTAAACAGCTTTCGGATGTTGGGCGTTTCTACTTGCGACTGCAAAATACATAAACCAAGAAAACGCTTCATTTCCTCTACTGTAGTTGGTTTAAAACTTTTTTTGCCACTTCCTCTAGTATGTGGTCTATTTACATTGCATAATGCAGTACCATACAAATTCGTTCGCTCTACAAGTTGCTCAATGACTGACTCGGGAAAAAAATAATAAAATATATCTAATGCTGATGTATTTGAATTAATAAGAAATTGAGGCCCAACAGAATTTTCATTAAACTCAAATTGTTTAATGTTTGCCATTCTTCATCTAACATTTCTGGTGATCTAGAAAGATGACGATCATCTCAAGGTTCATCTAAAGTTAAAAATGTTGTAGAACGTTTGGGGTGATTGTAAGGATTTGCCTCCGATTGTTGATGATTGTCAGTCATTTCTAAATCTGGTATTTGCGTTGCACTAGGCTGATTTTGTACTGTTTCAGGATTATTGCGAGTCTCAGGAGAACTTTCATTGACATTATCTAACCAGTCAATATCTTGCAAAAGCGTAACGGATTCGACTGATCTGGGTCGACTAGTATCACACTTTCCTTTCGGGTTGATACCCCCATTTTGTTACACATTGTAGAAATGGGATTTATATGAAATGTAATACCGGCGTATTAGTTAAACTAGTTAAGAGAGGGCACATTATAAATGACTGTAATTTTTTTTCAAATATATGTTGTGGTCCGATAAACGAAGCCTTAATTCATATACTACTGAACTCATGTTCAGCATTAGGGTAAGTCATTATTTACGTACATTATCTAAATAAATACGATAAGCAGGCTCTTGCAAAACGAGACTCTACCAAGTAAAATAATTATGGTAACGTAGGTGTTGTTTCGACAAGGAAACATCGAGTGCTTAGCGGATGAATAATTATGATGTATCTACATGGTAAGAAGAGAGACAAATGTGCAAACTTGTGAAATATTGTTCCGATGATAAATGGAGAGGCTCAAGAGTTATTAGACCGTAACATGTAAAGTAAAAAGGGCCACTTACATCACACGATAGCAGTGGCGTGCACAAAAATATTTTTGACATGGTAGGCACTAATCTCACTAAAAAAACATATTTTCGCTAGCATCCGATATTATAGTATTAGCGTGGCTCATGGTAAACAAATTCTATGAGAGTACTATGAGTCTCTATGAAATGCACGCTACTGCACGATAGTAAGATGACTGAAGGAATTTTATCCATTGTAATAATGTTTCCTCAGTTCCTCACTTTTCTTTCTTTCATTTTAGCGTGTTTTCGATACGCATAATTGTTGCTTCAAAGTACTCCATGGTATGCAAACCTAATATTTTTAACCGACTTCAAAAAAGGAGGAGGAGGAGGATCAATTTGACTGTATGTTTTTTTTTGCACGTATAATGGATCATATACATTAATTCATGACGGAAAAAATTTTAACTATTCGCAAACTTTTTGAATATTTCAAAACAATTTGATACATTTTTAAAATATAAATAAAATTCTTTGTTTCAATACGCTATTACTAATATTTCACAAATTGGAAAAATGTAAAAAGTTTTCATCAATTCTGTAACGTGGGAAAAGATGTGTTCAGTAGTTTTCACAAAAAAAAAGTGATGATCTGGTGCCTCAATTCCAAAAATAAATATAAGCTTTTTACAAATACTGCATTTGCTTGGTAAAAAAAAAATGTGTACTAAAAAAATACAATTACCCCGTACAAAACATTACTATGTAACAATCAGAAATTCTTGTTTCTGAATAAATACTTGGTTTTTTTGATCGATCCACTTGGGAGTAAGTGGATCGATCGATCGTTTTTTTGATCGATCCACTTACTCCCATTAGCTCAAAAAACATAAATCAATACGATATTCATATCGTACTATGTAAACTTCCTGTATTTTGTGTTACACATGACGACTGACATGTTCTCAGTAACAAACAAAGCTTGTGATTCACTCCTCGTTCCATGACAAATGGTTGAAGGGTTTGTAATAATGAGAGAAGGATCAATATGGAATTTTTATTGCCATTGTCATTCAAGATAAAAGGATTGGTAGCTGATGAGTCCAATATATAGAAAAATATTTTATTTTCATGTGCGTAAGTGGCCGATACTGGTGTTAGATTTTTCAAACTGCCTAAAGGCATTTGACTTCGTGGCGTAGTGGTCACCAAGTTAGTCCGTACCCAGAGGTCCCGGGTTCGATCCCCGGTCAGGGCAAGTTGGAAAATGGCCTTTTTCAAATTGTCCTGGTTCTTGGATGTTTAACTATATGTATATTTGTACTGTTGTTGTGTTATTCATTAGGCTGGACCACTATTAATAAAGGGAAGATTTAAACAGAATCACCGCGCTGGAAAAACGGGATATACCAAAATTGTTTTGACTATGAATCACCGCACCGAATCACTGACAGCTATGACGCGAATCATTCATTCGTTCCATGTTAGTATATTATTATACCGTGCATGTTATATTCTTCGTTTAAGGCCATTTGTGTTCGACCGCCAGCGAGAACAATCGCATATTTTGTTTAAGGCCAAAGGAATACACTATTGGTACTATTTCAACTTGGTTTTGAATTCGATGCGATACTATAAAGTTAGTAAGAAGTTTTCAGGTACGGCTTACATGATAGTAAAAAGTCTTTACACATAGGACGCTGTTGCTACTCTGTTCCCTATACCTCCCTTTGTCACCTCTAACGACACCCATTGGAGAGGAAAGGACTCAGGGAAAGGACTAATGACAAATTGTATTCTAGTCTACCGTCACCACACGAAAAAACTTTCAAACAGTTTTTTTATTGCAATAAATAAAATACAATATAATATGCTATCTTAAATCGAACAGAAACAGTAGTACAACATTTGTTTATTATAAGTACCTATGTAATATTCAGGAGGGGAAATTTGTTAAGGTAAAAATATTACTTTCTTTATTTTGTAAGAGGTGTCAATTTAATTAAAAAAGCCTGGGACCCTCAAACGTTACAAAGGAAACAATATAAATGAAGGAGCCACGAAACAAAACCCTTTACTCGATTTAAATTTCTTCACGGTGTAAAGATGAATTTACCTAACCCTTCCGAATTTACCTAAGCGTATTCAAATTAAAAAGCTTGATTGGACAGAGGTTCCTTTGAAAATTTTACTTGTTTTCATATAATTGGGAAAGGAAATGGATCGACATTAATTCATGAATAATTCATACATGAAAGAAATCTATTTTGTATTTGTAGCTTTTTTTACGGACAAATTCTTCTTCTTTCGTAATAGTAATGTAAAATCACACTGATTGAGCTAGTCCCAAAGTAAGTTCGAGACTTGTGTTATGGGATACTAAGTCAACGATTTTATTTTTTATAATAAATGCATAATTAGAGGTAGATAAACATCCAAGACCCAGGTCAATCTGAAAAAGATTTTTTCCATCTTGGTCTAACCGGGGATCAAACCCGGGACAGTGTGACTGCCTGGCATGATGGTCTCTAAGCCAAAGAGCTCGTCAAGTCGTCGTTATTTCAAAGGAAAATAAATAGATTTTGAATCGTTCAAATTATATATCTAATAATTTAAATAATAGGTATGAACAACAAAAAATGAAATCAACTATCCAATCAGATTTTGGGGACTTTACCAAACCCTTTTTATATGCGACATTTCAATGAAAATCGCAGGAATATCCCAAAAATTCACCACAAACCTTCAGGAAATAAGCTTCAAATTCAAATATACCGTTATCAGCCGTCGGAAATGCAGTCGTTTATCGCCAGAAAAATGCTATGTGCCTTGAACTTCTTATTTCAATCGAGTTACTCGTATTCACAACCAGGCGAGCTGCACAATTCACGACTCTGAATTTATGGCTGGAAGTTATTTTAGCTGCGATGTTGCCAGTTAGGGGAGTGCACACAGCTTGACTTATTCAATCTACACATGGTCGTTGGTCAAAGAAATGTAACGATAAAGTCTATTGACAGTTTTGCTTGCAGTAGAGTTGATGAAGATTTCTTTTTAGCTGTAAGGAACTTGAATTTTGAATATTAGTGAAATTTATTTTTAGAATAAAAGATACATTAACATTAGGAAATGTTGACCACTCTTTTTGTCCCAACTCGAACTCGCAGACAAGCCGTAGCTGAAAATCTGTGTTTTGGTCTCTGGGTAGCACTAGCATTATGACTTGTTTTTTTTCGTCTTCTATATAAGTATTTTTAACCGAATTCCAAAAGGAGAGGAGGTTATTAATTCGTAGCGATCTTTTATGTTTCTTTTGATGTATGTTCACCGATTTAATCGAAAACACCTGAACCAATTTGGTATATTCTTTTTTTTTGTTTGAAAGGATATACTTGTCAGGTGGTTCCATTGAAATTTTATCAAAATCGGTTGTGTAGTTTAGGGCTGAAGTCGGTTTTTAGTTTTGAAAAATTATTTGTGTAAGTTGGCAACAAAGTTGGCAAATAGGTATACCTACCTATATATATCTCGTTGGTGACGCCTGATGGTGGACTCACCATCAGACGTTTAGCCTATAGCCGTATAAAGTAATATAATTATGAAAGAATACCAAGATTGCCATGCGCGCTTTGCAGATCCTGAAGAAATCTTTTCTCACCTTTTTCGGAAAATTCCGTAGGTTAACCTTTTTCTCAAAAACCGTCAGATAGGTTAGTGCATGTGGTATATAAGTATATATTATATGTAGTTTATTTTGGTACAATTCTTAATATTTACATGTAGTTTATTGTAGTTTAGATACCACGGGGTTAGTTGAGTAGTAGATAATGTCTTGGCTTTAAGTCCACCATTACATTACTTAATTTACGAGCAACCTAATTACTTATTTTTTTTTAGTTTATATTTTAAATATTTGATATGTATATATATATATATATATATATATTTTAGGTATATAGTATGTATATTTATGTATACTTATATGTAAGTTTATTCTTAGTTGTATTCATGTAGTTTACATCTATATATTATTTTTACAGTATTATTGTGTAATTTTATATTGTACTGTTCCACTTCTGCCCCAAACGCATAGTAAGTAAACATTCCTCTCAATTACTGGCCGGTTGACTGGAAGAGATCCCTATAAGGGATAAGTCCGCTGTTGTATGTTTACTTTTCTGATTTGTAACTGTGTTCTTTCTTATGTACAATAAAGCTTTATAAACAAACAAAACAAACAAAAAAACATTTATATTTATGTATAAAGTTATATAAATATAACAAAACCGCACTTACAGTTTGGGAACCTTTTATTTCACGTATGTTCACAGATGCATATTGTTTTAAAGGTGGGTATATTTTTCTTTCTTTTCTTACCATTTCCCGGTACAGAGTGAATTTACTCTTATCTTATTCATTTAGCAAAACTTCAGCAAAAAAAAATTGTACGAAGACTGATGTGCACTCGGATTTAGGAATTCGCAAACACGTGAATTGGAACGGGCAAAGCTGCTAAAATGCTCACTATGCTAAAACTGTTCGGTAAGCCTATTTGACTATTTAGATGTTAAATTGCAGACTGTGTTCAATGATGAAATTAATAAGTAATATTGCAATCTGATTAGAGGGGCAATGAGAGTACTAAATATTCG
Organism: Acrobasis suavella; assembly: GCA_943193695.1. Taxonomy (NCBI): domain Eukaryota; kingdom Metazoa; phylum Arthropoda; class Insecta; order Lepidoptera; family Pyralidae; genus Acrobasis; species Acrobasis suavella. The sequence goes on from OW971939.1 coordinate 10,069,430, forward strand.
AATTCAAAGAGAAATTTAGTATTTGGAGAAGGGCATTGACCGAATGGTGGTTTAGAACGGTTGAAAGAAGCGTTGGAATTTCCGCGGTCCGACATTCCTAGTCAAAGTAGCTTTATTGCACCTTGATGACATCAGTAAAGGGCAGAGATGCAAAATTGACGAAAGAAGGGTAGAGATTCTACTAGACACTATAAAGTGCTCATAGGTGGAAGTAGTTTCAGTATCTTCTAGAAAGAGTTAAATGTAACAATAAAAAGTTGTAAGTTTCCCGGCGATAAATGTCAGATTCTAAAAATGTCAGATGAGGATTCAATGAACGACAGATTCTATGAATGCCAGATTCTATGAATACCAGATTCTATCAATGCAAGATTCCATAAATGTTAGATTTTTTTATATTGACTATTTAATACCTTACGAGTACCTATGTATATAACCTTTTTAGTTTGTTAGGTTTTTAATGAAAATATTTAGAATTTAAATTGTTACTTCAAAATAAAACTGACAATGGTGAATACATCTCTTCTTATTATTTATATTTTATAACACGTTATCAGCACGAGAAAGCTCTGATATTTACAGGAATTGTTGTAGTTTTATTTGGAGTCGATGATATATTGTGAGAATTCAATACAAAAGTGAAAATCACGAAATATTAGTGTTCGGGACTAAACAAAAGAGACTCGAGATGTCATCAGGATCAGGAGATCAGAGAACTGGATCTAGATCTAGTCTACATTCACTGGCGGGGATTACGCCGTAAAAAGGTAGAGATGGGTATGCCGTTTGGAAATTTAGAATGAGCATGTATTTAAAACATGAAAATTTGTGGAACTGCATACAAGGATATCCAGATGATGACAGTACTCCTAGAAATGTTAAAGAAAGAGAAGATGAGATCACTTTGGCTAAAATATGTCTGACCTTGGACGGTCCAGCTATTACAAACGTCAGGAGTTGTAAGAGTGATAAAGAAGCATGGAGTGCTTTAGCCGCTGCTTATGAGGATAAATCTATGGTAGATTAGCGCTCGAACGGAATTTGTACAGGTACAATTTAACAGATTTTAGTTGTATAGAATTGTACATAAATGCCGTGATGGCAATTGCTCAGGATTTGGCAGACATTGGTAAAGACATTGAGGATACATCTTTAGCAGCGATTTTATTAGAAGGATTGACAGCCAGATATGACCCACTAGTCATGGTACTAGAAAACTCTACAGTTCAGATTACGAGTGAACTTGTTAAAGCGAAATTACTAACAAAATTTTCAAGAATATCCGTAACTGAGGAAAGCGTACCTGATGCAGTATTAAAAGTACAGTGCAAGAAAAGTAAAAAGAAAAAGGAGATAATTTGCTTCAGTTGCAAAAAGCCTGGACATAAGAAACCAGACTATCCACTTTTGAATAAAAAATGCTCAGTTGAAAAAAAAGGAAAGTCATCAAATTTACTTTGTGCACTAAACGCAGCGGACAAGATCAGTAACGAAAAATGGTTTGTAGATTCTGGAGCTAGTGCACATATGTCTGGTAGATCTGATTGGATGGAAAATATTAGAGATTTTCCAATTACTGAGGTAACCATTGCAAATGGAGAGACTTTATTAAGTGCCGGAGTAGGTAATGTTCCTATTATTAGTAACTTTAACTCAAAACGTGGTAAAGAAGTAAAGAACATATCAAATGTAGTATTGGTTCCTAACTTAAATACTTGTTTGGTATCTGTTAAGAAAGCAGTTAAAAGCGGATTTACTGTTCTTTTTGATAAAAAAGGTTGTAGTTTTTTGATGCTCTTACTTTTTCTTATACAGGTGATGCTGTTTTGCACGGGTCCTCTTGGGGTGGATTGTTCTCTCTGGATTGTACTGCAAGTCTACCTAAAAAAATATCAGCGTTCGAAATACAGTGTGATGTATCGAGCTTGCGTTTATGGCATAAACGACTTGGTCATCTATGCCGTGTAGGACTAGATACACTTAGCAAAAGTAATGTTGGCATAGAGTATAAGAATATTGATAAAGAGCCCTGCATAGCGTGTATAGAAGTTAAATAAGCTAGAAAACCTTTCAAACCAATAAAGTAAATCTAAGTTACAGCAAAATCTAAGTTACAGTTAATTTTCTCTGACCTCATGGGTCCCTTACAGGTAGAATCATTTCAGGGTAATAGGTATACTCTAACGTTTATAGATGATTTTACACGTATGGTTTTTATTTATTTTATCTCATCATAAAGTGAGGTTAAAAATAAATTTTGTACGTTTAAAGCCATGGTAGGACGTGAGACAGGTTTGAAAAGCAAAACTTTGAGGACCAATACGAGTAACGGTACTGAGTACGTTAATAAAGAATTTTCAGAGTACTTAGAAAAGGAACGAGTGAAATTTGAAACGACGGTAATTTTCAGTCCTCAGTAAGTGAAAGAACGAACCGGTCTATTGTCGAAAAGGCACGTTGTATGCTTTCGGATAGTTCCCTATCTAAAAGTTTTTGGCAAGATGCTATACAGGCTGCGATATATTTGAAGAACAGATGTCCGCATATAAAGTTGGATGGCAGAACGCCTTTTAAGGCTTGGTACGGTAAAAAACTTGATTTAACTCACTTGAAAGTATTTGGTTGCCTTGCAATGGTAAAAGTTCCAGATTGCTATAGAAAGAAGTTAGATCCAAAGGCACAAGAACGAATTTTCGTTGGGTACTCAGAAGATCCACGAAGTTATTATTTTCGTAAACCAAGTTGTCCTAGAAGGTTAGTGAAAGCTAGAGACGTAGTTTTCTTTGAGAATACCTTCTCAGACTTAAAAGTAATCCCATCTTTTGACATCGTTTGATACATCTAAAAGTCAACCTCGGCAAGATTTGTCAGAAGAAAATACTGTTGATGTTGTGGCTGAATCATCTACTTCTCGACAGGAGCCCGAAGTGGAACCACAAGTGGATTTAGATCAGGTACAGGATCAAATACTACAGATTTTCTTACAACCGATGACATTTCTGACGAAGCTGATTCAGGTAATCAGACAGTAGTTATACCTGAAGAACGATATCCACTCAGAAATCGACTTTCCAAGCGTCTTGATGCTAATATTGTCAGTCAAACGGGTGACATTGATGAGCCCCAGAGCTTCAAGGAGGCTATGGAGTCTGGTGATAGTTTTCAGTGGCAGTCAGCAATGAAGGCTGAATATGATTCGCTGCTGAAAAACAACACTTGGACGCTAGTGGAAAAACCAAGTAAAGAGTTGTATGTACTTTGTAAATGGGTGTACAAGATTAAAAGCGATGCTAATGGAATAATAGTCAAGTATAAAGCAAAACTAGTTGCAAAAGGCTTTGATCGAGTTTGCGGTGTTGACTACAACGAAACCTTTTCACCAGTAGTTCGGAATTCATCTTTGCATACCCTTATAGCATTGGTGGCAGAAATGGATTTGAAGATGCAACATTTAGACGTGGATACTGCATTTCTGAATGGTGATTTGGAAGAGGAAGTCTACATGCAGCAATCTGAAGGATTTTCCGAGCAAGGGGCAGAAGGGAAAGTGTGTCTGCTTAGAAAATCTATTTATGATTTGAAACAGGCGGCTCGAGCCTGGAATCTAAGCGCACGGCAGTGCGCAGGCCAAGTTCCAGCAACAGGCCGCGCGCATGCCATGCACTATTTACACGAACCGTTTCGACCCACTTTTGATCCCCCTGTAAGTCAGTGCCTATTGCAAGTACAGAGATAAAATTAAAGCAGTATGTCAAATTTCATAGACATAGCTTTAGTAGATCCTGAAATATAACCCTGTGAATATAGCTAATTTATGCACTGACTGACTGACTGACTGACTCACTGGCCGGTATCCAAAACCTCTAGGCCACTTCCAATTGTCCTAGCATTATGTTTGGCACGCAGGTCATGTTTTATATGTAGATTAACAAAAAATTAAGAAATTTGATAAATCGGTCAAGCTTGAGTTGGGTCAATCGAATATCATATTTTTAATAAAAAATGAGGAGGGGGGGGAGAAGGAGAGGGGGGAGGGAGTATAAAATATTCTCGTGTATACACAATGTACAATGTATAGCTTATTATTAGATTATTAAATACTGATTACCTAAAAAATCAGGCTTCTATTGTTATAAATGAATTTCGATAGATGGCGCTAGCGGTATAATTGAAACGCGATATTTTGTTTTTCGTCTGCAGTATATATGAAAAGTTGATAAGAAATCGATGATGGGCGTTTCTTAATATACTTACGACGTTGTGTATTAAGAAAAGTTTAGATGCATTTAAAAAAATATCTAAAATAATAATACTTCTAAATTTGAACTTGGCAGGTTAATTTAATTATATAAAAAGGTTTATTTAATTAAATAAATAATAAATTTAATTGTAAAATTAATCAAGTGTTACGTACAGCACGAAAACCTGCCAAGTTCAAATTTAGAAGTATTATAATTTTAGATATTTTTTAAAATGCATCTAAACTTGGCATTGGATTAGATTTCAACCCTTTTTTAGGCGAACAATTAGCCGATAGGAACTTGGCCCCCTTTTTAACAGGTATGTTTTTGGTGGGATATAAAATACATCAAACTTTATCTTCAATAGGCTTTATGCAAACCTCTTAAGAATTTTATATTTATTTAACAAAAGGTTGGTAGCGAAACAATTATTCTCGCTATCTATGTTGATGACATAATAATTTTCTATAAAGAAAAAAAGTCATTTGATAATGTCAAAAGTGACTTGATGAAATATTTTTCACTGAAAGATTTAGGAATTTTATCTTTTTGTTTAGGATTGGATATATGTAGATCAGAAAACGGAAAAATATTTATAAGTCAGAAGACATTTATTCAAAATGTTTTAGAGCGTTTTGGTCTGAGTGAGAGCAAAACGGTGTCAACACCTTTGGAAAATAATAAACTCGAAAAGAGTAAAGGTAAAGAATCCTATTATCCTTATAAAATTTAATAGGATGTCTTATGTATTAAGCAGTCAATACTAGACCGGATATAGCATATGCGACTAGCTATTTAAGCCAGTTTATGATAAATCTCACTGGTTAGGTGCCAAAAGAGTATTACAATACTTGAAAGGTACAATAGACTTATGTATATGTTACAGAAAAACAAACCAGTACGTATATGGTTTAACGGACGCCGATTGGGCAAATTGTGTATATGACAGGCGGTCATATACAGGATATTACTTCACGATTGCAGGCGGGCCAGTAAATTGGGAGTGTAAAAAGCAGTCAACAGTTGCACTATTATCGACTGAAGCTGAATATATGGCTTTATCTAGTGCTGCGAAGGAACCAATATTTTTGCGCAGGTTAGTAAGTGACATAGATGGAAGGTTCGATACAGTCACACTTTATACCGTTAACCAAAGTGCACAAAAAATCGCGCTTATCCCGTCCACCACAATAGAACTAAACATATAGATACAAAATTTCATTTCATTCGTGAAAAGATATCTGAGGGTATAATCGATGTTAAGTTTTTACCCACAGAACACATCAGTTCTGATGTTTTAACTAAACCTTTAAGATGTATGTTATATGTAAGATGTGTAAAATTTATAGGGTTAATAAAAATATAGTAGATTTTTCTACTAATTCCTATTTGTCATATACTTATCAGTTATTTTGTATCGTTTATATGTATTTTATGTTTTAAATTGTTATGTTTGGTTCGATTCTTTTTCATTAAGGGGGAGTGTTGTAAAAACTTTTTAGTTTGTAAGGTTTTTAATGAAAAGATTCAGAATTTAAAATGTTACTTCAAAATAAAACTGACAATGGTGAATACATCTCTTCTTATTATTTATATTTTATAACAATATAAACTTCGTAAATTTCTCAAGATTACTAAAAAAAATTGTGAGTTATAGCTAACTCGAACAAGTTTTCTTTTTAAATGATTAATTAAAATATGACTATATCTTTGTAAGTGTGTGTCTTTCTCTCTTATTTATTTCCTTATAATTTTGCCAAAATTGACACCTTATCGAATGCCTAACAGAATACCTACATGAGTTCTTTTCAATAGCTTACAATTTTTTTAGTAATTTTTAGAAATTTACGAATTTTATAGACGTAGGTACTCGTAAGGTATTATATAGTGGATTCGGCGATAAATGTCAGATTCTAAAACTGTCAGACGAGTTTAAAATGCCAGATTCTATGAATGCCAGATTCTACAAATGTCAGATTCTATAAATGCCAGATTCCATAAATGTCAGATTTTTGTTATATTGACTATATAATACCTTTCGAGTACCTATGTATATAAAATTCGTAAATTTCTAAAGATTACTAAAAGTATAAGTAATGTAGAAAATACATTAACACACATACGAGTGACTTTTCCTTTCAATAGCGTTCTGCGTAGGTATAAGTATGTACTTACTTACCATCGGCATTGCATTTGGAATACTTTATATTCATACATACATATTTTTACGCCTGTTTCTCATGGGGGTAGGTAGAGACTAAAGATTTCCACTTGCTACGATCCTTGTAAACCTCTTTTGCTTCGTCAATACTCACTTTTGCAGATGTGGATGCGAGAACCGGACCGGGTCAACTACGACGAACATTCTGCGACCAAATTGCAGATGTTCTCAAAAAAGGTGAAGTCAGGAGTACCTATAACCGGAGAGCATGTATGAAAAGAGTAATGAATGTTAACGAAGCAAAAGAGGTTTGCAAGGATCGTAGCAAGTGGAAATATACTTTAGGTTTTGCATAATAGGGTGGCTCAGCCACGTGTGTAGATTATACTCATGTATCATTATGTCCCGTGTGCTCGTTTGCACATGAACGTTTTTGTCACTGCCAAAAAGAGGGTTGCTTTTGTAACTTGGAAATATATTTTTAGTACGTAAACAGCGAAGATATTTTATGACGTATTTTGAAAATGTTGATAATTTGAAACAACTAATATTATTAAGTTTCTTTTGTTAAAAACAGTTGTTATCTACTATCAAGAAAACCTAAAAAAAAACTAGTTTTTAATTTTTTTTTATCATATTGATAAGTACTTAAGTATAATTTTTAGGTAGGTAGTTATACTTTATTACACACATTTTCTTTCCATTATAAATATTTTTCTGTATACATTTTTTTACAATGCGTAGGTAATATGTTATTATCGTTATCATCCCTCCAAGTACTCTTTATGTTTGTATGACTGCCGAAAAGAAGGTTATTTGTATACAAGCATAATAAAATCCTTATGATTACGTTATAATATTATAACCGTATTCAAGATTTTTATCAAGGTCATTAAAATTAAAACTTATGTGTAGTGAGATGCTTTGGAAATTCTGTTTAGTACCTTTTTTTATAAATTTAAATGTGTGTTAGCTAACAAATATTGTTGCAATGTCACAGAAAAGCCACTGAACAGCTTTCAATAAATTTACCGGTCATGTAATATATACCTACAGGTGGGTAAGTATGATATGTTATCACAGAGTTATTGCAAGTTTTTAAAGAGTGCAACCCTCACTAGTACTTATTCTGTGCCTCAGCTCAACCCCGAAAGCCGTGGTAGGTATTGAATTTACATATAAAAGTGACTAAATGAAATATGTGAAAACTATGGTTGAGTCTTTCGTACATTCTTTCGAAGAAGGCCTACTCAAAACTTTGCATAAAATTAAAACATTGAAGTTTAATTACCACAATATTAGTGAAATTTTTTTTGTTAGGTTACGAGTAGGTTAAGAGTTGGTGGACGTCACAAAAAAAATCTAAGAAAATGCTTCTAATGAATATTATTATGAAAATATTTTTTTATATTTCGAGCCATCAAAATTACCGAGCTTCGAGTTCCTTTAATAAGTATCATAAATATATATCTACAATCTACCTATCGAAACATTGTTCCTTCTTCAAATACGTGACAGCCGTACATTTACCCCCTGTGTTAAATCGTATTAGAGCAAGAGCCCATGAGGGCCAGACCTTCCTATCGTCCGTAAGTATGAAAGTTCTTCCATGTGTGTCCCCAACACAGGTAAGAATGATCCCCATCCATGAAACCTGGATCGTGGTTCCTTTAGCAGGTAACAGGTAACAAAGGTGTAGAAAATCTTATCTCCAATTTATTAAGTTACCAAGCTCAATTTTTTTGTATTTTATTCGTAACAACATTAAAACTCACGATGCTCATTGCCAGACATATAGTATAGTTACAACCCTCCGCCGAACACCCCTAAACTATAATTCTCTGTAATTATACTTACCTTATATTAGGAAAGCTGAATTTTATAAATGTTATTCGGAGAGTTATTAAACTGAGTTTTCTCAGTAGTCAGACAGTTTTTTGGGTTCTTTAATCATGCCAGACGCATTAAAAGTGTCTAATAGTTGTGAGAGTGGAGCATGCAACAACTGGTGCGAGTGAGACAGAGCGCTCGGTTCAGTGCGATCTTTTACTGCGCATCAGCTGTCAGAATGTATATGCTCATAGCAAACGTTGCGTTTAGACCTGTGTCAATCGCGATTGATCAAATCGTTTTGCTTCGATCGCAACCTTTATACGATTAATCGAATCACGGATCTTTGAAAGATTTGATAATTTGACCCGATTACAAAGTATATCAAATTGCACCTTATTGTCATATAGTTACAGTAATAATTTGCTTGCTTACTAAATGATCGAGTTTTTTACGTAAAGTGAATGAGACGTAACAAAAAAAACGTGACAGAGATTCACATTCGTTCGCTTGCACTCACTCTCGTGTGCTCGTGAGTAAAATAAACCGGTTTGTTTGGGTCGTGATCGTGACCGTGATCTGCCGAATTTTATTTTTTCAAAATAGGTTGTATCGGTGACCTATGCCTATGACCATGCGTGAACATAAGTTGTTCAGCAATAATAACCTGCATAGCAGATCATTTGGATCATATCATAGTTCATTTGTACGACCGACAAAATGACGTGTCGGTTGTACAAATAATAAATAATAATAATAAATATATAGGGACAAATAACACTGATTGAGCTAGCACCAAGGTAAGTTCGAGACTTGTGTTATGGGATACTAACTCAACGATACTATATTTTATAACAAATACATACATATATAGATAAACATTTAAGACCCAGGATAATTTGAAAAAGGCCATTTTCCAACTTGCCCTGACCGGGGATCGAACCTGGGACTTCTGGGTGGCGGACTAGCAAGGTGACCACTACGCCACGGGGGTCGTCAAATGGAACTGTGACTCTGTGACCCAAATGATCGAGAAGATCGAGTCATTTTAACCCGATCACTATACAAATGGGTCACGATCGACCCGGGTTACGATAAATGATCGATTGGCACAGGTCTAGTTGTGTTGATTATTTTAATACTTTATAAAATAAATGTGATTTAATAATAATAAAGTTTAATCATGAGTTACAAAGACTCAAATTCAGTTTGTTTTGTCTGTGAGAAAAGTGGTGATGATTTAATAATATTTTCCGTGGAAACTTTGAAAAATGTCAGACTATTTTAAAATTAAGAAAAATACACAACCTCTGATATTTTATAATTTTTTTACTGATTATAGATTAAAAAAACTATGATTCAGACTGTAATAATTTTATTTCAATTTCGCATAGAATTAATAATTTTATTTCAATAATTAAATTTCTTGATAAATTTTTAAAAACAATTACTAAACGATTTGGGATAAGCGATAGTATATGTTTAGCAAAAGATTGCAATGAACTGAGCGCTCTGTCTCACTCGCACCAGTTGTTGCATATGAGACACTTTTAATGCGTCTAGCAGGATTATAAAACCCAAAAAACTGTCTGGCTACTGATAAAACTCAGTTTAATAATGCTCTGAATAACATTTATAAAATTCAGCTTTCCTAATATAAGGTAAGTATAATTACAGAGAATTATAGTTTAGGGGTGTCCGGCGGAGGGTTGTAACTATACTATATGTCTGGCAATGAGCATCGTGAGTTTTAATGCTGTTACGAATAAAATACAAAAAAAAATGAGCTTGGTAACTTAATAAATTGGAGATAAGATTTTAAACACCTTTGTTACCTGTTACTTGCCAAAGGAACCACGATCCAGGTTTCATGAGTGGGGATCATTCTTAACTGTGTTAGGGACACACATGGAAGAACTTTCATACTTACGGACAATAGGAAGGTCTGGCCCTCATGGGCTCTTAGACTATATCTACGTAGGTAACAATCACGCCTCGTTTCGTTCAATTAAGGCTCAATTCGCGTCAAACAATGTGAAATGATTCCGACATTGCTGCGTGTAGCACTCTTATCGCTATACGCTCCAGGGCTTTTTCAATTATTTTATACTTAATTCTATGCGAAATTGAAAAAATTTGATGACGATAAAAGGAGCTTTATTTATATTTCAAAGAATATATATGTTACGGCTTCAAGCCGAAATGCAGCTACGCCTAGGTTTACCCAGCTAGAACTAGGTGCACCTGGTGACAGATGGTTACACTAAGGTGTATCCTGCTTATCTTCGGCTAGAACTAGGTTTAGCCTTAATCATTTCGGCTAGAACTAGTTGCAGCCGGTCATAGGTGGTTAAACATAGGTGTATCCTATTTATATTAAGTTAGAATTATGTTTTTAGTTTCGCTAAGCATTTTTTTTTAGGTAGGTAGTCTTGTATTGCATTTCCCAATCAACTAGAATTTGTGCCCTTGGGTAGACAAAACATCTTTTGAATGGCGATCCGCATCAAGATTTTTAATGTATACGATTATTTATATTCAATAGCTATGCCCATGAGTTTCGCTCCCCGTAAGAATTCGGAAATAAAAACTCAGACTATATCCATGCCAAATTTCATCTAAATAGGGTCAGAGGTTGAAGTGTGAAGTGGAAACAAATATACAAACTTGAATATTACAAACAAAACAAACTCACTTTTGTATTTAAAATACTAGTTAGGATTAAGATTTATTTACTGATTTACTGAAATTTACTAAAATTAAATTGTGTAACGAAATTAAAGATATCAACGTCACTTCAACATCTTGGTCTTTTATTTTATCACCTAAGTTTAACCACCTACGACCGTGCGGCTGCACCTAGTTCTAGCCGAAATTCGAAAGGCTAAATCTTGTTTTAGCTGACGATAAGCAGGACACATCTAAGTGTAACCATCTGAGACTGGCTGCACCCGGTTCTAGTCGGCTAAATCTAGGCGTAGCCGCATTTCGGCTTTTAAACGTAACATATATACTTCTGATGATGCCCGCAAGACTTTCAGTGGCAATGAAACACATGCTCTGAGCAGAAATCTACAATTCAAATTGTAATAGAACTTTGTTTTTATAAATTTCTCAAGTTTGTCATTGAGCACAGGCAATTTAAAAACCACAATAGTTCAAAGCGTGTGAAATTTGAGTTTTTTATGTTAAGTTAAATTTGGAGTTGAATTGCTCAAATAACTACAATAATAAACACTGAAACGCTGCTTCGAATTTTATGGAAAAGAGCCAGTTGGTAGTGCAACATTTTTATTTCAACGTGAAATGCCAGACAGCCGCCGGACGCGACATTTGCACGTGTTCATCCGCGACATAATCGGGATGCATATATGATATTTCACGGTTTTTTGAACATTTCCGATGTAGAGTGCACAGATTTATTTTATTTTAAACATTTATTTATTGCAAAATTTGTTATGTTCTGTTTTTAACTAGCGTTTCTTAGTTTTAGGGTTCCGTTCCCAAGGGTAAAAATGGGACCAGGCTGTATATTATGAACTGTGATAGCTAGACAGTTCAAATTTTCATAGATAATGTATTTCTGTTGCCATTATTACAAAAAATACTAAAAACAGAATAAAATAAATATTTAAGTGGGGCTCCCATACAAAAAAGGTGTTTTTTTTATAGATAATGGTACGGAAACCTTCGTACGCGAGTCCGACTCGCACTTGCCGGTTATTCTTCTTTACTGTCCCAAAGTAGAAAAAAAAAACAAAAAAATTGAGCGACGTTTTTTGTCGAATTGTGTTGTCCCTGCTACAAACCTTCTTTTTTTCTTTTCAAGCCTATATCAGTCTACTTACTGCCTTTACTCTCAATATTGAAAAGGAGTGGTTTTATTTCAGTCTGAAATATTAGACAGGCGAACGGACGCGACACTTGCAAATAACGTCGCAATGTGCACGTGTTCCTCCGCAACATAATGTGGTCGAATGAATATTAGATTAGACTGTAGGATGCACAGATTTGTTGCTGTGGCTAACGATTATTTCTGTCATCTTTTTAACAACTAACTTGTTAGCATATTTTTCAGATCTTTTTATTTAACTTTACTAGGCGGCTTGTTTCGCGGCTTGCGTTGCATTTTTATTTAAAAATGCAACGCAAGCCGCAAAAAAAATTTGCGATGTTTATGGACCTAGTGCAGTGTCTGTGAGAGAAGCACGAATTTGGTTTAAGCGTTTTCAATCCGGAAATTTTGATGTCAAAGATGCACGTCGCTCTGGTCGCCCTGTTACGGATAAAATGGATGCTATTTTTGAAAAAGTGGAGCAAGATCGGCATATCAGTAGTTACGACGTAGCTGAAGAACTGGGAATTGACCACAAAACAGTTTTGGTGCATTTGAAAAAAAATGGGTACATAAAAAAGCTCGATATTTGGGTACCTCACGAGCTCTCTGAAAGAAACCTAATGAACCGTGTACTCATTTGTGATTCTTTATTACGACGTAATGAGACCGAACTATTTTTGAAGAAATTGATAACTGGTGATAAAAAGTGGATCACGTATGACAAGAACGTGCGAAAAAGGTCATGGTCAAAGGCCGGTCAGGCTTCACAGACTGTGGCGAAACCCGGGTTAACTCGCAACAAGGTGATGCTGTGTGTGTGGTGGGATTGGAAGGGCATTATTCATTATGAGCTGTTACCACCAGGCAGGACCATCGATTCAGAACTCTACTGCGAACAACCGATAAGATTAAAGCAAGAAGTTGAGAGAAAGCGGCCGGAATTAATCAACAGAAGGGGTGTGGTTTTTCATCATGATAACGCTAGACTTAACCACTCAGCAAAAATTAAGAGAGTTTGGCTGGGAGGTGTTAATGCATCCGCCGTATAGTCCTGACCTGGAACCTTCAGATTTCCACCTGTTTCGGTCTCTTCAGAATTCTTTAGGCAGTGTCAGGTTAACATCACGAGAGGACTGCCAAAACTACTTGACGTAGTTTTTTAATCAGATGCCCCAAAATATCTATAGCAATGGGATCATGTCCCTACCTATAAGATGACAAAAAGTTATCAAACAAAATGGTACCTACATACTTTAGTTAAATGTAAATAAACTATATTAAAAAATGTTTTGAATTTTCATATACAATGCGAAAAGACTTTTTCCCCAACCTATTATTATTTACTTACCATTTCCATTTCAATAATAATAATAGTAAGTACCTAGACTTGGCTCACGATGTGGATTCGACGATCACTGTCCCCGTGGTTGTATCGGCGAACGGTCTTAGAGCGAAGAGCCTTGGCCAACACCTTAAGACTCTCTCGCTTGATAGCTGGGTCAAGGGTCAGATACAGAAGGCAGTACTCCTAGAAACGGCACGAATTGTTAGGAGGTTTCTTTCTCTACTGCACTAACCGCCGGTATTATAATATAATTTACATTTTACTTTCTATAGATATAATATAAATAACTTTGTCTAAACACAAAAATAAATGAAATGAATAATGTAAATAAATATTACCAATAAACAAACATTCAAAATAAACATGGTTATAATATATAATAAACTATACTGTACTACATATTTATATATTATTATTTATATTATTCGTGCAGTTTGAAGTTAACACAGTAAAATAAAGTAAGAAAATCGTAAAAGATTATTTTAAGCTTCAAAGCTAAAGCTTAAAAGCTTAATTGATGTTCTAGTTAAAAGCATTATAGCACAAAGCTGACTTACATTATATTTGTGCTACGTCATTTCAACTTAGTGCAAAAATATTCGGTTTTCTATCTGTCTAAAAACCTTTAACGAATTATTTTATCCTTTAGCTTTTGTTACCAGTCTAATAAAAAAGAATAATAAATATATACGGATCCTATATCTATTAAATTAATTTTGCCACCAAACAAATAATTTGAGCGTTTTTATTGCATGATACTATAAACGTACGAAACTAAAAAGACACTGCGCCAAAAAAAGTAAAGAGAATGCTTTACATTTCAGATGGAAACAAGTAGGTACCTTCTAATAATATCTTGGTAAATTTACAAGTACCTGCACACAATTTTTTATTTGCTATTTCCAAATGGTCCCCAAGGTGATCGTAAATTTTTATTATCAATTTACTTATTTTATCACCGGGAGATGATTTTAAGACCTATAAACTTTTCACTACCCTCCACTTCAATACTTAACACACACAATTATTATGTATAGGGTAAGTGAAACTTTACTTAATTTTCCAACACATATTTTTACCTAAAGTTTTTAACAATTCAATATAGTTTTCTGGCAAGCTATTTATAATCGTTATTATGCAAACATTTTTAAATATAATTCTCATAGCTAAGCATAATATTGAATCGTAGAGTCAAATAGGTATATCATCCTTGCCAAAATCTGGCTAAAATAAGAAAAAATACCAGCCTAGCTATAATTAAAGTTCTTAAATATTTATTTTACCATTCATATAATACACACTACGAGGTTATTCCCCAAAGTCATAAATTGAAATGGTTTATTTTACAGCAACAATTAAGCTTAATTTACTTGGCCTTAACATGAAGCCGTAAATTGATAAAACTTATCAGCGTTGTATAGAGCCGTGTTTCGAAGAATTAATTACAAACGCGAGGTAGAATTACAACCCTCGCCGATAACTAGTTCATTTAAACATTCACGCAGACGAACAACTTTGGAATAATTTCGTGTATGTAATTAATAATAAAATATGTTTTACATTATGTGTTGTGTTGAATTTAGAGATACTCATTACAAAACGTGTACATCCTTTCCTACCCGTTGTTTATGTCTTTTGGCTCCATTTCATTACATATATAAGGTACATCTATCTACATTACGGAGCTGGTGGATTAGGTGATATAATATATTCTATTGTAGCGCGGCCAATGGTCTTTTAGTTTGTTTGTAGAAAATTGAATCATTTAAAACAAAATGTCAATCATTACCCGCCCATAACAAGTTGTCTGTGATGAACTGAGAGCATTTAACCAAATAATAAGACGGTGGCAGTGAAAATTTGTTTAAGATTCATAATAGTTTAAACATACTCCGTCTTATTATAAAACCCAGACTAACTTTGTTACTATGTTTAAACCATTATTCGAACAAATCAAGTTGACATCTAGTAATATCACACTATCTCACCTGTCAATGTCAATTTCATTTTGAGCGGATAATGGTTTAAACCTAGTAACAAAGTTAGTCTGAGTTTTATAATAAGACGGACTGACACGAGTAGATATTTTTTGATAATGAAACTGGCCAAGTGCGACTTGAACTCGCGTGAAGAGGGTTTCGTACAATGACAAAATTTTTAAATTAATACAAAATATCACATTTGAAATCCTCATAGTAAGACGCGAGTTAACTATATTACTAATAGCGCTGTCTAGTGGTGTTTTAATGAACTATTTTCCGTAAAGTGAACGTTTTATATTAAGGGAAATCTTTTGAAATGAATCATTTCATAGGAAACGTGGACATCATTTAAAATTTTGTCTTGACCAGGCACTAGATAACCCTTTAAAGTATTTTATGAACTACTGTTTACAGTTTAAAGTGAAAACGTGAAGTTTTTCTACGCACATACCCAAAAGTGCCCGTTTTTCGCAAATATGCGTAAAAAGGTTTACGTTATTATTTTTAACAATAAACAGTTGTTTATAAAATAGGTTAAAGGGTTATCTAGGGCCTGGTCAAGACAAAATTTTAAATGATGTGTCCGTTTCCTTTAAAATGTGGGCAGCACTGGACCCCGGAAAATAAGGTAGCCCCTTAAGTTAATTTCCAACTTTATTTTAAATTGATAGATTCTTATAGGTTTTCCTGTATTCTACAAGCTATGAACTATATTTTGTATTTTTTATTTGTCAAAATTTTAGGCGCAGTATAGAGATCAGGAGAGGTAATGGTAAATTTTTGACTTCTTTCATGAATAAAATCAAAACTATTTATTTTACAATAATATAATAACAAGTCCTTTCATTTGTTATAGTGACACAGTAAGGTTTTCAAAACAATTTTTCTTTAATTTCCTAATTTGTCCACCGAAAATGACCCTTAAAATGATCCATGTAAAAAAAAATTTTGATTTTCACATCTTTGTTTGGGTCATAGGATTACACCATCCTACCAAATTTCACATAGCGGACACATGATTTAATTAACTGTGACAGACGGACGGACAGACAGACGCACGAGTGATCCTATAAGAGTTCCGTTTTATAATTTTTGTGCGGTACCCTAAAAAGCCTATTAAATCAGGTATTTGTTCTAAAAATCCTTAAACATGAGATTAACTGGATTACACCAAAATCAAACAATTCCTGACATTGTTATCCTGACAGACTGCATGACATTTTTCAAAAAGGTGTGAAAGATTATTTACATTTCTAAAGCACTCCAAGTATTTTTCATAAATCTTCAAGTAACGATACTGCCTACGATGTACTGTATTTTATCTGCCTATGAAAAAAACATGCCAGAAGTATCCCGTTTATATAGTGCGATATCTTTAAGAGTGGTTTTCACTAAAACTGCCTCATTCTATAAAAAAAGTATGATAACGGTAGGGTTTCGTTTTAATTTAGCTTCTTAAAACAATTTTTTAAAGAATAATTGCTTATTTAGCTTCTAAAATAAATAGATATATAGAGGCAAATAACACTGATTGAGCTAGCCCCAAACTAAGTTTGAGACTTGTGTTATGGGATTCTAACTTAACGATACTATATTTTAAAACAAATACAAATATAGATAACAACCAAGACCCAGGACCATTCGAAAAAGGCCATTGTCTAACTTGCCCTGCCGGGGATCGAACCTGGGACCTCTGGGTGGCGGACTAGCATGGTGACCACTACGCCACGGAGGTCCTCATTAGCTTATGTGCATCAAATGTTCAAGTAGGTATTAGTATTTTTTGTAAACTTATTGTAAAAAATTATTGAATATCAGGGGTTGAATCTGATGTTAAAGTTATAGCGGTATATTTTGATAGATCAATTACTATTCAATTCATCAATCAATTATAGAAAGATCAATTAATTAATCTAATTAGGAATTACAATGAAAGGTAAACCTTTCTTTGTAATTCTTAGTCTTGTGAGTAAACTCAAAAGACCTTAAATGATGTATTTATCGATATTTACGTAAGTATACGTGTATCTTGATTCTGAGTTTGTTACAAATTCCATATGATGTCTTGGCTAGGTGATATCAACTCTTAGCTCGTCTACCCCGAAATGGATAAATACGTGATACTTTAATTAATTTGTTAGCGATTAACCTGTAGACTAATTCAATTAGGGCAGATACGACGTAGCAGCGTATCTGTCTACAAGTTATTTTTAAGCCCTTTGTAAATTCAATTTACCGTAAGGGTCGTGATACGGCCCGTAGCTTTTCACTGTAATCAGGTATCGGAGATGATAAATTAATTAATTTCGTAAATCTCGATACGCTTTGGGCATGATACCGATAGCGTTACCTTTAGAGAAATCAATTTAAAATGAAACACGGTTTATTGAATTATTAGCAATTTAGATTTTTGACTTAATGAATAATTTTAATTTTATCAAATGTTTTTGATAAGTATCTTTACGTGTTCTTTTTAGGAAATCAACAATGTCGGAAAAAGGAATAACGGATACCAAAATAGTTTTTAGGAGGTTATTAATAAGGTATTAGGTTAAATTGAGGTATTTAATCACATTTTAGTAGTGTGTTTAGTAGTTAAATTACACTGTAGTAGTCTGGATAGCTGGAGTCCTACGTTAAATAAACATTTATCAATGTCAATCATAGAAAGAAAATTACACACAGTAAAAGAAATTCGAGGTCTAGGTCTGTGTCAGTTGTCACTAAACATACAAAAATAAACCATTAAAGAAATTAATATTCTCATTGAAATCTGTGTATTGTTCTTTAGAAATATTAAATTCACTAAAAAATATGTAGTTCACGTAGGTACCTGTCCGGCAATGTGGTTCTATTTACACATGTCACGTTTGTCTGGTATTTTCAAGTTGATATAAATTTATTGCTCTGACAAATACCTATTTTTCCTAAAGTTAAAAAGAATTATCAATACATATAATAAAACAGTAGGAACCGCGTGTCTGTACATTTGATAAAATTAACAAAAATGGGTGTGGGCAATAAAAAAAGAGTAACAGAACACAAAAAAGATTTTTTTATTTTTTGTCTGTCTGTCTGTCTGTATGTACTCGCTAATCTTTAAAACTACTGAACAGATTTTTACGCGGTTTTCACTAAAAGATTATCCCTGAGCAACGTATTTGTTTGTTTCATTGAAATCTGATGTCGGTTAAAAAAGTTATCGTCATTTAAAGTGTAAGGACAATTTTTCTATGGGCGATTTTATAGTTACATAAAATAGCAACAGATGGCGCCTCAAGACATTTTAAAAACGCCCTTTTTTGTGAAAAGGTATAAATAAAAGCGATTGTTTTGCTCTATACGTAAGACCTTTTAATTCTTTTGTGATTTGGTTAGTTATTGTTGTTGAATTTGTTGATTTCATACTGATATTTGGCTATACTTGGCTATAAAAAAATTCAGACTTCTGGTCTTGCTTTGATGCTTGGTGGCGAATATTTCGGATAATATTGTTGATTTATTTATAATTTGATACTTGGCTATGAAAATACGGACTTCTGATCTTGCTTTGTGGATTGGTTAGCTAATATTTCTGATAATATTGTTGATTTATAATTTGAAACTTGGCCATTAAAAAAAAAACGGGCTTTCTGATCTTGCTTTGTGGATTGGTTAGTTAATATTTCTGATAATATTGTTGATTTATAATTTGACACTTGGCCATGAAAATACGGACTTTCTATCTTGCTTTGTGGATTGGTTAGTTAATATTTCGGATAATATTTTTGATTTATAATTTGACACTTGCCTATAAAAATACGGACTTTCTGATCTTGCTTTGTGAAATGGTTACATATTTCGGATATCTTTATAAACTTCTTGGCTTTATAGATTTTTTGAACTAAGTTTGACATTTGGCTATAGCAATACTATAGCGATATTATCTTTAAAAAAAATTCTTGGCTACGTAGTACATACAACGAAATTCATTGACACGCGCCTCGGAGGGAGAGTTCCACTAAAAGGGAGACTTTTACAGATAGGGCGTTACCTTTGACTGCTGATCGAGAACGTCACACACTATCTCGCGCCTCGGAGACTTTTACAGATAGGGAGTTACGTTTGACTGCTGACTTCGTCTGCGTACCTATATATTTATACACAAAGTTTATGATTATTATTGTAAGGGTTCATTATAATCCATTCATAGGTTGTTGTATGAATGAGTAACCGATATCCATACATCTATAGATCCTTAAAAACTTTCACATTTGCAATATTTAAAGTATACCGCATCACAATAAAAAAAATCGAACTGTAAATATACAGACAAATCTGACAAAAATTTTAAATTTGTCATTTCATCAACAAGGGTGTGTAAGAAAACTGAATTTCACGCGGTCACCAAATACAGATAATAATGTATGTATTCGTAAGCAAGATATATAAGGAGTTACAGAGCTCTAAAAAGATTTTTAAGATTTTTGTTTGTATGTCAGTGTCTGTATGCACACTGTACACCCGAATTTCCGAAACAGCTGAACGGATTTTCACTCGGACGAAGTCGCGGGCACAGCTAGTTTGCCTATATTTTTTTTTCATACGTATTACAGTTTTAAAGTGACTTATAAAAGATCACATTCACATCATTAAAAATTTAACAAAAATGAAAATGAAATTCTCAGTCTACTTGAATTAACGGCGTTTGTATGTTTTATGAATCTCAAGTCTAAATACCTAGCAAATACAAATTTGATCGGTGCTTCATGACATTTGTTACGTATGTAACTTTAGATGTCACGTACGTTGTGTAGACTTCAGATGAAGGCAGCTAAAGATTAATTAAGTCAAAACATGTGGCGAAGTTCACAGTACGGAGTGAAATATTATTTTACAAAATCGGTGCAGTGCGAGCTCATTATCTTCGGAAACTATCAGATAGAATAATAATTCGTACAGCGTATAATTAAGTTTCATCACATAAACTAAAGTGTATGAATCTTGCGAGCTGAGTAACATTACTATAGAAGGAAATAGACCATTACAAATCAACTCAGTTACCGTGAGAATTGAGGTCACCAGTGTAGTGATTAGTATTAACCTAAAGCGGTTACAACCAGGTCACAACAGTAATCAACAGTGCCTAACCTATGGTTAACTAGAATATGATAGTCATTTATATAGCCGTCTAATTAAATATTGATGAATCAATAGAGCTAAGCGGCATCGATGTTAAAGCAATAAGTAGGAAATAGACTGGCACACGAAAATCAACACAGACACCGCGAGAAGCAAACTTACCATAAAGTGGGTCATGTAAAAAATATGATGCCGTGCTGAAAAAGTAATTAATTGGAATTATCACATCATAAATAACTCTATTATAAGGAGCTGTCAAGTTATAGTAATTTTATTTGCCATTTAATACTATGTATTGTATATGTAGGTATATGTGCAATATACAAAGTGGAAGGGACATACCCGTAATAAATCAAACCAGGGCATGTACTAGATCACTATAGTATAATGAAATCAAAAGAAAAGTAAAAAAAAAAAGATATTCCAATACCAATTGCCCGAGCGGCTCACATTTAAACGGCGCATTTTTGTAAGGAATTGCCAATTTTTTTTTTGCTTTTCTCTGTTATTTCAATTTCAATACACTATAGTGATCTAGCCTAGCCCGTGGTTCGATTTATTACGGGCATTTTCTTTCTATTTGCGTTTATAGTTTTTGTTATTATGTATTTATAAAGGTTTGTACTTATGTATAATGTGTAAGTTTATGTTAAATTTGTTAAGTTTATAATTGCTTTAAATATAATTTTCATTCTCAGTCATGTTGCACCACCGTCTTTGTCTTTCTCACATTCCTCTCCATCCACTGGTTGTCTGGAAGAGATTGAAGACTGCCCCTTGCACTCATTTAATGTAAAATTCTTTCTTTGTGTTACATTCTTTTGGTGTACAATAATGAGTTATCTATCTATCTATCAGCGCTGTGAAGCTCTGAAGACGTAGTACGAATCTTCTAAGCTAAGCAGTGTAAACCAGCTTACGCCGGAACGGCAGCGGCTGGCAAAACCATACTCATCTTCAATTCTTTAGTAAAGTAGGCTGCCAGTTGCTGCTGTTCCGGTGTAGTAAAGCCGTAAAGCCTTAGAAAGGACTCTTACGCGACACCCTAACAGCGACCCTCTGCAAGTGTCGGCAACCATCAGCAACCGTCGCCAACCTGTGTCAGTCAGGGACGTACTGTCGCTCGTCTGTAAGAGTCCCAATGCCGTCAAATCAATTTTAATTGCCGGAAACACAATTACACAGCAAAAATAAACACAAAAAAGCAAGCGCAGAGCAAAAGAATAGGATGGACCTAAGTTAATTTTATTTTATTAACAAGTTAGTGGAAGTAATTTTATTAGATACTTTTAAAATTGTGAATCAATAATTTTTTTTTTTTTTACATATTTTGATTTACATATTTACTTAGTTTTGACAAAATAAATATGCAAATCTTCATTAGATACATGAATTGAGTAATCACCAAAGGTCATAATACTCTGAAATCGATGTAATAATCAAGTGTTAATTAATTTACGTTTGCTGTGAATGGCGCTGAAGCAATAAGTATGAAATCACTGAACAGCTATAATTCACAAACTAATAACAAATATTAATCTCCTAAAGCAGAATTCGTTTATTTTATCTTTAACTATGGACTTAATTTACTCAATGACCTATATCTTTTCCTCCATAGTAAAATGTTATGAATATTCTAACACTGCCTTTTTTCTGAAAGAACACATTGTTACAATTCAAGTTGATGCAAAAAAACGTTGATTGTATGTACGTATCTATGTATGTTCCTCGATAACTCTCGAATCGTTGAATTAATTTTGATGTCAATAAAAAAATGTGTAGCAACTATTCATAGAAATTTAAAGTACGTTGGACATCTAAATCAGTTCAGCCACAGCAAACCACATTTCTCTATTTCAGCATTAGACTAAGGTTACATTCTAAAGTTAATTTCTCAAATGTTAAAACGTCACCTTGACTTGGTGACATTTTCGGTTTATGTTGTTTGGAACTAAAATAAGTAATTACATTTATCTACACCCATGCCATAAATCTTCTATAAAAGTTTCTGAAACAGTAGCTTATTGCCAACATTAAAACACCCAGTGTCATAGTAACCATTATATCACCCAAACGAGATATTGTACTAAATTTTGGTTAAGCAACGCGAACTCGATCCCTAAATTTAAACCCATGTCCATCGCTGGCGACAGTTTCCGGTGCTGGGTGTGGCCTTAGGCCCATTAGTCTGGGTTCTGTCTGTCCCAATGGACAGAGATATTATAAAAATTGCGCGTGCAATGTTTTTTTCAAAAAGGGTATCATCCAGACATACTAGATTAAAAAATTGGAAGTCTTCGATTTTGCCTGTTGCTTGCTAAAATTATATAATTACGTATACATTTTTATTTTATATTCTATTTTATATATAGATGACAATATAGATACAAAAAGTTCATTACAGGTCCTCACTGATAAAAAACATTGTATTTTTAATTTATATTAGAAACTGAGCTAAACTTACCATGAATTTACATAGAGTTCTTACAACACTGTAAAGCACCCTATGGTTTTAGAACCTTTTAAAGAGAATTCATATTATGAGTGTAGATAAAGTCTTGTATACAACTGTTCATAACAGTATTAAAACACTCACGTGATACTATTATCTCGGCTTCGCCTCATGTGATAGACCCACGTTTGTGTTTTAATACCCCTTATTATACAACACTTGCAAAAATACTTATTTATCGTTAGGCCAAAATTTTTATCAAAACAAATGTAAAAACCCAAAGTCAATGTAACAATAGGGTATTTTAATAAACAACTCGTAATTTTATCGAGAATCACAAATGGTAAAAAATAATTGATAACATGAAAATTCCTTATAAATTACACCTAAGTATATACTTGTATTATGTTTAGGTTACCTTTTAATTCGACCGAACGTTGCTTGAGCAATTAGTACAGACTACAGACTGACTGTACCTAAAGCTAAAATCAACACAAGCACCGCGAGCGCTAAGTAAATAAACCTACTTGGTGCGAGCAAAACAGACATGTTTACTATTGTAAGCGCTTGTTTACTTTCTGGGTAAATAATATCAGAAATAAATGAATATCGTTGAAGTAAGAAGCTTAAGAGTCCCCTTACCCTCAACAGAATCAGACTTTCCCATACAAACATAGTCTACGATTTATTTTGAAACGACATGTCGGATATGGGCAAAATTATGTAATTTAAAAGAGAATATAATGTATTATATCATATTTGACCATAATTATGGAAAACTTCTACACCCTTATATTTTACTCTCAGTTCATAATTTTACTGCCTAAATCAATTATAATGGCAGATAATTGCAATTTCTTTAAAATTACAATTTTTTACCGAAATCTGACATATCAGAAAAATAAACGTAAACTACGTTTGTATCGAAAAGTCTAGGGTAAGGGGATTCTTACATGATACGATTTTTTTATATTATATTACTTTTGTATTGTGGTTAAAAATGCTTAAATATGTTCTAAGCTGTTGTTAAATATTTAAACATGGTTTTAATTACGTAGTGTAGTCGGAAAAGGCAGACTAGTTTAAAAATATTTAGTTATATCTTTTATAAGCTATTATTGTTTATTTTAGATACAGATACGCTATAACGTCTTCATCTTTAACGGGGTATAATGAGCCTGTATCCTCTAGTCTCAAATAGTGGGCATGAAGTTAGAATAACGATAGCAGCTTTTACTACATTCTATTATTTCTCCCTGACCAGCATGGGAGAATAGTTTATATTAGTAAATTATTAATACTTAGGTTCATATTAGAAGATCAGCAGTCATCTCTTTAAATTTTGAGCAAGGGCAATCTTAGGCTTATCGGTCAATATACATAAACAATATTTTTTGCATTTCGAAACAGTCCTTTTTCATGGGAAAAGTATTTTATTTATAAAACTTTATTGATTCACAATTAAAAATTGTTTACAATTGGCGGACTTAACGCTAAAAGCGTTCTCTTTCAGTCAAGCATAGGGAAAAACAGACAGACAGAGTTTAGTATCAGGGACGAAATTTAGCTCTTTCCCTTAAAGAATTACAAATTAATGAATCTTTTCGACTTATTGCAGGTACTTTAGGACTTTTTCTAAATGTAATAAAACACTTTATGTCAGGTTAGTTTTTAAAACAAAAACTAAATCTTATAAATTCTAGTTGTAAATCAACAAAAATCTAAATCAAAATGTTCATGTATTTGGGAGGTACTAAGACGCACGTTAACACACATGGAACAAGTTCTACCTACAAATTAAACGTAGGAGGTTTAAAAAAAGTTAAGGTAAAAATCAATCGTTGTAAAAGCAATTAGTACGAAATAGACTGAACAGCTAAAATCAACAAAGGCGCGAGCGCTTGGTAAATACTTAGATCTTGCGAAACAAAATATTGTTTGCTATTGTAGCCGCTTAGTAATTGGAATTAATAACGACTGTGTTCTTACCATTATAAATTCCACTTCATATTTATTTTTATACTATCCAATAACAATAATTCAATTGCAAAAGATCTTAAAATATTTTGAGTTCGGCCTTTCTTTCATTTACTTGAAATGAAAATCTTATCAGTTTCAGTCACAGCGTACAAAGAATATGGTCACAAAAACATAATAAAAGCTGCGTAAATGGGCTGATAAGGATTCAGTTGCAATCAACTTTTTCTAAAAAAATATTAAGTATAACATGTGAGAAATAAAGAAATTTATTTAGTTTAGAAATCAGTATTTATTGTAAGAAACAGTCTCATTACTTAATTACAACGATTAGGTAGATTATTTATGAATAATTTGTTTTGTACTTATTGTAGCTAAAATTATTTAACAATTGCAACCAAACAGTCTTAACCTTTTCAGATTTTGAACAAAAGTAAAACATTTACTTTTTTTTACTAATAAATTTATAAAGTTACTCATAAAGTTAAGTAGTCAATTATACTAGTGACAAACTCAGATAATAGGAGATATAAGACTCAATCAAATGTTACACTATAACACAGGAGCTTTTCTTTTTATTAGGAACATAGCGTAAGTGTGATTACAAATTACTTTAAATTATTACGAATGTTCGGTAAAATTTTTATCGCTCATTCGGCCAAATGTTCGGTAAAAAATTCCAGTGAAGCCCACGTTCGGCCCATCACTAGTAATCAGTATTTTATACTGAACTTTGTAATGCGCATTAATGAAATATCTAAACCTGTCATTGATGGTAACTTATAGTATGTAGGTAGATACTCAACTAGTGTGAGTAGTTAGGAATTAACTACACAATAACCTATCTAAATGGATTCATCTACATCCAACTAATTCCTCAAACGCTTCCTGTATTGCTGTCTAGATCCACATGCAAGCGTTATGTTAATGTGTGTGCAGATTTATTCCAAGTAAGTGTACGTTCCACGTAGAGTACATTTACATAAACTTGTGCTGATAACCTTTAGATACAGGCTTTAGGTGGCTTTGTTACTGTTTCTAGAGATAAAACTATGCCAAGACTGTAAGAAAATAATATTTGAGTATACGTTTAAAGAAGAAATACACTTAAGTCTTTATACATATTCTGTTTATGGTCTTTTAGGGTCCTTGCAACGTCTTCGTGGTTAAAGAATCGGCTTAGTCTTAGATTACTAAGATTTAATTACGTAAAGCAAGAAAATGTCTTGCATCGGTCATCCTGCATCCATTTTCAAGTAAACTTGGTCATATCATCTGTGAACTTGGTCAATCCATCCTATAAGGTTTTAGCGGCGCATAAGTTGATGGATTGCAATACCCAAAATCGTCGCTCTTTTTGTGATTGGTCATTACATGTAACGTACTAAACCACCTCTGCCTTAATTGAAACGTGCCTTATAGAAGGATTTCGCTGCGTTTGTCAGTAAAAAGAACACTTTACAAGAACCGTACTGTTCTCAAACATAAAGTTAGACATCTGCAATTTACATCTCACCATAACAATACAACAAACACCGCAGCTTAAGCTGTAGATATTTCATATAAGACAGTGCAACTATGACGCATCGTTACCATATATTGCAAACTAGCGTACACTGCAACTTCACAACTGCAGCAATTACACGAATTCTCTTGTTCTTGCTCTCTGTAAGATATGGGCAATATTCAACGCTTGCGACATATAACCTGCAGCTGTAAAATGGATTGTTTCAAAATAAATTCTAACGCTTATATTTGTCACGCAACACAAATTAAAACTAGTTAACTTACTTCAACAAAAGATTTTTTTTTTGTATTTTTTACGTGATATCGTGACGTGAACCGGTTTAAATGATTCTTTTTTAGGGTTCCGAAGTAAGTAAGGAACCTTTATAGTTTCGCCATGTCTGTCTGTCTTTCAGTCCGCGGTTCCACTCAAAGGCTATAATTACAAAAAAATCTGTATTTTGGCATAGGTATGTATATGAATCATGTCAAAAAGTTTTAAAATAAAATCGTGAAAAAATAAAAAGTTTATTTTTTATCCTTCCTTAGTTTCGAAGATTCGCGAGAACGAACACACTTACAGAATTTTTTGTTTTGTCTTTTTTGTGTTTGTTACGTTTTTTATCTGCCACAATCTTTTTAAAATCTACAGACACGCGATTTATACTTTTATATTAAAATGTATACTGTTATATAAAAAGTAGCTTAAATTACATACATAATATCACGCCATTTCTCACAGGGGTAGGCAAAGACTATGGACCTCCACTTGCTACGATCCTGACAAACCTCTTTCGCCTCATCTACACTCATCAATCTCTTTATACATGCCCTTAGATTATGACTATTTCCTTAAAAAAAATAAAACTTCTTTTTCTTTTCTTGCACAAAGAGAAGAAAACGACTTTAAAATGAAGGAGTGCATAGAAAAATAAGTAACAAATAAAAAAAAAATTCATATTTCATTATCATCAAATCATATTTAATTCCTTCAATACCTGCGTACTTGCGCTTCATCATCTGGCTTGAATTACTAGCTAATACCTACCTAATCCACAGACTACATTTGACAAAGGATTACAAGGGGATTACAAATTGTAATATTCTTGAGTCAAGCATATTAACACTATGGCTGCTGTTTATTCACCTGTGCGAGTCATTCTGTAAACTAGATTCAAGCCTATGTTTTTGATTCAAGACAAAGCAAATTATTATTTATTTTTTTAATTTGAACTCTTGTCCACCTTGGCTCTTGGTATGTTGTTTCTCTATTTGTAATTTTGGGTGCAAGTTGGTTTTTAGGTAGGTTTTTTTAAGAGATTATGGGTTAATATTTAGGTAGGTATGAATCAAGTAAAGTCGCTTTTTTCTGGTGTCTGGGTAAATGTATTGTAAAGTCTTTTTATTACTCTTATTCGAAACAAAAAGAAGAGCAAACTAAAATATCAATTTTTAGTACGTATCATAAAGTTTATGTTATTTCAAACATGTCAAGAGCTTCATTTGTAAAGCTTACCTTCTTCATTACATTTGTTTAAGATAACAAAACGCAGAAAACAAAACGCAATTCCTACGCGGGGGAATCACTTCAAATATTCAAATCTACAATTCCTTTGTTCCAACACATTACGGCTCACGGCTCAGCTCACTCTTTGTAATCTTTTTTCTTAAATTATATCAGTCCTAGGTATTTACAGTTCTTTTATTTACTTCCCAGTATAGTTAACATTTAGATAGTTAGCAGATAGGGAAGTCCCTTTTTTCTGACATTATAAAATAAAAATATGTTCAAAAATCAAACCCGTCAGTAAAAATAAAATAACGCTTATTCTTCTTAAAAATCCGTTTTATTTATGATCTATTTTATTTTCCGTGTGTGTTTTCTTTTTTTTATCAAGATTCTATATATTTTCCCCTTACATTTTCTTGTTACTTTTCGGAGGTGACAGGCCGCGAAATTATTTGGTAAACATTCCTGTTGTTGACATTCAACATTAATGTGTTAACATTTCACGCAGATTTGTTTGTCCGAAAAAACAAATAGCTTCTATGATGTTAGTCAGATTGACTGCGTAGCAGTCGCTGATTCAGCTTTCAAGAAGACATAGTTTTAAATTAACCTTCGGCTACAGGAAGATTCTTGCTGAAAAGTACGTTTATCTACTGAATGCAAGCACAGCAGGGAGAAACAGCAAATAATGAAATATTTATGTCCAAATTGAGTCCTTTCATTTGATACCAAACACGGTATGATTTTATTTTTATGGTCCTTGCTTTTTGGACTATATAGCCATATTTCATATATCGTGACGTCACATAACCTATTACTAGTGCGTAGCCATTTGTTGTGGTAACACGTCTATTAAAGAAGTTATGAAGGAACAGATGAACATAGGTATATACAAACATAACAGCGAACGATATAATTTGAGAACACACGTCTTTACTTCGGCGCTTCGGCTAAAAGGAAAATGGGCCAAGTGCGAGTCGGAGTATGGATGTATGTATCGATTCGTTCATGATTGATTATGGCACTGTATTGATATAGTAGTGCATTTCTGCAAAGGAAATAATAAATATATGACGCCCTGACCAAGATTCTTTATTTTATTATGTCATTTGATATAATAACATTGACCTTTCGACCTTATAATAGACCACATACGTGTGACAACACAAGTCTTGCTTGCTTATCGTCCCCACAGCGGTGGATACGCGCTCTATTTTGCTGCGTAGGTACCTCTCCCTCAAAGTCGGTTCCTAGTACCAAGTACCTTAATATTTTAACCCGGCGTGAACGAGGTGAATAATTGCTACACCAGCTATGAGGTGGGTAGGAGATATCAGAAACTTTAAAAATATTTTTTTTTTATTATGGTTGTATAATTAGATTTATTTCTTGAGTTATATTAATAAAGTACCCATTCAACAAGATCAGTAAATAAAGTACCAGCACTCATTGCAAAAAGCGTTATTTTTTTACTCGAATCACAAGTTTAGGTAGTTAGTAGGTACGCATTATGAGGTCATTTACATAATACACAAAAAAAAAATCAACTACGAGCTGGTCGGGTGTGACGTGACCCCAGCCAAGTTTGCACACATGTATTTAGCGTAGCTGCCGTTGCAACATAAAACTCAACATTGTACCCTAAACCTCATAGCCACACCTCCAGCTACTGCAAGGACAGGATTTCCACGGAAATATTAAATATCTGCGTTTCTCTCGGGTGCGACAGTCCGATCCGTGTTAAAAAACCACAAGCATGATGCTATTCGAGAAGGTGAAAAATAATCGCCCCCATTTTCTCAAAATAGTTTTACGACGTCTCAAATTTTGTAAAATATCGACAGAGATACATGATAGCACCATTCGTATCAAACGGTCGATCTAGAGGTAATAGGGATTTGGGAGCAAGCAGACGGCATTCATCGAACGATATATTTACAGCCAAGTCGTGAAAGTTGTAAGACCCAATCATGTTCTGAAAGAGTTCGGCAGCTTGGAGTAAGCATTACTAGCAATCCAGACGCGTCTCACTTTTGGATGGGTGACCATAAGTGGCATAATAAGCTCTCCGTGCTTCGGAAGGCACGTTAAGCCATTGGTCCCGGCTTCCGTCATTGGGTGGCAGTTGTCCAGATTATGACAGATGCGTTTTGGCAGCTTAAAAATTTATACACCCGTGATGGTTGGGTTAAACTATGAACTACGGCTTGTTAATATATAAAAAACAGTGTTATTCTAATAATAGGACTTTACCTATGAAATTGCCGTTCTGGAGTACTGACCATTTCAAACCAAAATAATTTTTGTTTGGCTAAGAATTTTAATTTCAAATTAATTTTATTTTAAAAACATGGAATTCTTTTTCCAAAAGTAGTCATTAGTTTATTGATTAGTGTTACATTTTCATCGCATTTCAATCTTTTTCGCCATCATGGATACGTCAAAATTCGATGCTGATGCTGATGATACACAATCTACGGCTGAATTAGCAGCAGCTTTTGACATTAGCGTCAAAACAATATTGGTCCATTTGCGTCAAACTGGCAAGGTAAAAAAGCTTGACAAATGGGTGCCCCACGAACTCAATGATCGCCAGCGCGAAGTACGCGTCGAGACGTGCCTTGCACTGCTCAACAGACACACAAATGAAGGAATTTTGAACCGCTTTGTTACCTGCGATAAAAAATGGATTCTGTTTGATAACCGCAAGCGTAAGTTGGTTGGATCCTGGTTCTAAACAATGGGTAAGTTTTCGTTTAAACTTACCCCTAGAAAAGTGATAGCCACTGTTTGGTGGTCTAGCGCCAGTGTGATTCATCACTGCTTCTTACCAAACGGGGTGAGCATGACTGCAGATGTATACTGTGAAGAACTGAACACAATGATGGAGAAGCTGGCACATCTCCAACCAGCATTGGTCAATCGCTCCTCTCCGCTGCTCCTGCACGACAACGCGCGACCTCATACTGCACAGCAGATGGTCTCCAAGTTGCAAGAACTGGCGTTGGAAGCTCTCCGTCATCCGCCCTACTTACCAGACCTTGCGCCTACAGACTACTACTTTTTCCAGAATTTGGATAACTTCTAGGCGGTAAAAAAATTCAATACCCGAAAGGCAGTACAAAATGCCTTTGAAGAATTTGTTGCCTTCCGTACAGCTGATTTCTTAAAGAAGGGCATCAATAAACTGCCACTGCGTTGGCAAAGATGCGTTGATTGCATGGGTGAATACTTCTATTAATACAAATAAAAAATACATGAAAAAAAATAGTTTAAATTTTTTCATACAAAACGCCAATTTCATAGATAAAGACCAATATTAATACACACAATAAAAAATTAAACAATATTGTGAACCCTTAAAATTGTAAACGTATTAATTTTATTCGTATCAAACGTCTGATCTGAAGGTATAGGGGAACAAGCGGACGACATTTGTCGAACGATAAGAAAATTTACAGTCGTTCACTGCAGGTCGTTGAACTGCGAAAAGGAATCGGAGATGCTCTCCGATTCTGGACAAATGAGAAGTAGGTATTAAAAAAGATTTTAGAAAAAATAATCGTACAAACTTTTGTTGTGAGGACGGAACCATGTGCGACTTATTCCAAGTGCCCACAGCCCACACAAAAGTTGGCCATGTACACAACAAAAAAACAGCATAACTCAAAGAGGTTCGAATATTTTTATCTCAGTGGATGTGTAACGATGCTTGCTTGTTTTTTTTTTCACCCAACGGATCACGGTCCAATGCTTTGTCTAATTTATTTGATGTTCAAAGGCGTGATTAGTATGTATGTTTGTAATATTTTACAGAAACTATCAAAATTTTACTATTTTAGAAAAGATACTCGTAAAAAGCTCATTTTTTCTCGCATAAAGCTCGTGAGATCCTGTAATTCAGGTAGCGCCTCGTCCCGGATAAGACGGTGTTTAAAGCTCTTTTCCATAATCGAATAAGCCAAGGAACACTGGCTTGCTGGAGATACGAGCTCGGAATATTGAGATGAAGCACCCTGTTATATGTGTGGAATTTAAATCTTTGAAATGTTACTTTAATTGAGGAAAAAAGAGCCACTTTAAAACGATAGGGTGTAATTATAAAATAACAAGTATTCCTTTCGATAATAAATATTTCTAAAATAACCAACCAGAAAAACATTTAATTATATTAAAGTGACGCAGTTATTACTTCAATTATAGTTAAGGAGCCCAAGAGGGGGTTTTTGGATATACACGAGCGCGTCAATTTAACATATAGAGGGGTACCTTGCACCATGTTGAGTACCTCCACCAGGTATAAGTTATTGATCTAGAATGTTTCGTCTAGGGTAGCCCAGACTGTAAAAAAAAAATAGATGTTCAGAAATACTCGAGCGTGACAGATTAAGAAAAGAAAGTGGGTTAATTACACGCTGAAAAGTATGCATTTCAATAATCTGATAATTTGAGCGTGACATAAGAGAGGAGGAGGGTCACAAACTTGCAAAAAAAAAGTCGCCGTACAACGTAACGCGGTCGTTTATTTGACGACAGACAACTATATTTAACTTTTTTTTAAATTCAAGATGATCAAGAAAATTCCTTCAAATAATCGTCAAATTTTATGCTAGTACGATCAGGACACCTAACTAAACCTTCTGGTATAATTATCTAACGTGCTCGAGTATTTCAATACAGTGTTTTTTTTTGCATTTTCAAAAAGCCGCTAAGTGCTTGCGTTACTCTGGAATCGTCTGCCTTTTGAATAGGAGCTTTTTTAGCCTAGATTAACATCCCCTCTGAAAATCTGACGCGCTAGGATTTTTTTTCCCTTTTTTCATCCTTTACGTATGACCACCTTCACCATGAAAGTTGGCAGATTAACATGCCTTCGATTTCAGAAACACATAGAAGCATTTAATTTATCAATATCTGACGTGCACGAATATTTCCATATATCGTTTTTTTTTTACAATTTTAAATACTTGTAGACCTTTTTTTCTTATTACTATCTAATCTAATAGATCCCCCCCGCACGGCGCTCGAGTAATTCCAAATTTAGCCTCGTGGGCTCCCCAGCTATTTTTATTTAAAAAAAAAAAACACTTTTAATCAGTGACAGCCAAAGAAAAGGTAAATATGAAAAAATTTTTAATAGTTATAACTTATTTATTTTTGTCAGATGTTAGCACAAAAGTTGTTAGTTAATAACAATAGGCAATTTTATGATTTTTCAAAATCTTCTTTAATATGTTCTTAATGTGACGTCGAGACACCTGGTGTTTTTGATTTCTTAAAATTAAGACGATAAATGCTATAAAATACAACTTTAAAATTACGCAAAACAAACTGGCGCCGAAACGACAGCCGCCATCATGGTGACGTCATACCAGCAGTTACAAATGCTAGATTATAAACTTTTCATCCATAATGCACATTATTATGTCTTTTTTATTAATAGCTATCTTTACAAATGAAATAGAATAAAAGTAGGTACTTACTTATAATAAATATTTCTGCATTCAGTAGAAAATAAGTCAGTATTATAAGCACATAACTTTGCTAATATCACCATGTCTATCCTCGGTAGATTTTTACTTTCCACTTATAAATAACCGACGGCAATTGTTATAAATCGTGTGCAATGCCACTAAATATAATTTGAAGTCACAATATTAGGATTTATCATTTAATCCCTGTTGATCTACACCTCGTGTTTGCTATGTTGACGTCACTTATGAAAATAAAATGGCGGTCGACGTTCGTGATCACGACGTGACATACAGACAATAAAAGTACGATTTTGTTTTTGAAATTATAAATCAATCATAATTTTTTTTAAAAAACTAACGCTATATTCGTGTTTCCTATAGTGAAGACTATGTAAATAACATCATATAATAATTTAATTTTGACCAACGAGAATAGCCTATTGTTTTGCTTTAAAAACCTAACTGCGGAACTTATTGTGATAAAATGTTTATGGGATCAAACTAAAAGTACCAATACCGTTTATACTAAACAAGTTTTTTTAATCAGTTATTAAATGACGGACTTCTGAGTATAAAAAAACATAAAAAAATACTAACTACCGAATTGATAACTTCCTATGTTTTTTGAAGTCGGTTGATAAGTGATATGTTTAATAATAATAATAATAAATATAATAATAATAATAAATATATAGGGACAAATTACACTGATTGAGCTAGCCCCAAAGTAAGTTCGAGACTTGTGTTATGGGATACTAATTCAACGATACTATATTATATAACAAATACATATATAGATAAACATCCAAGACTCAGGACAATTTGAAAAAGGCCATTTTCCAACTTGCCCTGACCGGGGATCGAACCCGGAACCTCTGGGTGGCGGACTAGCATGGTGAAACTCTTAATGAGAATATTTCTATAGAGCTTTTAGGCATTCAAGATGCAATTTTCTACAACAAGTATTCAAATTAAATTATTAGATAAGAAATGTTGAAAAAATACCAAATGAGCGCGGATTGAACCAGCGACCTTGGTCTTGGTACGATTTTCCCTATTTGGGGTCGGCTCTGTAAGTCTATTGTCTCTATTTATTTCTATCATAAACCATATTTTAATAAAATAGGTACTCAAAATATTTAATGATATAAGAAATGTTGAATAAATACTATATTCTCTTCTGGTAACGGCATATGCCGTATATCTTAGGCAGCTTGAAAAAACGGACACCAGTTTTGGAACTACACGAATAAAATTCTCAGAAAAGATATCTTCTTAATATTTTATTTATTGCACATATACAACAGAAGGTACAACCTAATGGTAAGAATTTTCTACTAGTTTACCTTTGTGATGTAGAAGAAAAGGGGTGTATTGCAATATACGTGTAATAACATAAAGTACATAACACATTGTTGAATTAGCACGTGCATAACACATTAACACATTGCATTTGTGTAGTAATCGTATATATATATATATATATAATTTACTTTGCAATTACTTACACAATCGCTATAAATAGATATATAAATTATTAAGTATAATACATACTCTTGATTGTATCACTTTGCCGATAAACTGCATGGCAGTTTGGCAAAATAAATTAAACTTTAAATTAATTTAAGTTTTGTGAGGAAAAAAAACATGTGTACATATAATATGATTATAATAATCAGTACAAATAATAAACTTGGATAAATATGTATTAAGTACTCGTATAATAAACATACATAAGCTATTTTCGCGATAATTTTGAATTACAAGCATCTCTTGAATGTACTACAAAAATGTTATCGGGAAAGGCATTCCAAAGACATTAAGCCATGACAGCAAAATAATATTTTAAAAGAAATTCAGTGCGGTGGAAAGGGACATCAAAAATTAATTTTTCAAAAGAACGCAGAACCTGTTCGTCCTGAGACGGTAGAATTTACATTTTTATAAAATCTAAGCCTATGAACGTGTTCAAAACTGAATTTGAAAGTAATAAGTTAGGTACGGATATCTATTCTTTTATTTCTTATTCACCAAGCAGTAAAATATCAGCTTGACACTTTGGGCTTTACAGACAAACGACCCAAAAGACTAGGGACGAGAAACTTGTTGAAGATTGATTGCAAAGTAAATATCGTCACCGGGTTGCCGTATGTTTGTCTTTTATACATTACGAGTATTTTGTGATTTGGTCCTACACACAAACGTTCTATAAATAAACCAATTGGTTCGGCTTAAGGTTGATACCTATGAACACAATGATGGAAAATTTATCCTTACCAGCAAAAGTTGTTTACAAGTAGTTCTGATCAGTGCAGTTTAATTCATTGTTAATCAACTTAATGCCAGTGCCACGCGAGGAACTAAACTTTGAACACACTATGGCTAGGATTTGCAATGGTTATAATAGAATCCTATCATAACAAAGTGGTTTAAAAAAAAAAGAGTTAATGAGTTATTTTTTTGACATTCTCTGTTGCTTAGTGGTCATCACGCCAGGCTGTCACACCAGAGGTTCTGGGATCGATCCCCGGTCAGGTCAAGTTGGAAAATTATCTTTTTCAGATTCACTTGGGTCTTGGTTGTGTATCTTTAAATGTATTTGTTATAAAATATAGTATTGTTGAGTTAGTATCCCATAACACAAGTCTCGAACTTACTTTGCGGCTAGCTCAATCTATGTATTTTTTTCGTATTTATTTATTATATTATTCATTTTTTCATATTAAATGCGTACCTACGCCATTTAGGACAATATTTTACTCTTTATTCCAAGCGACAATAAGAAACAGCTAAAGTAAGGTTTTTTTAAGTGAAGGTAGTCGTACGTGAACTTTAGGACGAGTTTTAATCGAAAGAAAATTGAAAATATTTCATTGACTTTTAATTAGCTATATTGAAATATCTACAAACTTGCATCCAAATGAATCAAAATGATTTTTTCATAAGATAAATAATTACGTTAGTATACTTTTTTAATAGTAATTAAATTTAAACGTATTATGTCTGTATGAAGGTATGTGTAATGTTTAAGGTGTATGTAATAAGGTACATGCTTATCTTTAAGCATCTACCGTAGATGTTTCTGTTTTTCCTTAAGGCTGACTGGCAGAGAATGCTCTAGCATTAAGTCTACCATTGTGGTCAATAAAGTTTAAATAAATCATTTTGTGTAATTAGTGAAAACGATAACGGGATCTCATTTTCGATAATAAACTTAATAATCCCAAATTGTTGGTATCCACAGCCGCGAGCTCTTAAAAGCCGACTCTAATTGGATGAAGGTTCCCTTAATTATGCCGTTCTCGTTACTAAACTTTTCAGCAAAGTTTTTGTACCTATACGTATAGGCACTTGACAATTTTATGGAGCTGAAAATGAATAAAAATATACACCGGATGCATTGTATTAATATTATTAGTAAGAAAATTTAATACCTATTTGACAAATTGGACTATTCGTTGAAACAGGACGAAAAGACTTTATAATTGTAAAGAAAATATTCGTGTTGCGTGTACAAATTATAAGATTGCTCCTAGAAAAATTGGCAAAGTATTTTTTGAACTCTACAATAGGCCCTTTATGCAAAAGTGTTGCTGCCTAAAAAGGCAACTAACATAAATACAAAAAGTACTGCAAAGCAGCTGCTATAGAATATCGTTTTATCACATAAATTTAAATTTATTTGTTGCATTCACTTCATACAACAGTTCTAAGTCTTACTAATATTACCACTGCACTTAAGTACAATATATTATAAACACTCTTGGTCCTTGCAAAAAAAGATGGAACGGCAAGCAGACCTATTTTAGTACAAAAAAAATATAATACATAAAATTAATAAAAACATACTATGAAGGTATTCAAATCATTCGTTTTTTAACAGTTTTGAAAAATTTTTAGCCACGAGTGGGATTCGATCCCGCGTCCCTCACGTTAACACCGTGAGTGCACTACCAATTGTGCTACCGTGGCTTCGAATCTTCCTGACGAAATTTGTCATCACATAGTACACACGCATTTAATTTTTCATCACATGTTTTATTTTGGAAGGTATTTAAAATTAATCATCATATAAAATGTACATATAGATACCCGTATAAAGCATTTTCAATAATCTCGATAAAATACAACTCGACAGTCGGTATCAAATCTGCCTAACACAGATTTCAGCGAATTCAAATATGCAAATGAACGTAGAGAGGAAATAAAGCAACGCGATATATTTTGACACGCACAAAACTTTGTTAAAGTTTAAATTTTAAATTGGATACATTTGAATTTGCTTTTATACGGAATATTATTTGATGAGTATTTTAAAATTAAACGCTGCATAAAGAATACAATATTCGTTGAATTCATCACATCAGCCACATGACATGCACTATTGGAGATAAGCATCTTACAAAAATATTCAAAATGATCCATCAAAAACATATTGCGTACACATTTTTTCAGCCACCTTTTTCAGGTCAACCACATTCGAGAATCTGTCTACCTCATTGAACATTGGTACGTGATGCTATATGCCCCGCCCATTGCCACTTCGATAAACCCTTGCATATATGTAGATATAGGTATTAAGGTTATTTTACAAACAATAAAACCGGCCAAGTGCGGTCGGGGTCGCGCAGGAGGGTTCCGTACCATTATAAAAAAAAACTGTTTGTTGTTTGGGAGCCCCACTTAAGTATTAATTTTATTTATTTTTTATTATTTGTTGTTATAGCAACAACAAAAATACATTGTCTGTGAAAATTTTAACTGTCTAGTTATCACTGTTTATGAGATACAGCCTAGTAACAGACAAATGGACAGCGGAGTCTCAGTAATGTGGTCCCGTTTTTAACCTTTACGGAATCCTAAAAACGCTTAATAGTCCCTTTCATAGGTAGGCAATCTTACAGATGCAGTAGCATGTAGCCAAACAACATTAAAAAGTGTTCTTCAAACGTTTGTTATCAAATTTTTTTCAACAAATTACGCTTTAGTTAAGTTAGTAGTATCATATACTTCTATGTAATGACTTTGACTTTTCAATTAACTTGAGTCTTATAAATATCATGGCACTTTATCTTCTGTATACACATACGTGTACCCTGCAACTTTCGTTTAGTCAATATAACGTTCAGGCAAATGCTGCAGAGTCAATTAGTCAAATCGCCAGTTATTTTGCTTACCTTCTAGTCAATTTAATGTTTAGGTCAAATTTGGTAAAGACGTTATTTTGTATTAACGTTAGAGCATTTCCAGGAAGCGTGATCAGAAATGCATTAATTCTTTGAGCTGAGATACGCAACAAGAAGATTCAAATGGTTACGTAAAATATTCAAATACATAACTCGATTGACTTCAAACAAATAAGATGTCTACTTGAGTAAGTAAATTTTTATTGGAAACCTTTTTAAGATCAAAGCAAAAAGCTCTAGATTGGTACTATTTGCATAATAACTTCAATTGTACTAAATACATTATTTCGATTTCAAATGACAACCAATGAAATTACTTCCTCAGGGACGGATAACCAAACTAAGTAAATTTATATCAACGTTGTTATGACATCGCCGGATTAGTTTGTGGGATAGACTAAAGCCGACAAATAAAGGCCTGGAGACGCACCTCACCATGAATTTTAATGTAATTCACTCGAATAAATTCCTTTCACACGAATTAGAGGCGTAGCTAACATGGGACAACCCCCTTAAATGAAAGAAGCACATAAAAGTTTAATTTTAATCCAAATATAAAATATGCGAGTTGTAAGTAGAAGTAAGAAATACAAGTTTACATTTTTTAGCTTTTGAACCGTACCTACCTTTAGTGGTCAATTCGTTTGCCAAATGGCAAGCATACTAACTATATGAAAAGTTGTTTTCAGTTTGGTTAGGATATTGCAGGCTTTAACCACCCAGTTACCTAAAAAGAAAGAATCATTCCGTGTTAATAAATAAATAAATAAATATATATGGACCAGTCACACAGATTGAGGTAGCCCCAAAGTAAGTTCGAATTCGAAACTTGTGTTATGGGATACTAAATCAACGCAACTATATTTTATAACAAATACATATATAGATAAACATCCAAGACCCAGGTCAATCTGAAAAAGATCATTTTCCATCTTGACCTGACCGGGGATTGAACTCGGGACCACAGAGGTCGTCAGAGTTAGAAGGCACTTATAAAATGTGGGTCCCAAACGCCATCTAGCGTTTGCTTAAACCTATCCAAGGATTAGTTCTGGTCTACCTTTTGGGTTGCAGAGGTCAGACGGCAGTTGCTCTGTGTAAAAACCAGTAGCCTCGTCTAATCACCTAGGTAGTGGACCCCGGGCTCTGAAGCGTTACCGTTGAGGATGTAACCAGGAATACGCTTGGATGATGATGATGAGCTATCATCCGGCGTATTCATTACTATTTTTTATTTAATTTTAAACTTATTTTCAGTTTTTTAAAAATTACAAGAGGCGGTCCTAATGCCATACGGCATTCTCTCCCAAGACCAAGTGGAAATATGTGTGGCTGGCACGTACATTTACAAAAGTAAACTACAAAACATATACTAATAAATTAAATAAATACATATATCAGGACACATATCCAATTTATTATTTATCATACACTTAGCCAATTTTTCTTTTTTTTACTAAATTACTACTTTATCCTTCAAAGAGTAGACAGGGCCTGGGGCGAAATGATCCACGCAAAAGTCATGCTACATGCTACATGCTTGTGAACGCATGTTAGGAAAGGGTATCTAAACAAAATATTATAACCCTTCACGGGATTCTATATTTACGCCACTGTTGAATGAATGCTTAAGCAGTCACAAAGGGTTAACATTTCGGATCAACGCCATTGTACTACGCAAAGGTGCAAACAAAAGGCTCTATTTATTATCTTTTGAGCCGAGATTAGAAATTATTTCAATCCATTTCCCAAATGAAACAAATAACAAAGGCATCTGCTTATCTCCGATTAAACGGCCTTTAGAAATTATGAATATTGGCGACCGTTCCGCGTGATTGCATTGAGCGAGAGAACAAAGTCAATAATAAAGTATTCAGACGAATGTTATACTTTACAATATAAATGACTTTTTAATTAATATTTCTCAAAAGTTTCAGTTTTCTTTTTTGCTTATAATTTTTCGACGATGATATATTTTAGGTTAGGGTGTATATTATATAATTATATTTATGCTAATCTGTAAGGTATATTCTATGGGCCTTGTTGCCTGAATTAAAACGATTTGATTTGATATGGCAGTCGACATTTATGAATTCCTTTATTTTATGCCAATGAAAACGAGGTGTAGCAAGCACCTAGATGAGGTATTTGCTAAACCTTGCTTATGAAAAGATTAGACCTTGCCTTGATACTGTTATCTCTTTTTTATTTGATTACTTGATTTTTGTACCTCTTTGGCCACTTAAAAAATTATAGTTATATACGAAACTAATGACCCAAAACACAAACCATATTGCGATGACCATCATCCCGATGCATTTAGCTCTCATGACCCGGGGGCTTTGTCGGTCTCAAAAATATTAGTTACTTACCTAATACAGTATAAATATGTTTGTTTTTAGTAAATAGATATCATTAACATTAAATAACCAAATCCATTTTTTTTTACTTTCATAACATACAAAATTAAGCAGTTTCATCCGTTAACCATAATTATTTTAAAATTAGATTTTCCTACAGTGCGGATTGCGGATAGCACTACGTTGAAATTAAAAGTTTTTCATAAAAAATACTCATAAAAATTAATGAAATCTGCGGCACTACCATTGTCCTCAAAACAATAAATATCATATTTTTCTGTAATTCTGACAAATACTTAAGGCATGATAAAATTCTATAATATATATAGTTTACTATCTTTCCTCAACCAAAAAACATGGTGGGTATAATGTGACTGTTTAGAGAGTGTATTGCTTAGTCATTATTGTTGGTTGATGGATATTACAAAACCCAAACAAAGCAGACAGGATCGAAGATGTATGTTTATGACATAGCTAGCATTTCAACTCCAGACGGGTTTGAGTGAAAGAAGATTAAAACCCATATCAAGATTTCAAAGACCATTATCGTCGGGGGAATACGACTATCATCTTTTTCATTGTTTTTAAATCTCTCGTCAAACTAAGAAAGAAATGAGTGTAAAATGCAGACTTTTAAATAATTATATTTACATATCTCTCAACACGTGCCGAAATTATTGTTTAAAATGGGAACGAAAATCCCAAACTTATTTTATCAGGAGTTAGCATAATAGAACTCACCGGTCCCTCACATAAATACGACGCAGTTGCTAGATACTGTCGTAATGACCACTTCATATTCCAAACATGTCGCGGATGCATGTCGTTCTTTTGAAACAGTGGTAGGGGCCAAAGTATGCACGTTTGAATTTATTTATATAGCTGAAACCTAGTCTGGTGCGCGGAAGTCATGAAATCCATATGGTGGGGAACGTGTGCGGAATCCTTATGGTCTATGAATATTAAATTTTTTATCCATGTTTATCACATCCTCTCATTCGCTTGACAAGCACTCTGATTTATATTATCGGTTATAAAGTTAATATCTATATGTAGGTATGCTCGGTACCGAAATCAAATTTCAAAGTCAAAAAGAAGTTCCCGATTTATTATTATTTAAAAAATACATAACATTGTTCAAACCTTTATCTAAGTCTTCGACCCATATTTTACACGATAAGATAAACTTTGCTTATCAGAAATACATGATGAACACAACATATTTTAAACTTTTCAAACGATGCCATTTTCATAATTCCAATATTATTGGAACATAATATCTGGTAATATTCCTCTTAGAATTTCTAGATATTTATTGCACGCGTTTAGATTAGGTATTAAAAACTGAAAAAATAACGTTCCGCGTCATTCCGCGTTCATTCTGCTTCTCCGTCAGTCGCATTATGCAGAACCATGAGGGATTACCCCGTACTTCATCCCTCCGAGCTTAGATAAGAGGGCCTTAGCTTTTTCTCAGTAAAATGGTGGATAAGTGAAAAATCATTGTACCTATACATTCATGAATAATAATAATAATAAAATTTGTTTAGTAAGACTATTAGTCCTTTTTAGTTAGTAACATACATCCTTACCCTAATGTTAGTATTACCTAAAAACTATACTACAAATCTAATCAATGAACAATTCCATGTGAAACTACTGCACAGCAGTGATTGACGTAGGCATACACAGTCCAGCAATTTTTCAAAAGCCCGTCATTACAATTTACAAATTCGTAATTTTTCAAAAATAAAAAAAAATATTTTATTTTATTTTAAATACTGATTTCACCTCCAAACTTCACAACCGATTTTGATAACATTTCTATGGGACAACCTGAAAAGTATATTCTTTCAAACAAAAACAGAGTATTTTAAATCACACATTAAAGAAAGATCACTAAGAATTGATAAACTCCTCCGTTTGGAAGTTGGTTAAAAATATAATTAAAAATAAAAATGAGATCATTAAAAATTCTAAATATTTTCAGTTTTAAAACTTAAGAGTGTTTATTTAAGAAATAGTAAGTTCTTCGAGACTGCATTTAAAATGAGTCATAAAATAAGTAATATTATTAATAAAGTACCATTTCTCTTCAACGGTTGTTCTTTAGAAAAGATTTTATATTACGACTTGGTAAGTAGGTATAACTTGGACTCAGTCGTTAATTTTCAGCAATCTTAGTTATTAAATCTTGAAGAAACTCGCTTTAAGACAAAGTGGTAGCTAAAGTGGTGCCATCATTTGAAATAAATTGTTTAAAACTGAATATGGTGATAATTAAAAATTTGATTTGTATCAATGTCTAGAAAGACCTTTAAACTATTTTATGAATAACCTTTGAAAGTAATATTGGTAGTCCGTCTAGTTTTAAATTAGTCTAAAACTAAACGGACTATCTTCTATCTAAATATATATAACTCAAAGGTGACTGACTGACTGACATAGTGATCTATCAACGCACAGCCCAAACCACTGGACGGATCGGGCTGAAATTCGGCATGCAGGTAGATGTTATGACGTAGGCATCCGCTAAGAAAGGATTTTGATCAATTCTACCCCCAAAGGGATAAAATAGGGGATGAAAGTTTGTATGAAACTTTGTCAATTTCCAACCGATCGGGCTGAGACTTTGCATGCATAAAGCTACTATGACGTAGGCATTCTCTAAGAAAGGATTTTGAAAAATTACACCCCTACGCAAGCGAAGCCGCGGGCAAAAGCTAGTTAGTAATAATTTAAAAGTAATATTGATAGTCCGTCTAGTTTTAAATTAGTCTAAAACTAAACGGACTATTAGTAATAATTTCAAAGGTTATTCATACAATAGTTTAAAGGTCTTTCTAGACTTGATACAAATCAAAGTTTTAATTATCACCATATTTAGTTTTAAACAATTTATTTAAAATAAGGGCGCCACTTTACTAGCTACCACTTCGTCTTAAGGAGCTCTTAAACATTTTAATATAATAAAGAAATATTATCATCATTGAAGCCAAAACATTTCCAATGCTGGATTTATTAACGCATCTTTACTTCTCTATTATAAATTTAAAATACCTGGCGCCTTAGTTATGTAAGTATATAATATTCATAATATATGATAAACGACGAGTTGGAAGCGGTTTTCACTCTCACACAGACGCGATAGCTTTTTATGTTAATTCTGTGCAAAACCAGGTGACTGTGCTAGTATACACCTAATATAAACATAATAAACAATTAGCCCGCGATTATTTATATGCCCCGCCCATTATAAAGAAAATGTGCAATTTCATATGCAATGAAAAATTTCGCTCAAAATCACGTGTGTTATTTTATACGATGTCAGTCTATCAAGCATGAGATATAATGAAAGTTCTTGAAAAATGGTTGCGAATGCCATAAAAGTGAATTTCATCATAAGGTACGCAGGGGCGAATATTAGGCATACTTTAGGGCAGGTCCATTTATCACACCTTTATGTTACGGACGGAACATAAAAATTCGTGCAGAGATAACTTAAGGCCGTTCTTGAACAAAAGGAGTTTGTAAGAGTATTGTCTGAATCTGCTTGTGGAAAGCGCACGCACATTGAATTTACGTTCGCGTTGTTCTTATTTTCTGTACTTTCTTACAAGCTTTTATATGTGTCTTGTATTTAAGTATATAGGCATGTTTTTAGGTAAAACTCAATTTTCAACTATTTTTCTCAACCGTTTGAGCTGAAATTTTGTATACTTACGTAAGACGGATTACAATATTATGATTTACAGTATTAGGGAATACGAATATTATGGATGGTCAATGATGATTGAGCCGTAAGGTGGCCATATGAACCCAGTAATAATAAAAATGATGCAACCTCATTGAGTTTTCGTTTATTGCATCTGTC
The DNA here is from genome assembly GCA_943193695.1 of Acrobasis suavella. NCBI lineage: Eukaryota > Metazoa > Arthropoda > Insecta > Lepidoptera > Pyralidae > Acrobasis > Acrobasis suavella. The sequence continues at coordinate 10,114,287 of OW971939.1, forward strand.
TTGATAAGTAGGTACTTAGACTTTGTGACCCGGAGGCCATGGGTTGGAATCCCACTGGGAAGCACACTGTGTTAATAGTTGTTTCCAGTCTAGTTAGGATATTGCAGGCTTGAAGCACCTTATTATCCGAAAAGAAAGATGATTTCGTATTTTGGCACGTATAAATTGTGGGTCTCGAACGCCATCTAGAGTTTGATCATTAAACTAAAGGATTGGTTCTGGTTTAACCTTTGTGTTGCGTAGGTCAGACGGCAGTAGCCCTGTGTAAAAACGAGTAACCTAGTTAAATCTCTTTGGTTAGGTAGCGGATCACCCCGGGCTCTAAAAATAAGGCTCTGAAGCGTTACTGCTCAGGATGCAACCGGGAAAATACGCTCAGATGATGATGATGAAGTAGGTACTTAAACCTTACAATAAAAGTACGAAAAAGAAGTATTTTTTTTCACAATACTTATTTAATTTCTTCGATGCTGCTCTGTAAGAAATAAAATGGAATGTACCAGCTGATTCTTTCAGATCGCTAAGCCAATCGAGAGAATAATAGACGAAAATCATCCAGCAAACCACCCATCGAGCTAATCTTAGCTTTAGGGGCCCTGGGCTCTGTCCGCACCGTTAGAGATAGAGAAGAAATAATATAAGATAAAATTTCTTTATTGCACCAACTAAGTATGACAATAAAAGTACATGAACAATAATATAAATACATAAACTATAAAACTTGTACGAACATTAAGAAAAATTAAAGTACCCAGTGAAAAGAAAAGAAGTAAAGAGATATTAGTTACAGCTAGAGAAAAGGTAATGGGACGTCACTAAATCTTTGAATTTTTCAATGATTGCACTTTACGAATTTCTAATGGTAAAGCATTCTAAAGTTTTACTGCCTGAACTGAGAAAGAATTAGAATAGAAATGAGTACTTCGAACAGGAATTGAGAGTTTAAAGGAGACTGTGCTTCGCACGCATAATGTATCTGTAATTGAACATTATATTTTTTTCGCTCACCGTATAAAAATTGTCACAGTAGTTCTTGCTTGTATCCTGTGCCAATAGACTATTTTAGATACAATTGACCTAATGAATACCAGCCGCGCATAAAGAAAAGAATAAAAATCTGATTTACATTTTAATTTAGTTTTTATTATATATTAGTACTAGCTGATGCCCGCGACTTCGTTCGCGTGGACTTTATGACTCCGGCGTATTAATATAAATAAAAACTAATGAGAGAGAGAGAGAGAGAGAGAAAGAAAGAGAGAGATAAGAAAGTACTTGTTACAGTGTTAGGAGTTAAAAGTCAATATTATTTTAATTCTTTCCTTCGGGAGCCAATATGAATAGAGCTGAAGTATTACTAACCCTGGAGAAAGCCACATTAAGTTGGCCATGCGAAAAATCAGTCCTTAGATCGACATCAGCAGCTTTAAGCCTTATTTTCATAGCAAAGCAAGTAAACACATGGAACTGTGTATTTTTAAAAGGAAAATTGTTAGGGATGAGTGGCATACGCGGAATAAATACAGTTTCACTGGCACCACTCACAGTAAACTTTAAGTGTCTCAGCAGACTATGCCGTTTAGCGGCTAAAGTTCAGTGTTTAAAGTTCGGTGGGGATGACACACTAAATAAGCTGAAGTTCAGCCGTTGAAGTTCGGTGGAAACGCCGGACAGTAGTGATGTGCCGATATGAGAATTTAATCTTCCGTCTTTGGCGCGTCTGCGGCGAACGGACACGGGAGCGGAAGAGGGAATAGAAGTGGAAGAGGGAACGGGAGCGAAAGCGGAAACGGGAGCGTAAGCGCGAGCGGGAGTGGAAGCGGCAGCGGGAGTGGCAGCGGCGGCGGCGGCGGCGGCGGCGGCGGCGGAGGCATCGGCAGTGGCGGCGGCGGCAAAGGCGGCGGCAGTGGCGGCGGCGGCGGCAGCGGCGGCGGCGGCGGCAGTGGCGGCGGCGGCGGCGGCGGCGGCGACAGCGGCGGCTGCGACGGCGGCGGGAGCGATGGCGGTAGTGGCGGCAGGAGCGGGAGCGGGAGCGGGAGCAGGAGCGGGAGCGGCAGCGGCGGCGGTGGCGGCGGTGGCGGCGGCGGCGGCGGCGGCGGCGGTGGCGGCGGCGGCGGCGGCGGCGGTGGCGGAGGCGGAGGCGTCGGCGGAAGAGGCGGCGGCGGCGGTAGAGGGAGCGGGAGCGGGAGCGGGAGCGGGTACGGGAGCGGGAGCGGGAGCGGGAGCGGGAGCGGGAGCGGAAGCGGCGGCGGCGGCGGCGGCGGGTGAGGCGTCGGCGGGTACGGGTCCGATTCAGGCAAAAGCATCGGAAGTTCGGCATTATGTGTTGCTAGTAATGCAAATAACATTGCAGGCATGCATTGGCTGAAATTCAGCCGCTGAACTTCGGCATACAGTGCTGAGACACTAAGTTGGGTTCCGTTACACAGTTTCGGCGGAGTCAAATTTCGCATCAGCATTATTGGCCCTCCGACATTAAGACTTATTTTGTGAGCCGAGAGTCCATTTGCTGCAAGTGAATTACGAAACTCAACTGGATAATTGGTGGCGTCGTCAACAAAACTATCCAAGAAATCAACAATAATTTGCCAGAATTTTTCTGGTGTGTTTTGCTCTGAAGGTCCGCAAATACTGAACTTATAAGTTTTTCTTCGGACGAAACAACTTTTTTTTGGAAAAATTTTCAACGTGCAGACACATTTTTTTTACTTTTTATTATAGTATAGATAGATAGATTTAGTATGTTTTTGTTCAGCGGCAACAAAAAAACATCATCTATAAAAATTTCAACTGTCTAGCTATAATGGTTCATGAGATACAGCCTGGTGACAAACAGACAGACAAACAGTCGGAAGGTCTAAGTAATAGGGTCCCGTTTCTACCCTACCCTATGGAACCCTAAAAATCGAATAAAATAAGTATTTATGGGGGGCTCCCATACTACAAACGTGATTTTTCATAGATTATGGTACGGAACCCTTCGCGCGCGTCCGACTTGCGCTTGGCCAGTTGTATTATAACTCAACAAAAAGTTCTCATCAGACTTAACAACTTTAGCTAAGGCGGCATTTTAATATTTCTTATAGTTTAGCTGGACCATTATAGTTCTGCATCATGTGTTCCATTTTCCAAAATCAATTATAGCCTATATGTTGCCCAGGCTTCACAGCTATATAACAAAAAAAGTTTCATTCGAATCCGTCCAGTATTTCCGGAGATTAGCGTGTACAAACAGACAAACAGACAAACAGACAGACATTTTTTTTATTTTCTTACTCTATTACTATATCTCCATCGCACCATATATTTTTTTTTGAAAAATTTTCAATGTACAGACACATTTTTTTTACTCTTTTATTATAGTATAGATTTAGTTTAATTGTAATATTTATATTTGTATTGTGATTATCATTAACTAATAAAATAATGGTCTCTATAAAAAAATAAACATGTAAAAGAAAAAGAATAATTGTGAATAGATTGAGAATAAAAATGAGGAGTTACTTTATTGCCGTTCTGCTAATCTGATTGCTAAAATGAGTCACAAAGTTTTGTATCATATCTAAAAGAAAATTTATGACGGAGCGCCAACTGTGTAGCTTTTTGTTTTTTTAGTTCTTGACTGGTTCAAAGTGTTTCGTATTTTTGTTTGCTAATGAGAGTCGAAGTCCGGCGCAATGATTGCAAGCAAGTTTTACGCTAATGCCTAATGTGACTGTGTGACCATATTTAACGATTTTCTTTTTTTACACGGATAAAAGAATAACCTACTGAAAGATTTTGCAGATTAAGTCTTAAAGTAATAGTTACTAAATCATCATCATCATATCAGCCACAGGAAGTCCACTGTTGGACAAAGGCCTCCCCCAAAGTTTCCCAAAACAACCGATCGGAAGCGGCATGCATCCAGCTTCCCTGCAACCTTGCTCAGGTCATCCGACCGTATAGCAAGTGGGTGTCCTGCGCTGCGCTTGCCGGTACGTGGCCGCCATTCAAGAACCTTTCTGTCCCATCGGCCATCGGTTCTTCGCGCTATGTGTCCCACCCACTGCTACTTGAATGAGCTAATCCGCTTGGCTTTGTCGGACCTTCGTTCTCCTACGAACCTCCTCATTTTTGATTCGATCGCGTAGATAAACACCGAGCATAGTCCTCTCCATAGCCCGTTGAGCGACCTTGAGCCTTCTTATGAGACCCATAGTAAGGGACCACGTTTCAGAGCCACAAGACAGTCATCACTGGTAACACACATTAATTAAACACTTTCGTTTTGAGGCACTGAGGTATTTTAGACGATAAAACACTGCGTAATTTCTCCAGCCGAGTCGGATTCACCAAATCACTTCTTCCTCGAAGCTGGAACTTCCTGCCTGGATCAATTGACCCAAGTAGACATACTGGTCTACAACTTCGAGGGTGGTACAACTTCGTCGATGGTACTGGAGCCTTTTCGGGATCCGTCTTGTTCGGGAGGTTGGAAGGCATCAAATCCCTCGAAAACAACTCATAGACGTGACTCAGAAGCGTGATGGCCCTATAATTCTTTAATAGAGTATTGTCACCCTTTTTAAAGAAAAGGACCACCACGCCTCTATTCCACGCTTCTGGCGTTACGCCCTCGAGCAGAACGGAATTAAAGAGCTTCTGAAGGACTTTTAAAACTGGCGTTTCACCCGCTTTCAGAAGCTCTGCTGTGATTCCATCCTCACCCGGCGCCTTATTGTTTTTGTGCTGTTTGAGAGCCATCCTAATCTCGTATAGACTGATGTCCGGGATATCTTCTGTATAGTGTCGGGTTAGCTTGGCTCTTGGATCTGCAGCAATATTCACGCTAGGTTTTGCAACGGATGTATTAAACTGCCCATAAAACTTCTCGATCTCTGCCAGAACCCCATCCTTTGTCAAAACCATGTTGTCGCCCTCCGTCTTCAGCTTAGTCAGTCGGCTTTGCCCAGTAGACATACATCCTTGCAAACACTTTTGAATCTTTGTTTTGTTCTATCGTCTCCTCAATATATTTAGTATTAAAGGAGCGAATGTCATGTCGCAAGGACTTTTGAATTCTTCTGTTGAGCCGCCGATACAACTTAGCGTCTTTGGAGGTTTGCAGCATCAAGTCTAGGGTCTGAGCAGAGATTTTTTGAAATTTCTTTATGAGGCGGGATTCAAAAACCTTGGATCCCACTGCTTGGACAGTTTCTACAAGCCTGTTGTTTAACTCGTCCACTGCAACGCAATCCTGGAGGCCTTCGAAGTGATTGGAGAGCTCGCCTTGAATACTCTCGGGGTTTTGGATTTGGCTCTGCGATAGTCGGAGCGTAGACTTCATCAGTCTTGACCTTTCGATTCGGAGACTGATATTCATAATGCCTCTTAAAATTCGGTGATCGCTGTCGGTTTTAATCCGGTTGATCACGGAGACATCATTGAATATCTGCCTCTTTGTCGTCAGGAAGAACTCTTTCTCATTCTTGACTGGAGGCTGGTCGTTTTTCTAGGACCCATCCAGGTGCACTTCCTCCGTGGCGGCTTTTTGAAGAAAGAGTTCATCGCAAAGAGTACCTCTTCCTCCAAAAAAATGTCCCTGTCGTTGCGCTCGCCATACCCAAATTGCCCCACCCTGATCTCTCCTTCGCGTCCCTTGCCCAGGTTTGCGTTGAACTATAATAACCGTAAACTGGGTTTTGGAGGCGTGAATGGCCCTACTAATATCCTCATACGCAACCTCAACCTCTGCATCTGAGTGTTTTTACGGTCGGCATGTAAACCTATATAACCTTCAGCAAGTATCTTTTCGATATTCTGAGTATCAGGTATATTACCCTGCTGGAAACACTATCAATGGTAACTAAGTTATTTATGAGGGACCTGTGAACGAGAAACCTGACACCATGCTGAGACTTTATTTCATCTCCCTCCTGGTGATATAGTAGGTTACCGGACTCTAGGGTTGTCGTGCCGTAGCCCTCTCTTCGGACTTCAGACAACCCCACAATGTCCCAACGTAACCTACTCATTTCCTATTCCACCTCAGCCAGTTTTTCGTCCAACCTCAAAGTGCGGACGTTGTGTGTTACCAGGGCCAGTTTCTGCCGAGGGTGGTAGACCGATCTCATCCAGAGATTCTTAGCACCCCCTGCCCCGCCGTTACCATGACCGCTACCGGAATCAGGAATAGCGGGGCCGCCGGGTACTGGGGGTCTGGTCGATTTTTGTACCTCCATTGGAGGGTTTTTTCCATACTTGCCACGCTTGGCAGGCGGGTTTTTTCCGATTTAGCTTCCGACGCTGCTGCCCATCGGAAACCTGTTTTGGTGTTCGTGATGTATGTATCCTTTAGTCGCCTTTTACGACATCCACAGGAAGACTTGGAGTGGTCCTATTCTACTCTGCCAGAACACACACGACGAGTTACTAGATACCTATGAGTAAACGGGTTTGTTTATTAAGATTACCACCAGATATAAAGCAGGCTACTTCTTTGACAAGCTTTAAAGTCAGGTTAAAACAGTGGCTTCTTGAGCGTACATTCTACAGTATGGAAGAATTTTATGAGTGTCGCTCGTAATTCCATTAAAATAATTTTATTTTATCTTTTGTAACATTATTACTATTTTCTGGTTTTACTTTGCCCATAGTATTTTTGTAATTGAATGAATTGATGTGTAATTTTTTTGTTGATGAATAAAGATGTTTATGATTATGATTATTAAGAATAGCTGTAAAAACTATCATCACCCTTTCAAGCATTTAAGCCTTCAAGATTCAAAGATTCGAATGTTTATTCAGTAATTAGACTTTTACAGGCACTTTTACACGTCATTAAGTATAATTTATGATACGTGTAAAGTATATTAAAATTAATTTATTTTTAAAGAAAAGCTACCGATACCAGCGCTTCGTAACGACCACTGCTGAGAAGAAACGCCGAAAGGAACTCATTTTCACAGTATTGGTCGCCTACTCGCCAGAAGGGCTTTGTCATATTATTATAATTGTCTTTTAATTAATAAATACTTATAATATAATACAATGTTGACACATTATAACATGTAATGCTTGCGAACCAGTAAACAAACATAAATTGCGTAATACAAAATATTAAGTAGTCAAAAAAGCGAAGCCGAGCTGACCAGTCCCTCCCGGCAGCACCCGTTCACGAGTTGACGCACGGATCAGCCATCGTTAAACTCAACCATATTAGAGGGAATCCAACGACCCGACCAGCGACGCCACCACCGGATTGGACATTTTAGTGAGCATGAAAAACCCGAACTCGCAGACCTTGTCAAGAGAAAATTTTAATTATATGTTGGTCACTTATTGATCGCAGAGCATTTACATGTTTTTACAGTAGGCTTATTATGGTAACAGAAAATGCAGCTATTTATGTTTCATGTGTGGAGTGTAATGGAAAATGTTTAGGAAGTATCCACGCGTTTTTATCTCTTAAATAATCATTGATAGTATAGTACGCATTGTTCAATAAAACTTTTTTAACATGTGTTTTAAATTTTGCCATTGGTAGGTTAACGATCGCTTCGGGAAGTTTATTAAATAATGTTATACCTAGACCTAAGAGTGACTTTCTAGTTTTGGCAAGTAGAAATTTAGGCGTATGAAGCTGATTTTTGTTGCGAGTATTATAACTGTGAACATCACTATTTTTCTTGAAATTATTTAACCTAGATTTAACAAATAGAAGATTGTCGTAAATAAATTGAGATGTCACAGTAAGAATATTTATAGATTTAAATAACTCTCTTAAGGAATCGCGTGATTTTAGTCCGTAGATCGACCGAATTGCTCTCTTTTGTAGCACAGAGATAGCATGTATGTTAGCCGCTTTACCCCATAAGAGCAAGCCATATGACATTATGCTGTGAAAATAACTAAAGTATACTAGCCTAGCAGTTTCAACGTTAGTACACCGTCTGACCCTCCTCACAGCATATGCTGCCGAACTAAGTTTCTTGGCAGTGGCCTCAATATGTTTATCCCATTTTAAGTTCCAGTCTACAGTTATGCCTAAAAATTTGGTGTTGGGTACCCATTCTAGAACTTGACCATTAAGACTCAAAGGAATGTGAGTATTAGGTTTATTCAATAGTGAAACCTGAAACCTTGAGACTCATCCGCAAAACCGCACAAAAGCCACAGAGTCGCATTTGAGGTAGAGGCAAATTTTAGGGCAATGGTTAATGAGAAGGTGAAAAATGATAAAAATATTGATGGGAATAGCCGCATCTTCTACGTGGGGCGCACTATAAGTTTCCGGAATGAATATGAAAAAATACTATTAAAGGTACAAAATTAATTTATTGTTTTTCAAAATAATCTCCCTTGGCGTCTATGCACTTTTTCATTCGATGAAACCAGTTTTGAAAACTTTTGTGCCACTCCTCTGTGGTGACCTCTGAAACGTGTTTTTCATACTCCTCGACAGCCTCTTCTGGTGATGAAAATCGTTGACCGCGTAATTGGTTCTTAATTTTTGGGAACAGAAAAAAGTCACAAGGTGCCAGGTCGGGACTGTATGCAGGATGACTCATGAGTTCTACATTTTTCGCCTTCAAAAAGTCGTTTGTCTGTCTGGCCGTGTGAGGACTAGCATTGTCGTGGTGCAGGATGATACGGCGTTTACGGTTATTTTTACGGAGTTCGTCAATAACTTCCGGCAAACAAATGGTCGTGTACCAGTCACTATTTACTGTACGACGATTCTCTAAAGCAACAGTAGCCACGTGTCCAGTTTTATTAAAAAAAGAAGCAATCATCCGCTTAGGTGCACTTTTCACGCGCGCCACTTTGGTTGGTTTCGGCTCATCTTGAAAGACCCATACGCTCGATTGCTGCTTTGTTTTGGGATCGTAGCAATAAATCCATGTTTCGTCACCTGTTACTATGTCCCACACCAAATTTGACGCACCTTCGTTGAATCTGGTAAGCATGGCACTGCACCAAGTGACGCAGTCCGTTTTTTGAGCCTCGGTCAAGTTGTGTGGGATCCACCGCGAGCACAGCTTTCTCACCCCAAATGTTTGTGTAGGATTAATTGTATTTAACTCATGCCTATTTCTAAGGATGCGTGAATTTCATGGTAGGTCACATGCCTGTCTGTTTCAATCATACGGCGCACAGCATCGATGTTTTTGTTGGTCACAGCGGTGGACGGCCGACCATCGCGAGATTCGTCACTGAGATTGATACGACCACGCTTGAATTCTGCAAACCAGCTATAAACAGTTGTCTTGCATGGTGCTTCATTGCCAAAAGCTGTTTCAAGCCGAGCGATGCTCTGTTGAGCTGTCAAATTACACTTAAAATCGTATAAAATCATACTACGAAAATTTTCCCGAGTTAAATCCATGTTGATGCAGACACACAATTTTTTAAATGGCGCCACAAGGTAAAATCAAAAGACAGTCAGATGAAACAAATTGCATTCTACAGCCAAAGAGTTCTATTTTCAAATGTTGCAATAAATTTTTTAATATTGTTTATGTAAGTGGCCAGTTCCGGAAACTTATAGTGCGCCCTATGTATTAATAGTACATTACGATATAAGTGCGTTATGGTGGTTATAACACACTAGGCGTAATAGAGCCGAGTGTATTTAACCAATATACGCACGTATATCATACGACATTTTTCAATACACTTACGAGGAAAAATACCCAATAAACGGAACTTTTTGATTTTAAATAAACTCAACCATAAAACATTGATGCACACTGTTTTTTTATCGCCGTCTTACTTTTTAAATCAGCGCGGCGCGCTGCCTACTAGCTGGCGGCGGTGTGCGGCGGGCAGCCAGCACCGGCCGGGGCGGCCAGTTCGAAATTTGAAAAAAGCAAATAGTGCGGTTATAGAATATAACTTCACTATTTGCGTTTATAACGCACGCGTGTTTTACGAGATGCCTTATATATCTAAAACCGGTGAAATTAGAACCACATTACGAGCAAGGGTATTGATTTTTTTTAAACTATATGGTTTATACCATCTGCGGGGCAAGAAAAGCCGCTGGTACATCATAGATTATTCTTGGGCGTCTAGATGGTTGATAGTTGATGGTTTAAAAATATGATGGAAAAACCTATCAAACTAAAAATCTGTGTTTAGCATCCGCTGTTTATCGCTGTGCTGAATTGCTGTTAGCTCTAACTGAGTTACACTTCGATTTGCGCTCGCGTTACCGCAGATGGCGTTTGTGGACGAGGCAAATCCATTTATACGGATATTGCATGTTCACATTACGTCGCCGCGAATTACGGATGCAATCTGGAGGTCTGTACATATATGTATTTTGCAGCACCTTTTTTTGGTATATTTTTATCTTTCTTTTTAATACGTCACTCTCTGATCTTTCAATTTTATTTCCAATCCCTGACAAAAAAGAGAGCTGTTATAAGTTTGACGCTAATGTCTGTCGGTCTGTCTATCTGTCTGTCTATTAGTCAGTGTGTGGCATCGTGGCGCTCTAACGGATGGACCGATTTCAATGCGGTTTTCTTACGTGAAAGTAACTTCCCTTGCTGTGGTTCTAAGCCGTCTTTGATGAAATCACTTAACATCGGTTAGAATATTATGTGGTTATACCACTTATCACTAGATGGTGTCGTCAAAGTAGGGTTTTGTAATTAGGTAACCTGGCAATATAGATGGCGCTACGGACATCAATTCCACTTTATTTAATTTATTCATTTAAAATGAATATCTGCTTAAACAATATACGCTACAATACTTTTAAAATACTGATAACTTATTCTTCTTCTTCGTCTTTTGAGTCTTTTGGCAAAGCAAACAGAGTACTATTAGCAGACAAACAAGCAATGTTAGAACGTTTACCGTTTACTCCTCATAGTGTGAAGATTGGCTACTCCAAAATAAGTAAGTTTTTAAATTAAATTTGGTATAAAAATGCCGTCTGTTTAATACGGAGCCATTTTACGCTATGGACATTTAACCAACGAGAACATTTTGCTCCGTGAACCTCCCATTCCGTATTGTTAGAAATTATTTCACATAAATATAATATATATAAATATATATGGACTAATAACACTGATTGAGCTAGCCCCAAAGTACGTTTGAGACTTGTGTTATGGGATACTAACTCAACGATACTTATATTTTATAACAAATACATAGATAAATAAACATCCAAGACCCAGGACAATTTGAAAAAGGCCATGTTCCAACTTGCCCTGACTGACTTATAAATAAAAAGAGTTAGTCAGTCAGTTTCCTTTTCCATCAATTTCATTGATTCTGTCTGATGTATGAGTATACTCATTACATCAGACAGTTTTGCAAGAGATAAAGGCACAAGTACAGACCTAGGTACATACCGTACCTATGAAGGCTTGTTTGTCCTTTTGTATGTACAATGTACATACATATATACCTACATACATATTATTACGCCTGTTTCCCACAGGGGTAGGCAGAGACTATGGACCTCCAGTTGCTACGGTCCTGATAGACCTCTTTCGCTTCATCTACACTCATCACTCTCTTCATGCATGCCCGATATACATACGATCTACTATATATAAAATAATCTTAATAATGTTAAAATGTAGATTCAAAAACGCGAATTTGAAAAGGGTGAATTAATACTATTACCAAAGGTAAAAATTTAATATAAAAATGTTAAATTTCAAAAGCTAAAATGAAATTCAAATGAAATCACAATTGCAATTTTTCTTTGTGTCTGCTGTCCTTACGCGTCGACGCTGATTCCTTTATTTTTATCAAACGTTCTCATTAGGCTCTATAAAGGTCCATCTTTCATTAAAAATGAATTGAGTAATAGATTTTAAATCAGAACTGTAATATGTTAGAATGTCTTGATTTTTGTCAAATTTGAAAATTTTCATTAAGTATGTAAAGTATGTTTCAAAACTTAGCGGCAAAAAGTTTGTTAAATTTAAGTCTTGCTTAGCCATCATTAATTTTACATTTTATTAATAGACTAGATAACCCCGCGGCGACTTGTAAGCGTTTGGTGGACTAGTGCCGGTGTCGTTCAGTACATTTTTTTCAAATCTGGCCAGACGATTACGGAAGACGTCTATTGTCAGCAATTGCAAACCATGACGGATAAGCTAGCTGGTAAACAACCGAGGCTGGTCAATCGCTCTACGCCACTGCTGCTTCACGAAAACGCAAGACCACACACTGTACAACAGACGGCTATCAAATTAGAAGAGCTTCAATTGGAATGTCTAAGACACCCACCGTACTTCCCGGACCTTACTCAAACAGATTATATTTTTTTTCGAAATTTGGATAACTTCTTGCAAGGGAAAAAATTCAACTCCGTTGAGGCAGTTCAAACCGCCTTCAAATATTTTATTGATTCCCGTCCGAATGGTTTTTTTAGTAAAAGGATCAATTAACTACCTATGAGATGGCAAAAGTGTAAAGAAAACAATGGTTCATACTTTGATTAAGTAAATGTATTATATTTAAAAAAAATTCGACATTTTGTTCCTCCCATACAAAACGCCAATTTCATATGTAAAGACTTAATATTGTATATAAAAAGTAGCTTATGTGTTAATAAATTGATTCAGGGTGTCGGCTTCCTTCATACAAATTTTATCAAAATTGGTCCAGCCGTTCGTGCGTGAAGAAGTAACAAGTATACACACACACACACACACATACTCGCAAACTTTTGCCTTTATAATATTAGTGTGATGTGATAAAAATTAGGTACATCTATACTATAATAAAAGAGTAAAAAAAATGTGTCCGTACATAGAAAATTTTTCAAAAAAAAAAAATTTGGGGCGATGGAGATATAGTAATAGAGTAAGAATATAAAAAAAATGTCTGTCTGTTTGTCTGTTTGTCTGTTTGTCTGTTTGTCTGTTTGTCTGTTTGTCTGTTTGTACACGCTAATCTCCGGAAATACTGGACGGATTCGAATGAAACTTTTTTTGTTATATAGCTGTGATGCCTGGGCAACATATAGGCTATAATTGATTTTGGAAAATGGAACACATGATGCAGAACTATAATGGTCCAGCTAAACTATAAGAAATATTAAAATGCCGCCTTAGCAAAAGTTGTTAAGTCTGATGAGAACTTTTTGTTGAGTTATAATACAACTGGCCAAGCGCGAGTCGGACGCGCGCGAAGGGTTCCGTACCATAATCTATGAAAAATCAAGTTTGTAGTATGGGAGCCCCCCATCAATACTTATTTTATTCGATTTTTAGGGTTCCATAGGGTAGGGTAGAAACGGGACCCTATTACTTAGACCGTCCGACTGTTTGTCTGTCTGTCTGTCACCAGGCTGTATCTCATGAACCATTATAGCTAGACAGTTGAAATTTTTATAGATGATGTTTTTTGTTGCCTCTGAACAAAAACATACTAAATGTATACTATAATAAAAGAGTAAAAAAAATGTGTCTGTACATTGAAATTTTTTCCAAAAAAAAGTTGTTTCGTCCGAAGAATTACTTATAAGTTCAGTATTTGCGGACCTTCAGAGCATAACACACCAGAAAATTCTTGGTTATGTGAACCCGCCATATTGACACCAAAAAATTAAAAATCAGTTAATAAAGAACTTATGACGCAAATTATTGTTAACTAGCTTTTGCCCGCGGCTTCGCTCGCGTAGGGGTGTAATTTATCAAAATCCTTTCTTAGGGGATGCCTACGTCATAGTAGCTTTATGCATGCAAGGTCTCAGCCCGATCGGTTTAAAATTGACAAAGTTTCATACAAACTTTCATCCCCTATTTTATCCCCTTGGGGGTAGAATTGATCAAAATCCTTTCTTAGCGGATGCCTACGTCATAACATCTACCTGCATGCCAAATTTCAGCCCGATCCGTCCAGTGGTTTGGGCTGTGCGTTGATAGATCAATCAGTCAGTCACCTTTGAGTTACGAATATATATATTTAGATTTCTTGGATAGTGTTGTTGACGACGCCACCAATTATCCAGTTGAGTTTCTTAATTCACTTGCAGCAAATGGACTCTCGGCTCACAAAATAAGTCTTACTGTCGGAGGGCCATTAATGCTGATGCGAAATTTGACTCCGCCGAAACTGTGTAACGGAACCCAACTTAGTGTCCTCAGCACTGTATGCCGAAGTTCAGCGGCTGAATTTCAGCCAATGCATGCCTGCAATGTTATTTGCATTACTAGCAACACATAATGCCGAATTTCCGATGCTCTTGCCTGAATCGGACCCGTACCCGTACCCGTACCCGTACCCGTACCCGTACCCGTACCCGTACCCGTACCCGTACCCGTACCCGTACCCGTACCCGTACCCGTACCCGTACCCGTACCCGTACCCGTACCCGTACCCGTACCCGTACCCGTACCCGTACCCGTACCCGTACCCGTACCCGTACCCGTACCCGTACCCGTACCCGTACCCGTACCCGTGCCCGTGCCCGTGCCCGTGCCCGTGCCCGTGCCCGTGCCCGTACCCGTACCCATACCCGTACCCGTACCCGTACCCGTACCCGTACCCGTACCCGTACCCGTACCCGTACCCGTACCCGCACCCGTACCCGTACCCGTACCCGTACCCGTACCCGTACCCGTACCCGTACCCGTACCCGTATCCGTACCCGTACCCGTACTCGTGCCCGTGCCCTCGCCCGTGCCAGTGCCCGTACCCGTGCCCGTACCCGTGCCCGTACCCGTACCCGTACCCGTACCCGTACCCATATCCGTACCCGTATCCGTACCCGTACCCGTACCCGTACCCGTACCCGTACCCGTACCCGTACCCGTACCCGTGCCCGTGCCCGTGCCCGTGCCCGTGCCCGTACCCGTACCCGTACCTGTACCCGTACCCGTACCCGTACCCGTACCCGTACCCGTACCCGTACCCGTACCCGTACCTGTACCCGTACCCGTACCCGTACCCGTACCCGTACCCGTACCGGTATCCGTACCCGTACCCCTACCCGTACCCGTACCCGTACCCGTACCCGTATCCGTACCCGTACCCGTACTCGTACCCGTACCCGTACCCGTACCCGTACCCGTACCCGTGCCCGTGCCCGTGCCCGTGCCCGTGCCCGTGCCCGTGCCCGTACCCGTACCCGTACCCGTACCCGTACCCGTACCCGTACCCGTACCCGTACCCGTACCCGTACCCGTACCCGTACCCGTACCCGTACCCGTACCCGTACCCGTACCCGTACCCGTGCCCGTACCCGTGCCCATGCCCGTGCCCGTACCCGTGCCCGTACCCGTGCCCGTACCCGTACCCGTACCCGTACCCGTACCCATACCCGTACCCGTACCCGTACCCGTACCCGTAACCGTACCCGTACCCGTACCCATACCCGTACCCGTACCCGTTGCCGTACCCGTACCCGTACCCCTACCCGTACCCGTACCCATACCCGTATCCGTACCCGTATCCGTGCCCGTACCAGTACCCGTACCCGTACCCGTACCCGTACCCGTACCCGTACCCGTACCCGTACCCGTACCCGTACCCGTACCCGTACCCGTACCCGTTCCGCTCCCGCTCCCGCTCCCACTTCCGCTCATACTCCTGCTCCCGCTCCCGAACACTCTCCCGCCTCCGCCGCCGCCGCCGCCGCCGACGCCTCCGCCGCCGCCGCCGCCGCCGCCGCCGCCGCCTACGCCGCCGCCGCCGCCGCCGCCGACGCCGCCGCCGACGCCTCCGCCGCCGACGCCGCTGCCGCCGCCGCCACCGCCGCCTCCGCCGCCGCTTCCGCCGACGCCGCCGCCGCCGCTCCCGCCGCCACCGCCGCCGCTACCGCTTCCGCCGCCGCCGCCGCCGCTTCGGCCGCCACCGCCGCTGCCACCGCTGCCACCACCGCCGCCGCCGCCGCCGCCGCCACCGCTTCCGCCGCCGCCGCTTACGCCGCCGCCGCCGCCACTTCCGTTCCCTCTTCCGCTCCCGTTTCCGTTCGCCGCAGACGCGCCAAAGACGGAAGATTAAATTCTCATATCGGCACATCACTACTGTCCAGCGTTTCCACCGAACTTCAGCTTATTTACTGTGTCATCCCCACCGAACTTTAGACATTGAACTTTAGCCGCTAAACTTCGGCATAGTCTGCTGAGACACTTAAAGTTTACTGTGAGTGGTGCCAGTGAAACTGTATTAATTTATTCCGCGTATGCCACTTATCCCCAACAATTTTCCTTTTGAAAATACGCAGTTCCTTAAGTTTACTTGCTTTGCTATGAAAATAAGTCATAGTTTCAGAGGCTTAAAGCTGCTGATGTCGATCTAAGGACTGGTTTTTCGCATGGCCAACTTAATGTGACTTTCTTTAGGGTTAGTAGCACTTCAGCTCTTTTCATATTGGCTCCCGAAGGAAAGAATTAAAATAATATTGACTTTTAACTCCTGTTACAAGTACTTTCTCCCACTGTCTCTCTCTCTTTCTCTTTCTCATTAGTTTTTATTTATATTAATACGCCGGAGTAATAAAGTCCACGCGAACGAAGTCGCGGGCATCAGCTAGTATACAATAAAAGTAACAATAAATTGATCGTCGTCAACCTGGAAACTGTTGACTTCATAACAGATCCATCTTGATTCTACTCAATTCTACTCAATGGATAAGTTGAGAACTAAGGACTTGCTGACATTTCGTAATTGAAATCTGCTAAGCATTAGAAAATAACTATTTAAAATTAATGCCAACTAAGAACTTCAACTAAAATGTATATGTTAAAATACTTTAAATGTACTCATCAATACCGTCACATAATTAAATGACATATGTAGTTTAGTTATATTCTGCTTGTGATACATAAATTACTATAACAGTGACAAGTCAAAACTTTTAAGCTGGAAATGCAACCGGTTTTTTTGCTTCGGTAATCGGATCTAGTAGCATAATAATTATAAGAAGGCGTTGGCGCCATACTTTTGTATAGACATGCATAACATGTCTATTCCGGTAACCAGAACAGACTTTCAAGCTGGCAACGGTGTCAGGGTGTTATCGTTTTATTGGACATACGAATGCATCAAACCGGCCGTGCATTGAGGAAAACCGATCCGATTACTTGACCAGACCCGATATACCCAACCGGGTGTCTATGGTCGCCTTTAGCAGGTGCATTATTATACTATCTCTCCTTTATCCTAAGGTTGACTCTCGTCTAAATGATGTTTTTAGACAAACAAACAAAAAGACCACTGCAAAATTATTGACAGTTGATAAGAAATTTCTTTACTCAAAAATGTCCCTCCATCAATCATGTCCTTATTCTAAAAGCATTTGCAGCATAAGTTTGAAAATTGAAGTGAACTTTTGAGGTCGAATTTTAGCTTCACCGCAAGTCATGCAACGTAAACTGAAACTAAATTGTGTATGATGCATGCTCTCTGGATGTTAGGTACTGTCGTAGCGCCGTTTTAAGTATTTATTTACTTTGTTCTCGTTGTTTTAAGTTTTAGCCTTAAGCATTTTTGCCAAAAGAACCCGTTTTTTGCAAAAATATATATATATATATATATCTATATATATATATATATATATATATATATATATAATCATTTATTTCGGTCATTGTACAACCATATTATTGTTAGTAAAAAGAAATTTAAAAGCCTAGTGTTAAAAATATACTTATTAGCATGTAATCATTTGTGTAAAATTGTTTACTTTTAGGTTAGTTTAAGCCGTTAATGAATAACAAATTTATTTTAAAAATTAAAAAAGATATGAAGGACCACGCAAACAAAGTTATGAGTAAACATTTTATCTTAAATTGGTAGTCTTCGAAAAAATATTTCTAATCGTATTTATTGTATGAAAACGACACCAAACAAAGGTTAGTATTAATTGTCGGTTGAAGTCTGATTAGGTATGGTAGGTGTTTTACTGTTCTTTATATTCTGTTTTGAATGTGCTAGTTTTTCTCATAGATGGAGATGGAAAGTAGAGTGTGCTACTCGGGTACGGTAAGTAATATTTTTATCTCAGGCGATATACATGAATCCCTCGCTACACTCAGTTCACCGTAGAATCTCTCGCTCCGCTCGTGATTTAACTGTGGAATCCTTCGTTTCGCTCTGGATTCAAAGTAGCGCCCTCGCCTTCAAAATATTACCTTATCCCCTTGTAGCACAATCTATTATTATAAAATGTTGATTAGACACTAGCTGATGCCCAGGGCGTTGCCTACGTGGTGATTTAAAAAAAAATGACTTACGTTCAAACTTTCATGCTCTATTTTACCCCTTTAAAAATGAGTTTTAGTGAAAATAGCGTTAGAAAAATATATAACTTTTGTTTTGAATTACGAACTTATAAATTATTTTTTTACATTTCTAACTTCTAAATTGACCAAGTTTCATATAAAATTTCAATCTTCATTTTAACCCCTTAGAGGGTGAATTTCCGAAAATTCCTTTTCAGTGTTATGTACGTCATCAAAAGAACGTTTTTGCGGAATTTCATGCTAGACCTAGCGCTTTAAGCTGTACGTTAATTGTTCAATCAGTTAGTTTCTTCTTTTTTTATATACAGAAGATAATTTTATATGTGATATTGCCAAGTAAAGTAAATCCGAGATAAAGTATAGAGCTTGAATAGTGTGCCTGAACCATAGAGGACAAGCATCCTTTATGTTTGCAGCTCGGCGCCTCGGGACCCATTATTCAGTAAATCCCTACGCGCAGTGTATCGCTGCAGTAGCCATATTAATGTCTGCCGCTGACTAAGACAAATTGGCCCAACCGACCTACCTGTGACCTCACGCCCTTTACTCCTATACAATTTGTCTCATCCTTATTCCAAAAATCTTGATTTTTGTGTCTTTACGGCCTATTTATAAAGGATAGCAGTGGGATGATGTCCACTGCTGGACTAAAGTCCTCTCCAAATAAAGGGTCCTCCCTTCATTTGGAGAGGACTTTGACTTTGCCCATAATCACCATGCTGGGCAAGAGGGTTGGTGATCGCCGTCGATGGTATGGAGTTTTTACACAGATGACACTGCTGCCAGTTCTCTGTTAACCTTAGTCGCCTCTTACGACACCCTGGGAGAGGAAAAGGGTGGTGAAAATACGTATTCTCTCCGTTATTGCTCATAAAAGCCGTTCAAGGGAACGGGTGAGAATTGGAATCATGTCAATGAATGATGAGGTTAGCAGTCCATCAATATTTTACCCTTTTCCACCTCGTTCATTTACATAAAACGTAACTTATGGGTCTTAGTGTATTTAGTTATTTAACTTTTATTGAAAAAATGCTACAAAAGGTGGACTTATCGCTAATGAATTCCCTTCATCAAAACAAACCTTCAGGAAAAACAGAAAATGAAGAATTCAATTACTATTTTAGTGTACAAAGCTCTGTCTACCCCGCAAGTTATAAAGACGTATTGTTTGAGTAAATTCTTACGCGCAGTGTATCGCTGGCGCTGCAGTAGGCTATATTAATGGCTGCCACCGACTGGGACGAATGGGCCTAACCTACCTACACAATATACCTAGGTACCTGTGACCTCATACCGTTTACTCTTGTACAATTCGTTTTATCTCAATATCGCGGAAACGTAAACATTGGTTATTCATATCTTTGTGAAGAAAAATGTTATAGGAGTGATCTTTAATTAAGTATTATAGTTTATTTTTTTGAATATTTTGAATATTCAATTTTTGGCATTTATCAGAAAAGGCGCATATTCATCTATACTATAATAAAAGAGTAAAAAAAATGTGTCTGTACATAGAAAATTTTTCAAAAAAAAAAAATTTGGGGCGATGGAGATATAGTAATAGAGTAAGAATATAAAAAAAAATGTCTGTCTGTTTGTCTGTTTGTCTGTTTGTACACGCTAATCTCCGGAAATACTGGACGGATTCGAATGAAACTTTTTTTGTTATATAGCTGTGATGCCTGGGCAACATATAGGCTATAATTGATTTTGGAAAATGGAACACATGATGCAGAACTATAATGGTCCAGCTAAACTATAAGAAATATTAAAATGCCGCCTTAGCAAAAGTTGTTAAGTCTGATGAGAACTTTTTGTTGAGTTATAATACAACTGGCCAAGCGCGAGTCGGACGCGCGCGAAGGGTTCCGTACCATAATCTATGAAAAATCACGTTTGTAGTATGGGAGCCCCCCATCAATACTTATTTTATTCGATTTTTAGGGTTCCATAGGGTAGGGTAGAAACGGGACCCTATTACTTAGACCGTCCGACTGTTTGTCTGTCTGTCTGTCACCAGGCTGTATCTCATGAACCATTATAGCTAGACAGTTGAAATTTTTATAGATGATGTTTTTTGTTGCCTCTGAACAAAAACATACTAAATGTATACTATAATAAAAGAGTAAAAAAAATGTGTCTGTACATTGAAATTTTTTCCAAAAAAAAGTTGTTTCGTCCGAAGAATTACTTATAAGTTCAGTATTTGCGGACCTTCAGAGCATAACACACCAGAAAATTCTTGGTTATGTGAACCCGCCATATTGACACCAAAAAATTAAAAATCAGTTAATAAAGAACTTATGACGCAAATTATTGTTAACTAGCTTTTGCCCGCGGCTTCGCTCGCGTAGGGGTGTAATTTATCAAAATCCTTTCTTAGGGGATGCCTACGTCATAGTAGCTTTATGCATGCAAAGTCTCAGCCCGATCGGTTTAAAATTGACAAAGTTTCATACAAACTTTCATCCCCTATTTTATCCCCTTGGGGGTAGAATTGATCAAAATCCTTTCTTAGCGGATGCCTACGTCATAACATCTACCTGCATGCCAAATTTCAGCCCGATCCGTCCAGTGGTTTGGGCTGTGCGTTGATAGATCAATCAGTCAGTCACCTTTGAGTTACGAATATATATATTTAGATTTCTTGGATAGTGTTGTTGACGACGCCACCAATTATCCAGTTGAGTTTCTTAATTCACTTGCAGCAAATGGACTCTCGGCTCACAAAATAAGTCTTACTGTCGGAGGGCCATTAATGCTGATGCGAAATTTGACTCCGCCGAAACTGTGTAACGGAACCCAACTTAGTGTCCTCAGCACTGTATGCCGCAGTTCAGCGGCTGAATTTCAGCCAATGCATGCCTGCAATGTTATTTGCATTACTAGCAACACATAATGCCGAATTTCCGATGCTCTTGCCTGAATCGGACCCGTACCCGTACCCGTACCCGTACCCGTATCCGTACCCGTACCCGTACCCGTACCCGTACCCGTACCCGTACCCGTACCCGTACCCGTACCCGTACCCGTACCCGTACCCGTACCCGTACCCGTACCCGTACCCGTACCCGTACCCGTACCCGTACCCGTACCCATACGCGTACCCGTACCCGTACCCGTACCCGTACCCGTACCCGTACCCGTACCCGTGCCCGTACCCGTACCCGTATCCGTACCCGTACCCGTACCCGTACCCGTACCAGTATCCGTACCCCTACCCGTACCCGTACCCGTACCCGTATCCGTACCCGTACCCGTACCCGTACCCGTACCCGTACCCGTGCCCGTGCCCGTGCCCGTGCCCGTGCCCGTGCCCGTGCCCGTGCCCGTGCCCGTGCCCGTGCCCGTACCCGTACCCGTACCCGTACCCGTACCCGTACCCGTACCCGTACCCGTACCCGTACCCGTACCCGTACCCGTACCCGTACCCGTACCCGTACCCGTACCCGTACCCGTACCCGTACCCGTACCCGTATCCGTACCCGTACCCGTACCCGTGCCCGTGCCCGCGCCCGTGCCAGTGCCCGTACCCGTGCCCGTACCCGTGCCCGTACCCGTACCCGTACCCGTACCCGTACCCGTACCCATACCCGTACCCGTATCCGTACCCGTACCCGTACCCGTACCCGTACCCGTACCCGTGCCCGTGCCCGTGCCCGTGCCCGTGCCCGTACCCGTACCCGTACCCGTACCCGTACCCGTACCCGTACCTGTACCTGTACCCGTACCCGTACCCGTACCCGTACCCGTACCCGTACCCGTACCGGTATCCGTACCCGTACCCCTACCCGTACCCGTACCCGTACCCGTACCCGTATCCGTACCCGTATCCGTACTCGTACCCGTACCCGTACCCGTACCCGTACCCGTACCCGTGCCCGTGCCCGTGCCCGTGCCCGTGCCCGTGCCCGTGCCCGTGCCTGTGCCCGTGCCCGTACCCGTACCCGTACCCGTACCCGTACCCGTACCCGTACCCGTACCCGTATCCGTACCCGTACCCGTACCCGTACCCGTACTCGTGCCCGTACCCGTGCCCGTGCCCGTGCCCGTACCCGTGCCCGTACCCGTGCCCGTACCCGTACCCGTACCCGTACCCGTACCCATACCCGTACCCGTACCCGTACCCGTACCCGTAACCGTACCCGTACCCGTACCCGTACCCGTACCCGTACCCGTTGCCGTACCCGTACCCGTACCCCTACCCGTACCCGTACCCGTACCCGTACCCGTTGCCGTACCCGTACCCGTACCCCTACCCGTACCCGTACCCGTACCCGTACCCGTACCCGTACCCGTACCCGTTCCGCTCCCGCTCCCGCTCCCACTTCCACTCATACTCCTGCTCCCGCTCCCGCTCCTTCTGCCGCCGCCGCCGCCGCCGCCGCCGCCGACGCCTCCGCCGCCGCCGCCGCCGCCGCCGCCTCCGCCGCCGACGCCGCTGCCGCCGCCGCCACCGCCGCCTCCGCCGCCGCTTCCGCCGACGCCGCCGCCGCCGCTCCCGCCGCCACCGCCGCCACTTCCGCTTCCGCCGCCGCCGCCGCCGCTTCGGCCGCCGCCGCCGCTGCCACCGCTGCCACCACCGCCGCCGCCGCCGCCGCCGCCACCGCTTCCGCCGCCGCCGCTTACGCCGCCGCCGCCGCCGCCGCCGACGCCTCCGCTGCCGCCGCCGCTTCCGCTCCCGCTCCCGCTTCCGCTTCCGCTCCCGTTCCCTCTTCCACTTCCGTTCCCTCTTCCGCTCCCGTTTCCGTTCGCCGCAGACGCGCCAAAGACGGAAAATTAAATTCTCATATCGGCACATCACTACTGTCCAGCGTTTCCACCGAACTTCAGCTTATTTAGTGTGTCATCCCCACCGAACTTTAGACACTGAACTTTAGCCGCTAAACTTCGGCATAGTCTGCTGAGACACTTAAAGTTTACTGTGAGTGGTGCCAGTGAAACTGTATTAATTTATTCCGCGTATGCCACTCATCCCCAACAATTTTCCTTTTGAAAATACGCAGTTCCTTAAGTTTACTTGCTTTGCTATGAAAATAAGTCATAGTTTCAGAGGCTTAAAGCTGCTGATGTCGATCTAAGGACTGGTTTTTCGCATGGCCAACTTAATGTGACTTTCTCTAGGGTTAGTAGCACTTCAGCTCTTTTCATATTGGCTCCCGAAGGAAAGAATTAAAATAATATTGACTTTTAACTCCTGTTACAAGTACTTTCTCCCACTGTCTCTCTCTCTTTCTCTCTCTCATTAGTTTTTATTTATATTAATACGCCGGAGTCATAAAGTCCACGCGAACGAAGTCGCGGGCATCAGCTAGTTGTTAAATAAAATTTTTACGTCTTTAAGCGAGGGTCAATGTATTTACCTAATTTAAAGTTTTTTTATTGTTATAAGTACTATCCCATATCTTATACACTTACCTATTGAATAGAGAACTCAGCGATCACATTGTTTCTACCCGACTACGGCGAAGCCAAAAAGAGTAAAATGTACAATGCGACACAAATAAGTTGAACAAAAATGGCGGACTTCAAAGCATTTTGTACAATTTTTTCTCACATTGTATGTATCTGTTTCCTTAGTATCTTTTATGATATCCATGGTAAACAAATGAGGTATCGTTGGAACCATCTTGACTTTTTGCAGGCTATAAGCTATGTGATGTGACACAATAAATTCAATATGGCGCCCTCCATAGTTCGAAAATTAAGTAACTTAAAATAAAATAGATCGAATCATTCCGTATTTGGTATCAAATGAAAGGGCTCAATTGGCACATATCAGAATAACTACATTACTAGCTGTTTCTCTTTGCTGTGCTCCCATTCATTGGATAGACGTACGCGTTTCAGCAAGAATCGTCCCGTAGTCGGCTTCTAGATTTTAAAACTGTATTTCTCTGCAACTGTCACTAGTCTGATTTTGAATATACAAGAAGGCATTAGCCGTGCTAGAACCGCCATCGTGCGGATTTTGACATAGAACAGGAACACTTCATCTCTTTCTGTGGGAATCCGGTATTTTCCAACAAGTCAATCAGATACTTTTTTCTAAACGTCAAAACAAACATTTTCTAACGGATTTGTATAAAATATAGACTAATGACGTCATAGTTTCTTGGAGTCAAATAGCGCTCTTAATATCGGTTTTCCTCCTATAATAAATCTAAAATTACGTTAAAATGGACATGTTTAACGACAAGTGACATTATTATGCGAAGTTTTATTTTATTAACAGTACAAAATAATTTATTTTTAACCGAGGAAAATACCCAATTGTAAAACAGCTTAAGTTTTGCAGCAGCAGTTGCGTTTCCAAGATAATTTAATTGCTGGTTGCAACACTTTTCAAACTATTGCATTCCCAAGTAGGTCTAAATTCGTATTGTCGTAAAATCTGACAAAATTATTATATGTCAGATGACATGTGGTAAAGAGGAAAGGTATTCATAACAGCAGAAAAATATCAAAGCGTTTTCAAAATTTTCATCCCTTCCCCATTACTCTGATGAGTACCTCCGCAGTCAGGCCATAGACCAATGAACGCCATAAGTTTCTACATACAATGGTCCTGATGTTGCCTGCAGGTATTTTAGCATTCTTACCGACTAGGTAGCGAACCCCTAATACGATTATGTTCTTGTCGACCGGGAGCTGGTCGATATGCATTGTCTATTGTCTCGTGTTTTGAAAAGACAACAGGTTAAACGACCAATGAAAATAAGTCGAATAATTATTGGCGAAACCAGGTTTATCCTAATAACTTTAGTACAGACTATATACAGACTTGAGAAGCGGTAAAAATAACGAACGTGATTCAGCTGCAAATTTCCTTTTGTGTTAGAAACAGCAGATCAACATGGGAGTTTTAAAACTGAATCTCTGAATAAACTGGAAAGTTGTGTATTGTTGTTGTTTCGGCTACAGTCTACTGAACATACTTACTGCATTGTTTGTGTCCCTATTGGTATAAAAGTTTAACGCAAAACAATAGCAAATAAGATTCCTGCCAAAATCCGCTTGGAAGATGACCAAAAAATATCTTTATCATTTTTTTTCTCAGAAATAATTATTAAATGTTTTAATTTAAATTTGTCTATAAATACATCCCATTTCCCTCCTTTTCTTATGTTTTCCCACAATTTAAATTGAGATCGACCTTAAAAAAAGTTATATAAATCAAGAAAAATTTGAACAAAAAGAAAAATTTCATAAAATTCGGTTGAAAACGACCCGTAGGCGAGAATATATTATGTTTTTACATTTCTTTTATTAAAAGATACCATTATAAAGAAGAAATGACTTTTTTGGCACAGTAAAGAGCCTTTTTCTTGTCGGTGATATTGTTTGGATATAAACAGCCACAACATTAGTTGATTTCAATAAATTATTCTTAATTTTCATGTAGGTAATGACCCCTGCCAAATCTTTATGGATTTCAAACACCGCTTCCGAGAGTCGTTCAGGGTATAGTTACCAGACATTTAAATCCGTTATCTTTTTGAGGTAAGTCTTCAGATAGAAATCAAGCAATTTTGCAAGCCAATGGGTGATTACTGCGGCTCAGGGCATTCGACATGAAAAACAAATGTTAGATAGGTATATTCGGCAACAAGTCAGTCCCAGTTATGGAAACTACATGTAATTCAAAAGTCTAACATGAGTTCATTCCTCCTAATTTCATTACATACACCTTCCTACCTGGAATGCTATTGTCTAGCTGATAAATGAGAAAATGGAAAAGGACAGATACGGTACACTACATGGAGCAGACTAAACAACTTTTACAGGTCAACGTGTTCGTTCTGCAGGATTTGAGATTACTCGTCGTTTTACGATAAAACTAAGTGTAAAGATTTGTGTATTCAAGATTTTAAGAAACCATTTATAGTAGGTGAGGTTTGTTTATATTGACAATATCAGTGTTTAGGATAGTTTTAGGATACGTTCCCCGGATTTGAATTAGAACTTCTTGTGCTAAAAAAATCATTTCTCCCATCAAGGGAATTTTGTAGGGCTTGCTTTTATTTATGGTCAAATTTTATTGTAAGCGTGTATTCTGATGGAAATAATCAAAATTTTCACACTGATGTTTTATCCGCGTATACACCAGTAAGCCAGTTAGTCCTTGTTTGGATTGGATCAGAAAAAAAAATGGTCTAAGTCATAAGATGCTAAAATCTACTAGAACATTTCATGTAAGAAACTTCGTTCTCAAGAAAGGTTGTATTAGGATTACATATTGTTGTTATACTTTTGTTCCAGAAGAAAACCTTTATACTGGATAGTCAAATAATTGCTTCTTAGATAGAAGGGGGTAACGCCGTGGGGAAAATATATAAAAAAGTATAAACTACCAAAAAGTGTGTGACTCTGATTGAACCGCTTCTAACAAATTAAGGCAATAATGACATTATTACTTAGCGTAAATACTAGTACTAGATTCTAATATTAGATTGGCATAATAAAAAAATAAAATAAAAATGTTTTATTTACGTTAACAGTAATGATCTTACATAACTAGGTGTTGGAGTTTCCTTTTAAGCTATCGAAGATGGCTCCGCTCTTTATTTATTTTTTTGAGTTTACTATAACTAGGCACGACATGTGCATGAAGGTAAGAGTACGTAGGTGTATGTAAGTATTTGTATAAGTAAATATCTGTGTGTGGGTGTATATGTGTATGTTTATGAGAACGTGTAATTTGCGCGCGTGTATGTGTATGTTTATGAGAACGTGTAATTTACGCGCGTGTATGTGTATGTTTATGTGAATGTGCATGTCATATGTACTTATCCGTTTACTAAGGAAATTATTGAGAATTTACATATAGGTAATGATGAAACTTAATTTGTCATTCTGAACGAGTATTAAGAGAAGTGCGGTTTCAAAATAGGTTAGGTTCTGTAGACACTCATATAGTATTACTTTAATGTTATGATAGGTTTTTGGGTTTATCTCTAGCTGTTTATTTATTTCATTATTAAGGTAGCAAGAATGTTTAGTGTATTGTATTCTGGCAAATTCGGTTTTAGTGATTAACACATTAACTACGTTGTGTTTTCCTCCTTACTTTGATTTATCTGAGTCTAAGATTACATTTTTATGCTTTTTAAGAAGCAAATTGCAAAAGGTACAATTTGCAATTTGATAATTTTGGTTGCTTATTTGGTAAAAAGATTCAGTACTAAAACGACGCTGGTTGAAAAACATAACTTTTAATAATGTCGATATCAAAGCCCGTAATTCTAGATAATTTTATATAAATTTGGCAATGTATTTACGAGCATTCAAATACATTTTCACATCTTAATTTCTTACTTGATAGTCCATATTGGAAGATATTCTTAAGAAAGAAGAATGAATAAAATGAACTGAATATATTAATAATATAAATATATTTTAATTTTTACAAAGATTTAGAATATACAAGTAGTGAATTTTTGCTTCAGAATGTCTATGTCAATAAATATACTTACTGCAAGACCAAATGTTTTTTTTTATTTACTTAATATAATTTGGTCCTATAGGTACATACTAATTTAAAAAAGAAATATTGTTTGGAAAAAAATGGGACAAAAGATCAGTAACTGTTAATTTATGGTTATTAATGGTATTTATGCAGTAACGATAAATTAATATGTATAACATTCACATAACAGTTTAAACTGTAGACACAGTTACACTATCAGTCTCAACAGTCCTGTACAGGGCAGGCAGAGCCAAGCTATGCAGTCTAAGAATGACGTTTTCTTTTACTCAGTTATCTTTTAATAGCTCAGGCAAATAATGTATATATTTGTGATATTATGATTAAATAGATGCACAGTATTTTTTTATAGCTACAGCTCCTTTTTTTATTTTGTTTTCTATGCTGGTAAGGAAGAAATTACCGTCCAAGTGCGAGTCAGACTCGCGCACGAAGGGTTCTGTACCATTATCTTTAAAAATCACATTTGTTGTATGGGACCCCCTCACCCTTAAATACTTATTTAATTCCATTTAGTTATTTATTATTAAGTTAAAAAGGAACTCAATGTTTTGTAAGTATTTCAAGCGTCTATCTTTTGTTTTAGTATAGCGGCAACAAAATACATCATCTGCGAAAATTTCAACTCTCTAGCTATCACGGTTAATGAGATACAGCCTGGTGAAAGACGGACAGACAGATAGACGGACGAGCGGACAGCGATGTCTTAGTAATGGTCCCGTTATTTCCCTTTGTGTATGGAACCCTACAAATAAAGAATATACCAGCTGCCTCACTTTCCACAAAAATTGAATTCAAATTGAGGACATTAACGCAAAAATACGCTTTCATATCCTGGCCATGATGGCTTTTGGTCTAGAATAGAACTACTCAATCTCTTGCTGTGGATGTTGTAAGATGCGACTAAACTAAAGGACTAAGCACAAACACCTCGTGGCACAAATGCATTCCCAAGGATTGACGTCAGACGGCGAGCGATTGTAAAAGTTTTTGCACAAATGCATTTCCAAAGAGGGTTGACGTCAGGCACGTGACGGATTGTAAAACCATAGCCAAATCGTTAAAACTGTTCCGGCTATTTCGTCACGATTTCGCAAAGTGAATCCCGAGCTCCGAAGTAGCACGACTGAGGATTCAACCTGGGAACTAGCGTTGCATTTACAGTTGACCTCGAAAAACAGTCACAATATCTATAGGACTATCGATAGCATCGAATACTGTCGATAGTATCTAAATGCAATAGAATCGATACTTTCGATAGTTTTACCTTACATCAATAGTATTGCAAACTATTGACAATCGATACTATCGATAGTATCGGTTATTCGATTGCTTGCAAAACTACTGGGAACGTGCTCACATGAAGAAGAAGAAGATAGACGTATAAATGGAAAAGTATTTTTGCCTTTTACCTCAACTTTCCAAGTTTGTCTAGGAGAAAAAAATTAAACGCCCCTGCAAATTCTCTTTCCACGTAGATCGCAAAATTCGATTTTGGGATTAAGCGAAAGCTTGAATAATGTTAACAGGAGATGCGGCTAGCAAACCATCAGTATTTTGATTTCTTTTTCCGTTTTCACGCTCACCATCACCTTAGGCTCGGTCAAAGAATGCACGTGGCGTACTTTTACGACTTCACCTTCCGCTTACGTCGTAACCCACACCACTCGCGTTTTGACCCCTCTTGTACACGGTGATTTTTTACTGATTTTGGAGCCAAAGGCCACTTCATAAGGATCGTTAGTAAGACCTAACTAGCTTTTCAAAACAGAAATTCAGAAACAAAACATGTTGACTGAAATTCGAAAGTAAAATCATGAGATCAATTAGTAACACTGGCGCCTAGCAGCAGCCGGCTAGATTCCGAGTTCATCAGGGTAACGCGGCAGCTTTGGACGGGCGTAACTACGTGGTGTCGATCGAAAATCATATTCGCAACTTTTTTATCTTATGTCATACACAAATTTGGATTACGTATATGGATCGAGGAATTTATTTACTATTCGACATTTTTTTTTCCAAATTCAATGAAAAGTCAGCGTGTATAAAACAATTGCTTAAAATACATTTTCTTTTTTATAATGACGCTCAAACTTTATTAAAGCTTATTTTGACACGTGTCTAGTACACTAATGGCGCCATCCATGCAAATTGATTGCGGTGACAATTTTATACAAATCCTTCAAAACAGTAAAAGGCGGACTGCGCCCACAGTCCACTAAAAATAATTTAAAGCAACCCCCGTTTGAAACCACAATATCTTCCAAAAACATTATATACACATATTTTGTTCATCAATACCTATTGGATAGCAAATTGTGCAACACAAGTTGCCTAAGAAAATTGATTTTGTAACATATTGCTTGCCTTTAAATTTTTTATTTAAAAATAATGTCGTAAACCTACTCTATTGAAACTGTTACATAATATATTGTTTCGGTAGAACACAATATTTTGAGTGTTGTATACGATTAATTATTTACCAGTCTGTTACAGAAATGTTTTGGTTTCCTGAAAAAATAATATATTTTATAAGGTACCGAACTCATGCCTTTATAGTTAAGTCTAAGGTTCAAAGGAAAAAAAAGTAAGGAAGTGAAGAGAAGTAGCTGCTTTGTCACAGCTAAGAGCCACTATGTTTTTCATCATTTTGTGGTAAAAATCAGATAAAAATAAATGTTAATAAAATAATATTGTTTTCAGTATATTGGTGTTCATTCTCCTACTGGAAATGTCTACTCCTACAATGAAATCGGCTATGTTACCAAATCTCCGCCATGGATTTCATACACCACGCCCGAGGGTCGTTGACGGTCTGCCAGACCTTAAAAACCGTTACCCTTTCGTGGTAAGTCTTCAGATGGATACCAAGCTTCCAGTGCCAATCAGATTATGCACGGGATCGTTAATTAAAAGCCAATGGGTCCTTACTGTAGCTCACTGTGTTCAAAATGAAACAAATATTGGCATAGTTGTATGCGGTGATATGTCAGTACCGATCAATGAAACAAAATGCAAATCAAAAATTTTAAAGAAATTTTATCAGCCTAATTACGCCGCAGCCACTTTTTACATCACGAATGACATTGGCTTATTATTTATCGAGAAAATGGAAATGGAAAGATACGGCAGACTTCATGGAGCAGACTACGCAACATTTGCAGGTCGATCAGTTCGGTATGCTGGGTTCGGGCTCACGCATCGTTTTACGACCAAAATAAATGTGAAACAGATTATTGAAGATTTTACGAAACCACTTCAAGTAGGTGAAGGGGTTGTTTATAATGGCAATGAAGATGGTATTGGATTTGGGCCCCGGATTTTAATTGGACCTACTTGTGCTAAAAAGGAACAATTCTCCCATCAAGGCGATTCTGGAGGGCCTGCTTTTATTGATGGTATGATTGTAGGCGTGTGTTCTGGTGGAACTGATCCAAATTTAAACACTAATGTTAAATCCGCCTACACACCAGTGAGTCCTTATCTGAATTGGATTAGAAAAATTATATCAGAGGCATAAAATAATTAAGATGATTTGTAAATAAGCTAAAACTATTTTTTGCTAAATTGTTTATGTCATATTTTTATGTCATAGAAAAACACGGAGAAAATAAATGAATTTTGTCCAAAGTCAAAGTCGAAACCCCTACACACCTATTTTCATCGAAATTGTTGGAGCCGTTTCTGAGATCCGCATTATATAATATCATATTATAAGCTTGCTTAAGGTAAGTCAGTGGATGTATAAAAGGCTTATGGCCAAGTACATTTTAATTAATATTTGATAATTCGGTGCCTGTTTCAATGTATTGCAAACTAAATATGTAACTATAATTAAGAATATATATTTGTACTTGTTGTTGGCAAAATATAATGCTACCCTTCTTATCTACTAACATTACGTGCCTAGTTTATTATCAAATAGTAGGTATGGTGCCAAAGCAATGTATATATGTATGTATATAGAAAATATTATATTATTGTATTTATCCTTATATACTTATTTATTTACATCGTTTTTTTTATGTGCTTTACTTGTGTCTTGCAACCCACATAGGACTATCTGTATAACCCAAAGGTTGACCGGTAGACAACGCTTTTAGCATTAAGTTCGCCTAATATTCTGTACAATTTGTATTTGATGAACAATAAAGATTAAACAAACAAACAAAGCAAATTGCTCTGATTTTTCAATCTCCGTCGCATAAACTAGAATTCAGCAAACGTTAACGGCGATCTAAAACTAAATTAACTAATCATGATTTATTTTGGCTTCATATAAAGAGCATCGATCGAGGTCATATAGGTTGAACTCTCTAAGTAATTAATATTGAATAGGTGTCATGTCGAATTACAAGTCAGTGTGCCGTGTGTTTTTCTGCTCATAGAATAGAACCACAATTTTTTTTTATTTGATCTCAAAAATATCTTCCTGTTTTCAAACTTTTTTAAAACTAAAGGCCTCTGCCAATAAAGAAAGGATTTGCCCATAATAAGTACACTGAGCATTGGGCAAGGGTATAAAGTTTGCACAGAGGACTCTGCTGTCCGTTTTATGTTACCTCCTAACTAGCAAAATTTTATCTTAGAAGTGTCTCGAGGCCAAAATTATTTGTTCTTAGTAGAAACTTATAGGTATCTGAAAGTGTGGAAATGGGCGCAGCTACTAAGTTCATTTGCGCTTATGGCTGGTTTACAATGGTTGTCATTAAGTGTTGTAAAGAACAAATAACCTACAAGTGCCTTACAGTGGCATATTGTAAGGTCGACAAGCCTTTGAATGTTTTTGCTAATACCTTTATAAGAGTGATTCCACATTAATAATATTCTACGTAAGTTCATTATAAGATTACAGTTTAAATTTAAGTTTGTGCTTGTCATGCCTTGTTTATTTAACAATGTAAGTAACTACCTCTATTTTTACAATAAATTTCACTTTAATGACATTTTTATTTCAATGGTATAATTTAATTATTTCACAACATATGTGTTATTGACTTATTAAACAGCCAGCGGAGTGAATTTTCTCGAGTGTTTAATAAATCAAATGTCTATATTTTCATGGGCCCTTTTAATAATATACATATATTTATAATATAGTAAGTAAAAAAATTCTGTGAGCAAAGAACAATCATTCGTATACGTTAAGATAAGCGTAAGGCTAATAAGTCTAATTTAAAAATTGTTAAGCCATCTATTAGCTTATATTTCTTATATAACATTTACCCAAGGCCAGATCTATGTGGCCATTTTGGAAAACAAAAAAATTGCGGGTTCCTTTTAAAAAACTTACAAGACTTGTACAGACTTTGGCCGTTGTAATTTAAATTAATTTTCCTTCGGTATGCTTCACATCTTTTAAATCTCTTTCATTTATTTAAATTCATTTTTAACTTTGTATTATTTATCGACGCAGACAAAACTAATTTACAAAATGGCAACGGCAGTCTTACTTAATGAAGGATTCATAAGACACGTGTTAGATGGAATGATCTTATAACACTCTTATTGCACACTTCAGCTTTTTAGTAATATTTAGACTTACGTTTTGTTTGCTTTTAGAACAGACTTAGTAAATATTTAGTAAGAGCAGAAGTCTAACAAATCATGTATTGCAGACATTACTAAGAATGAGATATCTTATAAGATGCTCTACTAAGTAAAGATAAATTATAAAGAGCAATAAGTCTGATTAAATGTATTTGTTATTCTGATAATTATCTTATGATATCTGACTTCTTATATACATCTACAAAAATACGTATTAAATCCGAATGTTTTACAGTGCGAAATATCTTTTTGTATGCTTTTGTAAGGTGTGTTCATTAGTAAAACTGAAGACTCATATGAGCCTTTTATAATTACTTAGTTCTTACAATACTCTTTTTAAGACAATTTTGCTAGTTGAGTAGTCGCTTCTTATGACATCCGTGGGACAGGAAAGGCATAGTGACAAAACTTATATGGTATCGCTGATATATCGGACATTCTAAAAATACTGGAAAAAGAAAAATATATAAACTCTCGCTCCAGACGCGCGACCGTCGTACGACGTCACGCGACATAGGTCGGAAACGGTCGACGACAAGTGTCGCGGGCATACTGTCGCTCATCTGTAAAAACCAACCACCGCCTTCGCCACAAGTCTCCGCCACGTCTCTTCTGTATATTTTACGCCGAAGTTTAATGACAAAAGATAAAGGTTAATTAGTATATACAAATGTGTGTATAGTACGTTACACCCTAAATTGGGTATAGTACCTAAATCCACATTTAAAAAGAATTTTTTTTATTTAACTACTGCGTACTCACTTTCGTAATAGTTTACAAGTTGAAGGGACGTATTCCGCCGTGTAATGTGAATGGATGGATTTCAGGATCCCGCTTATCCTTTTAATCTTTTGGGTGGGGTCACCATGACAGCGGAAACTTGACATGAACCAATATGGCTATATTGGCTATCGTATAACTACTTTGTATTTTATCATAATTAATAAAGACCAATACGATCGCGCTTCTCAAATTCTCAACTCAGCTGGTATGTTATTTGGGCTACCTACAATTTTCAAATTTCGTCACTTTGCAGATACCTGAATAATCCAAATTGTACTTCAACGTTTTTATTTTTGCTCGTTCTTGGTTATTTATGGATATATAGGAGCACTTCACGTTCCAAAGCAGTACGGCTTAAGAAACTGATCCGGCCGGGATGCTACAAAACAATACCATGGGCCACATGGAAAAGCTTAAACCGACTCCGAACTGAGAGGAAGACCGATGCAAGCATAATTTGGCCCGGTGGTGGTATATTGATCCAAAAGGCAATTAGCCTTTATCTTCGGATTATTTCAATCTAAATCTATGGGAAATAGTTGAGCCCCACCTCCAGGGTTTATCGCTCCTACAGAGTCACTGCCCTCAGGCCACGACCAGCCATGGTCAGTCTGGAAGTCACTTAACAGACTGAGAACCCAAGTGGGACGTTACAGGAGCAATATACAAAAATGGGGTTTTTCCAACAGGGCAAACATTAACTTGCAGTGTCAGAGCGGCCAACCGAGACATACAATGCCACAACTTCTCCGCTGTCCCTCATGCTCTGCTTCATGTTCAATGGCCGATTTGATGTGGTGCACAGACAATGCTGTTGCTGTGGTCTCCTACTGGTCGGCTGTAATTTGATGTAGTTCAGTCATCGACATCACGAAGAAGTAGAACACAGTGTCAATGTGGTCATAGCGACCAGACTATATGATACACCAGACCTCCTCTTCTGACCATAGTGCCACACCAGCTGCACAGCGTTATCACAGCGTTATCTGAGGCCACATATTCGTCACGCTTACGTATATGTGGCCTCAGATAACGCTGTGAAAGCGGCAACCAATGGCGGACAGAAAAAAAAATTAAGTTTTCGACGCGAGAAGAAGAAAAAGCGCTTTCCTCTGATTTTCTGTCTTCCTTGAATTAATTTATAATTATTCGTCCAAAAAAATTGCTAGGCCATGGCGATATCCTTCGAAACTATTTATCAATTTTTAGCAACAAGCACAAATATTGCCTACTAGTAGTAATATCTTGCACGAATATGCATTTAGAAGATACAGTATAGTAATCTAAGAACGAAGACATTAGTGAATTTTGAAAACGTTTTCAGATAACGCATAAGGCATCAGGAGTGTTTTATTTATATTGGACACACGCTAAACAAACGTTCTACCTAAATACGTAACATTCCATTAATTTTCTTTGCAATTGCCCTACTATACAATTAAAGGATGTTTCCGTGCCATAATGATACTGAACCTGAGGTGAGCGGTAATGGGCACAAGGCCCTTAAGATGGAAGCCAAATTAGGGTGTAGTGGGGTGTGTGCCGAAAATACGCAAAAGCTGAGGGAAACCAAGTTACTTGTATAGTTATATAAGGTAACGAGATTGTATGGCCTTTTTAGGGTTACGTCGTAAACAACGACCCCGTTTAGTTTCGCCATGTCTGTTTGTCTGCGGTTTTACTCAGATACCATTAGTACTAAAAAGCTGTAATTTGGCATGGGTTTATTATAATCATGACAAAAATTGGTAAAACAAAACTAAAAAAAATATGGGTACTTACCCATATTTTTTTTTAACATAAAATGTCTACCATTTAACATGATGTGAGGTACTTACCTCACATCATGTTAAATGGTAGACATTTTTTTTTCTTGACTACCCCACGGAGTGGGCTAACATTCAGGAGATCTTTAAAAATATTG
The DNA here is from genome assembly GCA_943193695.1 of Acrobasis suavella. Classification (NCBI taxonomy): domain Eukaryota; kingdom Metazoa; phylum Arthropoda; class Insecta; order Lepidoptera; family Pyralidae; genus Acrobasis; species Acrobasis suavella. The sequence goes on from OW971939.1 coordinate 10,150,243, forward strand.
TGTGCTTGGCAACACCATTATTTAATTTAGAGATCAGTTTCTGAAATACTTGGTTTGATGGGTCAAATTGTTGTTAGAGTCAAATGTTCCCCCTTCTATCTATCCTTCTAGAAGGGTTTATAAGGACACGTGAAAAAATTCGCGACAGTAGTATAATATTAAAACGAAGTTAGAAGGAAAATTATAATAGCTAAGTAGGATTTACGGACAAGGAAAATTTTATACAAATTCAATAGAAAATTCGTTTTTCAAACGTTTTTAGTCGCGTAAACTCAAAGTCAGCATTTGTAACTACGGAACCCTATACAGCGCGTGGCCCGAGACGCATTGGGCCGGTTATTATTACTATTGAAATGAGCTATTCAGGAGCTCAGTTCAAGAGGAAGAAAAGAAAAAATATTAAATTGACATACATAGGTACTTTTACAAATTAACGTTATAGTTATTATGATCTATATATACAAAATATCACGTCTTTATCCCTATAGGAGTAGACAGAGCATTTTGTGTCTTGCGGCTCTAAGTAGTGTGGGGGTAATAAAATTAGAAACAACAATTCACTTCAGATTCTTCTGAATCTGAAGTGTATTGTTGTATCTGTATTCTATAACGATCAAATGAGTAGAGGCCTCAGACAGCTCATGTTACATTTATAGCCAATCAGTACCACTACTCTTTTCTGACCGAAGCTAGTTTACGGGATACGTGTTGCCCTATTCGTTACTAAATTAACTACTACAACTGAGTACTAAATATATATTAGAAAATTTAAACAATTATTTCTACAATTACTAATTAATACGTACTTTAAGATTCCTTACAGTAGATATAGCCTAGAGTCGCCAGCCTTAAAGGCCACTTTTAGCGTGATGGTGGGCGAGAAGGTGGAAGAAAAAATCAAAATATTAATTAAGAATTGCTATAGCCCCATCGCCTATTAACATGATTCGCATAATATTAGTTTGCTACTTATTTGAGGTTGATAACTTGTTTAAGATGCTTGCTTTATGTTTTTACCACTTCCACAGTTTATGTTGCCATTGAGACCCAACCTCAGTAGCCTGTTTCACTCACATACATCACTGTTAACGCAATAAAAGTATACGTAACGACAAAAACTTGAACCCGTAGAGCTGTCGTCTAGAGCGATTTATCGTACGTAATGTCACAATAAAAATAAAAAAGCTGTTTATATCAGTTAACTACTTACTTTCCAACACGCCCATATGCTAGCCAGCTTCAAATTCCAAGTAAATTCTCATTTTATATCCTTGTGAAAGGTATATCTCCTTCCCATGATTTCACTATTTTCTTCATCGTGTCCTATTTTCTTTTTATATATATGTGGAACGTCTAACCAGACTGGAATTAAAGAAAAACCAAAACCTTGGCGCAGTGTCTCCTGCCCAAGCCATGGCCAATTCCACGTATTAGCTAATAGGTACTATAACGGTGACTTTTAATACCGTAAAAAAATTCTCATTACTGATTTGATCAGGTAGAGGAACACTCGAGCATAGCCATCTCCATAAAATTACAAATCAATTATTCTTAATTTTTCCTCAGTGATAGCTAAATATGAAAGTAATTTATCTTACATAGTTGTAGTATTCATTGAAAGTAGTTAGACGTACTCGTATATAACTTTTTAAATACTTATTTATATTCAATAAGTGACCATTTTAATCTAAACGTATCCTATATAACTCATTCATTACGCATCAGTATACCTATCCATACATAGGTATATAATACTAAGTAGATAATGTTATAACCGGCTATTTTCAATAATTTTCTGAAACATCATTTAAAATGGTTTAATAATTACGGCATAAATACTTCCGGCTACCGCCCGCTTTAAATAGTGTTGCAATATTATGTACCACGATGCGCGTTCGTATATTACTTTCATGTGAAATTTTGTAAGTTAATGAAAAATATAGCGCTGCTGGTTGCATCTACAGTGCTAATAAATGTGTTAAAAAGATACGATACGACAAATAACACTGATTGAGCTAGCCCCAAAGTAAGTTCGAGACTTTTGTTATGGGATACTAACTCAACGATACTATATTTTATAACAAATACATATATAGATAAACATCCAAAACCCAGGACAATTTAAAAAAAGGCCATTTTCAACTTGCCCTAATCAGGGATCGAACCCGGGACCTCTGGGTGGCGGACTAACATGGTGACCACTACGCCACGGAGGTTTTGTAAAACAAACCTTCTAAGAAAAGATTATTCAAGAATATAATAGTGTAATAAAGCTTATTTACGAGCAAAAAAAATAAGCCCTCTTCAAATTTTATCTTACGACTGTATTACAAAATTCACTATTATTCCATCTTGATTACGAGTAAAACTAGTAAGAAAATTTAAACTACAAAATTCACTATTATTCCATCTTAACTACGAGTAAAACTAGTTAGAAACCTTAAACTACAAAATTCACTATTATTCCATCTTGATTACGAGTAAAAGTAATTAGAAACCTTAAACTACAAAATTTATTACTATTCCATCTTGATTATGAGTAAAAAAAAAACTAGTTAGTAACCTTAAACTACAAAATTGATTATTATTCCATTTTGACCACGAGTAGAACTAGTTAGAAACCTTAAAAAAATACCACACTACTTGTACTTAGACATATACTTATTTAGAGATTGTCCAAAAAAGTAAGTTCTAATAAAATGGCCCAACCCATGTAAGCTTTACATTGCCATGAAAACCCAATGATGATATGTACTATTATTTCATGAGATAGATACCTGAGCAGGGCAATGAAAATGATGATTTCCACTAGCTCTTGTGACTGATAGACACTCGTAATTCTTTGTATTATTATTCTCGAGCAAACAGACTTCAAAAATCCACAAGACTCTTATCTACACGACGTGAGTGCGAGTGAAGTACAGTCGAGCGCCCTTCATAACCCATCTCACCCTTGTCAAAGGATGACATACTCTTATTAAGGGACCCTTGGTTTACACCCTACGATCAAAGCCACTTCGATAATTTCGTTCGTGCCAACCCTATTTCTTAGATTACTTTAAGTTACGACAAATGCTTTGGGAAAACAGGGGATGACGAACTGACGAATTGTTTTGATTAAAGGTTAACAAATAGGTAAGTGAATCTCGCCATATTGCAGGAAAATTAGAACTAAATTTATCTAGCATGGTGTTGCTCAGATTAAAAAATATTCGGAAGACTTAATGCCCTCTGCAAAACACACAATGAGTTATTACGGTAAGATTTATCTTCGGTAAGTATTGATAAAATACTATAAGTAATAAATAATCTTTGTCATAAAAAGGTACTTACGTATAGAATTTGTCGAAGTTCAGTAGTTCAGTTTGGAACTCCTAATACTGCTATCAGAGTTTTTAAGTTACCCAAAGGCATTGGACAGTGTCAGCAGGCTGTTATGGACAGAAATCTGTGTCAGAAATAAGAGGAGGCATTTGCCCATCAGAGTGACACCCCAACAGGCTAAAATAAAAAAAAGGAATTGGACAGTTTTGGACATAGCTTGAAGAAATCACTCCTAATTAATTAAGAACTTGTTATCTTTTGTATGTTCGGGGCTAACATTGTTGTAACTTTTGTAAATGCCCTAAGGCATTTGGCATTTGAACGCTTGAACGCGGAATTTGAAGCATGAAATAAACCGCAAGATATTTTATGCCACACGTCACCAACCCGAGTAATTATTTAAATAGAGCAAAACTGTGTAATTATACTTAAGTTAATTAATTTAGACGTTACTTTACGGAAGCCATGTTATGTTAATTAACCTACTGCGGTGGAAGCGTTTTAATAAAATGATTTTTTATTTTCACAAGATATTTCATAAAAGAATAACTGTTATAAACTAAAGAAAATAAAACAACGTACGAACCGGTTGCAATAAATAATACCTATACCTAAGTATTGCTCTATATGTTTCTGGGTGAAATATTAGGAAGTGGTTGGCACATAACTTTGAATTTATGACGTGACAACCCCATTTTTTAACCCCCGATAAAAAGAGGAGTGTTATAAGTTTAACGCTAACGTCTGTCTGTGGCTTTGTAGCGCTTGAACATCATCATCATCATCAGGTCTCTTTAGTCTCCACTGCAGAAGCACGACCCTCTCTGTACTACCAAAGCCATACTTGGCCCGAAAGCCAGAAGATTTGGCTTACACTCTCCACGCTGGCCAGACGGGTTGGAGAGGTCTCTATTGATGTTGGTAAGCTTTGTTTAGCTTGTGTTTCCTGAGTCGCCTTCTACGACATCCACGGGAAGACTTGGAGTGGTCCTATTCTATTCCGGCAGAAACCACACGGCAAAAAAGCGCTTGAACGGATGGACCTATTTCAATGCGTTTGTTTTACGTGAAAGCAACTTCCATTGCGGTGGTTCTTAGCTTAGCTTAATAAAAATCTGTTCAGTTGTTTAAAAGTTATGAAGTGTTAATTCTTGAAAGCTTAAGTTTGTAATTTACCTGTAAAATTAAAGATGGCGCTACGGATTAGAATATTATGTTGTTCCGCCACTTATCACTAGATGGTGTCGTCGGGGGTTTTTAATTTGCCTGCAAATCAACTTGTTATTTCACAGATTTGGCTCATATTTCTACTTAGATTTACGCCCGATCTACTCACGTGGCAAAGTTCATATAGCTCCAATTAAAGGCACTTGAGTTAAAATCGAATACAAAAAAAAACTATGAGAATTATACGAGTACATTAGGTACAAACGCTGGATATCATTTCAAGTAGATTTAGAGCATTCACTAGCTTTCCTCGCTCATTCAATGAGTACTTAGTGTTGGGGTCCTAGGGGATGTTAAATAAGGGTGGACTGTATTACTTAAGGGCTGGTTTATTACGTTGCCGTAAATACAAAATTAACACACGCCAACGTCCGCGGTGGTTTTGAATAGCAAGGCAGTGTGGTCGGCTAGTAGGAGGGTCCGTGTCCGGTGCTTCCTCAGCCCCCGAACCCCGCAGCTGATCCACTGGTGGGGCGAAATCGCCTCAACACTTGGCATAAAAAATGTATACCTATTTAAATGCTGTTGGTAAATCTCCACGAGTCCGCTTTCCTCGTAAAATTTTGATGTTCCGAAAATAACCAAAAGTTTCTTTTACAGTGCGGTTTTGAAAAGTAAACGCAGTGAAACCCGTTATACTCTAAACGCTCTTCATACGTTTAATTTTTTTTAAGGAATTTACATATTTATAAAGCTTTTACGAGGTTGCAAGGTCTATTTTGTTTTATGATTAGTGTCGTATCCGGACCGCGATCCTTGTTCCAAATAGCTTGACGTGCCGGGGTTAGTACTTAGTCACACACCTATTCGACATAGCCGGTAAAATTGAATATAATTATGTAGAATGTTCGAGAATCACAAGCTGGTCTGTTGGCGCACATACTCACTCGGCTTGGCCACTGCCGTATTATACCAGTCGGCTTTTAACTATAAAAATATCTTGTAATTTATTTTATTTTATTTGGAAAACCAATACAGTTCAATATCTACATCAGCAATAGTACTTACCTAGTATCTAGGAACGCAATTGACAGGTTTTCGCATGTTGATATCGAAACTTGCTTACGATGAAAGAAGATTTGAAAAACTTAAGATAATTAGAAATTAGGGAACCTGATCAAACCACTTTTAAACTAAGAGGTTCTTAAATTTATTACAATTACAGTTAAAAGATCTAACTCGGGAATATCGACTATCTTCTCTATTAAGAGCATCAGGTCGATCAGGTAGCTAGCCGCATCGTCTAATGTTCAGATTTTTGCATATCTCCTGATTGGCTACCATCTGTATAGGAATAGAAAATAATAGCATTTAAAGTTTTTTTTTTTCATTTCTCCTAGATCAGCATAAAAATAAAGTGAAAATAACCCAGACCTAACTCCCAATCCTAGATATAACTAATTATAAGCCGCTTCGGGCAGAGGAAATTCAATAACTAGCCGAACTTTAACAAAATATCGGCGCGAGCGTGCTAACTAGAATTTATAGGGGAAAGTTTTTCCGTTACGGCGATGCATATGCTAACCATTTCATATTTCGTATAGGCTTTAACTTTTTTATTAACTAAATGTATTAATTTGCAAAACATGTAAGTATTACAATTAAAACTAAATAATAAATACACTACATTAAAACTAATTAGCTAAAATAAACTATACTTACTAAAAATAAACAACAATTAAACTTTCTATTATAAATAAAAAAATTACCTGCAAAATCCGTCGCGTCTACTGCAATCGGCCTAATCTGTTTTTCAAGGCATAAATTGGTTTCGTTGTTTATTTAAAGGAAAGAAATTAACTTTTCATACGAATATAGAATTTAGGAAAGTCTCTAAATTCATCTGATGTACTGTAATCTTCACTTGTAGATTATATATATTTTAGACAAGAGAAAATCAGTATGCTTTTTCCCCGTTTTGCTCAATCTTTAGTACGAGTATTCTTAGGTAAAACTGGACATGCATATTTTATTAACTTCCGACAAAAAAGAGGGGTGTTGTGAGTTTGATGCTTATATCATTCTGTTTCTCTGTGGCATCATAGCTCTCGAATGGATGGACCAATTTCGACGCTGTTTTTTTTTACGTGAAAACAAGTTCCCTTGCGGTGGTTATACCTAAGTTTGATGTGTCTGTGTGTCCGTTCCATTGTAGCTCCTAAACGATAAGCCGATTTCAATGCGATTTCTTTTAATCAAAAGCTTTGTTTACCAAGATGGTTCTTACTTATATAGTTTGATGGAATTCGATTCAACCGTTCAAAAGTTATTGGTGGTAAAACCGTTAAGGTTGGTGATTTTTTTTAAATTTGCCTAGCAAATAAACTTATTCCAAATGCTTTATGCTCTCTTGCATAATTCTCAGTCCTTCAATCTTCTTTACTTATTGGTTAGCTGATTTTAAGGGGGCTACCTGAATTTCCCGGGGTCTAGTGCTGCCTCCATTTGAAACAATACATTTGAAAGGAAACGAACGGAATCATTTAAAATTTTGTCTTGATCAGACCAGATAACCCTTCAAACTAACTTATGAACTACTTTTTACAGTTTAAAGTGAGAACGTGAAGCTTTTCTATGCACATTTGCGAAAAACGGCCACTTTTAGCTAATTTACGTATAAAACCTTTACGTTCTTACTTACGATTTATTTCAAATGCCCCCGAAAATTTCAGGTAGTCCCTTAAGAGGAATACCATTCTTCTGAATCTCAAATTTAGAACCTGGAATCTTATTTCAATCGCATCATTTAAAAGAAGCAAGGCACACCTTTTTCATAAATTTACCTCTCTTTTTTATTTATTATACAACTAAAAAGATATTCCGGAAATTAAAACAGTAAAACAATACAGTACAGATTTAACTGTAACTTTAAACCAAACAGAAGCAGGAAACAAAAAGAGTGCAACTTATATATCCGGTAACAAACGGGGTTTTATTTTTCAATCAGGAAAAGGATTGGAGTTTATTTAAAAATGTAAACACGAATAAATGTAATATTCAGGCGGTCAGTGTGACCTAGAACTTTATTTTATCTAGAGAAGCGTAAAAACTTGTATTCATTGGACCGATTCTCTTGTAATCAAGTCTTGTAAGGAACTGGGTCAACGCAGACGTTTGTTCGGGCATAGAGGACTTTAATAACAAAAAATACGCTGCAGGTTCACTTATTTATTCTATCCTGCATCTTTAGTAAAAATACGTGGATAAAAAAATTGCACATTACATTTATTATGAGGTTTTGGTTTTATTTACAACAAAAAATAAAAGATACATAAATTAATTACTTTAAACTTAAGTAAAAATAAAATCTCTACAACAATACTTAACTATTTATATGTTAGTCTAAGTAGATGTATATGCAAGTATTGTATAAGTAGATATTTATTCTGAAATTTATATATAATAGGTAGTTATATATTGTAATGTAAGTTTATATGTATTGCTTTTTTGTGCCGCATTGTTTTCTCTGTTTATCCCTATGGTTGACTGGGAGAAAATGCTCTTAGCATTAAAAGTAAATATTTTGTACTTTGGAACAATAGTTTATGGTTTGATAAAATAAAATAAAATAAATAACTACTAATATTTGCAAATTAAATAGGCCGGGTAGTTACTCTGCGGCCATATATTGTCTTATAGAAAGTGCCAGTGCTACAAAATATACATTTAAAGGCTGTACTCAAACATTGACTTACTAAACATCGCATATAACACAGCAATCCACAAATATGCCTTGCCTGAACAAACCAAGAGGAGACTTAATTAGATACCTACAATATTCCAGTAATTGTTTCGTGTGACGTAGTTAATGTACAGTCGACAACAGAATTACATTAGGCGAAGCCATGAAATCGACAATAACGTTGACATAGATAGGTATGTATTTTTTCTTTCTAATCAAGTTATTTTTTATTGACAAGCGGTTTAAAAAATTTACAATTAAAGTGTTCAGATTTTTTTTTATTCAGAGTTATTGACTGTCAGAGTCCACCCGAGTCAAAACGTGAAGTTTGTCTACTGGCTCCACTTTTTACCTAAGATTGAGGAATATGGCTTGTCTTATTGTCTTATCTACTGACACAAATAAAATTTATATTGTTTTACACAAAGAATTTGTCTCAATAGGTTAAAGTTTTTATAACAGTAGCACGTTACGGTACATAAGTATAAAAATAAATAAACCATTCTAACATTAAATTATAAACTCACATTTAAAAGTTCACCGATTCAATTAAACTAGTTATTCCAAGTCAATGTTAAATAAAAGGCAACCTACTTTAAACAAGTCTAGTTAGAAAATATATTTAAGTTCAATTCCAACACAGTTGTAAGTGGTCGTAGGGAAAATTCTCATTTGCTAGTTTTTTCAGTCCAGACCACGCTCCAGAAACTTATTCAATCACTCTCCCATAAAAAGATTTAGTTTAAACGAAATATTTCACGCAAATTGAAATACTCAGCATGTGACTATCTAAGATATGTGGAGTGTCTATTAGAATACAGATTTTTTTTGACATCGAATTTCATTTCCCAGAAAACTATTCCACGGTTTTTAATATATATTTTTCTTAATAAAACGAATAGTTGATCATCGTAGTTTTATATTATTGAACAAAATTTTATAAATAAAATATATCTTAAATCGTTTTCGTTACTAGAAAAATGAACTAACATTTCATATAAAGTATTAAGTTATCGATAAAACTGTTTATAAAAATATGTTTCAATATTTAACGGTATACCTATAGGTTTGCCCTAACCTAGTAAAATATAAATTGGATATAATAGGAACTTACGTGGGAACAAAATTATGGGTAACAAAACTTTGATGTTACATTATTTCGATAAATTACATAAAATATAAAAAGAAATAACGATAGACTGAGTTTTTAAATAATGAATAATAAAGTAAATAAAATTTCGATGTAAACAAATTTCAGGATTTGTTAAATGTATTAAAAGATCTGTTAATAGTTTTATGGGGAATGAAAATCGTTGAAGTGAATTGCGATAAAGTGATGGGTTCCCAAGATATTATATGTGATAATCGTAAGTCTGATATTTTAAGCAATTTTAAATTATATTGTTGAAGTTGCTACGTATTGAGATAGGTACAGCGATAGTTATATAAATAAATTTATTTTGATCATTTATTTTAACTTTTGCTTTATGATTAGAGTGCCTAACTTTTAATTCGTCTATGAAGCAAAATGCCTAAAATGAATGTTTACAAGGTAAATTGCCTACGCACTATGATAGAAGTAGACGCCCCGGATACATACCGATTTCTCAAGACATGCCTTTTAAGTACTTACTTACACATTGCCTCTTTTACTTATGTTTTAAATGTCTTATCTACTGATATTATATTAACTAAGGTCTTCATTGTAGTAATAGTCATAAGTCATTGTAAAGACTTGTGCCTCTGATTGTACGCATGTATTTGTACGTGGTGTCGAAGCGAGATAAGAAAGGCTTAATTTGAAACTGTTATTACAGACTAATTAATTTGCTCACGTTGCCAGATTACGAGTATGTTATTACTAGGTAATTATATGTAAATTGTGTTATATAAGTACCTACACATCTAATTATGTACTTAAATAAACGCCGTTCCATGTTGACTAGTTTGTACAAAATCCAAATCTGTTTCGCCAAATGTAGAAACTTTTAAAATATTGTGGGATTTGCATGCAAAATTCCAAACAAAGACTATACTTTTAAGATTGAAAAAGGGAATATACAGATTTTGAATGGGGGTTGATGGTGCATTTAAAAAATTCCAAGAGGAAGTTATGTGCGCCTCTACCGTTTTTACTTCATAAGTAAACAGAGACATGGGTGGTAGAGGGAAATTCCCTCAAACTAATAAAATTGTTAACCAGTCTGATCGTTAAGTATACTGATACTGATGTGGACATTGTGCAATAAAATCATCATTAAATGAAAATAAATATGTTATATGTTTTAATCTTATATGTCCAGACAACTGATGTAGGAGTAAAAGCAGCCAAACTTAAGTGGGACTTGGCTGGGTGGGACACGTCTGCCGCATGCATTCTGAAAGATAGACACACGTTACCACAAATTGGATACCAAATGGCCTAAAAAAACCAGGACGACCAAGAAATAGATAGGCGGATGATTTGACCCAATTTGAAAAGAAGTGGAGGGTGATGTCAAGGGACCGGGACGTATGGAAAGAAAGAGGTGAGGCTTTTACCCAACAATGGGACCTATATGGCTATTAAAAAAATCTCCGTCGATAAAGTAGCCAATGAACGGCACATCGCCATCGAATTTATGATAATTTATGAATGCAACACATTCGAGCCGTGCTGCGGTGACATAAATCAAATTTCACAATGATGATACTATAATTATACAAAAAATCGTTACGTCATTCGTATTATATCAGGAATATCTGTGGCCTAGGGTGTGTGAAGACCTCTGTGACCTAGTGGTCACCATGCCAGGCTGCCACTCCGAAGGTCCCGGGTTCGATCTCCGGTCAGGTCAAGATGGAAAATGATATTTTTCAGATTGACTTGGGTCTTTGATGTTTATTTATAAAATTCTTCCCATTCCAGAAGCTTGAAGGCATCTTCCAGTGCAACGGTGAACAGTTTCGGAGATATAAAGTCTCCCTGTCTAACACCTCTTTGCAGTGGAATAGCTCTCGTGCACTGCTACTGTACTCGGACTGACATAGTGGTGTTAGGTAATGTATAAGCACTTCAACACTTCGATATACCGATAGTCAATAAGGCATCGCTGGAGAAACTGAAGCACGGCCCATGTTTTAGAAGGCTTTGTCATAGTCTACGAACCCCAAGCATAACGACCGGTTATACGACCTCGTCTTCTCCATAACCTGCTGCATCGTGTGAATATGGTCCGTGGTGCTAAATCCTTTACGGAAACCGGCTTGTTCGGGAGGCTGGAAGGCACCAAACCTGTTTTAGTTACGGAAGGTAGGATAGTTGTGCATGTACAGTGACTATTAAAAGAACGAGCGAGCGATATGAAATGTACGCCGAAAGTGATACTGTGAACTTTCTGCGATATAATGGTTCTACTATTAAGTTATTATAGATGTAAAAGCCGAAATTTTCTGCAAAATTAAGTTTATGCCATCTGCTGTTATGCATAATAATATTTTATGACATAATAAGTTCTGCTTTATAGGGTAGACTGGTCTTGCCTTTCCCTTTCACGCGTTGTAGTAACAGGATTACTCAAAAGTTGTGCAAAAATTCATTACTTAGTTTAAAATATGAAAGAATTATGGGAGTAACTGCCATTTTATTTGTATCAAATCTAACTGACTGGGTCGTAAAAACCAACGTTGACACAAAATTTAATAAATGTTGGGGCGTATGCTCTTTAGTTAGTTTAACGTTCATAAATGGCTTTTAGACTCATACATATACGTCCTTCCATTTTATTTGATAGTGTCGTTTACGCCCAACATTTTGATGATGCCAAATAATGATTGCTTTTACGTCCAAAAATACAAGAAAGTCTCCATTACCAGCATTAAACCTTAAGGTCGTATTCGCCATTGTTTTCAGAATTTGAGAACTTCAAATATTACAGTTCGACGGAGAAGAAAAAAATGAATAAGATGGTGGTTATGCCCTTCGAGCCGCAAGATATCGTATACTTCAAAGAAAGTGAATAGATAAAAGTCAGTTACAGCACAGATAAGTTGTTTTGAATCATAAACCTCAAGCATCAAGTAGCGTGCATTTGACAACCGCATGCAGTTTACAACTCGGATACGTCCAAACATTGTCCAACTATTCATGAAGTCGATCAATATTCCAACTAGTTTCAATATCACTATTGTTACTCAAGAGTTGCAGTAGCTTGCACACTGCACAGTGCACTGAATAGCTGTGCAAATTTCAATTTACTTGCGAAGTTCTGCTGCTATAAAATGTATAAGTTTGTGCCGCGAAGAAATATATTACGTGCTACAAGAAAATTATATCCTAGTCAAAATTTTCAGTATCATTATTGTACAGGTATATGTATTGTTCTATTTATAGATAAAAACAATGACTGATACTTATATTATAACAAATACCTACATTCGGTAGGCAATATTCACTAACAAATTGGTTAGACTAAACATTTTACTAATACAAATGCTGGTATAACAGTTTATTTTTAAGAATTGGTAAAATAAAATATAATTAAGTCTAAATTTTCATAATGTTTAATGGTGTTTGCAAAACGTTACTAGTAAAGAAACATGTGTTCAAATACTTCCTAAAAGCGATTGTTTCATTCTGTTTCTATGAAAGCTTTGATCAAAAATGTAATTGAACGTAGTAAAAATACCGGACAAAACCTATTGTTCATCGAAACGGGACTCCGGCAAAGTATAAACGAATCGTTTTTACTGGAGCTCATTACTTAGTTTTGTAACTAACAATTAAACCAAATTGAGGCGATATAAAGAGGAGTTTTTGAGTGTTTTTTTTGGCTAAGTTATTGGATTGAAAGAAAACTCTTGTAATTCTTAAACGTTTTTAGAATCTCTATATATTACACCGATGTAAAAGTTTGGTCCACTCGTATTTGAAGGGATGTCTTTATTTTCCTCTTTGCTTACATATTAAAGGTATGTTTATTTATATATTATTTCTAGGCTGTCAAGTATAAGTCTAAAGTACTTATATTTCAATTTTAATACAGTTTAACATGAAAATGATTAACTTTTTATATGAGATGTCACAGACGTATCAGACGTACAAATTGTCACGTCAGATGAATCTGCGTAGATATTTAAAAAGTCTGGAGTAAAGGTCATTACGAAGAAGGCAAAACTATGTTATTACTATTGCTATACATATATATATATATATATATATATATATTGCCACGAGCTCAGTTAAATAAATATATATGGACAAATCACACAGATTGAGCTAGCCCCAAAATAAGTATTTTATGATAAATACATATATAGATAAATACCCAAGACCCAGGACAATTTGAAAATGGCCTTTTTCCAACTTGATCTGGCTGGGGATCGAACCCAGCGTCAAAGAGGAGGAGAGGAGGAGGAGTTGAAGAAAATTAGTTTAAACTAAACATATTACATCATTTTTAAACTTCCCGTTAAGGATAAAGCCGTATCTATAACAGGGTAGATACAGCCAAGATAACTGTATAAGGAAGTGACAACTGTAGTCATAAGTGTTAAAATGGAAAAAGTGAGTCTGTAAATAGCCGATTTCCTCGATTGAATTTTAGAATCTGCACACAAAGAAAAGAAGCTGGTTCATTCTACGGTTTTTCTTTTCTCCCAGACCAGTTTGGAAATTTTCGACAGAATATGAGAAGCGCGTGCTTTTTGCGCTTTGTTTATACCCTAAGCCCTTGAATTTGTATCTACCATCATGAAAAAAAACATTTCTAATCCATAAATGCCTGCATATTATACGAGTACATCTTTTGAAGTCTCCATACTTATTTTACCCCGTCCCTTGTTTGGTCATCTTTTGTTATCGATGAATAGAAATGTTTGCAAAGGAAACAAATTGCTGAAAGCAATCGAAGTTTTCCAATAATCGTCTTTACAATGTCCAACTAAACGTGGCCATTGTACGTCTGTTCTTGAAACTTTGTTTCAAAAATCGTTAAACTTTCTAATGCACTATGCTCCATTCTCCAGTGTAATGTCTTTTTAAAGCTGTTATATTCCAATACACTTTAAAAGTACTTCTTTGCAGCAAAATTGCATAATTTTGTATAAAGCTTACCAGAAAAGAGCGATTTTGAACTTTGTTTCTTGGGATATTTATCATTTATTCTCATTATTTCATCTTTTCTTGAAAGTAGTGTTTGAATTGATCACAATCCAAACACTACTTTCTAGAAAAGATGAAACAAAACAAGCTAATGGAAAAGTAACAGTTCGAGGAAATCGGGTATTTACAGACTCACTTTTTCCATTTTAACACTTATGACTACAGTTGTCACGCATTCTAAAAATGTAAGAAAAGTATATTTGGCTATTAATTAATGTAAAAAACTATAAAAATAGACTTACCTACCTAAATTTGTAATAGAATATAAGTATATCCTCCTAAGATTTACCTACCTATGTTAATTTTGCTTATACCGATTTATTTTAATTAAATATAGTGAAGTACCAAGCGAAGAATTTGTATGTGTGCGCGCACTTGTTCCATATGTACTTACCTAGGCAGCGAGCCGCCCCGCTGCACCCTTCGTCCCCCACGTTTACGCGGTGCGCAGAGACCTCTGACCTGTCAGTTTCAAAAAGATCGATTAGCGAATGACTTCACAGTTTTTTCTTGAACCTCGTGTTTTTGTTCGCACACCAACCCAGCATCCTCAACAATATGTTTAGTTTAAACTAATTTTCTTCAACTCCTCCTCCTCTCTTCCTTTTTGACGACCTCCGTGGCGCAATGGTCAACACGCTAACGTATCTATAACAGAGTAGATACAGCCAAGATAACTGTATAAGGAATTGACAACTGTAATCATAAGTGTTAAAATGGAAAAAGTGAGTCTGTAAATAGCCGATTTCCTCGATTGAATTTTACACTCTGCACAGAAAGAAAAGAAGCTGGTTCATTCTAAGGTTTTTCTTTTCTCCCAGACCAGTTTGGAAATATAGCAACATTTCTAGAAATAGGTACGTCCGTATCTTGAACCGTCTAGTTTCACTTTGAAACAGAAACCTAGATTGCGAGACCCGTTTTCCCTCGCCGGGTATCTCGGTCACGTCAGTTCTTTGAGCACGCGGTAGATGCTCTGCAAGGGAAGATGGAAACTTTACTAACAAGTATTTGTTTCGCTACGTGAGTGTTGAGTTCGGCTTCTAGGCGGAGTAAAAAATATATTAATCCATATTTGATTTCTTTTTGTCAGACTTTCATGTCAAAATAGAGACATGTGGAAGGAACAGGGGAAGCCTTTGCCTAGTAGTGGGACACAAAAACAGACTTTTATGTCAGATTCATGAGAGGACACAACGGATGTAATTTAGCAAAATGTGACTTAGCAAACAAAGAAGCTCTCTTGAAGCAATCAGAGGACCTGCACCAACATTTGATTGCATATGTTTAGTAATGAAGACGTTAAAAATATAAAGATCTATGAAACTAGTATCCAGAGCCGTAAAATAATAAAAAAGGCAAAGGATTAGTTTTTTTTTAAACTTCAAGCCCAAACTCAATGGGCTGCGCCGTTTTATCTTATGGCAACCTTCCAGTTTCATTATAATACCAGCTATTTGTCGTAATAATAGTTTTATGACCTATCTGACGTCAGCTCTCCTTGGAAATGCATTTGTGCAAAAAGTTTTACAACCGGCCGACGCCTGATGTTTCTCTCATTTAGACGCTTCTTACCAACATCCACAAGAATAGATAAAGTGGTCCTGTTCTAGTTATTTACACAATTGTTGTCAAAAGTACTAAAGTCTCTTACAAGTTTATGTTCTTTTTAGGGTTCCGTACCCAAGGTAAAAACGGGATCCTATTACTAAGACTCCACTGTCCATCCGTCTATCTGTCACCAGGCTTTATTCTCATGAACCGTGAAAGCTAAACGGTTGAACTTTACAGATTATGTATTTCTGTTGCCACTATATCAACGAATGCTAACAGAATAAAAGCAATATTTAAGGGGGTCTCCCATACAACAAACGTGATTTTTTTGCCGTTTTTTGCTCAATATTATTAACGGCAACGCTTGAAACATTTACAGAATATTTAATTGTATATTCACTTTAAAAATAAATTAATTAAAATAAAATAAATATTTAAGGGACACCCATACAACAAACGTAATTTTACATTGATTTTACGGAATCCTTCGTGCCCGAGTCCGACTTGCACTTGGTCAGTTATTATACAATTAATCTAAAGACAGCTAGCAAAAATTAAAATAACTGTTATTTTTCCATTAGCTTGTTTTGTTTCATCTTTTCTTGAAAGTAGTGTTTGGATTGTGATCAATTCAAACACTACTTTCAAGAAAAGATGAAATAATGAGAATAAATGATAAATATCCCAAGAAACAAAGTTCAAAATCGCTCTTTTCTGGTAAGCTTTATACAAAATTATGCAATTTTGCTGCAAAGAAGCACTTTTAAAGTGTATTGGAATATAACAGCTTTAAAAAGACATTACACTGGAGAATGGAGCATAGTGCATTAGAAAGTTTAACGATTTTTGAAACAAAGTTTCAAGAACAGACGTACAATGGCCACGTTTAGTTGGACATTGTAAAGACGATTATTGGAAAACTTCGATTGCTTTCAGCAATTTGTTTCCTTTGCAAACATTTCTATTCATCGATAACAAAAGATGACCAAACAAGGGACGGGGTAAAATAAGTATGGAGACTTCAAAAGATGTACTCTGTAATATGCAGGCATTTATGGATTAGAAATGATTTTTTCATGATGGTAGATACAAATTCAAGGGCTTAAGGGTATAAACAAAGCGCAAAAAGCACGCGCTTCTCATATTCTGTCGAAAATTTCCGAAAAGGGAAATTTCAAGAAGAATTTCTTTATTTTTCGGACCGTCGTCGGCTGGCTGTATTAATTAATGTATTTAAAAGAATGGTTACTAAGTAAAAATACGTAGCAAGTAGAGGTCCATAGTCTCTGCCTACCCCTGTGGGAAATAGGCGTGATATTATGTATGTATGTATGTATGTTACTAAGTAAAAATGTTAAATCGTTTAATTTAAAACCCTTAAGTACCTAAAACACAAAACCAGTATGTTTATTTACATCACGTCTTTACTTAAACAGCATAAGATGAAAAACCTAATAAGTGAATGCAAAGACCATTTTGAACGTGATGGTGGCAAGTAGGTAGAAAAAGAAATAAAAAAAAATATTGCTAAATTTAAAATAGTTATGCTGCTTTTCATGGCCTTTCGAATGGTTCCTACTCTTGCAGAGCTAGATAATTGGACACTATATCTATGTAAACGAAATCGTTTATATCTTTCACAGACTAACCAAAACCAAGACAAAGACCTTGGCGAGTAGGCGACCATACTGTAAAAACGAGTTTCTTTCGGCGTTTCTTTTCAACAGTGGTCGTTACGAAGCGCTGGTATCGATATTCTTTAAAAATAAATTAAATTATAATTTACTTTTCGTACCACTTGCTCGAAAAAGTCACATTCTATGGCACAAAAAGCAAATATAACAATAGTCATTTTTAATCTGTTAAAAGCAGGAAAAGAAAAATGTAGTGAATTTCATTCAGCCTTTAGACCAAGAATAAAAACAGGGAAAGAAATTGTACTGAGTTTTATGCATCCTCTAGACTAGAGGGAGAATGTGGTTTAAGTTTGGAATACTTACCGAAATGTATACTGAACTAAAAACATTTCTATATTGTTAAGCGTAAAAAATAATGATTTTGAATCGACAACATGTATCCGCAAAATCCACAAAACCACTTAAATTTTATAAAATAAAAAAACTAAATCAAGTCATGTCATTGTTTGTTTACACCAACTGTTAAGTTGTCCAAAAAGAAAAAGCAAAGGGTCATTTGCGTCTCACACATACAGCCAAGTTTTCTGCATACCCAGGTATATTTATTTACAACGTAAAACATTTTGTATTTTTTATATAACTGGATAAAAATTAATTAAAGTATTTTATTAAATGCTTATCTCTTGTTATTATTGTCTTTATTTTTCCGCAAATGGTATGAAAAGTAGAGTATTTTCCTCGGTGATAAAGCTATCTTAGTCTTGAGTTAACTTAAATCCGTCGCTACACTCAGGACTCGTCCTAAATTCTCGCTTCGCTCGTGATTTAAGTATTAAACATACTCGCTCCGCTCGGGAGTAAACCTCGAGTCCTTCGTTGCGGTCGCGATTTAAGTCGTCACCTGCGACAGAAGACACTGCTTTATCCCCTTAGTTAATAATCTATCATTAAACGTAACGTAAATTATACTTATTGACGTGTAAAAGCACCTGTAAAAGTCTAATTTTAAAATTTAAAATTTGAATCTTTCAGATCTAGTACAAGTTTATTTACCTGACAAATTAAAAAGTACTCCTACTTTCAAGCGTTTACCCTCAATAAGTTTTAAACCGATTTTCATCAAACATAGCTATAAACCATCTCGATCAA
The DNA here is from genome assembly GCA_943193695.1 of Acrobasis suavella. NCBI lineage: Eukaryota > Metazoa > Arthropoda > Insecta > Lepidoptera > Pyralidae > Acrobasis > Acrobasis suavella. The sequence continues at coordinate 10,168,958 of OW971939.1, forward strand.
GTCAGCTTTCAAACAAAAAGACTGCATCAAAATCGGCTAACTCGTGTAGGCGCCATGATGCCATAGATAGACACACACAGATACACATCAAAATTATGACACCCCTAGCTGTTTTTTGTCAGAGGTTGAAGAGGTATATATGTTTTAACTACATTGAATAGAAAAGGGAAAAGAAACATTTAATAATTTAAATATTGATCAGAATTTGACTTTCATTGGCTAACCTCCTTAAATATTTAGGTAGAGCGACGCGAAAATTAAGTAAATGCCACCAAGTCACGTACGATCTTGCTAAATAGGAGCGCAAAAAGTTTTGCGCTTCGGCTGTATTAATTAGGCGTTTTCAGCGCCGAGCTTTCCAAGTGATTTTGGTAGTTGGCCTGAGGTTTATCACAAAACTTGTTATGCGCGCATGCGGTATACATCGCGCGTAAATTTGTGAAAGGTTAAATGTTTTTAGTAGCCTGACCTAGATTTTATACCTATAGATATATTTATGAAAGCATATTTACAAAACATTTTTAATATTTATTAAGAAAAGAAAAACACAATTTCTTAACGAATTAATTTATAATATTTGTATTATGGTAGACAATTATTTAACAGAACACAAGAACATTCTAATAAAATATTAAATACCTAACTAAACTAGATAAGAACAACATTTTGATAAAAATATCTATATTAATCAAGATATAACATCGTGCCACTGTAGGTAGAGTTCTTTATAGCACAAGTTATGCATTTTATAGCGGCAAAACTCCGCAAGTGAATTGAAATTTGCACAGCTATTCAGTGCACTCCGCAGTGTGCAAGTTACTGCAACTCTTGAGTAATAATAGTGATATTGAATCTAGTCGGAATATTGATCGACTTCATGAATAGTTGGGCAACGTTTGGACGTATCCGAGTTCTGAACTGCATGCGGTTATCAAATTCACAGGTCTAGACTTGTCGAAAATACTTTAACTTCGATGAAACAATGGGATTATTACCAGACTGCGCCAGAAGGAGGATTATGTTTTTCGACAGTATGTATGTATGTATAATTGTTTGGAACGGTCTCCAGCCTGAACGGCTCGATGGATGTTAGCTTGAGAGGTTTCGTTAGATTTGTATTTACTGTAAGAGTGACACTGGACACATCAAAATAAAATAAAAAAACATTATGGCGGTTTCTTGGCGTCAAATTCTAATGTTTGGCACACTCTGTAGCCTGTACGGCTCGATGGATTTTAGGTTGAGAGATGTCTCTAGATTCGTCTTAATTCTGAAGTGACACAGAGTGTAAAAAAAAGACAGTCGGATTTTTTATTTTTTATAATGACTTGTTTACAGATACGATGCACGATCACGTCTTTATAACTGACATAGAAAGCCTAAGGACGTAAAACCCAAAAGCCGCTTTTAGCGTGATGATGGAAAAAAGGGATTGATTAAAAATTGTAATGAGTTGCTAACCGCCTTTTAACAGTATTCAGATTCTCGCCGATTATCTAGATCAGCTTTTTTTTTAGCTATTCGTGTTTTACTGTTGGGCAAAAGCTCTTTCACTTTACTAGATAGATCAGCTTTTACTAGATAGAAAATGCGCACAAGTTTTTAGTTGTTAGTAACTCGAGAACCTGTGATAATAACCTGAATGTAGCCTTTTAGACTATGTCACCATTGGTTATCCCAAGTAAAGGTCCGTCCCTTACTTGTGTTACGAACATTAATCATTAATTTGGAATAATGGAAAATAATAAATTAATCATTAATATGGAAAATTAGTAACAATCTTCACTTTTATAATATTTCTCAATATTAAATAGTTAGAAAAGAAACAAGTTTATCAATTTTACTATTCAAATGGACAAAAACGGATAGTATTCAGAAGTCAAAAAGGATTTGCTCTAAATATGTCGGTTTTGGGCTTTGTAGTGCCCAATATAGTGCCAGCAGCAGTGTAAAGTTACCGTTGAAGCCATTCCAAATAAAATCTGCGGCAATTTTATAACAGAAGAGATGTTTTTAAATTTTATTCGTTGTTATACATTCATACTTGTTGTTAAATATTATGTACAGATTTCTATTGTTACAGCTACTAAGGCGTTTGCGCATGTGAATAATTTTTCGTTTAAAACGAAACATTATGTCTAAATTATGCTTTTCTTGATTTTGTCGTTAGGCTGCAAGAAAAAAATATCGTTTTTGTACAATAATAGTGAAGATTCAATTTATGTAATTTTAAACTTTATTTTTTCTTTCATTCAAAATAATATGAATACTAGTAGTTCGCCCCGGATTGTGAACTCGTGAACCCCTCCTTAACTCGGAAACCCTTAGACCGATTAGTCTCAAGTCTTCAATAAATAAAAAATATTGACTTCTTCTATATGTCTACTAAATTTTATGGAGCTTCGATCAAAACTACTCGAGTTATCGTCGAATAAATACATATACTTACATATACTTACATATACTTATATACATACATACAAATGCTGGATTGTTCAAGTAGACTCGGAGGACTTTGCTCGATTTGCTCGCTCGTTCAAGTATACAAACAATTGGAACAAGTAGAAATAACAATTATTTAAAAGGTACATTAAAATACATATCTACTGGTCTTGGAAGTTTGCTTTCATTCGCATCCAATAAATATTCGACATTAATTTATATCGGTCAACATTCCGATTGTTCACAGTTGACATTGTTCCCATTTGTATTCAACTTGCGTTATTTCGCACTGCTATATTTCACGGTTAGTCGACGTCAGACGCACTCGCAGAATGACACACTACTAAAAGTAGTTAAGTAGTTTTTTTTACAGTCCACTTCTAAACTAAGGACTACTCCCAATAAAGAAAGTATTTGGAAGTATTCCGCTGTCACACACATAAGGTGTAATGTGAAATAGGCAATTTAAAAAATATTGTAAATTATACGTCTAATCGTAGTAAGTAATTTCCTTAAACACTCACTTAGTATTCCGTGAATTAATCACTTGTCTTAAGGATACATTGTTTTACACCTAAAATCCTTAAGTGCTCTTAAGTTGAATTGGGCTACTGCCCCACATCGAAAAAATTACGACTTAAAGTGCGATTAAGAAACAAGTTTTGGAATATAAATAAACTCGAAAAATAAAATTTTATTTTAGATGATTTAATTTATTATAAGAAGTAATTCGTTTGCTACTATATGCCATTTTGCGTATAGATTCAATCTCGATTAAAAACCTTTTTACTGCACCCTTCCCCTAACACGAGCCGTTAGGGCCCTGTTAAGGTATAGTTATTTTTCATGAAGCCTTACCTCGCGTCGCAAGGAAAGACCCTTAATCCGTTAAATGTGTAGAAAATACGGACGTGGGTGGAGACGGATTGAGCAAATGACCTTGATAAAAGCACAAAAAAGTATTTTAGGCAAAATATTGAGCAGAACCAATTTGAATAGGCTTTTTTATTTTTCTTATAGTGAGTATTTAGACATAAGTGCCTCATACTAAGTTTTATATATAGGTATACAGTGGATTGTAATAACGTATATTTCATAAAACAGAACAGTTTAAAGCCAAAAATAATTACGAAAAGCTTAAATGTTTATTTAGTTCCAATCCATAAAAATTAAAATTAAATCAAATCAAAAACAGCAAAACATCTGAATAATATAAGTAATACGTTAGGGTTTTGATGGTAATAGATAAAGTACGAGTAGTTCGTTTATTTAATTAATTTCATTTGCAAATACTATTTCAAAAGTCATTTTATTAATTTCTAGTACCATTTTCATTTACAGCGCTTCCTAAAGCTTACTCCCAGTCGCTTCTGTAGTTGTGTGTTATATGTTACGATACATGTCGCCTTTGATAGATTCAGAATACAAGCACTATCAGAACCACACACTATACGGTTGTCTGTGTTATCATTCATCACTACTATTCAGAAGGGATTGACCGTATATTACAATACCAACCTAGACGGAGATACAGATAAACAGGAACATACTGACCACAATTAAGATTAGATAGATCTCAGGAGTTGCAAGTTATGAAATTTATTTTACATACATACACATTATCACGCCTGTTTCCCACAGGAGTAGGCGGAGACTATCCTTCTTATTATAAAAACACGACTAATTTTGTTACTAGGTTTAAACCATTATCCGCCCAAATCAGGTTGACATTGACAGGAGAGATAGTGTGTGATACTAGATGTCAATTTGATTTAGGCGAATAATGGTTTAAAAGTTAGTCTAGGTTTTACGAGTATAATGGGTATGGGTTTCCACTTGCTACGATCCTGACATACCTCTTTCGCTTCATCTACATTCATTACTCGTTACAAGGATGTTATTTTACGTTCCAAAAATAAGTAACAAATTGAACACAAAACCCTACTTATAAAGAGAGAAACCTGTTATTAGCTTTCTCTAAGTGAAACTTGTTAAGTTATACTACTGTAAAACGCTGTTGGTTTCTTAAAGAAATACAGCTTTATACCTAAAAAAAACAGCCAAACTATCATAATATTTTTAAACGTGTAATGTTATTATGTCTTGTCTATTTGTTAGAATATAAAATTCCTTTATTATTTTTTCTTAAAACTGATAAAAGACACAATTTTTCTGAATTTTGGCCAAAGTCTGTAATTACCGTAAAGCCTAAAGGTACGTTATAGCAAAGGCAGCAAAAAATATTTTGTCCATATTTTATTAGATGATCTTCATAAATTTTCTTTAGATCTAGAGCTCAATGATAAGTAATTTTATCACTTTGCAATATTCCTTAAAACTGATTATAACCATCGTCGACATCTATCGAAACCTGGTAGGCCATTATGAATAAATCACGTGTATTAATCGTTTTGAATCATATTATGAACTAATAAAATGTACAAATACTTGCTTAATTTGTTTGTGTTTCATTATTATACTTGTCTAAAACGATTGGTAGGTAGTATAGTAATGCTGCTGGCTATAATACATACTCTGAAAGAAATAAACGATAGTAAGTGTTATAAAGGAATTGAACACACGTTCATAAACCACATAAAAATACAAACAGATGTACCAGCACGTAAATGTAATGTTAAAGCTATTTACAATGTTGGCTATAGTCTCAACAAGCTAACCATTTTATGACGTCATCTTGTTTTAGCAACCAAACAGAACTTGATTAACCGCCACTTTGGAACGTACACATTGAGTATATTGCATGCACAATATTGTATGCACGAAAATTACTTATGCTTATGTGACGCTTGTTGGGTGACCAATATCAGGAATATAATTGAATGCAGTGCTATTGAGCTATCAACTGTTTTACTATTGACACTTGACCTCAGATCAGTTCGAATATCGAGAGCACGCGACAAAATCAATGAAGTGCACAGCTATCGATTGCTCCACTATCAATATTTACTTTATTTTGATGAATGAATAGACTTACAAATAAGGATGTCGGTAGTACTTAATAACTTCTTGTTAAAATATGCTGAGTTGCTGAGAGGATGAATCAAAACAATCAAATGGTCCCACATTTAAGGACACAAAAGACCGTGGGAAGTGAAGGAGAAAAAGCTGAAACGCTTAACTATAATTCCCATAAACCCCAGCCAGGGATGCAACCGCGATAATGTGAATTATATTTACATGTAAGAATATAAAATGCATACAAACAATGCCAAAATATAGAAAAACTTGTAGGTTCGTAGGTAAGTATTTCTTTGTGCCTTTGTGTCGTTCAGTGTGGATTGTCAAAGGTATGTAATAACATTATCACATCAAGCGCAAACGGAAATGACAATCTGTTTTCTGTACCTAAATACCTTACAAAGGACGAAACAAAAGAAACAAAAGACAATGATTCGCATTATCGTACTATATTTTTTTATGTATTTCGTCATAAATAAAAGGTTGTAGGGTCGTATAACGACGAAATTGAATCCCGAAGGAAAATTACATTTCACTTCTATTTTATTTCCGCTGTATTGGCTTAAAGCGAGGCAATAAAAAATATGCGCATTTAAAATCGCAAAGATAAGGCAGTTTTTAGTCCTTAATGAAATTGGAGGGATTCGGCGGATCGTTACGTCGGACAAATGAGAGTGTGCTGGTGCTTTATTAAGAAAATGATTGCGGCCGAGCGGAAATATTACGAGCTCTTTTATTAATTGCCGCTTTTATCTTCTTTGGATTCCTCTGTTGTGAATTAGGCGGGTTTAACGCGGGAGAAATGGCTGACTATTTAACATTTTTAAAAGTTACGTTGTAAAAAAGATTTACAATGAAGTCTTTACGGTGGCATGTCTATTTTGCGATATGATTTTTGCTTATTATGTACATAACGAGCATATTTTAATTTCATTTTGAAGGGTAATTATATTGGTTGAAATAATAAAGTAGTAATAAAGTAGTGAAAATGATAGAATTGAATTGTTGGTAGAATTTAGCGCCACGTCTTTCTTAATGACATTATCCGAAGGGCTCTGGCCACCATTCACGTACCTTGTAACTCAACCTCCGTGGCATAGTGGTCACCATGCTATTCCGCACCCAAAGATCCCGGGTTCGATTCCCGGTCAGGACAAGTTGGAAAATGGCCTTTTTCAAATTGTCCTGGGACTTAATTGTTTATCTATATATGTATTTCTTATAAAATAGTGTATGTATAGTATCGTTGAGTTAATATCCCATAACAAAAGTCTCGAACTAACTTTGGGGCTAGCTCAATCAGTGTTATTTTTCCCTATATACTTATGTATTTATATTTGTACCCTTGAACCTTGTGGTTTAATCGTGGTGATGGTAAGAGACCTGATGGAATTTCATTGATCCCCTGGGAACGCGGCAGGGCGTTAGTGTGAGACGCCACTTGCGTTGACACACTGGCAGCCTTCCATCTCATGAAATCTGTCTCGAGAGCTGTTTCGGCTGCTGAAAACGCGGAGATCGCCAAACGGCGCAAACATAGTTCATTAAATAATGACTTTATGTTTGTGCCGTTTGGCGTGAAAATTTTCGGACCTAGGGGCACTGGCGCAAGGGGTCTCCTTAAGAGCGGCCTTCCCGTCTTACTTTTCATACAAACACTCGTACGTAATTATGGCGTTGTAACTGATCTTTCTTTAAAACTTTTGAACTAACAGATATCTTGTGCACTATTTCTAGGTTTCTATCCAAATAAAAAATGGATATTTGGAAAAACAAGTTCAGTATACGCCTCCAATAATCTGCTTTTTTGCACAAATTTTACCTGATCATTGTAAAAATAAAAAATATATTTCGATAGAAACCTCGCAAATGTAATGAAAATCTATACTATAATAAAAGAGTAAAAAAAATGTGTCTGTACATAGAAAATTTTTCAAAAAAAAATATTTGTGGCGATGGAGGTATAGTAATAGAGTAAGAAAATAAAAAAAATGTCTGTCTGTTTGTCTGTTTGTCTGTTTGTCTGTTTGTCTGTTTGTACACGCTAATCTCCGGAAATACTGGACGGATTCGAATGAAACTTTTTTTGTTATATAGCTGTGAAGCCTGGGCAACATATAGGCTATAATTGATTTTGGAAAATGGAACACATGATGCAGAACTATAATGGTCCAGCTAAACTATAAAAAATATTAAAATGCCGCCTTAGCAAAAGTTGTTAAGTCTGATGAGAACTTTTTGTTGAGTTATAATACAACTGACCAAGCGCGAGTCGGACGCGCGCGAAGTGTTCCGTACCATAATCTATGAAAAATCACGTTTGTAGTATGGGAGCCCCCCATAAATACTTATTTTATTCGATTTTTAGGGTTCCTTACCCAAATGGGTAGAAACGGGACCCTATTACTTAGACCGTCCGACTGTTAGTCTGTCTGTCTGTCTGTCACCAGGCTGTATCTCATGAACCATTATAGCTAGACAGTTGAAATTTTTATAGATGATGTTTTTTTGTTGTCGTTGAACAAAAACATACTAAATCTATACTACAAATAAAAAAGTAAAAAAATGTGACTGTACATTGAAATTTTTTCCAAAAAAAAGTTGTTTCGTCCGATGAAGAACTTATAAGTTCAGAATTTGCGGACCTTCAGAGCATAACACACCAGAAAAATTCTTGGATATGTGAACGCGCCATATTGACACCAAAAAATTAAAAATCAATTATTATAGAACTTATGACGCAAATTATTGTTAATTTCTTGGATAGAGTTGTTGACGACACCACCAATTATCCAGTTGAGTTTCTTAATTCACTTGCAGCAAATGGACTCTCGGCTCACAAAATAAGTCTTAATGTCGGAGGGCCAATAATGTGAATGCGCAATTTGACTCCGCCGAAACTGTGTAACAGAACCCAACTTAGTGTCTCAGCACTGTATGCCGAAGTTCAGCGGCTGAATTTCAGCCAATGCATGCCTGCAATGTTATTTGCATTACTAGCAACACAATGCCGAACTTCCGATGCTTTTGCCTGAATCGGACCCGTACCCGTACCCGTACCCGTACCCGTACCCGTACCCGTACCCGTACTCCCTCTTCCGCTCCCGCCGCCGCTCCCGCCGCTGCCGCCGCCGCCGCCGCTCCCGCCGCCGCCGCCGCCGCCGCCACTGCCACCGCTGCTCCCGCTCTCGCCGCCGCCGCTACCACCGCCGCCACTGCCGCCGCCGCTTCCGCCGCCACCGCCGCTGCCACCGCCGCTGCCGTTTCTGCTCCCGCTCCCGCTTCCGCTCCCGTTCCCTCTTCCACGTACCCGTTCCCGTACCCGTTCCGCTCTCGCTCCCACTCCTGCTCCCGCTCCCGTTCCCGCTCCTACTCCCGCTCCCGCCGCCGCTCCCACCGCTGCCACCGCCGACGCCGCCGCTGCTGCTGCCGCCGCTCCCGCCGCCGCCGCTGCCGCCGCTCCCGCCGCCGCCTTCACCGCCGCTGCCGCCGCCGCCGCCACTGCCGCCACCACTGCCGCCGCCGCTCCCGCTCTTGCCGCCGCCGCCACCGCCGCTGCCGCCGCCGCCGCCACTGCCGCCGCCGCCGACGCCTCCGCCGCCGCTGCCACTTCCGCTCCCGCTCCCGCTCCCGCTTCCGCTTCCGTTCTCTTTTCCACTTCCGTTCCCTCTTCCGCTCCCGTGTCCGTTCGCCGCAGACGCGCCAAAGACGGAAGATTAAATTCTCATATCGACACATCACTACAGTCCGGCGTTTCCACCAAACTTCAGCGGCTGAACTTCAGCTTATTTAGTGTATCATCCCCACCGAACTTTAGACACTGAACTTTAGCCGCTTAACTTCGGCATAGTCTGCTGAGACACTTAAAGTTTACTGTGAGTGGTGCCAGTGAAACTGTATTTATTCCGCGTATAACAATTTTCCTTTTGAAAATACACAGTTTTACAAATACACAGTGTTTACTTGCTTTCCTATGAAAATGAGTCACAGTTTTAGAGGCTTAAAGCTGCTGATGTCGATCTAAGGACTGCTTTTTCGCATGGCCAACTTAATGTGGCTTTCTCTAGGGTTAGTAACACTTCAGCTCTTTTCATATTGGCTCCCGAAGGAAAGAATTAAAATAATATTGACTTTTAACTCCTAACACTGTTACAAGTACTTTCTTATCTCTCTCTATCTTTCTCTCTCATTAGTTGTTATTTATATTAATACGCCGGAGTCATAAAGTCCACGCGAACGAAGTCGCGGGCATCAGCTAGTTTTAAATAAAAAACATTTATTTCACAAACTTGTAAGGTTTACAAATAGAAACGTACTTATATCCTGGAACAAGTTTTATGAAAATTCAACACCCTGTGAATGGTTAATATTTGTTCAATGGATAGTTAATAATAATACTAATTTCATTCAATACAGTGCAAACCGTGCCCTAAGGCGCTATCTCTCTCTTTTTGGTTTGCTCTTTAAGAGCAACCTTCCCGAGGTTGCTCTTAAAGAGATCTATCCAAGACTGATCTTTGCTGATGATAAGAGGGCTGGCTGTTTTTTCGCTCAACGCATCAGTATTGCGATCCAACGGAAATGCAGCCAGCGTTCTTGGCATTATGCCACATGGCCACGAATTATTAGATTAAATTTATAGTGGTTATTTCACTTTATCTTTTTATTCGTACATATGTAAATTATTCCATCTTAGTTATTTTAATAATCTTTTAGTACTGAAAGAAAAAAAAATCGTGAAAATAAAATAAATATAAATTCGCTAAAATTGTTGACTATTCCATACCACAAGTTAGAACATATTTTCAGGCTAACTCAATAAGTGTGATTTGTCCATATATGTATATTTACTAGCTGTAACCCGCGATTTCGTCCGCGTAGAAGACGAAACTGGTTCTAATTAAATTATTGTATTAAAATGTTTTAATATTTATAAAATATAAAAATCTTTATTATAGTGTTCCCGTTCCCGTTGCCGTTTGATATCATTTATAATTTAAGACTGTTAATCGTTTTTTTAACTCTGACTAAAATGTAGGTAACTACTCATATCTGAAGCAATTAAACATCTCAGAGGTTTAATTAGAGAGCGAACATTTGCTATGTGTCAACTATTAAATGCGTCCAGTCTACCTAGACCACACATTGGCCACACCGCTCTGAACAACGATCCATGATGAAACATGAGTTGCGCTACGATGGAGCTACGAACCGTTCGGCGATATAACGTCTAAAAAATTATACAGAAACTTCAGTTTCAGTATATTTTTTCAATCCATGTTACTGAACAACTGTCTCCAAGAAAGATGTATGGGACTATGAAAAAAAAAAAATTATACAAACCTGGATCAGCTGATCGATCAACCTTTACGGGAAGCCAAAAGTTATTTTTCAAATGTATGTGTGTTCCTTGGGAAAAGATGTTCAGCATCATTACTTAATTCACCCCTTAAATAGTTTCAGAAGACAAAATCAGTTGTATAGTTTGGGGGTGAAGTCGGTTTTTAGTTTTGAAATATTAAGTTCTATAGCATTTTGGTACAAATTCCTGGCACGTAGGTTGAACCAAAATTGCGGTTATCGGTGCAGGTACAAATAATGCGTCGAGGACTGCCATTTTGGTTTAATTTACATGTCAGGAATTTCTACAAAAAAGCTTTGAAGTTCGCCATTTTTGTTCAATTTATTTGTGTCGCATTGTACTTCAGTGCGTAGCGAGAAAATCAGTGGTGAGCCAACGTGTCTTTGGGTTATGAATGCTATTATGTCCTGGGTCTACTAAAACTTACTAAATACGGTTATGTATACAAACAGGCCTTAGCTCAAAACTTTTTGTTGAGTCAACATTTCGAAATAAGAGTTCGTCACATTCAGAACATCGTCCTTACACAAATCATGACTGTTCTAAGCGCAATAGTTTAAAAACCTAAAGTAGACTGAATTAGACCCATATTTTTTCAAATCTAGTCAAAGGCCAACAATACTCAATGAGAAAAGTAATTCAGTTGGAGCTGTCATGGGCAGATCGGCTCTAGGCAAGATAAAATCATATTGATAAATCTAAGGTAGTGTTTTACTTTCAGCATTATACGAATGTGAAATGATCTGAAAACAAATAGATACTGCCTGTGAATATAACCATTTGGCATTCAAGAATAGGATTCCAAGCATTGACTCGCCCGGGAAGACTTAAGACTTGCTGGAATAAGGTACCTTGCCAAAAAGGAAATAATATACTTTAAACAGGGAATGGAACCTCTATTGAATACATATTTGTATGGCAGACGTTTAATACCAACTGTTCTCAATTTTTTGTAAATGTTTTGTTCGAGTCATGCTGAACATGTAATGTCGGACAACTTTATATGAAATTCAAACAATAAAAGTTGATATAAGTGTAAGATAAAGTAGGTATAAGTGTTTTATGCTCTAAGAAAACTTGAGATAGTTAATTAAAAATAATTTCCCGCTACATCTTGTTGGTATTACAAAAAGTCAAAAGGGTTAGTCGTGTCGTAGATGTGTGGATGTAAAAGTCATCAAAATTCATTTCTTTTTTTATTTGAGATCTATCTAAATATAGAAGGAACGCAATTGCGTGGAATAGCTTAGTAAATTGACATTCCTGGCCACATATTTATGCAGAACTCGACAAAATCAGTAAGAATAAATATAGGTAGTTATATTACCGACAAAGGAAAGAGATAGTACATATAAGCAGCGTATATTATCTTATAGACAGCCCTAGTCTAGCCGATCGAAATGTAATTTTTTTAAGAGGCTAAATAAAGTATGATATAATAACATGCTTAATTGCTTATATGTACAATTGTACACAAGTTGTATGCCATACATTTTGTCTGATTGGTCAAATGACTGTCCATCGTAGATAATGCCACGTGTAGGTAGCATTAGAACTTATTATGTGCAAATAAAAAAAAACAGACTAAAAATGTGTTTTATAAGTATTATTATTTCGGTACAGATGTAAAAAAACTAAACACATACCTATGTTAAAAGTTGAATCTAAATTTTTTTGTAAATTTTAACACGCCAAGTCACTTCTCATAAATTAAATAGCATGCGCAAATAAATTTATATAAATACTCACGTAATTTTTTATATGAGGCTGGTATTTCAGGAGATAAGTGAACTGCACGATTAAGAAGACTAAGTCAAGTACTGAACAAATAACTTTCGAGATAAAAGTTTTTAGTGCCAAAGCTTAGGTGTACAATATTGTATATACAGACAGGTATGAAACTTTTATAAGTTTTATTTAGTTTAATTTACTAAAGGAAACAACAGGATATTGCAGAGAAAACAGGCTTATGTGCCCTGTTTCTGCGTCATGTATATTTTTATGTTTTTGACCTCTGATTATGATGATAACTAATCTACTAAACAAATAAGGCAGCACCTAAATTTGTTATGAAAACTGATTAAAATGTTATGGCCCAATTCAAACACTTCGATTTCGACAACAAAATTCGATGGGTATATGTGTATAGGGGATATATGAAATAAGTTTTTTTTGTAAAGATTTCATTTCTTGTGTGCGCTTTCATTGTGAGGCCAAAGTACATAATGAAATAAGCCCAAACTCGATGGAATTACGTTGTTTTACTCGTATTACTTAGTTCCATCGACCACATTCCGTTTCCGTGATCAGACTCTAGACCATAAAGTGCTCGTCAAGACAAATCAAACGAGTCCTTCTCAATGAGGTTATTTTTTTTATAACTGAGCTCTGTCAAATATCTCCCGACTCCATCATTAGAACAGCTCATTGATTCCATTTGGTTGAAGCTAACTGGTTGAACATTGAGTTTCAAGATTTGACCTAAACAAACATGCAAGATACATTGCAAGTTAAACAAAATCTTGTCAAAGGGAATCAAAATAGTGACGGATGCTAGCCGCATCGTAGCTATTTAATATGGGTCAGATTTTTGTCTACTTTGTTATTTGGCTCTCATAATCTTTTGCTCAACATATCAGTGAAATAAAATCCAAAAATTTGTCTTAACTGTCCTTATATTTTAATCCTCTGAAGCTTTTGGAGGCATTAGCTCATGATAATTACATAAATCCCGTATTAAATTTAGTTTATTCAGTATATTGCATTTTATTAGAGAAAAACCTTGAAGTTAGACTATTTGTAAAGCTGGCCCAGCTTGCGACGTATTTGGCAAGCTTCCATTCGAACTTGGTTCATAGTTACATATCAGACTTAGAGTATCTTTCCATCTTGTTCTACCCATGTTCTACCTATGAATAATGACATTAGTTTTTGTTACTTCGGTAGTTATTTGTGCTAAACTGTAACATGTTGAAAAACAAGAAATAGAGAACTCAAATAATAAAGAACTAGTTAAATAAATTGACCCGAGCTATGATACAAACTTTGTATGGAAATATTCAGTATATGGCTCGGAAAAAGTTTCCTCAAGGACCAAATAGCGAAACAGAAAAATAAAATGGCTTTACCCACAAGTTGGCTAATCAGCTGATACCTAGTATTTACGGGAAGAAATATTTTTTTTCATCTTTCGATGTAAGATGATGTACTGTTTCCTGGGGAAAGTTGTTCATTATCATAGACTGAGTTTACCTTTAAAATTTTTATTTATATTGAAATCGATTTAATTATACCTAATTACTTTCATCGTTATAACTGAAAGAAAATTATATTTAACACAAATAATTACATGTCAATACAAATAAAAATGGACAAAAGCTTACATAAAATAAAATAAAAATCAATCATAAAGATCACCTCTTGTAGTTTCCCGTGCAAAGGTGCCCAAAATGCTGGCAGCATTACCATGCTGAATCGTCATGGCCATCCTTTGAATAAGAAACGAACCTGAGCGGGAGTCACCGGTCCTCTCTGAGATTGGGTGCCCTATCTCGCCAATAGCATCAGCGCCCCAGCAACCCATCGTTTCTACCGCCACAGGGACGAAGCAATTGTGCCGGTCCAGAGCCGCATACTTAATACGTTTTCTCTCCGCGGCGTCCTCTACAGCTGCAGCTGCCGAGCCAATAGTGCGGCCGAGGTGGCTGGCCGCAACAGTGCTAACACATGTGGCGTCCCACACCACGCATCTACCATGCTTCCACGAAACCAGAGTCAGACCGTCCGGTCTCTTACCATCTGATCGGCTCAGTCCTGGGGGCTCCAATACACAGATGAAATTAGCTGAAACGAAGGTCCGGCGGATAATGTCGTTCAGCGCGTTGTGGCGAGGGAATCTGCCCGTGCAACGACGGCAACTCAATGCGTGATAGCCGTCGGCTCCCACCATGGAGCCGCAAATGCATTTATGGAGTTCGCATACTCTGCAGCCTAGGCTCAGTGCGACGGCCACCCGCAATGAGTCATCGTTTAGAAGCGTACTCAGGTGAAGCGATGGAAAAGCATGTAACCATGCACCCGACTCTACTTGCGACACAGCTTTAAGTCTCGCCAAGTCCGCTCCTACCGAACTGTCAAGGAGACATTGGTGGGTTTTTCTGGCACTGACGTCGTCCCACGCTCGCTGAGCGCCCAGCGCAACCGGGCTCGACGCGCCGAAATTGCCGGCCGACCAGGCAGATAGAGCCTCGGACGCATGAGGGATGCTCACCCTGTCACCATTGGTGCATAGATTTACAGCAACTAGGTTTGCAACCCCATGAGCCGAAGCCAAAAATGCCGGCAGGCCGACGTCACCCGCCCGTCTGATCCCCAGCCCCCCAAACCGGATGGGCAGGGCCGCCTGATTTCACTGGAACTCGTTGAGGGACACGTTCAATATTGCCTCTACAACCCCTTTCAAAGTTATCAAAAGCAATAATCTCCCCGGGGCATAGCCATGTAGGTGCGGTTTGCAGCAGATAATTGATTTTGGGCATTGCAAAACACGCCCGCAACAGCAATAACGCAACTTGGGCGGGAAGACTCTGCAGACGCTCACCAGAATCAAGGAGCAGCTTCCTGCGGGAGTTTATGGCCTCTGGGATTGAAAATGTGTAGATGAATGAAGCGCAGGACTGTGTCAAGTAGCATTCATGAGAGAGGATTGTATTAGGAGTTGTGGATGATGAAATAGTTTATAACATTTTAACGTTGTTAAAAGTACTTGAAATAATAAAAATAAATGCTCGTAAATATTTTTTTATAGATAAGTCGGAAAAATGTGTTGGTGAAAGATTTACTCAGCAAATATCTTCAAACTACAAAGAAAATAACAAAATTGCGCAATAATATTTGAGCGAAAAATGGATGTATTGTAGTGACAATATTACAAAAAGGATTTCTTCCCTCCCAGTGGGGGTCCATTCGCGGACACAAATCTTCCCGGGTCATAACACTACAATAGAGAGACCCAGCAGTGGCGTTGGGGGTAAGGCGCGATTGAAAATCTGCTAATGGGTGCTAGGTATAAAGGGGCGCTAGCGTACGGCTACCGGGATGACAGATATCTGGGGTTTCGGTCCCTGGATGCTCATGGATGTTATAATAATTGGAGAACCCATAAGACAAAAATGTATGTATTTTTTTTAAATAAATTATTTTATATTTATTTGTATGTATATTATATTTACTAAACTTATTTATGTGGTTATATTGTATTGTATATTTTTAGTTTTTTTTATGTAAGTGTATGATATAATATATGTGTAGTGTATTGTGTAAATTAATAGTAACCTTAGCTACCTATTGATTTAACTTATAGTTTTCTTTGCACCACCGTTATTTCTGACGTGCATACATTCCTCTTCATCCACCGGTTGTCTGGAAGAGATCGCTTTAAGCGATAAGACCGCCCATTGTATCTGTTTGTAAGAGTTTTTCATTTATTTATTATTTAAGTTATTAATTAATTGATTAAGATGATCTCAAAATTTTAAACTTTTGCATTAAAATGTTATCCAGCAGCAGCTTACATTGCACCAAGAAACTTCGTCCCGGCGATGTGATCAGCGCATTAACTTTGTTAAACGTAGAAAAACAGTATTATATCTCTTAATTTTTTTTTTCGCCCAAAGCTACTGATTGTGCTGTGACCAGCACTGCAGATATCGATATAAAATACCGCGTCTTCTGCTGCATTCTGCAGATATCTGGCGCGTGACGTGGTAGGAAATATTTCCAATACTGGCTTTATAAAAGCTGTATTCCTCGTTACATATTCAATATATGCTCGGACAGTCGACTTCAATTTTCGCTTAAAATTTGCTGAAATATCAAAACTTATAAGTTTTTCTCTTTATGGTAAAAAGTTATTTATACATAGTAGTATAAATAACGACCACAGTGAAGAATCTGGCAAATGGCTTCTTTTTCTTTATAAGTAAAATAATAATTTCATCATTAAACTTACACCTTTTGTTCAATGTATAGGTATCTTCTGTTTAATATCAACACAGGTACGAGTAGCTATTAATCTCTATCTTGTTACAGTTAATGGTACTATTACTTAAAAACTCGAATCTAGAGGTACATAAGCTATTTTTATAATTTATCTATGTGTACAATTAAACTTTCAAAAGAAACATATATGTAATCCATTGTTATTAAATGAAAAATCTGGATATTGCATAATTAAATTAGAAAAGTCGGAACATAATTAAGAATCAAATGAAAACAGCTTTTTGGTAGAGCGTGATGCCGAAATGCATTTGCCTAACGAGAAACAGGGGATAATTTGATTACCCAGATTTCAAAGCGTATATATTTATGTATGTATAAACCTAGGGTTTTGTGGATTACATACAAACTTTTTCTAATTTTGATCGACTTTTTATCTTTAGCAAGGAAGTATCACCTTTTTTTTTAATGTTACCGAGCACTGTGACGCAAATTACTAAAGAAATATTCTTGTTACGAATATAACGTAGTAATATGTGCGTAAGAGAGTGTAAGATCGGGTGCAATGTTTAACGAATATAATTTTCGTTGGTAAAGGTAAAAGATATTCCGTGATGAAATTAAAGAGTACCTGAAGCAAATTCGGTTCATCGTATAAAAAACTATCCACCTACACAATAGTGGAATGATGTTAATTGTAACGGTTTGCGGTGATGGCAGAGTAGAATACATTTTCTCACCACCTCTTCCTCTTCCTATGGGTGTGGTAAGAGAAGAAAGACTAATGGAAGCAAGGATACAGAAAACAGGCAGCAGCGTCTACTGTGGTCAATGACTTTTTACTGACATCACCAACCCGTATGCCTAGCACGATGATTATGGGTAAATACTCCCTTTATTGGGGCCTTTAGTCCAGTAATGGACTGGTAAAGGCTGTTAAAGAGGGATGCTCTAATTAGCTGGAGACATTAGTATTTATTAGTGTATTCACTAACAGCAAATAATTAAACTTTAAGTAGTATACCAGTGTAGGTATGTATGTACACTAAACAAGTAATTCAGTGAGCATAAATATACCTTTAACATTTTACATTACATTTTACAATACTTTAACGAGGACTGTACTTATCGGTTCGTGTGTTCATCGCACAGACATCAGATATTGAACTATTGGAAAAAGAATCTCTTCGTTGTTAAAGTCAGTGCTTGCCACTTGAAAACTGACTCAACTGTTCGTTCTACATACTAGTTCAAAATAAATCGTTTGTGCTCAAATTCTCAAAATTCTAGTCGTTAATATGAAAAAAAGATAGGCAACTAAAACTAAACTACATGTTTCAGGTCAAAAACATGTAAAATATCCACCGCACATACATACTCGTACGTTCAAATGTATGTATCAAATGCTTTAAGGTATGTATACCTATGGTGAATTGGTAGTATACGTTATATGTACGAATTTATGACAAGCGCGGATCCAGCCCTCAAAAAAGGTTGTGGTCACAGCTACTAGAAAATCGGCTAAGTACGAGTCGGAGCTCGGAGCATGAACATGCTCATTAACAATCATGCAAGTCGTTTATAAGAGCATCTGAGCATCAGGACTTTGGCCTTAGGTTATGAGTGTTGATATGATGACTTGAGTTGTTGTGTTGTGCTTCCACAGATAATGCTGTTGTTGAGGATTATTTCTGGTCAAAAGGTTTCAGTTATCGACTAGACAGAAGAAAAATAAAAACCGAATAAGTGCGATCAATATTTTATGTATTTCGATCATTGAGCTTAGTTGTATTGTATGGTATGAGTTAACAGTGAATTAGGTACTAAAGGTGTATTTTGT
The DNA here is from genome assembly GCA_943193695.1 of Acrobasis suavella. Classification (NCBI taxonomy): domain Eukaryota; kingdom Metazoa; phylum Arthropoda; class Insecta; order Lepidoptera; family Pyralidae; genus Acrobasis; species Acrobasis suavella. The sequence goes on from OW971939.1 coordinate 10,187,578, forward strand.
ATTTTTAAGAGGTATGATGTGAAAAATCTTCCAAATATATAATATCTCATAATTATATCTTTTGTGTTTTTAATTTTTATCATTTTTACAAATTGAAATAAAATAAAAATTACAAATAACTATAATAATCTAAACAGCGCTGAAGAGTGACGAGGTTTACAAAGTTATTATGAACACTGTTATGTACACAACATTTCACCTTCGCGTAATAGGTGACGTTATTATTACGAGCAAAGTTTGCACATTCCCTCTGCATTTGTAGTTTTAGGAATTCTAGAATAAGACAAACAACTATTAACCTATGCAGTTGTGTTCTACAAATGAAACTATTGTTTGTTTTCGTTCGCAGAAAAGCAGTGAACTGTGAACAGTTGTAGCAAAGTTTGATGAAGTTTGTAATATTACTTAATTATAAGTATTATAATATTTTGTTGTCACATGATACATTCGAGTGTTACTTTACTATGTGTAAATGCATTTCTTTATAATTAATCAGAAATAATTTCCTTGTAACAAACATACCTAGCTTTAGTATATTTCTGATAAAAGTTGATGGCTTCATTCGAAATACCACTTGTGGTCAACATTTATATGTTTTTTGATGACTGCTTTTCTGCGAACGAACACAAACAATCCTTACATTTGTAGAACACTACTGCATAAGTGAATAATTGTTTGTCCTGCTCTAAAATAGATTTGTTAAATACATTTTTTTTAAATGTAAGCGCTTATAACGCCTCCTTCCAGTATGCCGTAATGCTTCTGAAATATAGTATCAAAATGAACATTCAATATTACTGGAAACGAATCACCCACCCACCTCAAACCAGACAGACATTTTTAATTATTACGATTGAAGCGGATTATTTATCATTTCCATATTCCGTATCTCGTTTTGTGCCGCAACAATAATGAACATTTCAAATTATCCATTAATCAACAGGAAAATAATACAAATTTGTCACTCTCTTGTTGCCCTGGGGTGTTCTGACGTCACAATTATTAATGACCCGAAGCAAAGGTAAGCGTGGCAATATATTTTGCTATATATTGAAACGCAACAACATTTGTGTAATATACAAATAAACAGACAAACTTCTTATTGGGAGATTCCTAGTTCAAACTTATTTCTTGACTAATAGTGAAATGTGTTGCAAAATAATGTCACTTTCAAAGTATAAAATATCATATGAAATCGTTGCCTGAGTATAGGTATATCTCGGCTGCAATAATAAATTCCTTCTGAACCCAGTGTTTCTAGTTTTTGAGTTCGGTATCTAGCGCGATCAAGATTAAAAAACGTTTTATTTCAAATTGTGCTGGATATTTATAAAGTTTATTTTAAGAATCTGGATAATATAATATTTTTATCTTTATAATTAACAAAGTTGGATTAGTATCTCAAAACACTTATTAACAACTTGCCTAAACTGTATAATATACTACTTATCTATCTATGTACCTACCACACATGTATTTTAGTCCGGATAATTATCTCCAATTCCATACACACCAATCTATCTTTCACCAAAAGATCGTACAAGCACGACCTAAAACGCAAAGATACTTTGACACTGAGAGCACCAAGAACAAAAACTTACGGCAAAAGAAATATTCTATGTGAAGAAGCAAAATTGTACATAAATTGCCTACGAAAATTAGAGAATATACCAGCTTTAACGCATTTAAAAAAATATGGTCATATGTCAATAACTGTTAGTTTTGTGATTGAAGTGTAATTATTTATTTATTTAGTTTCTGTTACTAATCTTGTACCTAGTTGTCTTGTCTTATTTTTAACTTTTTAATACTCACTCGACACACTATCATTCGTACTTAAAATTAGATAGTAAAACATTTATATCTCATGTAAGTGAACTACGTTCTTTATGAGAAATAAAGATTATTTAAACCTAATATCATACATTTATTATTTCAACCCGTCCAAAGCCAGGACGAGCCTGTTGTACATTTACGTAATAAAAATACATTTACGTCTTTATCTCTGGCGGGGTAGACAGAGAATGGCCTTAAAACTCAAAGGCCTTGCTTAGCATGATTGTCAGCGTTAAGATATCAATTTGAATTAAATGAGAATAACTACCCACGTACAATAAAACGAAAATTACTTAGTTCACAACAATATATCAGACAAGATTATTCCGAGCTATTAAGCTAGTAACTACATGTAGTTTAGTATTATTAATTACAACTGTGTAATGACTAAGTCTAGTTGGAAACTATGAAGCGTTATCTAATGGTAAGAGCTAAGTTTATGCATGTGTGTTTAAATGGAAAGTTTAATGTGTATGTGTAGCAATTACTGGCTATAATTCAATGGAGCAGAGCATCACAAATTTTATCTATTTATCTGAGGTATACTACAGACCTTTGGTTTAATAGTTTGCATCGCACATACTATTTTGAAATTATATGAAAATAATGATTGTATATTATATTCATTTTTTCTATTTCTAAAATAACGTTAATCGAAAGTATATCCTCCAAAGTGCCAATACACTTTGCGAGTGTACGGCATGTAGAGAATCTTTGAAGTAGTCAGCGCCGTGCGGCCTTTGTGACGGCATGGCGAGGAGTAAGGTCCATTTGAACAAACGAACTTTTTACACAACTTTAGTCAAGATCATATAACGACCACGACTACGACAAATCGTGGTATATTTTTGTTCGCAGAAGCGATGACGAAAATGTAACTTCTAGCATACTACTCGATATACTATAAAGGTATACAGTAAAAAAGGTCAGTGCTACGACCAACTTGTGCTTGCTCTGGTCGCCAGTTGGCTAGCGTTCAAATGATTTTAACTACAACCTGGTCGCTGTAACTACAGGCCGCTAATCGAAGCACTCGTCTTTTGTGCAAGGTACCAAATGTACATCTCGGTCCTTATAACAATCTTATATTACGTTTATTATGAAACGTTCATTATTACGTACTATTTCGTTTTACTTTAACGAAATAAACTTTCATGATAATATTTCTCGAAGAAAAAATGTGCAAATATGGGTTCTAAGTAGCTAATAAGCAAATATTTCTGCCCGAAAGCGGAAAAAATTATGACAATGAGTTTCATCAAGGAGCTTTTGTATTCTGATTGGATGCTTATGTAAATGAACGATTGTAGAGAAGAAAAATGGCATATTTGGTGATTCGCTGAGATGGCATGTTGGCGGGAAAATAAGGAAATGCTATGACGCGGGACGCAACGATATTAGGTTATCCATAATTCAGTTGACGCGGCTACCACCGCAGTAATTACATTTCGTATACGGTCTATGTGTTTTTGTATGTATATTAACAAGGATTTGATTGGACTCTCGTATGTTAAGAATTATTATGAAAATTTACCTAACGACAAAAAGTACGAATTCAGAGTGCGTTTTCATCTTTACGACTGAGGAAATGGGAAGCGCGGCTAACAACCCATCACTATTTTCATTCCTTTATTCCACCATTTCGTTCATTATCACGCTATAAGTGGGCCGGAATACGGTATAAGATAACCCATAACAGTTGATGATACAAAGAAAAAAATGGATGATTAAAGACTATTGTTTATCAGCGCTCTGATTTACTTCAGTCCGCTGCATACAAAATCTTGTGTCAGTAACAACGATAGAGAAATAAGTTAGGGGCTTAGATAGCCTTTATTCATTGGTCATCATTAGCAAATTATCAACCTCGTTTTTTCTGCGGCCAGCTTGACACTTCGCAACTACAAGTTCTGCAACATAACCGTATCAGGCCAAACTCAAACTTAATAAAATTGCAGTCAGGCACCGTGAAATCATATAATATTATTACGGAAAATATTTGATGCAATAACCTCCTAGGCCTAAGAATGCCTGGTAATTTGCCTTTGTGGCGTAGAATCCAATTCGATCCAATTAAGTACCTGTGAGCAACCCCTTTTCAATTCAATTATGGAACAGAAATTAGCGCATTCAAAGTGACATTGTTGATATAAGAATATAAATAGGAACCATTTTAGTTACGATTATAATTTAAATTATGATCCTTTCTGTAAAAATAAAATTAATAAATACCTATATACGGTCAAATAACACAGATTGAGCTAACCTCAAATTTGAAGACTTCTGTTATGGGATACTAACTCAACGATACTATATTTTATAACCAATTCATATATATATAAACGTGCAAGACCAAGGACAATCTTAAACAGATCACTTTTCATCTTTACTTGACCTGGAATCGAGCCCGGGACTTCCAGTGTGACAGCGTGGTATGATGACCACTAGGTGGTCAATAATTTCATAAGAGTAATAATTTAACTTAAAAGCATGTTTCCGATGAATCCAATCATATTATTTTAAATGTGGAGACAAACCTATTGGATTTTTATAAGTAGAAACGTAGTTTCTTAGAGACAGATAGCGTTAATTTTTAAACAAACATATGACATGGTTGCTACCTGTTATTAAAAATATTAATTTACACCAAAAATTCATAATAACAATATACTCGTTACTTAAAAATTACGTCTTCTGGGACTTATCAAGAAGAAAAGATCGGTAATAAGAACGATGGATTTAGAGGTAAAATGTTTGAGAACCTGTTGCAACACCATAATTTTATTTTAAAAAAATTGACAAATTAGTTGATGTTAGAAAGGCATGAAAAATACTCCACCGACAAGAACATAGTTTTTAAATTGGGTAATGCTCCTTTTACCGATAAGCATAAGAGTAAGATGGATAGTACGTCAACAACAAAGAGTGGTATCAAAAGTCACTCATTTTTACTTACCACGTTTGTTGACACGTATATACCTAAATGCATTAATGAACGAAAAACTTAGAGCACATTTGATGTCAATTAAAACCAAGAGATTAAATTTTAAATCAGTGTCACCCAATACATTTGGGATCGAATCGAACTGTCATACATTGATTACGTAAAGTTAATAGTGTACGTCCATTTTCCAATCAATTTACCGCGCAAATGAATTGATGATGCCGCGGAGTCCGAGCTCTGTGATCGACAGCTTATCGTCATGTTTTATATGCATGTTGAGTTACCTACTATAAAATACTTAATTAAGTAGTAGCTTATTGGAAAATTGTGGATGGCTAATAATTATTTTATGTTTGTGTGATTTGAGTTTAAACTTCACAATATGTTAGAGATTGTCCTTTATGTTTATTATCGGTTGATTTTCAATTTAGGTAATTGTAAAAAAAATATAAAATTTGCGATTGGTAAGTCTTATATTTATTTGTTAAATCTTTATTGGCCACTACGGTACAAAAAATGAACTTAATGCTAATGGTACTCTACCAGAAAGCCTTTGGAAAAACAGAAATTAGTTAATTTGCGATAGACGATTTAAATTTATAATGCAATTGCCTGTTTAATTAATCCATATAAGTATGGATATAAATGTATAGAAAAAAAGGTACAAGTAGGTTCCATTTGAACTTCAGAACTACTCATATATTTGTCAAATGTTTTGTGCAGAAAATGTATACTTATTTCTCTTATTCTTATTCAGTGCGAAGTCACATTTATGGCACAGTAAATAAGAAAGCAGACAATAAGGGTTGTCGTCGGCAGAGCTTCGACAATAGACGCACTTATACCAGAGGCAGTAACATAAAGTAAGTTAATGTTGCCCTAGTAGCGACGTCATACAAAAAGTAAATTGACAATGACCACTTAGACATTTACTTGATTGAAACATACGCAGTTGAATAATAAGATATTCCAATGAAGGACTTTCTGCGTTTTTAATCTTAAACCCGCTAGGTTCAGGATAATTAAAGCCGCTTGTTTCAAAAACCTCGCATTGATGACACTCATCTTAGATGTTAGTCACTAGCGATAAGGCTTATTGCTTTTTTTTTTTAGTTTTGAGATTGAGGTTGGAGTATTACAAGACATGCGTGATTTAGAAGATTTTGAACTAAGTACTTTTTGTATTTATAGAATAGCACAATGCGCCTATCCCAAACCCATCTGCTAGATCGTCAGATGACCTGAGCAAGGTTGCAGGAAAGTGCTGGATGCAGGCAGCTTCCGATCGGTCATTTTGGAAATCCTTGGGGGCGGCCAATGTCTAGCAGTGGACTTCCTGTGGCTGACATGATAATGATTATGAAACAAAACTTTTTAGCAGTTTTTAGTACCTATGTTGTATACGATTTGTAAGAGAATTTTTAGATCGTGCTAGTTTTATTTTGAGTAGCGAGTCAAAGCGCACTGTAGCGATTTCAATTTTCTGCCTTTTTTTCTGAACTTTCATCAAATTAGAAAAGTTATAAATAGATCAACTTGGTTGAAATATTTATATGGAATGTTTCTTACAAAATTTGGGCATTTTTTTCTTCTTGCTTTTTGCAGACTTTTGAGACGATCTACTAAACTTTTAACGATTTACTTGTATACGTGTGAGTGCTTTTATAACAAAACTCATAGCTGCAGATTTGAGTGTAATAAAAGTAAAATTCAAAATTCAAAAAACCCCCTGACACAAAATAAACTCTGAAAACGAACAAATAAATCAACAATTAAAGAGCTAATGATTTTCAAATGGCTGATCAGGTCATGGTTACCTTACCATATCCTTTTAATATCATGAAGTAACACAGAACCAAATTTTGAATCGATCGGACATAAGGAAGTTGGTCAGATCCCCTCATCAAATAGAAAAGAGCTGATGATCTTCAAACGGCTGAACAGATTTTCATGAAACATGGGTAATAACACTCAGGATAAAATTATCTATGACACGAATAAAAACTAAACGAAAATCGGTTCATTCGTTTTGGAGCTACGATACCACAGACAGATACACAGATACACAGACAGACACGTTAAACTTATAACACCCCTCTCTTTTTGCATCGAGGATTAAAAATGGGTTTGAGTGGTAAGTAAAGAAGTAAAAATTAAGCTGGTCGACATATTGATCTAATATCTATAAATTTTTTTTTACATTTTTTTTATTTCTTTTAGATAAATAAATAAAAAATGTATATACGGACAAATTAAATGGTTTGATCACCAAACTACGTTAAAACTTGTATAATGGCATACTAACTCAACCATTATATATGTTGAGGACTGTATAATTGAAACACCACTGGATTTTTCCTTTTGAACTGATACTGATTTAACTAACTGACTGACTGAACAGGGCCGGGACTGGCCGCTTTTTATTACAAATTTTACGATTCGAACTATTGCGATACGCGTGAGTCGAACAGCCAATCAGAAGCTTAGACGTTTTATCTTCCTTCTCTTTCTCTATTACCCTATTGGTGAAAATGTAAGGCTTCTGATTGGTTGCTGACCCACGCGTCCTGATCAATTCCGTAGATCAATTCTCGCTGTCCGCTTCATCCTCCCCCCGGCGAAGACTCGGCGGAGCCCCTGACACGGTGAGGACAGCGAGTTTCGATATAGGTCTCTTGAACGTTCCTCCTTTTGTTCTTATTTCTGCCGTTCGTATCTCTCCGTCGGGGCCTGGAAATATCTTCTCTACTACTCCCCTTGGCCAAGTGTTACGTGGCAATGCTGGGTCAACCACGATCACCAAATCACCTTTCTGTAGCGATCGTCGTTTGTCGTCTTTGAATCCGCCGCGTGCTACCAGAGTGGGTAAGTATTCTTTTATCCAGCGTCGCCAAAACTCGTTTGCTAGGGCTTGGCTGGTGCGCCAAACTCTCCGATCGGCAATGTCGCATGGTCCGGTAGTTGGTAATCCTTGCGATGAACCCAACAAGAAATGGTTGGGCGTGAGTGCTTCGGGGTCTTCAGGCTCAACGGAGACATGTGTCAGTGGTCGAGCGTTGATGCTGTGTTCTACTTCAGCCATCAAAGTCTGCAAGACTTCGTCTTTCGGTGTCTTCTCTCGAAGTATGGCTTGCAGAGCTACTTTTACAGATCGGACCAGGCGTTCCCACGCTCCTCCCTGGTTTGGTGCGCCGGTAGGTATGTACCGCCACGTGAGTTGATGTTTCAGTCCGTATTCTTGTAAAGCTGGAGCCCATTCGGCGTATGCTGCACGTAATTCTGCGTCTGCTCCTTTAAAATTAGTAGCGTTGTCGCTATACATCGTGGACGGCCATCCACGACGTGCCGCCATCCTCCTTAACGCCATTATGGCCGAATCGGTTGTTAAGCTTCCGACCAACTCTATGTGGACAGCCCTGGTTGTGAGGCATGTGAATAGGGCACCCCATCTCTTTTCTCGTCGTCGCCCGACAGCAACAATCAGGGGACCGAAGTAAACAACCCCACAATTTGTGAAGGGTCGATGATATGGGTCAAGTCGTACTATTGGTAGATTTCCACATACGGGTACGATGGGATTCGCTTTTCTGACTCGGCAATGTGAACAATTACGTGCTACGGTACGTATAGTACGCCGAAGTCGTAGCATCCAGTAGCGTTGACGGAGCTCATTGACCACTTTTTCTCGTCCTGCGTGGCCGGCGTTCACGTGTTCTTGTAGCACTATCAGTCTTGCTAGCGGATGTCGACCATCTAGGATTATTGGTCGCTTAGTTCGTGGTGATATCTGGGCTGCGTCTATGCGTCCATTTACTCGTAGCAATCCGTCGTCGTCTATCACTGGGTCGAGTTTCGATAGTATGCTTGCACGGGCGATTGGTTTGCCCGTGCGCAGACGCCCGAGTTCGTCGGAAAAACTCTCTTCTTGAGCTTGAGCCAGCCATAATTTCTCAGCGCGATCGAGGTGTGCTACAGTCATGTCCTTTTACCGTCGTCTGCACTTGTCGATGAACAAAAGTACGGCGGCAGTTGCTCGTAATAGTCTCAAGAAACTGGAGAATCTGTCGATCTTCGGTAAAGGGCGTTGCCGTCGTTCCACGCAGACGTGATGGATTACTTCTATATCTTCGTCTTCAGTAATCGAGTGTTCCTTAGGCCACGATTCTGCTGGTTGTCTTAGGAATTCTGGGCCTGTGAACCACCAGTCTGTTGCATCCTCAGGCACGTAATTTGTTCGGGTGGCTGTATCTGCTACATTCGCGTCCGTTGGAACCCATTTCCATTGGTTTGAGCCGGTGCGTTCTGCAATCTCTCCAAGTCGATGTGCGACGAATGGAGTATGTTTGCGAGCATCTTTGCGAATCCAATGGAGAACTGTTCGGGAGTCAGACCAGTAGATGACTTCATCGGCGATCCAGCGATGTTCTTTCTGAACAGTATCTGCTAGCCGGGATCCTATGAGGGCTGCTTGTAATTCCAGTCGTGGAATACTCTGGGTTCGAATTGGGGCCACCTTGCTTTTGGCTGCGGCGAGCACGATGTAAGCTGTTCCACTGTCTTTTTCTAGACGCCAGTATGCTGCTGCTGCGTACGCGTCTTGACTGGCGTCGCAAAAAACATGCAGTTGTTTCTTACTGTAAGTTTCATTGTCACCGTAGCATCGCGGCAGGCGCAAAGTCACGACGCGTTCTAGGTCTTCTATCCAGTTCATCAGCCCATCTGTGAATTCGTCGGGCAGTGGTTCGTCCCAGGCGATTCGCAGGCTCCAAAGTCTTTGCAGGTAGATCTTGGCAGTGATGGTGAAGCAGCTGAGTAGACCTAATGGATCGTACACCGACATGACTGCGCTTAGGGCTTCTCTTTTTGTCGGCGCGCGTCGTCGTGAGCGCACTTCTGCTGGAACGCGGGGCATTGTGCTGTTGAAGCCAAGAGTGTCTTCTTTGGGGTTCCACACGAGTCCCAGAGTCTTGTTGTCGTGTCCGAGCTGCGTAGTAGTTCGTGCACGCAGCCCGTTAGGCACATGGATGAGCGCGCCTTCTCTATTTGAATTCCAGCTGCGTATTCTAAATCCAGCTTTGGCGTGCACTTCCATGACTTCCTTAATGGTTGTGGCAGCATCATCTTCTGTCTCGTAGCTATTCACGAAGTCATCCATGTAGTGGTTCTCGGTTTATAGCCTTGAATGCTGCAGGGTGAGAGTGCGCGTGAGCGTGTGCGTTATGGTCACGCACGCTATGTGCTAAAAATGGAGAACACGAAGCACCGAAGATCATTGATGTCATCTTCATTTCTCGTGGTGGGGTTTTTCTCTCGTTTCCACGCCATAGAAACATTTGCGCTGCTTGTTCTTGCTTTCTTATTTTTATCCTTAAAAACATTTCTTCTATGTCCGCAGAGACTGCAACTGGGAATTCTCGAAACTTGAAGAGAATACCGAGCAAGGAACGGAGTAGATCTGGGCCTTCTAGTAGCTTGTCGTTCAGACTTGTCCCGTGTGTGACAGCAGCAGCGTCAAATACTAGGCGTACCTTGCCGGGCTTATTTGGATTGGTCACAGCAAAGTGTGGCAGATACCATCGGTGTGGATGCTCCTTCTCGGTTCCATCGCACTCTTCAGCGTATCCTTTTGTTATTAAATTCTCTATTTGTGTGCTGTATTGTTGTGCAAAGTCCGGATCTTTGTCCATTTTCTTTTCAATGTTTTTCAGCCTCTTAAGCGCGTTCTCGTAGCTAGGTGGCATGGCGGGAACGTCTTCTTTCCACGTCAGGCCGACTTCGTAACGTCCACTCTTGCACGTCACCGTGTTGTTGAAGATGCCGAGCGCTCGTTGATTCGCGGGAGAAACTTTTGTGGTTAGTGTTATCCCTAGCGCGTCGATCTTGAAGTGGGCTTCGATTTGTTCGTGCAGCCGTTGTTCTTCTTCATTATTAACATGTAGATGGAGAACGGAGGCTTCGTCTTTGAAAATGGTCTTTGGTGTGACGCCGTGAACGACCCAACCCAGCTGAGTCTTGGAGGTGACAGGTTCATATTTTCTGCCGGTTCTCAGCTCGCGGGTGACTATCATTTCCCAGTTGTCGGCGCCAATGAGCAATTGAGGCTTGGCTAGATCGTAGCTCAGGTCTTCAACCGGTAGATCTCGCAAGTGACTGCAGTCCAACAAGCGCGCCGGAATTGTCTGACTGGACAAGCTTAGTCCTTCGACGGTTCGCGCTCCGATGTCCCAGGTACGATCGCTAGTTTTGACTCGTATCTTGACACGGCGGCTGTCGTGTTCTCGTCGTGTCGTATTCACTCCATGGATGTGGAGTGGCGAAGCAGGTCCGTGTGCATCGATTCTCCGTGCCAGTTCTGCGTCGATTAGAGTTGCAGTTGAACCTTCATCCAAAAGGGCGTATGTTTTCACTTGACCTCCAGGGCCAGCCACTGTTATTGGGCACACCTTCAGTAGAACCGTTCGCTGATTTGTACTCGTTCTAATGGCGAGCACGGTCCCGTCGCTAGTAGGCGCGGCGACGGTATCTGGCGGTGGCGCAGCAGTGGGCATTGATGCATGTAGTGATGAATGATGTGGGCGCGAGCAGCCATTGACGCCACACGCTTTGGCTCGACAGTTATTCCGTCGATGTGTTTTGTTGACGCACTTGAAACAAATCTTCTTTTCCTTGACCCATTGCCATCGTTCATCTGTAGTGAGTGCTCTCGGTATTTCTCGCACTGTGAGACTTTGTGTTGTCCCTCGCAGTATAGGCACTTCTCCTCATTGTTGCTTGGGCTTGAACTAGTGGTTGTCGCATATGTTGTTGCTCGACGAGTCGTATCTTGTCGTTGCACTGGAGGTACATTGCTGGTCGCCTTCATGTTTCGCGACGGCTTAGCGGTGGTCGGCACGTAGGCATGCTTCAGCGCGCGGTTAGCTTCTTTCATCAAAAACTTTGACATTGTCACTATCTGCGGTTCATTGTAGCTGCCATTATCTTCGGCGTAGTCGCACCATTTGGATTGTAAATGTGGACTTAGCTTCTCGATAACCTCTCTAGTTAGCATGGGGTTGTTTAGGTACCCACGCTGATCAAGGCTGTCGAGCACGTGGACGATGTTCTGAAGTTTCACTGCTAGGTTGTTCAGTTCGGACGCGCTGGCACCTGGGCGTGGAAGTCGCTTGATATCTTCTAAGGCCTGATCGATTATTATTTCAGGGCTACCGAAGCTCTGCTCCAACGTCTTCATCACGAGTTCCGGATCTCGGCTGGTATGCAGCAAGGCACGTACAGCATCACGAGCATCTCCTTTCAAGGCGTTGCGTAGTCTTGCCATATTTTCAACATCACTGAATTGGTAGATAACAGCTGAATCTCTCATTGCAGCTTTGAAAGAAAGCCATTCGCCAGGAGCTCCAGAAAATGTAGGCAATTCTATCACTTGTTTGGGAGGCACGCGTACTCTTGCCATCTTCGTGATTGCATCGGCGAGTTGTTCGATTCCTCTCCCAGTACTGCGACTTCTATGATGAGCTGGTGTCGGCGAACGTTGACGGTCATATTGTTGACGTCGCGGTGTGTTGTCCCATTCAGTGTCACGCTGTCTGGCTTGATGTTCGCTTGCGTGTTCCTGACGAGTGACACGCTCCCCCCGTAGTGGATGAGCAGGTCTCATAGTATTGCACGCAGGTGTGTTCAGTTGAGGTGTAGTTGGTTTATGATGTTCGACAGCGGCGGCGGCGGTAGCGATCGGGATCTCAGTTTGTTGCAGTGAACTCATGTATGTAGGCTCTTGCTCGACGGTGGGTTCATTATACGTTCTGACTGAGCCATAGATTCACTCGTTCAATCTGTTGTTCGTGCACGCTGACAGCTTCATTTTCTTCTTCTTGTGTGTTTGCAATTTCGAACGCCAATTTCTTCTGAATGAGATCAGCTTCTATTTGTAGTTCACGACGTTTTATCTCAGCAAGCTTCTTAACAGCAGCAAGTTCGGCTTGTTTGATGCGAACGGCAGCACTGGCGGACGACAAACGCGAGCGGCCCGAGCGCACTGACCGGTCAGACGAGCGCGGTACACGCGGCGTGGTAGTAGGGCGCGCAGTAGTATAGCCCGCGGTGGTGGGGCGCGCGCTAGAAGAGTGTATGGTCGCGCACGAATACTCGACGGCGGTGTGCGCGGCGGCGCGGGGCGTGGCAGCACGGGGCACGGTAGTAACGGGTACCGTGGTGGGGTGCGCGGCGGCGAGGGGCGCGATCGGCGCGTTTCGCTCCTCCTGCGCACTACGAATCGCGGTTAGATCATCACCAGTGGTACTGGTGGTCACGGTAGCGGCGGCGGCAGCGGCACCAGCCTCCGGGATACGACGCCCGACACGAATGCTTCGTTCGGTAGCGCTCGGTGAGCCGGGTGGATCCTCAAAGACCAGGCCACGACGTTCTTCTTCACCGCTTTGACTTCGCGTAACCACCATTTTCTTCGACGCTGATTTCTTCGATCCGTCTCGCGAAGGACCACTTTGTTGAGGACTGTATAATTGAAACACCACTGGTTCTTGATTTCACTTTATTTTCTTCCTGATGATCTAACACTGGATTTTTCCTTTTGAACTGATACTGATTTAACTAACTGACTGACTGAACAGGGCCGGGACTGGCCGCTTTTTATTACAAATTTTACGATTCGAACTATTGCGATACGCGTGAGTCGAACAGCCAATCAGAAGCTTAGACGTTTTATCTTCCTTCTCTTTCTCTATTACCCTATTGGTGAAAATGTAAGGCTTCTGATTGGTTGCTGACCCACGCGTCCTGATCAATTCCGTAGATCAATTCTCGCTGTCCGCTTCAATATATTTTATAAAAAAATACGAATGTAGATTTAATATAAGACGAAATAAATTGAGTCTTACGATCCCTTTCACCTTCAACGATAACTTTAGAATTTTTGTAAAAAAAGATAGGCACGGAACTCAAAGACAAACAGGTTAATTGAATTACTCCCTTGTCACTATGAAGGTTCTACTCTTAATTTTACTTTTGTTTCAATTGTTTAAATACTTTTGTCCTTGGAAAGAGAGAAATATAAAGAGATTCTAAATAAATGCCCTTTTTAGGGTTTCGTAGTAAACAAGGAACCCTTATTGTTTCGCCATGTCTGTCTGTCAGGTTTTACTCAGTGACTGTAAGTACTAGAAAGCTGTGATTTGGCATGGGTATGTATAATAATCAGGTATGTGAAAAAAAAGGTAAAATAAAATATTGAAAAAAACATTTTTTAGGCTAGCTCCCATACGAGTAAATTAAAAGTCATATTTTTTTTCTTGACTAACCAAACATGTGGCGTAGCGTTGAATAGGGCTTTCAAAAATTTTATAAGTTTGCGAAAACCATATTTCGATTTAGGGATCCGTTTCTCAAATATTTGGTTTTAAAGTGAAAATTTATGTTAGAGTCAAGTGTCCTCTATCTGTTGAACGGTTATATATGGACACGTGAAAAAAATCACAGCTATAGTAGATATAACGAAATTCAAAGGAAAAGTAGGGTTTACAAATTAAAAAGTTATAGGCGATCAAATCATAAAATGTACACGGAAAAGGGAAATTTCATACCAATTTAATAGAAAATAAGTTTTTAGACGTTTTTAGTGATGAACTTAAAGTTGGCATTCGTAACTTAACTACGGAACCCTATACTACGCGTGGCCCGACACGCACTTGCCAAAGTTATTTCATTTCATTATTATAATTAGTAATCTACAACGTTTTGGATACATTTCATTTGTTATATATATACGCTTGAAATAGTTCTCAATTTTACTTAACCTTTTTTGTTTTACTAGACAAAACAATTTTATAGAATGTTTATAGAGAATGGAAAATTCTCCAGTAGAAAATACCATAGTGTGTGAGGGTTTTTATATTTTTTTACAACGCTAGTTTTTGGCGAAGCCTGTCTGCCTTAGAAAACTATTTCGGTTTTTAGGTTGATTAAGCTGACTACTTACTTACCTAAACTAGAGTCAGTCAACTTTTCTATGTTTATCCGTTGTGATGTATAATACTGAAAGTAAATTGTCGCATTGTAAAACACAAATTATAGTTTTTCAAGTAAAAATTACAACAAAAAAGGTAAACTCAAATTTACTAAGATTTTCCACAATTTTCTCAGAAAAAAAAAATCTATCTAAACAAAGATGTACTTTACTTTTGTTCGGTAAATAGAATTTTGGCTTTATTTGTTTCACTTAATAGGATTTTACATAAAAAACGTTGAGGTCTCAGCAGCCAATTTCACAGTCGAGCAACTTTATCAATCTGTGTTCTATTGAATAGTAAATACTCTATTAGAAAGTCTATTAAAATAGAGGTCTAGTATATATTGTATGTACCAAGAGTCTGCCTAAGCAGGTTAGGTTAGGATTTGGTTAGGTTAGTGTATAAGTGTCTACGGTTTTAAGGGGAGGCCTACAAGTGCGCCAATGATATTCTTATTTGATATCATTGGCGCACTTGTAGCTTGTGTACTTGTAATTTGTCTACTGGAAACGGATTTTTCAATTGTATAAAATAACTTCATTGAAAATAAATCAAAGTGAGATAGAAAATAAATATATGTGAAATATACTTATTTTTCATTTTGAAATGCAATTAAAATAATAATAGCTGAAAATAAATACTTTAAAAAAGTTATTTCATTTCATTTTTCTTAAATTGCTAAACAAATAATACTACTAGATTACGTTATTGACGTTACAATCCATAAAACTGAAATGACGCCTTTACATCTCATCGTTTAGGTAAAAACCTTAAGGGGATACCTAAATTTTCCGGAGTCCTGCCCCTATTTGAAATAAATCATTTGATAGGAAACGGAGACATCGTTTAAAATTTTGTCTTGATCAGGTCCGAAATAACCCTCAAAACTATTTTATGAACTACTGTTTACAGTTAAAAGTGAGAACGTGAAGATTTTTTACGCGCATACGCTAAAAGTGGCCGTTTTTTGCAGTTGTGCGTAGAAAAGCTTCACGTTCCCACTTTAAACTGTAAACAGTAATTCATAACATAATATAGTTTGAAAAGTTATCTATTGCCTGGTAAACACAAAATTTTAAATGGTGTCTCCGTTTCCTATCAAATGACGTAACTACATTCTGCGACGCCTCACTTCCACCAGATGGGGCGCCTCGCCTCATATACTCCGAACTAGTGGCTTAGCCTCATGCTACTCAGCTGGCGAATATGCAAATCCTGTGTGGGCATACTCAGCACACGCCAAAAATGTGGAGGTTGCCCTTAACGTTACGTGCAGAATCATCACTGGGACTTTAAAACCTACCTCACTACGCCAGTTATATACGCTGTCTGTAATAGCCCCGCCTAGCGTTTTTAGCGTGTGCTGTTTTTAATTTGATTCAATTCAATTCGTTTATTGTTTCCATATGTGGTAAAAGTTCACAAAATCACTATAAATACTTAACAGTACAGCATGGAACCCTGCAAGGGCATTACATCATATAGGTACATAGTTAATAAACACAAAATAATATCAAAACTAATCGAAATAATAATAAACACTTATAATATATAGTCACAATTCATAAAAGCAGTGTCAATAGAAAAGGAATTCATCACAATGTCACATTAATTAATTAAATATTGATGTCAATTAGTAATAAGTATTTATTTGGCAAAATACTCTTCGAGAGTATAAAAGCATCCATCGATCAATTAGTTTTTAAGACACCTTATGATTTTTTTTTCATCTCTTTCAAGTACAATATGGTCAGGTATTTTGTTGTATATTTTATACACATCACTATCCCTGGGATAACCATTTCTAGTCTGCTAGATATTCGTATCAATTTCTATACCGAGCAATGTACAGCGGTCAACGCAATCAATAGGACTTCCATTTAGTACGTAATTAATTTTTAATGCAGGTTTTTGGTATGGTCTAAACTGCATAATTTTTGTTTTGGATAAGTTTATTTTTAAGTTATGATCTTCTAACCAGTTAGTTATGTCAGCGAAAATTTGGGAAAGGTTACTATTTAACGTCAAATTACTTTCAGATGATTAAAAACAGCACACGCTAAAAACGCTAGGCGGGGCGCCTAGCGTTTTTAGCGTGTGCTGTTTTTAATTTGATTCAATTCAATTCGTTTATTGTTTCCATATGTGGTAAAAGTTCACAAAATCACTATAAATACTTAACAGTACAGCATGGAACCCTGCAAGGGCATTACAACATATAGGTACATAGTTAATAAACACAAAATAATATCAAAACTAATCGAAATAATAATAAACACTTATAATATATAGTCACAATTCATAAAAGCAGTGTCAATAGAAAAGGAATTCATCACAATGTCACATTAATTAATTAAATATTGATGTCAATTAGTAATAAGTATTTATTTGGCAAAATACTCTTCGAGAGTATAAAAGCATCCATCGATCAATTAGTTTTTAAGACACCTTATGATTTTTTTTTCATCTCTTTCAAGTACAATATGGTCAGGTATTTTGTTGTATATTTTATACACATCACTATCCCTGGGCTAACCATTTCTAGTCTGCTAGATATTCGTATCAATTTCTATACCGAGCAATGTACAGCGGTCAACGCAATCAATAGGACTTCCATTTAGTACGTAATTAATTTTTAATGCAGGTTTTTGGTATGGTCTAAACTGCATAATTTTTGTTTTGGATAAGTTTATTTTTAAGTTATGATCTTCTAACCAGTTAGTTATGTCAGCGAAAATTTGGGAAAGGTTACTATTTAACGTCAAATTACTTTCAGATGGGAACATAATAGAGATGTCATCAGCAAAGAGAACACAATGTTCATTAATCACTCTAGGCAAGTCGTTAATATATATTAAAAAAAAGAAGACAACCAAGTACGCTGCCTTGAGGGATTGAATTGGGCATACTACATTTGCTAGAGCGATAGAGTGCAATGGAACCAGATTCAGAATCAGTGTGTTCAATCTCTACACACTGTTGGCGAATGGTTAAATTCGAATCAAACCAATTGTAGGCAATTCCCCTTACGCCAATGCCATAGAGCTTTGAAATTAGCATTCTAAAGTAAACTCTATCATATGCTTTAGTCATATCCAGTAGGAGCCCTATTGCATTTTTTTTTTTATCTATACATTCCAACGCTTTTTGTATGAAATGATAGACGGCCAGATTTGTAGAACAATTCTTCCTAAAACCAAATTGGTTTTTATGAAATATTTTATTTTTTTCACAAAATGAATATAGTCTTTTACTCATAGCCGCTTCTACAATTTTTGCAGCCGTTGTTTCTATTGGACGAAAATTGTCTGGATTAGTCGTATCTCCTTTTTTGTGGATAGGTTTGACAATGGTTACTTTTAGTTTGTCAGGGAATACACCATCTCGAAATGATTGATTATTCAATAGCATAAACGGAAAGGCTAATTCATTTACACATTTTTTAATTAGTAGCGGAGGCAGTTCGTCAATTCCAGAGCTCTGTTTGTTTTTTAGGTTTTTTATGATGGTTATGACTTCCTTTAAATCGGCTAGCCGTAGGAAAAAAGAGTTAACAGTGGGATTTAGAACTGATCTTCGAGGTAGCTGGTTTGCTGCTACATCATTACTAATTGCCGAGAAGATATTATTAAAGCAATTAGCAATTTCCAACAGGTCAGCTATAATTTTATTGTCAACTTTTAGTTTCATGTTTTTTCTATTCATACATTTTCCTTTGTTTGTTCTATTTTTTATTATTTTCCACATTGTTTTAGTAATGTTTGTCGATTTTTTCATCTTATTAATATAATTAATTCTTTTTGAGGTATAGACAGCTCTTTCTAAAAGTTTTTCATAATATTTATAATGTTTTTTTTTATAAAGGATTATTTGTTTGTGTCAGAAAGGATCTAAAAAGTCGTTTATGTTAACATGAATTTTCGATGCCAGGTGTTAGCCAGCCTTTGTCATTCTTATTTTTTATTTTTATTCGATTTTTCGGTATAGTTTTTTTCTAAGATAGTTGTCAGTAAATGGTGCAGAGAGTCGTAGTGTGTATTGATATCCTGATCTTGTTTGATAATATTATTCCAGTTTATGTTGTGTAATTCTAGCCTATATTTATTTATGTTAGTTTCACTATATATCCTTTTTTTCTATCCACCATGTATTTCTAAGTTTTTCTACAGGTGCCGAAGATATGGAGACAACAACGCTCCTATGATCAGCGAAGCCGTTATCTTAAACGGAAATTAATGTTTGTTTTTGTCGAAAGTTTGTGAAAACTAAGTCTATGCAACTAGCAGACTTTTTGGTGACGCGAGTGGGCTCATTAACATATTGATTAAAATTGTATGATAACATAATATCTAGAAAAGTTTTTGCCTTCGTAGATTTTTTATTTAGTACATGTATATTGAAGTTACTCACTATAATTATATTACTATAACTGTCTTTAAGCATCAGAAAATTCATAAGGTCCCTAAGACAGTTACAAAAGTAGTCAAATTGCCTTTTGCTATCTGGGTAGTATTTATTATTATCCACTGAATTTATTACAAGTAATAAATTCAGTGGATTAGTGATTTGAACTGCACATACTTCAAAAATATACTCCTTCGTAGGAGCCGCCACATTCGTAGTTTTCGCGGCAGTACGATGAAACCATACGAAATCCACTGACGTTTATAAGATCTGCGTTATTTTTATCAAGCCATGTTTCGGAAATACAAAATGCGTCAATGTTAGAGACTTCTTCTAAATATGCCTCTAATAAGTATTGTTTTTTCATCAAATTGCAGATATTTTGACTAAAAATGATAAAATCAGCGAAGAAGAGTCTTCTTTGGAGCGATGGTTTCAGTTGCCGCCTGGGCAGTTGAAGTCGTAGCTGACGTTTGGGGGCTGGTGGCTGTCTCACAGACGCTTTCATCTCTAATGAGAGGTACTCTATCATAATGTTGTTGTTTGTAGACTATTTTTATTCGGTTATAAAAGTCGTCGATTATTGATTCTACACCCCTTTCACTGAGTTTGCCAGTGTACGGTGAGAACATATCTAGTTTAAGATTGTAATTAGAATCAATGTATTCTGCCTAATGTTGGTTACTAGTATCCAAATTAAGTAGCATATTAAATTTGCATTATGCAAAACAGCTCCACATATATAGGTGGGAGAGCACAGTATAACATTCGTATGTTTGATGTCTTTTAATTGAGCGCGGATATAGGTGACCAAATCCAAATAGTTTCTTGAACCCGTAAAGTCAGAATCTCCGATTAGTATAACAATAAAATCTTTCTTTGTGTTACCTCTACTTTTTTGTTCTGTATTTTGTAACAGCTGATGGATCCCACCACCAGGAATAACATAATGACAATAATCAAAGTTGTTTGGGATATCCGTATTTTTTATTTTGTTTAATATCTTTAGTCTTCTGTTGCTACTTAAAATACATAATTTATCTTTTTTAGTATTTTTAGGATCCGTTTTGTGATTTTCTATAGAATCTAGTATGTCCATCGGGTAAGCTGTTTGCTTTTCTTTTTTCGAACTTGGCGATCTTGTTCTTCGGTATTGGGTGACTCACATCTTAACCTTATAGGATTATGAGATTCACGAGGAGTTGAAATCAAAGCGGGACCATCCGAAGTATCAAAACTCCTTTTCTTCTTTGATTTCTTCGATGATGGGGGGGACAAACACACATTTTTCAACAGTTGGTTTTCCTTATTCATTTTACTTATTTGTCTTCGAAGGTCATTATTTTCCAGGATGCTACTTTCAAGCTCATTTTGGGTAAATTCTAGACTGGAAGAGAGTGCAGCAATTATTTGTTTAAGCTCTTCGACTTCCTGTTGAGCTTTTGAATTAGGTGAGGTATAGTCTTCACTTTTCGAAAGAATTTCTTCAGTCATTTGGAGAATTGTTTGAGCTTCATCAGTATGACTGAACGGAGAAGATGGTTGTGAGAGGCGAGATGATGATTAAGTGTCTACTTCTTGCTGGGTTTGAACTTTTAGACAAATAGGATTTGGGCTTTCGTTACTTGTAGATGGCATATTTAGATTCTTAGACTTTTTTGCTTTAATAAAAAAAAATTACACTTAAGTGTGTTCTTCTCGTCTAACGACATTAATCTATACAGCTTTTCTGACAAGCCCCAACTATCAAAGTCATATCGTTTCAAGCAGCATGCACATAAAATAGTATCTCTTTCTTGTCTCGTTCTTTCACATATATTGCATGTTACGTTTGTTTTCCGGCAGGATCTTTTTCTTTTTTATCTTCCATTGTATTGGTATTAGTTAAAAAAAAATTATAAGTAAAGAATGTCACGTCATGTGTAGAATGTGAAAGTTAGTTGGTCAAATATATGAAAGATGTCCCGTGTTAAAAGATAAAAAATGTCAAATTAGAAAAATGAAACCATCCATGTCAAGAATTTAACTCTTGCCCTCAACTGTGGTAGTGTGAAACGCGCCACTAGACCACTAACAAAGTGAATTTCTGTATGGCTTGGGTCAGCGTTAGCGATCGGAATAGTTCGTCATCACTCGGAAGCGTTCATATCATCACACAGCTGAGTCACAGCTGATTGCTAGCGGCACGTAATCACTGCACACTTACAGTCACATCAACTCAACGACTTATTTCAAAAATGTTTTCATGTTTACACCGATGTCTAGATATTTAACCTGCCAAGTTTTTGTAAAGTTCGACGCACTATAGAAATGTCTTTATCCTGGTATAAATTTTACTACACAAAATGTACTTTTAACACTTCATAGGAATTAATTTTTACGGAGCTTATGTAAAACACAGCCAAGGGCGGCGCGGGCGCGGGGGATCTCCTGTGCCCTTTGTGTTTTTCTCCTCTATAGCCGTTGCCTATAGAGGAGAAAAACACAAATAAGCACATGACAGCAAACATCTGCTTTATGGGTAAAAACCTCCCCCAGCGTTTTAAAAGCCGCAACAGCTTTTTGAGACAGCGTAGCTTACCGCCTAAAGAAGTCTCGAAGACTAAACTCACACTGTGGCAAAATAAGTACCCGTCCCCACTATCTGACATTCCACCTGACGAGAAGCTGATCCCGGGTAAGGATCTCCCCTGGGCTGTATGGAAATCTTAAACAGACTCCGATCTGGTACAGGGCGATGCCGGGAGAGCAGAGCCAAATGGGGTTGGAACTCTTGCAACAGTTTGTGTGACTATGGGGCACACAATCTTTTGTCATGTCCCAACTGCCCGAATCCTTGTACTAAGACAGATCTGAATGAGGTTAACGAAAGGGCGGTTGCCGTGGCTAGGTTCTAGTCTAACAATATCTAATTTGAGCCATTTCGACTCGATAAGAAGATCATCATCATCATCCGAGCGTATTCCCGGTTGCATCCTCAGACTCGATAAGAAGATCCAATGATTTATTTCAAATGGAGGCAGCACTGAACCCGGAAAATTCAGGTATCCCCTTAAGGTAAGTGCGTGGAAAAGCTTCAAGTTCTCACTTTAAACTGTAAACAGTGGTTCATAAAATAGTTTGATTGAAGGGGTAGTCTAGTGCCTGGTCAAGACAAAATTTTAAATGATGTCTCCGTTTCTTATCAAATGATTTATTTATAATGGGGACAGGGCAGCCGGAAAATTCAAGTATCCCCTTAATAGCTAAGGAAACTTTTTAAAAATTATTTCCAACACCTAGTTTAAAATATTAATTTTTAAAATTATAATTTTAAAAAGAAAGAAGTATTTATAACTTTTTTTTAAATAACACTTTCCTGATATGTATCGATGAAACCACAACAGGAGTTTTTCATTGTCATCAAGGGTTTCGAGAAATTATAAGTCTTCCTTAAAAATTTACTAAGAACTTAACAAGCTTTAGCGCACAACCTCAAGTCATTAATAACTTTCTGGCTGGTCCTGTTAGCCCTTCGGGCTGCCCGAATCCCGATTCAATTTCTGACCAGAATAATTCCCTTACACCGCGTAAGGAGATTAGGTTACGGATTCTAGACATCAATGGATACGAATGGTTTTTCAGGTCATGTCCATGAGATTAAGGGAGCTAGATATTCTGGAGTATCTAGGTCCATTCAGTTCATAATTAGTTTTGTAAGATGAATTATATAAAGAAGAACATTATATTAAGGTACATATTTTAATATTCGTAATGTAGCACCACTTATTCAAAACCGAACTTCTGAAAAACTTTTTTTTATACCTATTTGAAAAGATTTAAAATTAAAAAAAATCTAAATAACGTGGAGCGAACGAAGTTCACTAAGCCTTGAACAATTCAGCGTTTGTATGTATGTATTGTTTGTATTTTGATATGTTTGTTCTAAAGTAACTTAATTTTATTATATCATGATATTTGGTAGGCGTGACGATGCTATATAATTTTGAGTTCGAACATAAGTCGAATTGGTGAAAGGATTGCTGAGATATGGGATAAACAAGTTCACAGCAAACTGCTAGTGCTTTATTAACAACATGCAGTGCAGGTAACTTACCATATTCAAAATATATATGTATACACACATATCATAATTTACTTAAATAAAATATTAAAATACACAAACAAGAATATATAATATAGTTTATTTCATTATAATAAATAATAAATAAATATATACATATAATATATACGTATACATACACATATAGTTTTGTACAATATCATACAATACATACATATATTTTATTTACTTTATTTCGCATCATAAATTGAATATTTATTTAATTGAGAAGCAAAGCCGGGCGATATCCGTAGTATGCAGCGAGGACCGCATTCCGCACCACATCCTATGATAGGCATAAACCGCTATGCGCGCGCGCCGCCGGTCGCTCGCCGCTGGCAGCCAGTCGACGTACGCCTGTGCAGCGCTGAGTGCATGTCGATCGATGCTTTGCCGCGCGCACCGCAAATCGTTTGTTTACGCGCTTGAGTACCTACCGCTTACGGCCTGTGCTTTATCTAGACTTTCTTTCTTCTTGTGCTTTTTTTTCTATCTCTTTCTCCTTCTATAAATATTGTTTGTGCTGTGCTGACTTTGTGTGTAAACATTAAACCACGGTTAGTGAATCAACCAAGTAGTTTATATTTTTCACCTGAACCGACACACCTAAATGCAGTTTCTCAAAATGTACTTTTCCGTATTATTTTTATAGATAAAATAATTATCGACATTACATATTGGCGCTCTATATTCAGCCTTTTTAAAAATTCTCCAAAATAGAATCTTGACCACAGAAGCCATACATATTGTAGGGTTTATTTTTAATTTCTCAGAGCTTTGCTCAATATTCAAAGGGAAACAAGTCTTTATGTAGCTTACTCTTCTAATTTGCGGCTGCGCTCCAGCGTCTAGACATTAAGCATTAATTAGCCGTCTGGGCTAGGTCTGCAGCGACCGCGCAATCGAGAGTAACATAATTACACTAATTTTCCCAAGCTGTCGGTAGTGGAGTTAAAAAGCAAAGTTCTTTTTGTTAACCCATCTCTTAGATGCTCATGCATTATTATGAGCTTTAGTCGTCGTGAGTCTGCCTTTCAATAAAACTATTAGGCAAATAAACGTTCAATTAGCGGTCCAAGTACTCTCCTCGGTTGGGCACAATACCAGACCCAATAGTAAAACAATTCGTTTAATTCGGTAACCGATATAGCCACAACCAAAGGGGCGTAGACTAAAATCTCCATGGCTCCGCCATTTTGTAAAGTTCTAAAACCTGAATAGGCATAAAAGATCCATATAATTTTAATTGCCTTTTTACAAAATTCTTTAGAATCGGTTACGAAATGCGACCCTGTATGGGAAAACAACCAGGCAGCCGCCGCCGGACCGACATACAAATGATTTGTCGCCAAAGCTGAAACGGATACGCTTCACGCTCGCACGCTCAGTAAAAAGGACTAGATATATTATTTGCAGGTAAAACATATTTATTAAATAGGTAAATACCTATAAATGTTTCAAATATCGATGTCTTGGAATACGAGCGAACAGCGAGGCGCTCTATAGCAGCACGCGTGGCAGACAATCCTTATAGAAAATCGCCTTTACAATAATTTTGTACAATTACTTAAATTTGAAATTGCTCAAATATCGAATTCTTGATACCCGAGGGGAAGTCGGGACTGGTGGGTTATTCTTGTGGGCTGTTGTGCATGAGGATTGATGGACTGACGACGTAAGTTTACCGGAGTTGGTGTAGCCTCATCGGAACGCGTGCCAGGCATAATGGAAAACCTCCTGTAAGAATAAATTTCAGTTAGGAATTCTGTAAAAATTTAAAATAAAATATATAGGTACATGTGCCAAATAAGGGTTACATTTAAGTATAAATATAGACATGGAACAGAGCGAATGGAAATTAATCAATTTGAAAAATTCTATTAGACAACTTCAACTCTATGTTGTGATATCAACGATAAAAAAATACCTAAAGATTTTATCCATAAGTTGGATTGATCGAATACAGACCTTTTATTGAGCAAAAGCTAAACAATATAAAAGCAATAATTTTTGAAACTATTTTTACTACACTGCAGTATCAGAATGAAATTGACAGATACGAGTAAATCCATTGATTTCTGAATGTAAAACCGACTGCACGCCTTGTCGCTTGTCGACGAAATTATTGGGCGCATGCCAACGCAACGGAATGCTATGCAAAAATACAAATAGGCAGTATTCATATTTAGCCGCACTCCGCCAATGCAGTTTTCAGAAGTGAAGTGCGGAGCAGTGTAATTTAGCATTTGTAAAAGTTTTAAAGACTAATGATAAAGCGAAGATACATACAAGTTAAACTCGTAAGTCCCGTAAGCAGACCGGAGTTTGCTTTGCATCAAAATTTAAAATTTCACCAAGATATGGTTCAAGAGGGACTTGCTATTACATAGGTACATACATACTATCACATTTTTATCCTAAAGAGACTGCCGAAGCATTTTGGGTCTTGCTGCTTTATATAGTCAGGGCCCAAGGTCGCAAGATTCAAAAGTGGCGAGGTGAGCGAAAAGATTAAAAGGAATCAAAATAGTGATGGGTTGCTAGCCTCATCGCCTATTAACACGACCTGAATTTTCGCCCAATCCCTAAATTGGCTTCTACGGATGGACGGTACATCCTAAGTTGTTTCTTTTCTCTAAGACCAGCATGTATGCATAAGGCAAAAATGACCCTCGTTGGCTTGCAAAAATAATTCATTAATTAAATCGTTACAGCAGTCTAATTTTACAAAATGCCGGTGGAAATAAAAATAATCAAAGAAAAACTTAGGTGATTTATGACTTGCCCAAATAGCCTCTGGGAGTTTGCGAAAAAATGTGCTTTTTAGAGCTACAGAGCAGAGTGCATGTGTCGGCAACACAGATTTTATTTATTTCTTTAACTGCTCTGGTAGGAAAAATTTTACGCGCCTTTTGTTTAAAAAATGCTGGATCCGATTGCAAATGTTGCTGTCAAAATGTTTTGCTTGTTTTCTCATTTTGATATTTTTGGAACGAAGTTCCTTACGGCAGGCTTGGAGGAGATAGGGATTTTGCTGCGCGACCGAACTGAAAAAAATGTGATAGTAAAACCGTAAGGATGACCTCGTTAAATGAGACGTGCGCAGGCGCGAATTGAGCACTATTTTTCTTTTGCAAATTGTGTCGATTCTACATTAGCCGAAGGAACTTCGTTCCTACCTGGTGTCCCACGACACCACATTTCTTTTTTTATTTTAAAATTGTTGAAATGTCAATCGTAGATATTTTTATTAAAAGTTGTTGAATTGACATTAATTTAATTATCATGTCTCATTTTAAATGAATGTTCCGAAATTATTTATAGTTTATTATATCATCATATCAACCAGAGGAAGTCCACTGCTGGAGATAGTTTATTCATAAAGTATTTTAAATACCTGTTTGCTGGTAAAACAGACATCTTTCTAAATAGATGCTGGGCCGCAGACTTTAAGTCATCATCTTGCATCAAACCCACCATCTCCTTCTCACGTTTTTCAAGTTCAGCCTCTGTAGATACCACTTCACCTTCCAACGATACGTCAACGCACTAAAAAGTGAAAAGGTAGATTAAAGTCTATATTAGCCTTTATTACCAGCGCATAATTATTGAGGCTGGTAAGACCATACAACTAAATTATTTCCCAGAAAATCAATGTCTTATCTGATGTTTTGTACATTTTTATTTAAGTACATTGAAGTCTAAAAATAAGCAGATATCACAATCATATTTTATCTGGGGCAAAACTGGATAAAATTAGATTAAAATCTATCTATTAAACGTCTTTTGGATATAACGTGTCAATTCGTTCCAAAAGACAAGACCCCGGTCCTTCTTTATCTCTCATGAAAACGTGGCTTAATTAGGATTATAGGGATTACTACGAAGAAATTACGGAAGGGCGGCCGTAACCAGTAGCGGCGGTAGAATAGGGCGGGGTTGAGCGACGGATCAGGGCCATCAGATGTCAAGGATACATAAAATTTTTGAAAATAATATATTTTGTACAAGCGCTATTATCAGATAACTTGCTAAGACAAATCAAATAAGCCCAATCACTATAAATTTTAGTCGTTCCATTACTGGCTCTATGTAAAATACCTATAGGTAGCTTAAAAACTCTGACACTAGTAGTTGCCACTTGCACACATGAAAAAAAAATAATGGCAACTCAACCAGCACAACCTATTTTATAACAACCCAATATACAATTATCCTGCTAGTTTTCTTTTTCATTGGTTATTTAAAAGGTTTGACAGCTTATCTCACCCAAGGGCCCTGACATTGCTAGAACCAACATTGGCCGAAACCATTCCGGCCGTCCACACTTGAGCAACTGGAGAGTACTTATTGTGACCTTACGCCGTATATAACAGGATCTAGTAATATATTATTGCCGGAAATGGCTCGGAAATAATTAAATTGAGAGCTCATGGGAGGCACGTAGTCTGGATAATGTTACGGCAAAACTTGATTTATTAAAACGCGGTGCGTCACTACTTTTCTCTTTTGTATATTTTTGATAAAAGGATTTTGTGGAAATGTTTATATTAGGTAGTGTTTTACTTAGTTCAAAGTAAAAAAAATAAGTACAGAAATTGACGTCAGATAGCCCAACACGAGACACAATATCATATGAATCTATTGATGAGTTTATAAATACTGACACGAAATCGTTTTTTGCTATCTCCTAAATCCGCCATATTCTTGCGTCTTTGCGTGATCTATATGGATATTTTTTTAGTCATTTAATTATTTGTAAATTATTCACTGAACGTATATATCATTAACCAATAAATATGGATATAATTGAAAGATTCAAAATATGCATTACAGTGTCATAAAACTCAGCAATATCTTGAAATCCATAGGTTCGTGAATATGACGCGCCTTCGATCAACGCGGCACGCGCCTCTGGCCGATTATTTTGCAGCAAATGACAACGCGCGAGCAGGAACGCAGCATTGAGGAACCAGACGCGTTGGTTGGCTGCACGGCTCTCTGTAACATTTATATAAAAACGATGTAAGGTAAGTACTAACTCACACAACAACAGTATATTGACCTACTAAGTCGATTCGCACATTGTTCCGCACCCCGCTGCGTAGCGCTGGGCCAGAATGAAAACACACTGACACCGCGTCTATGCGCGTTGTTTTTGTATGGCGGCCCCACGCTACGCAGCGGGATGCGGAGAAGTGTGCTAATTGCCTTATACTCGATTATCGTTAATGCAACCTATTTCCCATCCCTAAGAGGTGGCTAAGCAAAAGGGCAGCAGAGAGAATCTGTGCATGTGCAAAGAATTTATACTATCTACTGTGATCACCAACCTGCCTGTCCAGCGTGGTGATCCTCTTTTGATTGGGCCTTTAGTCCATCTTTGTGGACTGATAAATTTTTCTCGGTTAAAGCACACACCAAGGTGATCATAGGTCTTCCGGTCAGCAGGTGATAGCAGCAAATGACAACGTGCGAGCAAATTAGCAGCATTGAGACATTATTAGCAAATAACAGCGTGCGTAATTAAACAGCACCGATACTTCACTCAGTAAACGGTTATATATAACATTTACAAAAATGATTTTCATATTTTTACTATTACATAAAACTTTGTAAAATTTATCGAGGCTTTGATGTAATCAGCTGTGTGTATTTTGCAAGTGTTGATTGTTTCAATGATTGCTTGTTCGTTTTTCGTGTTTTTGGATAAGCAGCCAACACTTGTGTAATTTTTCAAGCAAGCAGCAAAGTTCACGCAACTTGAGATGTCGTGTACGAGTACCTATAACTAATTTGTAGCTAGTAGTGTGTCTAGTAGTAAATTTAATAATATTTTATGTGCTATAATCATCGCAAATGTTGATCATTTCATTGCTTGGCGTATGTGTACGTGGCTTAGTTAAGCTGTGACTTAAGTATGCACCGCGTCAGGTCACGGGCGTTTGAGGTGAGAGACGAGGGTTGAGAGAGGTTCAGATTCAGGTCAATTGGTGGGATGAAAATGTTGCTATGTTGACGCTAAAATTGAAGAGATAATTTTTAAACTAAGAAATATTTTCTTCCTTATTTATACCTAAGTGTATTTCGAAAATGTTTAACATCTCAACATTAACTGCCCGGCGAATGACCGTATTTTTTTCAGTTGTTACTTGTAAGTAGCAATGATTTGCGCAAACTATATTCTATAGAAATTAACAACACATTCCGTCACTGTATGTGGCAATAGAACTTTCGTATGAAAGCGAATATAGCAAAACTTACGAAACTTATTTTTCGCAAACTTACGCTCGTATTTTTTTCTTTGTATTATTTATTAGATAAATGAAATTTATTAAAAAAAGTATTTTTATTCGAGCTAGATAATGTAACTTTTAAGACATGCTCCATATAAAACTATTTAGTATAGAATTTGGACTAGTCATGCATTATGATTTGGGTGGCATTACTTATAAACAGAAGTCGGAATTAGGTAGAGTTATTTATGTACTTGCATCGAAATGTTGATATTAATATGGATCCTTCCGGGATTTCTAATGGAAAATAATTATCAAAACCTCAGAGATACCTATATAAGACAAATAAAACAAAGTTAATTTAATACAATTTTTATTAGAATTTACATTAGTATTTTTATTAGTATTAACATATTGGCAACGTTGCGCGTGCAGTGGTTTAAATTGTGTAGAAGTTAATAACTTTTCATTTAAGAAACCACGGGATTTTTTGCTCTTTAAAATTAATCCCGGTGTTTGTGGCATATCCACTTTATTCTTTCGCTGTATGAAATCAGTGTAAGTACATTAATAACTCTACCTAATTCCAACCTCTGCTTATAAGCTAACAAGTCACCCAAAGTCACCACTCACCAGACTGACATTTCAAGGCATAGAAGCGAGCCCTTTGCGATTGCTTCGTGTCGATGTGCACTCTCGCTAGTTCATGAAGTATGTAACAACGCTCAGATGGTCGGGTGCTCATGTTGAGACCACGTTCCAGTACTCGTAAGCGATTTCTGAAATACAATTCTCAAAATGAGTAACTAGGGGTCCACAATACAAATTTTGATTTAAAAAGTTTTGAAGTTTAAGCTTCCACATTAAGGCGATACATAAAATTTTTCGGGGTCCAATGCTGCCCTATTTAAAATAAAGTATTTGAAAGGAAACGGAGGTAATCATTCAAAAAATTTATCGACTCGACCAAGCCCTAGATAACCCTTCAAACTATTTTATGAATTGAAGGTTCGCACATTTGCTGGAAAAACTGCATGGACCGGAATGAATTCGGTGAAAGAATTCGGAGCCCCTTAATGTCGGGTAACGTAGAGCGAATAACATACCTAGAGAGCAAAATTATTCTGAAAAATCTCAAGAATGCAAATGCATTTAAATATATTGTGGTCGGGTTTGTTCAATCTTTTTGTCATTTAGTATGCAATGCAATCCAAAATAATCCAAATTATATCTGAGATCTAATTGGCTTCAAGGAATATATTCCTTGTTATAATCCAAGATTCTAGAGTTTAAAAGCATCTGGGCCTTTACTCCACAAGCGGCACGAAAAACGTTTACGTAGCTCACGTGTCCGCACAGAACGGAAAGTCCTAGGGTCCCGCGCAATATATGCGTCCCCGTTCCCCGTCCCCGCATCCCTCCCCCATTCTCGCTTAGTCGAGTGAGTTGAGGGGCATACACATACACATTGACTCATTGTATAGTTTCGTTTGAAGTAGTTGTAGGCATAAATGATACTCTGCTTCTTTGTAGTGCCATAGTAGCAACACTTTAAGCACTATTTGACGACCTCCGTGGCGTAATAATCAACACGCTAGTCCACCAATCCGGAGGTTCTGGGTTCGATTCCCAGCCAGGGCAAGTTGAAAAATCGCCTTTTCAAATTGTCCTGGGTCTTGGATGTTTATCTATGTATGTATTTATCATAAAATATAGTATCGTTGGGTTAGTATCCCATAACACAAGCTTAAGCTTACTTTGGTGCTAGTTCAATCTGTTTGATTTGTCCCTCTTTACCTATGAAATTGCCGTTTTGTATGAAAAAAATTAAACAATTTTTTTTTTAATGTATTTTTTATTTGTATTAATCGAAGTATTCACCCATGCAATCAACACATCTTTGTCAACGCAGTTAAACAGTTATTGATGCCCTTGGACGGGAGGCAACAAATTCTTTAAAGGCATTTTGTATCATGTGCCAAATAAGGGTTACATTTAAGTATAAATATAGACATGGAACAGAGCGAATGGAAATTAATTAATTTGAAAAATTCTATTAGACAACTTCAACTCTATGTTGTGATATCAACGATAAAAAAATACCTAAAGATTTTATCCATAAGTTGGATTGATCGAATACAGACCTTTTATTGAGCAAAAGCTAAACAATATAAAAGCAATAATTTTTGAAACTATTTTTACTACACTGCAGTATCAGAATGAAATTGACAGATACGAGTAAATCCATTGATTTCTGAATGTAAAACCGACTGCACGCCTTGTCGCTTGTCGACGAAATTATTGGGCGCATGCCAACGCAACGGAATGCTATGCAAAAATACAAATAGGCAGTATTCATATTTAGCCGCACTCCGCCAATGCAGTTTTCAGAAGTGAAGTGCGGAGCAGTGTAATTTAGCATTTGTAAAAGTTTTAAAGACTAATGATATAGCGAAGATACATACAAGTTAAACTCGTAAGTCCCGCTAGCAGACCGGAGTTTGCTTCGCATCAAAATTTAAAATTTCACCGGGATATGGTTCAAGAGGGACTTGCTATTACATAGGTACATACATACTATCACATTTTTATCCTAAAGAGACTGCCGAAGCAGTTTGGGTCTTGCTGCTTTATATAGTCAGGGCCCAAGGTCGCAAGATTCAAAAGTGGCGAGGCGAGCGAAAAGATTAAAAGGAATCAAAATAGTGATGGGTTGCTAGCCTCATCGCCTATTAACACGACCTGAATTTTCGCCCAATCCCTAAATTGGCTTCTACGGATGGACGGTACATCCTAAGTTGTTTCTTTTCTCTAAGACCAGCATGTATGCATAAGGCAAAAATGACCCTCGTTG
Organism: Acrobasis suavella; assembly: GCA_943193695.1. Lineage (NCBI taxonomy): Eukaryota > Metazoa > Arthropoda > Insecta > Lepidoptera > Pyralidae > Acrobasis > Acrobasis suavella. Next base: position 10,219,976 of record OW971939.1, read on the forward strand.
GCTTGCAAAAATAATTCATTAATTAAATCGTTACAGCAGTCTAATTTTACAAAATGCCGGTGGAAATAAAAATAATCAAAGAAAAACTTAGGTGATTTATGACTTGCCCAAATAGCCTCTGGGAGTTTGCGAAAAAATGTGCTTTTTAGAGCTACAGAGCAGAGTGCATGTGTCGGCAACACAGATTTTATTTATTTCTTTAACTGCTCTGGTAGGAAAAATTTTACGCGCCTTTTGTTTAAAAAATGCTGGATCCGATTGCAAATGTTGCTGTCAAAATGTTTTGCTTGTTTTCTCATTTTGATATTTTATTTTAAAATTGTTGAAATGTCAATCGTAGATATTTTTATTAAAAGTTGTTGAATTGACATTAATTTAATTATCATGTCTCATTTTAAATGAATAATAATAATTTTTTTTCCCGCCAAGAAGTTATCCAAATTCTGGAAAAAGTAGTAGTCTGTAGGCGCAAGGTCTGGTGAGTAGGGCGGATGACGGACAGGTTCCAACCCCAGTTCTTGCAACTTGGAAACCGTTTGCTGTGCAGTATGAGGTCGCGCGTTGTCGTGCGGAGCGTAGCGGAGAGGAGCGATTGACCAATGCTGGTTGGAAATGTGCCAGCTTCTCCATCATTGTGTTCAGTTCTTCACAGTACACATCTGGAGTAATGCTCACCCCGTTTGGTAAGAAGCTGTGATGAATCACACCGGCGCTAGACCACCAAACTGTGACCATCACTTTTCTAGGGGTAAGTTTTCGTTTAGGGCATTGTTTAGGTGCTGAACCAGGATCCAACCAACTTGCTGAGCGCTTGCGGTTATCAAACAGAATCCATTTTAAATTGCAGGTAACAATGCGGTTCAAAATTCCTTCATTTGTGTGTCTGTTGAGCAGTGCAAGGCACGTCTCGACGCGTACTTCGCGCTGGCGATCATTGAGTTCGTGGGGCACCCATTTGTCAAGCTTTTTTACCTTGCCAATTTGACGCAAATGGACCAATATTGTTTTGACGCTAACGTCGAAAGCTGCTGCTAATTCAGCCGTAGATTGTGTATCATCAGCTTCCATAATCGCCTTTAATTCGTCATTTTCGACCAAAGTCTTCGGACGACCGCGAGGTTCATTTTTCAGGTCGAAATTTCCAGAAAGGAAGCGAGCAAACCAATAACAGGTGGTGCGTTGGTTTGTAGTGTTAGCTCCGAAAACTTCGTTGATGTTGCGTGCCGCTTGTGCCGCGTTGCTGCCACGACGGTACTCATATAATTTCATAATTACTCGAATTTTTAACGTATCCATGACGACAGAAAAGATTGAAATGCGATGAAAATGGAACACTAATCAATAAACAAATGACTACTTTTGGAAAAAGAATTCCATGTTTTTAAAATAAAATTAACTTGAAATTAGAATTCTTAGCAATGGCCAGTACTGTAGAACGGCAATTTCATAGGTTAAGACCTATTATTTATTTATTTACTACTAAAAATGCAAAATTCTAGTTTGGCTAGTCCATGAAATAGAACGACACTGGAAAGACTAACGCGTTATTTTATGGACTAAACGACGTATTTTTTCCAAAGCTATGTAGATTACTGTGCATTAGTATGATGGTCTCAAACGATCTGGCCAGCGTGTCTGAAAAGTTACCTAGCATCACGTGGTGGTCCTGGCCGAGCTCGAAGGATCGAATCGCGGCTAGGTTCTCGTGACACATACATTCCAAGTAAAATGAATGCTCTTTTCTCACGATCTGATTCGCTCATTGAATATTTCACACGTTTCTGTGGAATAAATACTGTTTTATGTCAATGAATCATATTAAAACATCTAACTAAATATGACCACCTATACTAAAACGATTTTAAAGGAACATTCACTCCAAGAGTAAACTACTTTACCTAAAGTAACTTAAAGTAGCGAAATTTTAAAAAATAATTGGCTACCAATATAGTCTAAGATCCAGATAAATAAAGTTTTTATGGAAAGCGTTTTTATTGTTTCATGTAAAAACGGGAAAATTTGATCCTTAAAAAAACTTTATATTTTGTTCAATAATCTTCTCACCTGATCCAAGAAAGCGTTAGCCACAATGTCATACAACTCTTGCAGATATCTGTCCTTATTCGGGAGAAGGTTTGCGGGTTTCCTAGTCAGCTGTTCCATTGCAAACTCTGCTAGCTCTATACATTTGCTTGTATCTTTTTCATTCAGCGCTGCTTCGGCGACTCGAATGAGTCGTTTTGCGTCCTCAATGTGTTGTTTTTGGGTCCTTTCAAGCTGGTCTTTGCGTGCTTTAGACAGCCGAGCCCGAGCCGCCTCGCCGGCTTCCATAGCCGCATACATAGGCCGACGTGTACGTAGAACAGTCTTAAAATATATTTGTTACCATTAAAGTACGTAGTATAAAATAACGTACTAATAAGGTAAGAATTAATAAATTGTCTTATTTGGACAAGATGCGAAGGAAAGGACAACATGTAACGCCAGAAGCCATTTTTAAGGTAAACTAAAGACTACACCGATGAAAAAAAACATTGTATATTATGTTTCATATAATTTAAATAGTGACTTAGGTATCTAAATTTAACTAAAAGCTAATCAAATTTTCATTCTGGTCTTAATACTTTACGCGTTTAAAAAGTCTTGAACGTCTTTTACTTAAAATGTGTTTTTCTCCTTCTTACTATGTCAAATATTGAAAAAAGGCAAAGGGACTTAAGATCATTTAACTAAAATATGTTTAATACAGGTTTATAAGTACAACTCAGTACAAAAACTTTTTGACGAGAAATACTTGTAAGTCACTTTTTCATAGGTCTTTAAAGTAATAAAATTACCTGTCGCTTTTCAACATCGCCCAACGCTTTGTTGGCTAGTTCCTTTAATTTCTTAGAACCCTGAACGTTAGCCGAAATCAATCTTTCATCTTTACATAGCTTAGTGAGGAAGTGTTTGTCGTGTGCCATCAAACCTAAGTACTTTGCAGCCATCAGCCGAGACATTTGGTCGAATTTCTGCTTTTCTGCTCTTGATATCTCTTGCACCTTGAACGAAACTTTTATTATAAGTAAGAAGAAGAAAAAAACAAAAAAATTGTTTTGACCGCAGTTAAACTCTTGTTTTTTAACTTTGTTTTCATCAATATTAATAACTCTATTTAAAAGAGAAATTAAAGTTTGAGATATATTTTATAGTACCTAACAGAGGTGCAATTTTTCAAATGGGGAGGCACTAAACAAACGGTTTTTGTATGGAAAAACCATTCGTTTCGGTGACCCCACGTTTCAAAAATGGCATTTCAGTTAGCTGTATATACAGTCACCTGATCGAAGATTTGACAAAAAAGATAAATTTTAAAAGAAAAAATATTAGGGCACTTTTAGTTCAATAAGAACTAAAAGCGCCCAAATATTTTTATGCAAGAGGATAAAATAAGCTCTGATAAGTATTTGTAAACATACTTCACTACTAGATGAAAAAACTTGGCCAAGGGGCTAGGATGTCATACTTAAGCGAGGTCGCTTAACTTTATAAAGAAACCAACTAAGACAAATGGAACTTGTAGTAAAGTTCCCTTTTTAATAGATTTTGCTGCTGCTATTAAAAGTTTTGTCGTTTACTTAACGACATTTAATTTGCGAGATTGTTGTTGCCTACCAATCTTTTGAAGGAAATGCGAAAGTAAATTATTTTTGTAGCTGTGGGCAGGTAAGGTTGTAAATTATGAGTACAGAAGAAAACAGGGCTCAAGTTTAATAAATGATTTGACAGTACAGTTACAAAATTACGACACAATTATAAAATTAACATGTTCTTAATGACTTTCAGGCATTCATGCACATAATTTTAAACCACTGAACCGATTTCATAAAAAAATAGCTTAGAACCACCGCAAGGAAACTTGCTTTCAAATTAAAAAAACCGCATTGAAATCGGTGCATTCGTTTTCCTGACAGGCATAAATTGGCGTTCAACTTATAAAACCCCTCTTTTTTTTAATTGATGAATATTTTTTTTAAATTCAAAGATTCAAATGTTTATTCAGTAATTAGACCTTTACAGGCACTTTTACACGTCAATAAGTATAATTTATGTTACGTGTAAAGTATATTAAAATTGATGATAATGAACTAATTTATTTTTAAAGAAAAGCTACCGATACCAGCGCTTCGTAACGACCACTGCTGAGAAGAAACGCCGAAAGAAACTCATTTTCACAGAATTGGCCGCCTACTCGCCAGAAGGGCTTTGTCATATTATTATAATTGTCTTTTAATTAATAATTACTTATAATATAATACAATGTTGACACATTATAACATGTAATGCTTGCGAACAAGTAAACAAACATAAATTGCGTAATAAAAAATATTAAGTAGTCAAAAAAAGCGAAGCCGAGCTGACCAGTCCCTCCCGGCAGCACCCGTTCACGAGTTGACGCACGGATCAGCCATCGTTAAACTCAACCATATTAGAGGGAATCCAACGACCCGACCAGCGACGCCACCACCGGATTGGACATTTTAGTAAGCATGAAAAACCCGAACTCGCAGACCTTGTCAAGAGAAAATATTAATTATATGTTGGTCACTTATTGATCGCAGAGCATTTACATGTTTTTACAGTAAGCTTATTATGGTAACAGAAAATGCAGCTATTTATGTTTCATGTGTGGAGTGTAATGGAAAATGTTTAGGAAGTATCCACGCGTTTTTATCTCTTAAATAATCATTGATAGTATAGTACGCATTGTTCAATAAAACTTTTTTAACATGTGTTTTAAATTTTGCCATTGGTAGGTTAACGATCGCTTCGGGAATTTTATTAAATAATGTTATACCTAGACCTAAGAGTGACTTTCTAGTTTTAGCAAGTCGAAATTTAGGCGTATGAAGCTGATTTTTGTTGCGAGTATTATAACTGTGAACATCACTATTTTTCTTGAAATTATTTAACCTAGATTTAACAAATAGAAGATTGTCGTAAATAAATTGAGATGTCACAGTAAGAATATTTATAGATTTAAATAACTCTCTTAAGGAATCGCGTGATTTTAGTCCGTAGATCGACCGAATTGCTCTCTTTTGTAGCACAGAGATAGCATGTATGTTAGCCGCTTTACCCCATAAGAGCAAGCCATATGACATTATGCTGTGAAAATAACTAAAGTATACTAGCCTAGCAGTTTCAACGTTTGTACACCGTCTGACCCTCCTCACAGCATATGCTGCCGAACTAAGTTTCTTGGCAGTGGCCTCAATATGTTTATCCCATTTTAAGTTCCAGTCTACAGTTATGCCTAAAAATTTGGTGTTGGGTACCCATTCTAGAACTTGACCATTAAGACTCAAAGGTATGTGAGTATTAGGTTTATTCAATAGTGAAAAATTAACGCACTTAGTCTTTTGTGTGTTTAAGGCCAGATTATTAGTCGTAAACCAGCTAAGTACTTGTGACATAGTATTGCTTACATCGTCATAGTTTGTGCATTTTCTGTCAACCTTAAAAAGTAAAGATGTATCATCAGCAAACAATACTACTTCACACAACTTTTCTGCAAGACAGGGGAGGTCATTAATATAAATCAAAAACAAAAATGGACCAATTATTGAACCCTGAGGCACACCCATGCTCACAGGTGCACTATTTGAGGATACTCTGTTGATTTCAACTCTTTGAGTTCTATTATCAAGATAAGATGAAATAACAGAGAGTGCAGTATCAGTAACGCCATAAAATTGATTTTAATAAATAAAATATATTGATTAAGTTACTTTCTATGGGAAAAACAATACGTAAACTAGGTACTTGCCTGTTGCTTCAACGTGGTTTGCATCCTAGGCTGTCTCGTTGCCACCTGCACAGTCTCGGCGTCGATGGAATCCTTATTGAATTGAGCCTTTCCCACTAGAGTTCCAGCTGACGATAATACTTTAGATGCAGTTTTGCCGACACAATCACGAATCTATAAAGTGTTCGTTGTACATATCAGGTAGCGTTTAAAATACTGAGTTCATACTACTTATACAAAACGGAGAAAAAGTGATTGGAGTTTAATCTCCATTTGAAAATTTTTCACCATTGTCAATTCAATGAGCTTATAATCCACATAGCTTTTACACAGACTTTCGTTGTTCCACCGTTCTGTTTGATTTAATTCCGTGGAGAAACCATAAGAATAGCCCGATGGGCAGTTATGAGTTTTTATTAAAAAACCCATAGATAATAATTGAGGTCAACGTAAAGTTAATAATATACAGTATTAATAAACGATCGACACATACCTACTTGAAAGGGTGACTCACTTTATCAATATCAACAACTTTTACTGTTTTAATGCTAGGTTCTTAAAAAAACTTGGTCACATAGGAGAAATTAAGCATAATAAAGTATATGGAGAAGGCAATAGCAAACAACTATTATGTCGGCCAAAATCGTCATTGCGTGCGTTTATTTCCATACAATACACCACCAGAGCTGGCCTTTAAATGTAGAGGAAGGAAACACATACATACATACATACATTATTTTCACGCCTGTTTCCCAAGTAAAAGTTGTTCATATTGACGGGCTAAGTCCTTCCTTGAATACCAGCCCGAATCTATAACGATACAAAAATACGACGAAACTCTTCGAGAAAAGGTAGGTAGTGACGTTTTCTCTGTCTTAACTATGTTGGCGGTACATTTACACCTGTGTTTTAAAAACAGAACGTACTGTTTGTTCGGCATGCCTAGCACAGTTTGCGAAATTCGGCGGGAAGCGTCGTACTCTTTCACCCCTGGAGGCAAACATCAGCGCCTTCTCAAACGCACACTTTTCGTAGTTCGTCTGGGCTCGGATTTGTTGAGCTGTGAGGTTGTCGGGGTCCAGTGCTGTTTTCAAAACATAATTAGTTTAAAACTCATTCACCAAATCACTGCACAAAACATCATTTTCTTATTTAGATTGATTTATTTATAAAAAAAAAATTGTTCCACAATAAACAATTTTTAACAATTGATGGACTTATAAAACAAAGCGTTTTCTCACAGTCAACCATATACCTATTGGAAGCAGAAGGTAGAAGCCGTGGGATACTCAAATAAGCTAATAAAATGATTTATCTTTATCTAATTTATAAAATACTAGCTGTTACCTATTCGGGATATTTAATTTGTATAATTCCGTTTATAAGTTACGTATGTAGGTACCAAATTTAATTCATATCTATTCAGTCGTTTTTGCGTGCTTGAGTAACAGACATCCAAAGGTCTAAAATTTGATTCTAATAAATAGGTTGGGGGAAAAGTTTATCCGCATTTTATACAAATACAATTTTATGAAAGACTACACTCTTTCTATTGAACAATTCTGGCCGCTTTCTTTCAACTTCTTGCTTTAGTCTTATCGGTTGTTGGCAGTAGAGATCCGAATCGATGATTCGGCTAGGCGGTAAAAGCTCATAATGAAGCACAGCATCACCTTATTGTGAATTAACCAGGTTCTTATCATAGTCTGTGAAGCCTGACCGACCTGTAACCATGGTCCATGACCTGTTTCGAAAGTTTCTGTCGTATGTGATCCATTATTCATCACCAGTTATCAATCTCTTCAAAATCGTTTAGGTTTTATTACGCCTCAATAAAGAGTCGCAAGTGAATACACGGTTCATTAGGTTTCTTTCAGATAGTTCCGTGTGGCACCCAAATATCTAGCTTTTTTCAAATGAGCCAAAACTTTTTTGTGGTCAATTCATAGTTCTTTAGCTATATCGTAACTACTGACATACTGATCTTGCTATTTAAAAATGGCGTCTTATTTTCCGTAACAGGGTGACCAGAGCATCTTTGATATTAATATTCCCAGATTAAAAACACTTAAACCAAAAACCAGCCAGATACATATTACAGCCAAAGAGATTTTACTACAAGTTTATAAATACTATATGCGAAAAGACTTTTTTCCTGGCCTTATATGATTTTACACAAATTATTCTATGACTTTACACCTCATTCATATTTTCCGTACTGACGTTTTCATTACCAAAACGACAAATCATGTCAAATATAATTGACGAAATATATATACATACCCAATAAGTAAATATGTCTGGTTTAATTATTTTGCTAATTGCATAACATAAATTTCATATTGGGCCAATTTATGTCAACATTGCAACGAACTAGCAATTAACAAGATGAATTTCGACGAATTCATCATACAAATGCAATAATTCTGAATATTGTTAAAATTATTCAAATTAACCCGTTTTGGTGTGCCCCGAATTGTACGAATTGTACCAATCCAATTAAATTTTGTTGTAAAAATAATGTTATTTATATTTTTAATAAGTAAACAAATTTATATACTGTTGCGATTTTAGTTAGAAATTTTGAGTATTTTACTACGCTGAGGACATTTTTCTTTTTCACCATCAATTGTGCAGGAATTTGGACTCTTTGGGCCTTTTAAAGTGATCTTGCCATAACAATCAAAGTGATTATTAATTAGCATCTCGTCATATCAACGCGGAAGCCTCTCGGCCAACCTGTTACAATTATTTGCGACAACACAACATACTACACTTAGTGTTCATTCAACTGCCTTACATATGTCTGCATAATTATATACAAATCTGTAGATCAATCTATTAGGCAAAGCAACAAGGCAATCAACGATATTGTCCAGAGGTATATTATGTGTTAATTAAGTTAAATCTGACAATTACTACTGACTCCTGACCTAACAAAGGTACATACATTGACCATTTTTACGTAGCAGATTAACCAGTAGATTACGCAGCAGGTATAAATTATGAACTGCTGATTTTCCAATAAACCAATGAATCAAAGCGCATAATCAAAATATGTTTTATAATATTATTTTTACGATCATTTTAAGACAAAAAATTCCACTTTTTATGAAATATTCATTTGGCGTCATATTGTACACATTTTGATAAGCGCTTGTTTTGAGAAGTTCACCAATGGCAACATACCTATACATAATTAAACATTCCCATACATTATAAATTCGTACAATATAGCCTAGAAACTTGATTATTTTATCCTCCCCCGTGATTATCAATCATAATAATGTCATTTACCGTTTGCAGCCGCGACGTCGGCTAAAGCCCCAGCGTAATGTGTCATTTTCGCCCGCGCCTCGCTGCGCCCAAGGAGCGAGCGTACGTCCTCATTCTGTAATTAGCGATGTCATATCTTCATTAGGCCAATTACTCATGTATATATCTAACTTATTTTAACTTTAAGTTTGCATCAAACTGTAAAACTGCAATCCCTATATTTCAACAATACCTTACCCGATTTGGATCATATTCAACTAGGTAATTAAATTTCTTGAAGTTTCTATTAGGGAAACCAAGGTTAATGTCGAAAAAAACATACAAACGCCAGAAGGTTCAAGTAGATTCTGAAAATTTTGCACGCTCCTTTAATAAATATGAAAACCAGCATTAATAATAACGTGTCATTTTAACAATAACATTTTACAAAAGCAAAAACTTTAAAATACAAACCTGGAAAAACGCTAGCTTTGAACTTATTTCCTTTTAGCTCGTTCCTTATCCGAGCTTTGGAAATTCAAATGAACTCAACTTTGATTTTATACAGAAAAAAAAAACACTGATTATTTGTAACGAAAAGTTATGTGAATATTGGTTCATGATCTTTATATAATTTTCATAGGGAATGACTTAATACAAAATAACAAAAATAAGTGTGATTCCGATTTTCTTCAAAAACCGTCACGAGAATAGTTCTTTTATAATCTGAACTACGCCAGAACCAAACGTATGTTGTATTTTTGTACCCATCAACTTCTACGGAAAAGCTTTAATAAAGGCACTTCTTCCAATCCCTTACAGGATAGGCAGAGCTTAGGGCTAAAGCATGTAGAAATAAAAGAGGCTTTTAGATAGTTCTAAAAGCCTCTTTTATTTCTACATGCTTTTATTTAACTAACAATATTCATTAGTATGCTTGGTCAGATTGAAAGAGAAATTTGACCCACTATCGTTTGAGATGAAACTTTGTATGCAAATGTAAATCACGTAACAATGCACTATTTTTATGACAAAAAGCTGGTCTGACTGTGGAGCCGGAAGGATGAAACCCCATTAGGCTTGAGCTTATATCTTTCGATAAGGACTTTAGACTTATAATAAAATTTTACAAAAAAAGACCATACAACAAAAATATTGATTTGAATGAATGACTGCTGAGTTCGATCTCCATTCTATCGGATGAAACAGTTACTACATGGATATAACAACGCTCCAACAAACATTATCAGATCCGTCTAATTGCATATTTGCAGACATGGATCGACTCTGCAACTGTTTGTTTTTACTCACGTTCCATCGAAGCGCCTCGTCATAAGCTTGTATTGCTTTCCCAAACAACTCCAGGCGTTGTAAATAATTCCTGAAATAGAACTCAAAGTCATTTATTTGGCTTGCTTAGATTTATTTTCGGGAAAAAATATGTTTTTTGGTACCTTGTGATGAAAATTTCCAAATTTAGTAAAACACATAATAACTATTCGAGGCTTTGATGTGCGTGCTTGATTTAAATGTCCCCTTACCCTAGACGGAATCAGACTTTCCCATAGTCTAGCTTTTATTTTGAAACGGCATGTCAAATATTGGCGAAATTATGTAATTTCAAAGAAATTGCATATATTAAGGCATATAACTACTTTTCACCGTCAAAATATGAACTTAAAAGAGAATATAGTGTATCAGATCATATTTGACCACCAGTATGGAAACTTACGTTACGTACACTCTTATATTTTCTTTCAAGTTCATATTTGACCATCGAAAACTAGTTATATGCAATTCCTTTAAAATTACAAAATACTGTCAAAATCTCAAATGTCTTTTCAAAATAAAAGCTAGACTACTTTTGTATGGAAAAGTCTAGGAGTAAGGGGATTCTTTATAGAATTTGACATAATAAGGAAGTTTCCAACAACTCAAATCAGATACTTTTTTCTAAACGTCAAAACAAACATTTTCTATGGGATTTGTATGAAATAAAGACTTATGACGTCATAAGTTCTTGGAGTCAAATAGCGCTCTTAATATCAGTTTTTCTACAATAACAAATCTAAAATCACGTTAAATTGGATATGTTCTAAAACAAGTGACATTATTATAATACTTAATTTATTTTTGACTCAGGAAACTTCCTTATTGTTGGGCATCTCTTTAGACTTTGGCACACTTGCTGAGCTGCTCAGTGTGTCTCCTCAACACCTACATCTTGAAGGACATATTTTTCAAATCAAGCTTTTTTCTAAAACAATGAACTTAAAAGTTTGAAGTGCTCCTCAAGACGAATCAAACGAACCCATATTTGATAGGGTTGCGTCGTTTCATTACAGAGTTCCTATGGTCATCTTTCGGCTCCATCATCAGATAAGCTCCATGTTACCATAATATTGCATTGTCACGCAATATCGGAAATCAAAAAAGTAGGTAAAATGTAACTTGCAAGATTTGATTACAGACAGACAGACAGACCGACAGACAACGGGACAGGTGAAACTAAATAAAAGCTTGTAAAAACGCCAAATTATTTTATTTAGCTTCCGCTTTCATATATAACACAATTTATTTTCTTACTCCTCATACATAGTTTCTAATAGAATTTAGTCAAACATACGAGTATCAACGCAACCTATTCTGATTATGAGTTTTTAATAGAATTTAGTCAAACATACAAGTATCAACGCAACCTATTCTGATTATGAGCCAGCAACTAGGCCAGGCAATACTTATAATATTTGTATTATAATTATTGTAATAAGTATGTTTATTATATTGACAAACCCGCACTACCTAATTTCCTACCACTTTTTTCTGTATAGAGAGGTTGCTTGGAAGAAATTGCTTAGCGATCGCCTTTTGCGCATTTCCTAGTTTTAAGACGAAGTGGTAGCTTAAGTGGCGCCATCATTTGAAATAAATTGTTTAAAACGAAATATGGTGATAATTAAAAAATTGATTTGTATAAATGTCTAGAAAGACCTTTAAACTGTTTTATGAATAACTTTTGAAAGTAATATTCGTAGGCCATCTTGTTTTAAAACTGTTTTTCGCCAAAAGTGGCCACTTTTGGCGAAAAACAGTTTTAAAACTAGACGGACTATTAGTAATAATTTCAAAGGTTATTCATAAAATAGTTTAAAGGTCTTTCTAGACAGTTATACAAATCAAATTTTTAATTTTCACCATATTTAGTTTTAAACAATTTATTTTAAATGAGGGCGCCACTTTAGCTGCCACTTCGTCTTAAGACAATGTAATCCTGTATTAAATATTGTGTAAAATCCTACATTTATTTATTTTATGCAATATACTTGTATTGTACTTATTCTTCTTGTCCAGTGGATTGGTCATCTTTAAATGACTTTGTTTGCCCAATATTGGCATAACGCCACCATCTTTGCCAAGATAAAGGTCCTCCACACCTCCTCCATTACTGATTTCTAATTATCAACTATAGCTCACAGTCTTGCTAGATATGGCCTTTGAAGCTTTCGACCCTTACAAGCGACAAACATCTAAAAGTGTATCCGTTACGTACAAGAAAAGCTTATCCTTACAATTTCAGATATCAGTACGATCATCGTCGAATATTGCCTGAATATAACCCGTAGGTACGAGTACGATACGAAACAGCTAAACTTTTAGAGAGCGACAACAGATTCCGCAAACTTCTGTCATATAACCGACATACTCACCCCCTCTCTCTATACAATGTGACGACATTGTATATGGATTTCTCCGGCGCCTCTAATTTCTTCTTCATATCTGCGTGGCCTGACAATGTGTTTGTTGATTGCTATGCGAGATATGCCAAGAATCTAGGTGGCAGCGGATTGTTCCTATCATTGTGGACGGAATTCACGGTTGTATTTCACTGTGTTTTTGTACACTTTAAAACAGATAACGTAAAATTATCAAATAAGTAAACGATGTTAATTACTAAAAAACTACTAGCTAATTTATGCGATGCTTGTTACGAGTAAGAGTGTAACTTTAGAACATATTTCTTCTTCTTTATTTTAACTTGTTTTGTAGGTGTACTAAGCAAAAAACATAGTAAGAAGTTGAATGCCCTTTGCTAAGAAAAGGGATTTAGAATAATTCTTTTGGAATACAATCAACGTTCCATTATTGTCGATGCAATTTTTATTATTTTGTCAACATTGCATTGTTAAAAACTATAGTGCTTAGGTGATACACCGAGCATTTATAGTCATTGGAAAATATTACAAATAATAATAATAATTTTATTTATTTCTCCCACAAAATAACAATTTTACATCACAGTTATTTAATAAACAAACATTTAATTAACAGTATTGTTACTTTTGCTAATTATATTACACAATCCATTTTAATCAACACGTAGTGGGAGACTGGTGCCTAAGCTAGGCAAAGCCTGTATTTCAGGTCACCAGGTCTCCACTCCAAGGAAAGTTTACAGATATATTTTACAACAATGTAAAATGAAATAATCAACCTTAAATAAAGCCAAGAAACAAATAATTCGTCTCGCGTTCGCGCTTAAGTTCGCATTTAAAGCTCTTTATCCATGTACTTAACGCGACGAAGCTCTTAAAAGATAAGTAATTACGTATCCCAAGCGAGACGACAAAGTTCTGAACTACTATTTTGAACTATGAAGATCACGTCACGATTACAGCTTCCACCCTACGGATGAGATACTCAATACTAAGTTTGTACTTGTATTTTACATACACCTATATATCTTTGTGGGAAGTACTCGTATACGGAAGGGGAAGGTAGCGTGGTAGCATCTTTGTTTGTGTTAATAGTTTAGGCATACATTGTAGGGAGAGAGCTGTGACGGTAAGATGAAATAATATGTGATGTGTATAGAAACAACATAGGTATATTTTTGGAGAGTTGAGATTAGTCACATACATTCTTACAGTAGACAGAATGTAAGACCATTATACTAAAAGGCTAGTAATCAGCGTAATGAAGGGGTTTGTTTAGATTGCTAGCCGCATAGTCTCATGATTTCGATTTATCTCCTCTTTTCTCGATTGGATTTCTGGTACATTATTGGACAGCTGTTACATTCAACGTTTTGTTTTTTCTTTCAGATCAGCGACAAACGACGCAACTTCTTCACGGAGGGACGTACTTCAAACATTGCGCAGGAAAGGCTCTCACCCACACTGACCTTCAAACTGAACCTTTCTAAAAATAAACTTGCCAACAAAAAAGTTACGAAAAAAGAAAAGTTACAAATACAGAAACAAAAAGGCACTTTTCGTTTCTGTATTTGTAGACATTTAGTTGCTACGTAGAGGACATTTCTTTTTTAGTTGATAACTAAAACAGTAAAGTCGGTAAATAAGTAAATTGTTACAACAGTAAGTAATTACAAAGTATTCCTTCTATCTTGAATACTTATCAAAATACTATATGTATAAGAATATAGCTACACTTTATAATATAAGGCACCTACATCTTTGATGCATACTTATTAATAACAGCCAAATATATTTAAAAGTCATTTACCCAAACCAAATCTTCGCAATGCAAGTAAGGATCGCAATGACTACTGAAACGTTTCGCCGACACTGCAGCTAAAAAGCGAGTAAAAATCAAAATGACCGTCAGCTCCTGAATACTCGCTTTGGTGATTTGTGTTTTACTGAGATTTCGCGTTTACTTTTAATATCCTATTATTTGAGACTTTTAAAATTTTCTGAATTTGCTACTTACTATGATAAATGTATGACACGAATTTCTATAGCTATAAAACGAGTCAAAATTAAAGTGACAGACAGTGCTTCTCCACTTGCATTAAAGATTTGTGTTTTACTCATGTGATACTTTAAAAATAGTCCAAATTTGCTGCTTGATGGTACCAAAATTTTCTGCAGTTCAAAAGCATATAAAATAGAAATTAAAAATGACAGACATTACAGAATTATTTTTACTTTCTACTACATTTTACTATACATTTATTTTTCTTTTCATTTCAGAACAAACTAAATTTGCTGTTTCTCCTCAATATTTCCTCCTAAATTAAATTTGTTACAAAAAGTCTTAGTGTAAACCTCTCTACGACACTGCAGCTATAAAGCGATTGGAAATTAAAGCGACAGATGGCGCTCGTCCACTCGCTTTAGAGATTTGTGTTTGACTTACTGCCACGTTTACTTTTAAACCACCTGAATTTGCTACTCCTAATTTGAATTAATCTAATTATATCTAACTTATTAATCTAAGAATAAAACAAAATTCATATATATTCAAGAATCAAATATTCAAGTAAACTAGTTAAATAAAATCTCAGTATAAACCTCTCTACGACACTGTAGCTATAAAGCGCTCGTTCACTCGCTTTTGAGATTCGTGTTTATTTCGCGTTTACTTTTCATTTCCTTTTATGTGATACTTTTAAAATTTTTGCTGTTTTGATAAATGTTTTGCTTTAGTAAGTATTTCTGCAAACGAATAGAAATTAAAGTGACAGACAGTGCTTGTCTACTATAACTTTAGAGATTCATGTTTTAATCATTACACGTCACGTCCACTTATGTGATAGTTTTAAAATAGTCCCAATTTGTTTTACAACGTTTACTTAATTCTTTTTTCCTTTTAAAACCTCATTGTGATAAATCTAAGATTATTTCGTTAAAACAAGTTTCCGTGCAAACCTTTCCACGATATGCAGCTATAAAGCGAGTGGAAATTAAAGTGACAGACACTCATCCTATTGCTTTAGAGCTATTCTTGTTTCTTTCTTATTTTGCGTTTAATTTACATTTTCTTTTTGGTGATAGTCTTAAAATTTCTCAAAATTTGCTATTTACTCTGATAAATGTATGACACTAAGTTTATTAAGATACGACGCAGCAACAAATCTGCAAGTGAGCCAATTAAATAAAGTCTCAGTGTGAACCTATCTACGACTCTGCAGCTATTAATCGAGTGGAAATTAAAGCGACAGACAGCGCTCGTCCACTCGCTATGAAATTCGTGTTTTTCTTTTTTTGCGTTTACTTTCAATTCTTTCGTACGACACTTTAAAAATTGCTTGAACTAGCTGCTCACTATGATGAATGTATAGGTATATATACTTAATATTTCGTCAGCAATAAAGCGAGCGATTATAAATAGATAGATAAAATATTGGGTTTACTTAGATACAAGCAAAAAATCTGAAAGTTGACTACGAGAAGTTAACACTGCGTTAAAAGTTTATTCATACTGAGATGGTAACGGGCGGCAGCGCACTTTTACAATAAAACTGATTGAGCTAGACCCAGAGTTAGTCTTGAATCATAGAATACTATATCGACAATAACTTGTTATAATTAATAGCTAGATGAACACCTAAGCTCCACTACAATTTGAATTTTTATTACAGGTCATGGTCAGTGCTCTTAACGGTGGAGTTATTTATCATATTACCAATTATTTGATGTCGAATGCCATGTTACTATCTTTTTAATCCTTATTTGTTTGTACATACATACATACTATCCCGTCTTTATCCTTAACGGGGCAGGCTTTGGAGCACTTTGGGTCTTGCGACTCTAAGCAAACTTGATTCCTTCCCACCATCACGCTAAAGATGGTGAGAGGAATCAATAAATCATTGTATAAAGATAACTAAACTAACAAACATCTCAATCTTAGTACCACATATTAAAAATGGACTAATCATTTACGCTGATTTATCTACGAAGATAATAATTATACATTTCCTATGTTTGAAGAGCTATCAAAAACCGATCATACACGAAGGTCGTCCCCTGAACTCGCAATGTTCTAACAAGTTTGACACGAGCACACGTTTCGGAGTTTAGCGGAGATTGTTATCTCGTACAGCTTCTAAGCTTGTCTCGGTATAAGTACGTCACTTGCATCTTCTTGGTTTAATTAAATTAAATCGTATTTGCGAAACATAAGACAAACTGCGATGCGACGCCTTGCGAAGTCATTTAAGATACAATAGTTTGTGTTTCTAACCGACTTCCAAAAAGGGGAACGCTGATTGACAAAATTTTTCAATTTTCCCACTGGAATAAGACTAATTGACACTTACAGAGTTTTGTATAGTGTGTATGGACATAATTTACATCAAAACAAAATTTGTCTTAAGTTTATAACTTTTTTATCTATGGAGATATATAAAGATAAAACTTACCATAATATTTCCCATACATCGTGTTGTGCGCGCATTTGGCGTTCTAACGACCCGCAAAAAATCTGTAATAAGTTCATTTTTTTTAATAATTTAGCAATGATATAAAATGAAAGGTTTGCACAGTATTAACCTGGTATTTGAAAATTGGAAAACACCTAATTGAGTTTATGGCATAATTTTGAAATTACCGCGAAAATAAGAAATTTGAATTTTTGACGTGTCATATTTGAAAATTTAGACGTCCTACACATTTTTTATAAATAGATTCCTATTTTGTATACTAAATTCCTTTAGAAATCGCTGCAAGTGTGCTGGTGGCAAAATCTTGTTGCCCAGAATCAATTCGTCGAAATCTTTTTTTTTATGTATGTTAACCGATTTTTCGAAGACACCTGAACCGATTTAAATGAAAAATCTTTTTTTTGTTTAAAAGGGCATACCTGTCAGGTGTTTTCATAGATTTTATCAAAATTGTTTGCGAAGTTTGGTGCTGAAATTGCTTTTTAGTTTTGAAAAGTTATACATAAACCGATAGTTACTATGTAAAGTTAAGTACGCAAACAAGAAGATATCGATGCTTTCGACAACAATTGTCGTAAAAGCCATTTTGGCGAAAATGAGTTTTTGATACAGCCCTACTCAACTTTTGACGCTCTATCGATGAGTATATATCAAATTTCAATCGGGCTGAAAAATTTGCTTTTACAGCCAATTTTTACATCGGCCTAAACTTGCTTTTTTTAAAAAGTGGTATGTATAAGACACATTGCTTTGAAGCGTTGACCGATTAAGCTGTAAAATAAACCTGTCAATATTTGCCAGTTGCACAAAACAGCGTAAATACAAATGATATAAAAAGTGTAATTACACCCCATAAAAATATTATGAAGATGTAATTTTCCCTGAGAAACAAATGTCGTAACTCCTACCTCTCGCTAAATCGTATTATAATTTAAGTCATATCTTCAATGGCTAGAATTATTTCTAAAAAAAATATGGCGTAAATCTGAAATTGCTACTTGTTTGTATACGTATTTAAAAATTGCAAATGAAAAAGGCAAACAACATTTACTTTTGTATTGTGACTCATCTGGGGCCGGAACAAAAACTAAAAGGTTCTAGTAGTATTAAATTATTATTTAATGTTTTCTAAAAATTTTGAAGAATATATTTATAAATTTCTTACTTCCTGGATACACTAAGGTACATGCCATTATAAAAAGAGAAGTAAAAAAAACTTATATAATAAAAATATAAACAAGTAAGAGGCTTGACTCCAAAAGCACTATATACGAATAGGCTGCCTATTTTTTTTATAGCCATTTAGGTCCCATTGTTAGGCAAAAGCTCTTTTTATTTATACGTCCCAGTCCTTAATATCACCCTCCACTTCTCTTTAAACTGGGTCAAATCATACGCTTATCTTTTTCTTGGTCATACCGGTTTTTTTCGGCTAAGAAGCAAATAATTGACAAATATCAGAACTTATTTTGGTAACAAAAAATAAAACACACAAATTACCTGGTGATTAAAATCATTCGTGGCATCGATTTCTTTAGGTATTCTGGCGATTATTGAAGGAGACAATCTGCCCAAGGTAGACTACCTATTACAGCCGCAAATTGTAAACATCTTTTGCGACTGTGTGATCAAGGGACAATTAACAAACTATTTCATTCTGAATATAAACAGCTATCACAGTTTCAAGATATTGTAGAAACTCTTCCTGAGACTGACGAGGAAGATGAGATTTCCAATTAAGTTGGTTATTAAAAATCATCACGATGCCACAAATGATTTTAATCACCAGGTAATTTGTGTGTTTTATTTTTTGTTACCAAAATAAGTTATGATATTTGTCGATTATTTGCTTCTTAACGTTTTAAATTTAAATTGATTAAGTGTTTTTTGTTATAGAGATAATTTTTACGTTCTGAGTTGATTTCTTCTTGTTATACACGTAGTAAGATTTTTTTTTGTAATCTATGCTATAATAAAAAGTAAATCACAATTTGATTTGGTCTAAAGCAATACATAAAAATAATGGATACAGATTTATCGTGCTTAAGTTCTTATTTAATAGGATGATATATTTAAAAAAAAAAATTAAATTAAACCTATAGTCAAAAAATTTTAAGTTAAAACAGAGATAAGAAATAAAAATTTAAAAAAAAATACAAATTGTGTAGTCCCACTAAAAAATCATCCCTCGGGAACGTGGCCAAATGTTTACGGTTATATTAATATAGATATTTTCAGTTTTTTACATAATATCAGTTTGAAATCTTAATGTTTACATTAAAAATGGTTTCAATACAAGGTTCTTCTCTCCATTTGTATAGCTAACGTTTTTGAAAATAGGTAGATACTTCTAATAAATAGTAAACGTATTAATAAATCTTGTTTTATTGGTGGTCGTAAAAACCGTTTTTTTTTAAATGTTTAGCGGTGTATATCCAAGCTAACTTTTAAGATAAAGCTTTGACAAAGATAAAAATAAAACGTTGCGAAAGATCATCAAATTTCAAGTATTTCGTGTGTACATCATTATTTTATAGGTTTTAAAATAAAAAAGTTAATAAAGAAAAACTTTTTTTTGGTTTGTCTTTCGCTTATTAGCAAAAGTGCCATTTTGGTTTACGGCAATTGTTATCGAAAGCATCGATATATTTGTACGTGAGTGTAAATACATTATCTAAAGATTTCACAGACATTTTATTGGCTGCCATCTAATGGCAGATGCCGACTAACGGCAAAACGTTCCTTCCGAAGAACGGATTCGATGCTTTGTCGTTTGGTTTTATACAATATTTTGATTTAATTAAATAATCCTTGTTTTTACATTTACATAACATTTGCACGAAAATATACAATCAAAGATTTGATACAGCGGAAAACTAGGCGTTAACTTACCATCATGCCTCTCAGTATGACGAAATAACACGAAAAGCACGAGCAATAATTGTGTTCACAAAAGCGTTGGTGGCCAAACAAGTTAGGATGTGCGCCTGGCGTCCGGCTGTGTGTGTTCGGTCGTCACTAGGTGTGATTTTCATATCTCAGATTGTACCCATGTGCAGAATCTTGCTTCCGGTAGGAAAAAATCGTCAGGAAAATCTGTACACTAGTTTACTGATAAGAATCTTTTCTTTTTAGAATTTGTTTTTAGGATGCAAAATTCTCAATATAAAAGAAATGTTGTATTGACTCTAAACTAGATCGATGCACGTCGTAGCGTGTCATATAACATCGTAGTATTTCGTAGAGCATTGTAGTAGCTCGTAGACGATCGTAGTGCGGCTTAGTAATTTAGTACACGCGTGTACCTCTTTTTTTTTTCGTGATTTCGCAATGCCGTAAAAGATATGATATTTCTAAAATTTCTAAATTTCATAGTGAGCGTACTTTCAACTTTTAACCTAAATATTTATGAATGCCATAGTGATGATTGAGATCGTTATTTGCATTACTCAATGGGTTAAACTTAGGGCTGGGCTACATCTGTCACTTTCGCATGATGCTATTCATTTCTGTCGCTCAGGACCGTCATTTGCTACAGCGAAAGAGAGCGACGGAACGCTTCAGCATGGCTGGTGCTAAAACATTCCGTCGCTTTCTCAGGTTTGAATTTTTATTATCGACAGACAGGGACTGAAAAGGATAGCAGCATGCGAAAGTACTACTCCATGCTGACAGATGTAGCCTTATCCTTAAATGGCATAAAAATTATATCCTATACTGCAAAAACAACTCAAATGATTGCCGAAAGAAAAACGGATTCCTTCAAAAAATAAATAGCAGTCGAGAAAAATTCTAAAGTTCCACCCACCTCAAAACGCAAATTGCAATCTTTTAATTAAACTTAAGAAAACAGTCGGTTCTTCCAAACTTTCCTTGTTACACAGAAAGAATTAAGTAGTAAAATCCCCAGTGCCTATAGAACGGGTATTTTATGTAGGTACCGTTGCTTCTGATTAGAGGCCTCCGGAGCTCGTCCTAACTTCCTTTGATAAAAGAGGCATAATGAGGTTCGGGTGCAAAACCACACTCCGAACATATTTACACTTCCCATTATAAGTGTCGCGTCACCTATCTCAAATGTACAAACGACTTTAGACTTTATAACAGGCGTTCAACATTTATTTTTCATTGACAGGGTTCAGCAAGAATTTATCTAAAAGCAATCTTGTCGGATTTTGTGTCACGGGATGCGTAGTCGTTGCAGAAACTTCGTTACGGCCTTATTTCAGCGTCAGGTTAAGCTGATAGTTAAATTGATAACTATCAGTTAGGTCTATACTATACTATGGAACGCTTAATTAAATTTTGTACTATAAATTGAAATTCTAGGCTAACTTATTAGTAATTTGTGTCCTACTTACTATTAATATACACGCAAAAGTTTGTATAGAGCTATAGATATCTGTGTTATTGAATTTGACATGTAGATAGTTTATTACTTAGATTAACCCATAATAATATTTTTTATCCCGAAGAAATGTAAGTTTCCCGTGAGATTGTCAACAATTTTATCACGCGGGCGTGATTATTTAAAAAAATATTCATCCAAATTTTTAAAAGACTGTAGTTAAATACATTATTTGTAACATCTAGTGTTGCAAATATTTGAAGGTAAGTATAAATAGAAGCCAGCATATTTGTCTGCCAAAAAACTTTAACATCGAATAAAAAAGTTGGGCCGCCGGGCTGCTAATAGAGATCTATATAATAATTACCATCATAAGGTTAATAGATATGATAATGAATTTGGATTAGTTACTCTCGTGTTTTAAAATGCAGCAGAACACTTACATGTACAATAAAAGCGAATAAAAATCGTTAAATATTATTATAAGTACGGAAAAGTTACATGGAAATTTAATATACAAGCATATTTTACAATACAACGAACAGAAAATACGCGATTTCCAGAGATTTCAATTTATCTCGGCAGATTTGAGTTCATCTGGTCCAATTTGTAAAGCGGCAGGATTCGAAATATTACGTCACAAGCATTTTACTGGCTGATCCACTTATCTTCCTTATACCTTTATTATCTTTGAAATATTTATGAGATTTGAATTTGATTTGTAAAAAATGTCATTTTCTCAAAAATGCTCGATAATGTAGTAGGTATTATTGTAGTAAAAAGAATACCCGCTGGTTTGTAATTATTGGCTCATGCATTACTATACCGGCCTTGGCAAAGGAAGTAATATTAGTACGATCATTCATTCCTGGCCGCTGCTCAACAACAAGAATTAGATACTCTTTTCTAAACGTCAAAATAAATATCAGACTAATGACGTCATAGTTTCTTGGTGTCAAATAGCGCTCTTAATAACAGTTTTTCTGGAATAATAAGTCTAATATCACATTTGAAATGGATATCCCACCAAAAACATACCTGTTAAAAAGGGGCCAAGTTCCTATCGGCTAATAGTTCGCCTAAAAAAGGGTTGAAATCCAATCCAATGCCAAGTTTAGCTGCACTTTAAAAATATCTAAAATTATAATACTTCTAAATTTGAACTTGGCAGGTTTTCGTGCTGTAAGCATAATTGATTAATGTATAATTAAATTTATATAATTAAATTAACCTGCCAAGTGTGCATTATGTATACATGACAATATTTTATACTCCCTCCCCTGTCTCTCCCCCCCCCTGCTCATCGTATTCTCATTGTATCACTGGTTCATAAATATTTTTATTAAAAATGTGATATTCGATTGAACCAACTCACGCTTGACCGATTTCTTATTTTTTTGTTAATCTACATATATAACGCAACCTACGTGCCAAATTTCATAACGCTAGGACAATTGGAAGTGGCCTAGAGGTTTTGATTACCGGTCAGTGAGTCAGTCAGTCAGTCAAAATTTGCTATTTTCACAGGGTCATATTTCAGGATCTACTGAAGCTATATCTATGAAATTTGGCATACTGCTTTAGTACTAGTATATGATTACGTAGTTTCAATTTTATCTCTGTACTAGCAATAGGCACTGAGTTACAGGGGGGTAAAAAGTGGGTCGAAACGGTTCGTGTAAATAGTGCACGGCATACGCGCGGCCTGTTGCTGGGACGTGGCCTGCGCACTACCGTGCGCTTAGATATTAAATAACAAGTGACATTACTTTGTTAAGTTTTATTTTCATAATAGTACCAAAAATTTCTTTTTGACCGAGGAAAGCACCCATTGGCTGTATGACAAGTTGCTTATATGTAACTTGTCATATAGCCAATTGCTACCACATTATAAAAAATGCACTCTTCGAGCATATAATAATATTCTTCTTAGTCGTACATTCTTGACAGAGTGGTCGTGATTATGGGTTGGGTTGTTCGTCCATGGCCGCTGCTTTGCGATTTTTCTCCACATATTTCTGTCTGCGGTTTTTTCGGAGCTTCCCATTGTTGGGCACTGTGTTACAGCTTTGACGAGATCTAGTCACCTCGTTGGAGACCAATCACGTGAACGCTTGCCTTCGATACGACCCTGAATCACCAAACGCTCCATAGTGTTTTCTTTGCGGGTGACATGGCCGAAGAATTTAAGGATTCGTCACTGCACAATCGATGACAGCCTTTTCTTAATTTGTAATTCCGTCAATATGGAGATGTTAGAGCCCAGAACCACAAGATGCAAAGGCCACTCTTAGTGTGATGGTGGTTATAGACAACTAGAACATATTAAATTAACCCACTTTGAGGCAGAGAGTTGCGCATAAAATTTCAATGAGCAATTTCACAGCACTTACCCTCGGTATCAAGAGCTCAAAACATATATGGTGTAAGAACTATACCTAAAACTTAAATTACACCTGTGCATGAAACTGCTTCCTTTATACAAACAGATGTATATTTGCAAACCACAACTATAACAAAACACACATTTTGAGGCAGAGTGTTTCTTATAAATTTTCTCAGAGCATCTTCTCAGCACTAAGCTTTGATAAAATTGTGATATTTTTTGAACAATCGAATTATGCGAGAGCTCAAAACATGTACGGTTTAAGAACTATAACTAAACACTTAAATAACACCTGTGTACGAACCTGCTTCATTTATACAAAAAGATGTATATTTGCAAACCACAACTATAACATATCACCCACTTTGAGGCAGAGTGTTGCGTATAAATTTTCTCGGAGCAACTTTTCAGTACATAACGCACCTGGGTACTGTTAACGAGCGGTTATCGCGCTGACAAATGGCTGTTTCCGGTATAATCAGCTGAATAATTTGTTGTTTTGCTTTTACCTCTAAACAGCTTGGGTATTGGGATAAGGGAGGGAAAGTTTTGAATTGTTTTAAGGTATGATATAAGCCATAATGATGTACGTGCCTATTGTGCTATACAAATTATTTGTGTATAGTAAAGTTTAATAAATAAATATGTTTTTTGAAACATCATGTTTTTCGTACAAGCTATTAGGCTTAAGTACTCATCAATGCAAATGTAATACGCCCAAACTTGATGGTATTGCGTCGTTTTATTTCTGAGTTCAATCGATCACCTTTCATTTCCGTGACCAGACTTTAAATATTATCTACCATAAAGTGCTTGTTAAAACAAATCAAACGAATCCTAGTCAATAAGGTTATGTTGTTTTATAACTGAGTTCTGGCGAATATCTCCCGGCTCCAACATTAAAACATCTCATTGACTCCATAACATTGTATTGTTATCCGACTTACAAAATATACAAACTTTCAGTTCAATGGTTGAAGAGCACTGGTGATAAAATTGAGTCGCAAGATTTGACCTAAGCAAACAAACATACATACATAGATGCATAAAATCGACACATCGTACAGATCAAATAAAAGCTTGTAAAATAGTAAGTTATTTATGGATTTGTTTGTTTAAGTAGGTAAGTTCCATCTGTGGAACATAAGCTTATCTACAGAACACGTAGGTACCTACTTAATGTTTAAAATAAATTCGTGATTGAAGTGAATTTTACGAAATAAGATGTCGGTAGAGACTCCATTTTGTTTTCAGGGCCAAAGTTCTAGAGTTTTCAGAACGAAAGTTCTATAGTTTTCAGAGCCAAAGCTCGAGGTACAATTGGTTTTTAAAATTGCAAGTGTTTTAAAATGACGGCCTCTGTGGCATAGTGGTCATCATGCCAGGCTATCACACCGGAGGTCCCGGGTGCGATCCCCGGTCAGGTCAAGATAGAAAATGATGTTTTTCAGATTGACCAGATTTTTCTGTCTTGGATGTTTATCTGTATGTATGTATTTGTAATAAAATAAAGTATAGTTGAGTTAGTAGCCCATAACACAAGTCTTGAACTTACTTTGGGGCTAACTCAATCAGTGTGATTTGTCCGTATATATACATACTAGCTATGCCCGCGGGAATTTCGAAATAAAAACTATCCTATGTGCTTTCCTGGGTCTCAAACTATATCCATACCAAATTTTATCTAAATAGGTTTAGTGGTTAAAGCGTGAAGAAGTAACAAACATACACACTCTCAAACTTTCGCCTTTATAACATTAAGTGTGATGTGATTTATTTACAGAAATAGATGTAAGAAAAAAATTACATAGTCACAGTTCGTAAAAAATTATTACAAAATACGAGTATTTTCTAACACAACGAAAGGCGCGATGGATACTAATCTTCAACTCATTTGCTCTAAGCTAACTTTAAATACTTGTTGCTCGCATACCCAGTGTGAGATTTCAAATATTCCGCTCGCGGCCCTTTAAGAATGCCTGCCTTGAGTTTGTATGGCAAACTGAAAGGGTTTCGAGGGCGTTACGTCTTAAAAGGAAACCCTTACGTGGCGGGGCTGATAATAATGAGTTTTTAAGTAACGATGACCTAGCATTTCTTATTTATACTAGATTTTGCTTACGGCCCCTGTGACATAATAAGTATTTATTGCTTTCATTATTCTTGTAGGTTACTTATGGGGCTACAATTTTTCGGGATCCAGAGCTGCCTCCATTTGAAATAAATTATTTTAAAGAAAAGGGAGATATCACTGTTCACAGTGAGTACGTGAAGCTTTTCTTCGCAAATTTGCCAAAAGTAGCCGTATTTCGCAAAAAATGCGAAAAAAAGCTTCACATACACGTTCAGTAACTTTATTATTATTACAGTATCAAGTTGGTGTAACTCAAACATTCCACATTTTCCCGATACGCCGTAACGCTTAATTGCATAAATTACCGTCAGCATACGATCAAAGGCAGCCAAATTGAACAGAGTGCCTACTCGTCCCATAGAGCCTTCTTACAATAATAGCCACTGAGTAATTACGTTGAGTACATTAAAGTAGCTACAGAAGAACATTGCCTTGCACATATGAGTCAAAAATACTGCTTTTACTGGTTATTTTTCAACCCAAAATTCAAGACCCGATAAATCTCGCATCTATCGTTTTGTTTCACAATAAAAATTTGGATAATATATTTTAAATTTGGAAAAAAATGGATATATATATATACACTTACCTGTGTTTGTGACTAGTGAAATCTCAGGTGAAATGCATGCCGTCCTCTTCTAATCTTAATTTAAAAAAAAAAAGAATATTTTGAGTTAATATACAAACATGAGATTTTCAATTTAAATGTGAGTAAGAAGTGCTTCGTTAAATGCGTTCAAATTCCAGTTCGTAAATTTATCTCTTATTGAGAGTCACTGTTCAGTTCAGCCATTGGTTCTAGCTATCACAATTAGATAGGATGGGAGTGGTTAGGGCAAGGAATAATAACCCATATCCCTTATCTCTGGGTTAAGCTGTGTCAGATGCCTTGTACTTACATAGCATAGACATAGAACTTACTATCATGTACAAAAAGTGAATATATTGTTAGGAGAAGAAGTTCAACACCGTCTCTCTGGCAACCCCATCGAGCTTTTTATGGAATTGCACGCACCACTCTCGTTCATAGTTTATAAATGTAGGAAGCCGCGCCTCTGGCTTGCTACTCAAACCTTGTCCAGTGAAGTAGGAAATGCTGTTCGAGGTAACCTATGTATGTCAATTAAAAAAAAACATTCTCGTTCATTGTGTCGTCGGTCGTAACATAGGCATCATCTAAGGGGAAATGTCTGCTTGGTTGTAATTTAGGTCTAATAAGTTACTAGTGTATTAGTTTATTTTTTTTGACATAAAGTCCTAATATTTCTTTTTTATTGTTTAATGTTTCATTCCCATTAATATAATTTTTTTACAAAGCAGTTACTATTATGGCCTCTGCCATATTTTACCTACCTTAAAAAAATCCCCAGTTTTGGCTCCTCACACACACACAAATCACACAAGTACCTACGTGGTTACTAAGCAAAAAAATCTAAAAACGTTAATATATCCATTTAGAACAACAAATTCCAGTTGACAAGCTATTAACTTAAAAACAAAACAAATCATGATAAAGGACAGACACAATAAGAGGACTTTTTTTACTAAACTACGTTTCATACACCCAGTTAATGTGGTTTGACCTTTGCTACTAAAAGGTCCATTGTTTTCCATTTTTGATTGAACCTTTATTACAAACTACACTCGAGTGCGAGTTAAACTCGCGTGGAGAGGGTTCCGTACCACGCCAAAGATTTTCCGTAAGTGAAGGTATTTTATTGAGTTTACTACTTTATTTTCAATTGATAGAATTCTTATATTATTTTCCTGTAATCTACAAGCATTGAACTATATTTTGCTTTTTTTTTTTTATTTTAGGTTTATTAGTTTCGGAGATCAGGGGGGAATGGACTTCAATCTGATCAGTTGGTAGTAGTTAAAATAATATTGTAAATAGAAATAGGTTTTGGTGGGTATTAAGCTAATTTCTGTGTATACAGAAGAATAAAAAATTCGTGTAGTAGATAGGTTAAATAATTTTGTTTATTTTTATTTTGAAGTCCTCCTTTTTAGAAGTCGGTTAAAAATCAAACATTTTTTTTACAATAATAACAAAAACATATTTGAGATCCTCATTACGAACTTGATAATATGACACAGAAAGGTTTGCAAGACGTTTTTTCTTTAATTTCCTAATTCTTTCCTCGAAAATTACCCTTATTTAAAAAAAGAAAATATTTATTTACTTTGCACATCTGTGTTTGGGTCATAGGATTACACCATCCTATCAAATTTCACCTGGTTTGATTCAGTAGATTCGGAGCAAATTGGCTGTGACAGACGGACGGACAGAAAGACGCACGAGTGATCCTATAAGGGTTCCGTTTTTTCATTTTTTGTACGGTACCCTAAAACTAATAAGATTTAGGTTCTCTCCACCGTGTGGTTTACCTTCTTTTACTAAAATTATAGACACAGATCAAGGTTTTTTTGTTTGGATGTAGTAGGTTTGTTAATCATGCAGAAATGGCTAAATGAGTTAATTTAAATGAAATATTTAAGAAGCCACTGATGGCACGGGAGTGAACCCACCAAGACGCTATTTCTTAGGGTACCCAAAGAGTAAAAACGGTACCCTATTACTAAGAATCCGCTTTCCGTCTGTCTATCTATCTGTATGTCCGTCTGTCTGTCCGTCTGTCAGTCCATCCGTCTGTCTTTCCGTCTGTCAGTCCGTCTGATCGTCTGTCTTTCCGTCTGTCTATCCATCTGTCTGCCCGTCCGTCTGTCTTTCCGTCTATCTGTCTATCCGTCTGTCTGTCACCAGGCTGTATCTCATGAACCCTTATAGCTAGCAAGTATAATTTACACAGATGATATATTTCTGTTGCCGCTTTATCAACAAATACTAAAAGCAGAATAAAATAAGTATTTAAGTGGGTCTCCCATACAACAAACGTTATTTTGTTATAGATTATGGCACGGAACCCTTCGTGCGCGAGTCTGACTCGCACTTAGCCGGTTGTTATTACAAGAATTTAGTTCAGTGGGACTTTAGTACTAGCACGGGCAACACATATATATTTATATACAATTACATTCGAATTGATAATCTCTTCCTTTTTGGAAGTGGATAAAAATGTGGAGCTTTTCAAAATCTTGACGCTTAAAATTATGTTTTAAGCGTCAAGATTTTGAAAAATTTATCCAATGCTGAATTGTGAAAGCATTGTATAAAAGTCTAGACAAGATTAAATGTAGTTTGCTTTAGCTTTTAAGCTAAAAGGATTAGGATTACAGCGTATGGAAAAATGAGCTACATTTTAAATCCCTCTCTGATTTTTAAAAGTTTTTTATTTATGTAGTGGAAATGTAATCTTTTTTACTTAAATATAATTTAGTTTTTTATATACTTATGTGATTGAAAGGACTATAGAGGCTGAGATAAGATGGGCTTTGCATCCTGTCACTATTTATGGTTTCAGGTTCCCATCTAGAAGCTCACCATTTGGTTCGTGACTTGTTAACCTTGTTTTTCCGTCTAACTCATCCATACTAAATTCGATGCCGTAGTTCACAATTGTTTCAACTACAGTTTTGTCAACATTACGGAGGAGCACTTTAAATTTTTTTAAAGTTTAGCCATGAACAGTACAAAAATGTTACAAGATAATTACTTAATTTCACGTCTATTCAAAAGTCTCGACAACCTCCGTGGCGTAGTAGTCACAATGCTAGTCCGCTACCCAGAGGGCCCCGGTTTGATCCCTGGGCAGGGCAAGTTGGAAGATGGCATTTTTCAAATTGTCCTGGGTCTTGGATGTAATATATGTATTTGGATCTATATATGTATCTGTTATAAAATATAGTATCGTTGAGTTAGTAACCCATAACGCAATATATTTATTTATAGTCTAGTCCTTTGATTACATTTTACCTACAAATTGAGTTATTATTATAATTTTTCAATTTCATAAACAGTTAAATGAACCTAAGTCCCCCCATTTATAACATTAGTGCACTATAACTCGTTATGTTGACCGTATAGTGATCTAGTACAGCCTGTGGTTTGAATTATTACGGGTATGTCCCTTTCACGTTGTATACGAGTGTGAAAAAGCCTGCACTAGTTTCAGAGTTTTCAAATTACTATACGAATTTTGTATCATTCAACAATTTTATTATTTTTCTGGTATTAAACCATAAGTAAGTACACCTTTATGCTTTTAGAGTAACAAGATCAAAGAAAAGGAATACATATTTCTCAGATGGAATTATTCATAGTCTAGGAAAGTTAATAAAATCAGGGGAAATAATTCCTGAAGCCTAAAAGTCCTTAAAGGTGGAGGGTGTGCTGAAGGTGTCGGTTAAACGTACCTTTTTTCAGATTTTTGCTCATATCTTGAATATCTTTAGGATTAGCATTATGATTACTTCTTTAAAAGTTTTTACATTAAATTTCGTACTAATTTTTTCAAATTATTTTAACCCTATCAAACAAACTTAATAAAGAAAATAATAATTTTTCAAAACTTAAAATCAACTTTTACTCTAAACTGATTTTGATTTATTTTTTTGTACGGGACCACCTGACAAGTATTACTCAAACAAAAAAAAGAATTTTACAAATTGGTGCAAGTTACTTCGACTAAAAAAAAGTAACTTTGAGGGAACATACGTAAAAAATTTTAAAACCAAAAACTGACTTCAATGCTACTAATATTCTAAAATTTCTATGGGACAACCTCACAAGTATGCGCGCCCATTCAAACAAAAAAAGAATTTTCTAAATCAGTGCAGGCATCTTCGAGTAATTAGGGAACAAACAATGTTATCTTCATACCTATCAGTATTGATAAATGTATGTCCCCTGATTATAATCACACACTTCTATACATACACATGCCCCATGCTTGTACCTTTATTATTTTTATTTCGTTTTATTTTGGTTTTTAGTCAAAAACCTAAATTTGTTTACTTTTTGAACAGGTCCTCGCTTCATATAAAATACGGCCGAACACTGGATTCCAAAATACAGGCTCCTGCCTAGTTTTGAAATCAGGGCTTAAAAATTAATTTGTACTACCTTTAACAACCTTTTTGTGTAATAACAAACTTATGCTGTACAAATCTTTAAGGGAATAAATAATTTATTATATTATATATTACTTAACGATGCGTGCGTTAGTTTTTTTTTTTAACCCAGACAGAAATAGAGGAGTGTCATAATTTTGACGCTCATATATGTCTGTCTGTAGCATCATAGCGTTCGAACGGATGGACCGATTTCAATTAGTTTTTTTTTTTTACTTTAATGCCTGTTGTTTGAGTATTTGTGAGATGGTTCCATATAAATTTATAAAAATCAGTTCTGTAGTTTGGTGACAAAGTTAACAAAGAGTTACCTAATAATTTTTCAAAACAAAAATCGTCTTCAATACCTAACTGATACAAATGTGCAACGTATAAACAACAACACCACAAGGTACAAATGTGCCAATTTTCGAAACTACACAAATTATTTCCCCTGATTGCCTACTTTCGGCTAAATTTGACGAGGCTATTACTGTTGTTTTAGATGGGTTCTCATAACGCTGGTAACATGGATGCCTTCGAAAAAAAAACAGTGTTTTCTATATAAGTCTGACATAGGAAGAATCCTGAGGCAAACGTTTCATTAAACAAACATACTTGAACATACTTAAATGTTTCATAAAACACACTTATTTACTGTACAAGTATGTATAGTCAGGGACCTGCTATCACAAATAAAAACTAATTGATACACGGACAAAACACAGGAGGAATAAAATAAAGAATTAAAAATTATTTTACCCTTAATTGTTACTTGTACCTAGATAGAAATTAATGAAATTAATAATTAAACTCCTTACTTTGCAAACAGTAAACATATTATTTAACGTTTACGTATTTTTTCTTTGGCCCCACCAACACGAGTGCCATTTGTTTGGCGGCTGAATCCGGTCATACCGCGAAATTCTTCGTCTACCATTTTTTTATATTCAGCTTCTATGGCACTAAAATCTTGCATAATTTCTTCGACTGGAGACGCTTCTATAGCCATTTCTTCAGCCGCTTTCAATTTTAAACGAATTTCTTTGACTCTTGACTCCAAAATACGCTCCCGTTTAGTTTCACGCTCATACGTCTGTATCATCAGTTGTTTATCTTTATCACCAGAATGAACTAAAACGTCTGATAGGGAAACAAGATACATAGCGCCTTTTTTATCGCCAATAGCAACGAAATTCCCACTGTCATGCACTTTTATTTTAAGCAATGGATGCCGAGATAAGAGTAAGCTTCCAATGGGCTTACTATATTTACGCAGTAAGTCCCAGTATCTAAATTTACCATCAACACTAACGGACATGTAACCAGAAGCGCGTTGAGGTGCCCAAGTTGTGTCGTTTATTTGGTGTTTTTGAAGTTGACCAGGAATAATTGGTGAGGAGGTTATTTCTTCACTCCATACATTCACTCTCCAGTCGCCACAAGTTAAAAACATTTTAGTTACAGCTGAGTTACGATGAATGGCTTTGACAGGCCCATTGTGAGCTTTAAATACAGCACTCATTGTTTCATGGTGACTTTTGCCTTTGCGATTTACATTTACAACAAATCCTGTGTCAGTGCCACATAAAAACCTTGTAGGAAAAGCCTTGTCAAATTGCAAGGCACTCACGGGCTCTGCATTTCCCAAATCAAGTGGAAATTTACTAGGTTTAAAGACAGACATAGCCATAAAATCTATTGGATTGGATAGATTTCTCATATCCCACCACATGCATAATCCTTCAGTACCACCAGAAAAGAATTCATTGTTTAAACGAGAGCTTACGAACAGAAGCGCCGACACAGGATCTCTATGAGCTAGATGTGGGGGACTAATTTCTTTTGGTTCTTTACCGGCACGGAGATCAAAAATACATACTCTTCCGTCTTCCAATCCTCCTAATATTACTGCTGGCATAGTAGGAGAACAAACAACTTGCCAACAAGGTTCTGGTGGTAAAAACTCTTCAGCTGGATCATTAGGCTGTTCTAAGTTCCATGTGTACCCTACAAAACTAAGTTTAGGGTGATTTGGTCTCGTAGGAAACGTCTTGTCGCAATAAGAGACTACGAGTTTTGGATCGTCTGCAAAAGTCCACCCAATGCTAGCAATTGGTCTATTCTCAGGATCTTTGTAGACGTTATTGACATGTATTGTAGACTTTTCCACGGGTTCTTCGGGTGGCATATTTTTGTAATATAAATCATAAACATTTATAGCATTATTTTGATCAATATAGTGCTTGAATCTGGGAGCTATACGTAAGACAGCGTCTACATAAACGTCATCTCTTTCAACACGTCTGCGAAATCGAGATGTCTGCTCTTCATCTTCACAATTCACGTCTTTGGGCCAGCCACCTTCTTTATGGTTGAACCCAGAGTTTTTCAAGACTACTTGTTCTGTATTAATTTCATGGTGCGACTGACATATAGCAGTTTGAGTTACTTGATCTACGGGGTTTCTCAAAATATATTTCTTTTGCTCTTGCTCATCAGGAGGAATGGAATCCACCAGATAAGGTGGTGCCATATTAAACAAAGGCTGTCTTCCCATATTCTTTCGTATTTTGGTATACGAATATATCAGATCCATTTCTAAAATAATTATAATTTTGTGCTAAGTCACAAAATAACATAAAATAAACTTCTTTTTACTTTTCTTTACATTACAATCTCATCCAAATTTTATTTCAGATTCGTAAAGATGTAATCAAGAAGAATTCAAATATGATTTCATTAATAACTGAACTATGACTATACACGTTCAAATGACACATGACATCATTGACTTATCTAGAAAAATCTAAAACAAAAAGTTTGAATTTGAAAATTTTAATAATTTATGTCTCATTATTACGAATTACTTTAATACAAAGTTCTTACAAAAGTAAGTATTTTACGTTCCCTAGGTACATTTTGATTACAGTTACGGTACACTTTGAAGTCAAGCGGCAGGCGGTAGCGGTAGCTGCACGTGCAGCGGCAGCTGCATCTTGATTTGCTTTACCACAACGCGGCACGTAAAGTGCAGCTCGATAAGCTCAGTTCATTTAACTGAGAGAGAATAACTTGCCGCGAGTCATTTGCGGTACCTGACCCGCTGTGTGTTGCGTAGTTCTAGTAATTTTATACAAAACTATACTGACTTCTAGTTTCGCCGGCCACTTCGGCAATTGCAGCTGTCGCTGCCGCCCTCCGCTCAACTTCAAAGTGCACCTAAAGGTTAAAGTGTATTAAAGGATAAAAATTTGAAATGGCAAAAAAGTTTCAAGTTCCGTTTACGAGTCAAAGTACCATTAATCCAAGTTATAGTCTTAATCTCCTACATTGTTGTGTACAATGTTGCGTATGTACCCTAACAAGGCCGCAAGCTAGCTTAGCATAGATAAGTAATTCAATTTACTAACAGTGTGGACGTACATGGTTCATAATAAGGTGACTCAATTTTAGTCGATATGCGCGTAAGTTTTTGAGGGACTTTTTAAAGTCTCTACCATATAGCAGCAATTAATTGTTTAATAAAATCGCTTGCATTAATAAAAAATGAAAACGCTCTAAATAGCTTCCTCCCGTTTATTTCCTTTCTTTAATAACGAACGACGAAAAAGAGGCATGTCTGTGTATGTGGTGTCTTAGCGTCTAAACGAACATGCCGATTTTGATGCAGGTTTTTTGTTTAACAGTTCACTTGATCGAAATGGTTTTAGCTATGTTTAATGGTAATCGGTTCAGCGGTTTAAGAGTTATGGGGAGTGAACACTTGAAATTTGAGGGTTTCTTTAATTTGACTGACAAATAAACTTGTTGTGTAAAATGAAGACGTATATAATTTACAATACGTCAGTAGACACAGGTATCTGCTGGCCTGGAAGATATGCAAATAAAGCAATTAACAAAAATAAAGTAATAACTAGTGTGTCATGCTGAGAGGATAAATTATACATATATTCCAGAGTTACATACGAGTACTTAAGATGCGAGTAAATCATTAATTAAAGTAATCTTAATCAAGATCTTCTCGATAAGCTTTATCGACTAATTAATAACTGTATCCGCTTCATTTTTTGTCTTCGTAAATACGATCATATTTCTGTTTCGATCTAAGCTCGAGTGGCTCCCTGTTCTTCAGCGTAGACAGCAGAAAATGCTCTGCACTCTATTTTTATTCTAAAGAATCCTTTTGCACCCGAATACTTAAAGAGTAAATTTCAATATCAGTCTGTGTCCCACAGTCGAGAGCTTCGCTCTAGTCATACACTTCGATTAGAAATTCCTTTGTTTCGCTCCAATTGTATGTCTCCGTCTTTCACTCTTCAAGTTATACGATTCTGGAATGCCCTGCCTGAGGACCTTAAAACAATTTCAAACAGATATCTGTCTAAAGAAAAAAGATGCGTTTACTCACTCATTAAATGCAGCAGAAATTAATAATTACTGGTATTCTATAGTAATTAGGCTTATTTATTAATTGTATGTATGGTAATGTTTATATTATATATAGTATATATTATATGTGTTTATATTATATATTTATACATATTGTATTAAACATGTTTATGTTATACGTATTTAGTATGTTTTGAGCATACTGTTTGCGCCGGCTACGCTAAATTTCTATTAATCCCGAAGGTTGACTGGTAGAGAATGCTAGTTAGCATTAAGTCCGCCTTTTGTACCATTTATTATAGGTAAATAAAATCTTAAATAAAATAATAAAAATAAAGTAGTACGGAAAGTGCTAAATACTAATGAAAATGTTTTCGCTGCAAATTATGCCCTACCGGATAACATCTTCTAAAACAGACATCACATTAGCACCTACGGTTATTGACAGTTAATATGGCGTGGTTTGGTGGAGCCCTTAGTTTACGCAATATAGAGTAACTGGTGGAATTTATTTGGCAGACAACATGACGCCTCTCCGAACTCATATTATTGCTAAATTGCTGACTCAATATTGTTTATCTCTGCTACATTGGGGATAAAATTTATCTACGAACAGCACAACAGTTTACTAAATTTTCTAATAGTAAGCTATTTTGTTGTAGCTCTATTACATTTCGTGTTATTATTTGAGCTCGAAGCATCTCAGTTTCAGCTCGGGTAAAAATGCTATCGTACCCGTATATCCGTCCGGCCGTCTGGCTTTTCTCCTTTCGGCCAAATTCCTCAACCGATTTTCGTATAATTTTGAGAAATAATTTTTTGAGCAGTTTCGATAAATATATGTTTTTTTTTGGTCGATCCAGTTTTTCAGCTCACAGAGTGCTGTATTCCTTGCAAGTCTGTTCCAAACAGAGAGGAGAAACAAATATAGCGGCCAAGTACGAGTCGGACTCGCCCATGAAGGGTTCCCTAGCAGCAAGTAACATAATATAACAGTTCTTGTAGTTCGTTGTTACTTTGATCGATGTTTTAATAAACGTATTAAAAAAAAACTACTTACTAGATCTCGTTCAAACCAATTTTCGATGGAAGTTTGCATGATAATGTACATCATATATTTTTTTGGTTTTATAATTCTCTTATTTTAGAAGTTACAGGGGGGGGAGGACGGGTCACATTTTACCACTTTGGAAGTGTCTCTAGCGCAAACTATTCAGTTTAGAAAAAAAAATTGCCATTTGGGTACGGAACCCTAAAAATTTGAATCAACAAAAATAAAAACATTTAAAACGAATACTTAATAGCTAAAACTTTTGAAACAATTACATTTAAAGTGTAAAGAACTAAATATACAAACATTATTTTGGAGTTTCTTTCTTCCATGCTGGGAACTAATACTAGGGAACATATACTTAGATTAACGAGTACTGCTACTGCTCTTAATCTTCCCGCGCATTATGTTAATCACGCTAGAGGTGGCCTTTGAGCCTTATGGCCCGCGGCTCGATCTACCGTTTAAGGGATAAAGACTTGACAATGTACCTACTATCTATAGCTGTAAGAAACGAGTTAGTATCGAATTGTTGCAATCACAATAGCAACTCTTCTAAAACGCTCATTGTCTAAATCGCATGACGTTATAATAGGAAATGGCCTAATGATTACATTCATCAAATAAGGTGGTAACTGAAGTAGGTAGTCGTTATCAAGAACAAGACAAGCAAGTACCTTGAATTACTTTTACACGTGTCACCGTCCTATTTTTGCGCTCGCGTCAGCCTCTCGCTGTATAAATATCCTGACGGCCTGAGATAATAACTTACTTACATACTCGTACAAGGGCGAGCTCTCCAACTCATATTTGCACTTGGCGGTATTTGCTGTTAATGAAAATATTTCATTATGTGCCACTACACTTTGGAAGCCATTTTGTCGACAGCCAATTTTCTTGTTCTCAAAGAATCAAATCAAATATTTGTTCAGAAATTAGGCCTTTGCAGGCACTTGGTACGTTAGTATGTTTGTTTTATATAAGTACAGTACGTGCAAAGTGTATTTATATTAAAATAATTAATTATTGTTAAAAAAAGACTACCGATTCTAGCGTTTTGTTCACTCACTTCTGAGAATAAAACATACCAAAATAAACTCATTTTCACACTTTCAAACTTATAGAAAGCCTTTTTGTCGACAGGTTTTTTTGTTTTCTGGTATATTTATCACTATAACAGGTAGGTATGTTTGTTCTGGTTACTCATGTGGGTTGCTCAAATGTTCGGTGGAAGTACGGTTTACTAGCGCTTTTACAAGTTAGCCGCTCCGTGTGAGGTCGACACCACAAGTCTCAAAAAATATCTCGAATGCCACCGAGCATCTTAAAAGGTACTTAAAGCCGTTGGTCTACAACCTAGACTCTAGGTTGTCATCATTAGATGGGAGTCGTTAAGTTATGTAAGATGTCTTTAGATAGTGTCAAACCTTTTTTTTTTTTACGGAGGAAAGATCCCTGTTATGGATACCCGTCAGCCTGCGGGGGAGGCTGTCGGGTTATGTGGGACTCCACGCCCAAGTGACGTGCCTACCCACTAAAAAACCTCCGGAGTTCCATCACAACCGCTTTTCCCGGGGACACGGGAAGGGAAATACAACCGCGAACCCCGGCGCGGCTGTATTGCCCCTCCGCGGGGACGTCACAGCGCCCCCCCACTCACCAAGTCGGCGCGTCCGAAACTCACGGACGCGCCGTACCTCTTCAGGCCCATTGAGAGGCGGCAGATCCCCACGCAGTCCACCGCCTGTGGACCCATGGGAGCCAGATAAACTGGCTCCTAGCGGCGGAGAAGATGAAAGGCTCTGCCGCTTGCCTCTCGCCGCAAACGCGGTGCGGCACCGCTCGGTCGCGGAGGATAGGGAGTGCGGCAACGTAACACCGACACTCCTCCTCCTCCGCGACCGATCTTCAACCACAGCCACGGCGGTGTGGCCCCGCCTGAAGCGCCGGGAGAGCAATGAAACATTACTCTCTCGGTGGCCCCACCACGGGTGGGGGGAGAACTTCCCACTCCCCCGCCGCCCCATTGGGCGCATCCCTACAGGCTCAAGGCCAAAGCCGAGCCCGCGGGAGCGCCCCTCCCCGGGTGGGGGGAGAACTTCCCTGTCCCCCGCCGCCCCAATGTGGGCGCTCACTGCTGGTGGAACAAACAGCAGAAGCGCCCCCTCGCGGGTTCCTCTTAGCTTCCCCGTGGCTCGAGGCTACCACGGGTACTGAGCCCCCCGTTACGACAAACCGGGAACCCATTGGGGGGGAAGATAGTGTCAAACCTGACCCAAGTGTTAGTTTTTTACACGCACGAAATACAAAAACTCATGTAGAAAAAACAAGCCTCTTCATATTTACTGTGCCGATCTGATATGCTGAAATAATAAGTTACTTAAACACAAATGCTCTGCTCTGCTCATATATGAACTCAGGGGCGTTTGCTGCT
Organism: Acrobasis suavella; assembly: GCA_943193695.1. Lineage (NCBI taxonomy): Eukaryota > Metazoa > Arthropoda > Insecta > Lepidoptera > Pyralidae > Acrobasis > Acrobasis suavella. The sequence goes on from OW971939.1 coordinate 10,258,968, forward strand.
AATGAAAATATTTAATTATGTGCCGCTACTCTTTGGAAGCCATTTTGTCCACAGCCCACGTTCTAGTTATCTAGTATATTTTTGCAATAATATCTAATACAATTTGTTTCATTTATTGACGACCTCCGTGGCGTAGTGGTCACCATGCTAGTCCGCCACCCAGAGGTTTCGGGTTCGATCCCCGGTCAGGACAAGTTGAAAAATGGCCTTTTTCAAATTGTCCTAGGTCTTGGGTGTTTGTCTATATATGTATTTGTTATAATTGTTATAAAGTATATTATCGTTAAATAAGTATCCCATAACACAAGTCTTGAACTTACTTTGGGGCTAGCTCAATAAGTGTAATTTGTCCCTATATATTTATTTATTTATAGACTTGACATTTGGACACGTCATCTGAATGCATAATGATCGACGGGCGAAGATAATCACTGACTGGACGCCCAATGGCTAACCAGGACCTAGCTGACCCAGGCTGGCCGACCTAGGACCAGATGGTGTGACAAACTTTATAAATTCGACCGCGAGTGGAGAATAAAAGCTGTACACAGACCAGAATGAAGTAGAACGAGAGAGGCCTTTGACCAACATTGGGACAAAAATTGCTCGTTATAAATATTGCGACGTTTAGGCGGCGTTATATAAAAAAAAAAACACAAACCTAAGTCAACATCAATCAAAACTTTATTTAAAAAGTTAATAATAGGGTGTGGGATACAAAAGCCCTATGCCGTTTTCTATTCTCGCATGGAGGTACCGCCCTTATTGTCGTCCCGTGCTCCGTGAAGGTGGTCAGCTGGGGTCAATCGGTGTTGGTGGGCCAGCACTCAGCAGCAGAAGAGGAGCTTCTTGGTATGGCGCTAGGTGTTAAGACGTCTTCTGGGACCCTGGAATATATGATGTCCAGCATTAATTGGATGTCCTTTGAATGTCCTTGACCAGCCAGCCACGCCCAGTAATACGACGAAGGGACTAAGTACCTACCTAATTTTACTTAGTAGGCATGAATGTGGCTGATGGTCAAAGAGAACAGAGTTACATTGAAGAAGTGACACAAAATTTTAAATAATGAAATAAGATGAATAAAGCAACAGATTAGATAGTAAAACAAGACGGTAGATTTTTAAAAATTGGCTGATGCAATACCAGATGCCTATTGCATCTTACAACTAACGGCCAGTTTTATTTTATGTTTAAGCTATCTAATGAAGAAGATTAAGAAACACGGTGCCTATAAGCACAATTACAATATATATATCCCTATTAAAATAAAAATTGAGTTCGTCACTTACCGATTCACGGGTATTGCTAACACTTGGACTAGAAATTACGAAGTACTTTATCTTTAAATGTAGAAGTATTTTTTAAATGTACTTTAAATTAAAAAAATATAATCGGGTCAAAAATAGTTTTAAAATTTGATTATGCGCTGAGACGAGCGCGCGCTAAGCGAAGCGTATTCACGCCAGAGGGGTCGCAAACGCTGTGTCGCTGGTGATGATGAGCCGCCGTTCGTAATGTCCACGCATAAGTACCTAGCAACGGAGACAAAAGACCGATGTATGTCGCAGTAAGAATGAAAGCCAGCCATTATTGACGTTACCAATTTATGGTACGTTTCTATGTGTGTTAGTTTGTTGTTGTGTGTTGTTGTTGCATTATTATTTTAATAGGGTGTTTATTTAATTTTGTACAAATATTTTGTTTACCTTTATTTTATTTACTTAGTTTAAGTTAGTTGTAATTTTTATTTTTATTTATATACTATTAATTGTAATTATATAGTTTATTTTAAATTACGATTAAATATACGTTACATTATATAAATTACTAACTACTAGCTAATAAAAATGTTGTATACTCGTAGTGTCACATCAGACTTGAGCCCAAAAGACAATAAAGTTGTGCAGAATATGTAAACAGGAGACAATCTTATCGCACATACAATGTCTTTGTACAACCTTGCAAGATATTCAAAACGGTACCACACAACATACTTTCATTTCAATATGAAAACTTGTATACCGATATAATAAAGATTGAAACGAAGGTAAATTGCCTGAATTTCCATTTATGTAGAGTGGGTTTGATTACTTAATCAGATAACTGTAAGGAAGGGTCACTAAGCTTAGATTGTTAGATAGTTATCAAGTATGAAATAATTTTGGGGTTTCGCATTATCATTTTTTTTTATTAGCTTTTATTTGCCAGCATATTTGTCATTTTGCTTTTCATTATAATTTACAATGAATCAGTTGTTAGTTGTTGGCGTGTCTCTTGCGACACAAAAGCCTCTTCCAGCTTTTTCCACTCTTCTCTTATTTTGGCTGTTCGATACCATAATGGACCCGCTGTTTTCTTAATGTCGTCAGACCAACGCTTTCTTTGTCTTCCCTTTTTTTTTGTCTTTAATCTAGGGGTCCATTCTGTTATTTCTTTAGTCCATTTGTTCCTAATTTCTCTGAGGATATAGCCTGTCCACTTCCATTTAAGAGTTTTCGTTTTGGTTGTAACGTCTTCCGCCTTTGTTTCTTGTCTTATCTAAAGCTCTTTTTCTATCTTTCCTTGTGTAACCTAATATGCTTCTTTCCATTGCTCTTTGGCAAGTGATCAGTTTTTGGTTTTGTTTTTGTGTGCTTGCCCAGGCCTGACAGCAATATGTTAATATTGGTAATATGCAAGTATTGTAGACTTTTCTCTTCAGTGCTGTGTTGTACTGTTTGCCTTTATCATATCATACTTATACCCAAATAGGGATGTGAACTGGGCCATAAAAATTTTTTTTTTTCAGTCCTTCAATTAGAGTACCTATCCAAAAATAATGGACTCATACTTTGTCTTCGTCATCATTGGTTAATCAGAGAAAAGAAAAAGTTATTGTAATTTTTAAAATTCTACATAATGAACTAAAACGACCTCCGTGGCGTAGTGGTCACCATGCCAGTCCGCCACCCAGAGGACCCGGGTTCGATCCCCGGTCAGTTCAAGTTGGAAAATGGCCTTTTTCAAATTGTCCTGGGTCTTGAATGTTTATCTATATATGTATTTGTTATAAAATATAGTATCGTTGAGGGGTAATAACGATACCTTATAATGTTTATGTATATATAATGAAGATCTCGGAAACGGCTCCAACTTTTGATCAAACTCGGTATTTAGAAGTGACGAGGCTAAAAAATTATTTTCATAAAAAGCAACCGAAAGGTCACCTAGCTAGTGTTACTTTATTCGAGGTGTTTTTTCATTATTTACAGTGTATATTTCAAGTCAATTATCGTGCTTCGATTATTCCAAATGTCCTGTAAAACTCGTAACGTGGAAAACATAATAATTACTTTCAATAAATACGCTCACTCGACCTGCTGACTGTTTTTCAAACATAAACTTTATTGCTACGTATTGAAATTCAATATCACTTGCATCATTTAGTCCTTCGGAGTCACTTTCATTTCACGATAAAAGCTTTTCCTAATACCGACCGGTAGGTATTCGTATGTAATGGCCAACAGGTAAATGTTTGGTCTTACGTCGTTGGGACCCGCATATGGGGCATAGCAAACAATATCTACTTTATGATATTAAATTTATATGTACCTAGCTATGTATGATCATAATGAAATTAAGTATATGCAAGAAGAATACAAACCAATACGAAAATATAAGTATGTAGAAAAATTATTCTATAAATATAGGTATATTATAATTTAAGGTTTTCTTTCATTTTCCCCTTGAAAGGGCTCTCACCTGTTTTTTCGTGTTATATTTTATGATGAAAATAAATATATGTATATGTAATGAACTAAGAGATTGGCTTAGCCATAAGGCTGTCCATTGTATGGATATACTGTAAATAATTTGAATAATCATTTGGATGTGTTTTTGGTGCAATAAATTGTTACTTACTTAGCTTAGCTTAGGAGTCTATTTGTGACCTTAAATGATGACCCAACAAAAACGGTTCGTGCTCGTGTGTTTAAAGTGCAAAAGTTTAAAATCAATGAAACATATAAAGTTGGACCTATTTTGTAACATGTCAAAACATAAATCAGATTTTCATACCACTAGCTCAAAAAAGTAAACCTCGAGTCCTTCGTTGCGCTCGTGATTTAAGTCGTCACCCGCGACAGAAGATACTGCTTTATCCCCTAGGTAAATAATCTACTATTAATGTAATCAATGACTTGACCGGAATCCAATATTTCAGCTCTTGGCAATTTATCAAGTAATATTTTCTATACTTAAGTGCAACAAAAAAATTTATCAAATTTTAATTGATGAAGTTTAATTTTGTCATCTAAAGTTAATAATAAATGTCATATGATTGATTATTGATGTTTTTCTAAAAGACAGATTGTCAGTTTTGTCAAAATATTATTTATAAATTCCGATTCGAAGTAGTGTAGAAAAATAGAACACAAAAATTCAATCAAATTTAGCTTTGTCTATAAACCAAGCCAAAATCTTCAAACAATATTATCAAAGAAGCTAGAATTTCCCCAAACAATCTGAAAAATTTCCCAACGTCGCTGCTATGCGGAGAAAATTGGAATCTCTTCACCAAAGCGGACAGGAATTGGCCTCCATTTACAAGCACAAAAAGAGTTGTAATAAAATCATAAAGTTCACATTTCCACACGCCATTCGTATCACGTAGCTGGTGCTCACGTTCGTCTTTGTTTTTCTTTTTTGTAAGTACCTAATCTGTGATTTTTTGTTCGCCCCGCAACACATGGTCTTGATAAATTGCTGGATCTCGGACGGAAAAAACGTGTCTATGAAAAATTGATCTGCGGCTCTGACTTGAATTTCTTAGCATTTGTTCCTTTTTGGCAACTTTGTTTTTTACTTTCACATTTTGTTTTCTACGTGGACAGGTTTTGTTATATTGCGTGTACGCTTTGTCTTGTAATTTTTTGGAAATCAATATTATATATATTTCTATTTCTTTATATTTAGTTTCAATAAGTACTAATAACAAATGTAATTACGTTACCATATTAATGTAAGGATCATATTTGATAAAAAAAAAATGTAAAACGCAGAATTTCGCATTTCATTATTCATTATTTGACTGACGACCTCTGTGGCGTAGTGGTCATCATGCTAGTCCGCCACCCAGAGGTCCCGGGTTCGATTCCTGGTCAGGGCAAGTTGAAAAATGGCCTTTTTCAAATTGTCCTGGGTCTTGGATGTTTATCTATGGTATTAATTATAAAAATATAGTATCGTTGAGTTAGTATCTCATAACACACGTTTCGCACTTTGGGGCTAGCTCAATTTGTGTTATTTCTTCCTATATATTGCATCATCATCATCATCATTAGGTCTTTTTGTCTCCACTGCAGGAGCACGACCATCTCTGTACTACCAGAGCCATACTTGGCTAAAGCAGCCAGACGACTTGGCCTACAATCTCCTCGTTGGCCAGACGGGTTGTAGAGGTCTCATTGATTTATAAACTTTGTTGAGCTTGTATTCCCTTAGTCGCCTACTACGACATCCAAGGGAGGACTTGAAGTGGCCCTATATATTTATTTATTATTATTCAAACATTAAATTCTTGTACAAAACTTAGAGATATTTTGTCTTAAAACTGACTTAATAATTGTGTCCGTAATAAGCAAAAGCCATTTTAAAAACTCAATGCAGTATAATTTTTTCAACCTTTTTTATGCATGAACTAAGTAGTGTAATTTCTAGTACATGTCTTACACCTAAAGTGGTTTAGTATTACTAAACTAACCTCCTTAGATATTATATGTTTTACAAAATGTTGTAATAGCTCTCCATTGAAAATATAATATAAAGTGGATATATTATACATTTCCAAGAATACATCTCATTATGATGATCTTCAATGACAGAGACAGGTTGAAGTTCATGGCACGGTAATAGCCTATTACTTCCTTTTACGACTTGTCATAATATCAACGCAGAAAATGTTGGGACATATTCATAATGTGGAGTTCTTGAGATAAGACTCTTCAAACCCAACTCTCTAAAAATATATTGTTACAAAATGTGCTAAGAATGAGGTAATTTATAATAAAAAAAACTAACACGTTTCAAAATGACCTCTTCTTATACCGACATTTTAAAAACTATGATACTTTAGGGTAAATTATAATGAATTGTAGTAGGTACTAAATCTAGTACTTTTAAAACGATTTTAATTTTCGGGTCCTTTATTGTTTTGAATTAACTTATTTACAGTGAGGGCTAGATATATCGTTTCTTATAGGGATGAACATGGTCTCTGCGTCACAAAATATATGAATTGGATAAATAAAGAAAAATATTTGTTTACTATTCATTACATAAATACATATTATCACGTCTTTATCCCTAACGCGGTAGACAGAGCATTTTTTATCTTGCGGCTCTAAGCAGACAGAGCCCAGGGCCACAAGACTCAAAAACCACTTTTAGTTTAGCACAATAGTGCGCGAGAAGATGGAAAGCAATCAATGTAGTGATGGGTTGCTATCCGCATCGCCTATTAACATGATTCCCATTTTAGCCCTTTCCCTCGATCGGCGTTTACGATCCACACGGGAAGAAAAGCAGCTGGTACATTCTAAGTTTCTCTTTTCTTCCAGACCAGCCTAGAAGAGTTACTTATTCATTATACGCTGTATTATTGTAGATCTGGATGACATTTAATATGGAATAGCGTCAATATGGAAAAAAAAACAAAATAATAATGGGAGCTAGCCCCATCGTCTATTAAGGCGAAATGGTAGCAGAAGTGGCGCCCTCATTTGATATAAATCGTTTAAATCTAAATATGGTGATATTTAACGGTTTTTTACTCGTTTTAAAACTAGACGGGGTCTTAGTAATAATTTCAAAGGTAATTCATAAAATAGTTTTAAGGTCTTTCTAGACATTGATACAAATCAAATATTTTATTAGCACCATATTTAAATTTTAAACAATTTATTTCAAATGAGAGCACCACTTCTGCTACCATTTCACCTTAACATAGTTCAAATCTCACTCATTCCCTCGACCGACTTTTACAATCTGCAATATTCTGAGTTTTTTTCTTTTCTCGCAGACCAGCATGAGTGACTGCAACTAGAACTGCATCTAAAAAATAAAGTTACAGAAGTTGTTCAATATAAACACAACTATTTTATTTATGATGCTACACATATTTCTTCCGAATAACTATGAGGTTTCTCCAGCCGGTAGAAACACAGTTTCCATTGACACACGGTATTTACTCTCAACTAACAACCGTGTCTTACAAGTGTCCCAACTCAAAAGCTATGAGGATATTACTGTTGACAGAGGTCTCACCGGACGCGGAAGTGCAAATAGGCTTGTTTGGGGAAGGCTTAGGCGAGTTTGCTTGGAGATCAGACCCTAACAGTGAGCGTCAGCGGTCCTACCTTCAGGAAATAGGTAATTATTGCAGCTCATATGTTTGTTTTTACTCTTTTTGCACACTTTTTTAAGTAAATAAATATATAGAGACAAATTACACTGATTAAGTAAGTTCGAGACTTATGTCATGGGATACTACTAACTCAACGATACTATATTTTATAACAAATAAATCTATACATAAACATCCAAGACCCAGGACAAGTTGAAAAGGCCATTTCCCAAATACCAATCATTACCCGGAACCTCTAGGTGGTGGACTACAGAGGTCGTTAGTCAAATAATGAACAATGAAATGCGAAATTCTGTGTGGCGGGCTTATCCAATCGAGGGATTTGTCCAGCCAGCCAACTCAAAAACATGTAAGTATTTTTTAGGTATGTTTATTTTACATGTATGTGACGACCTCCGTGGCATAGTGGTCACCATGCTAGTCCGCCACCCAGAGATCCCGGGTTCGATCCCCGGTAAGGGCAAGTTTGGAAAATAGCCTTTTTCAAATTGTCCTGGGTCTTGGATGTTTATCAATATATGTACTTTTTAAAAAATATAGTATCGTTGAGTTAGTATCCCATAACACAAGTCTCGAACTTACTTTGGGGCTAGCTCAGTCAGTGTTATTTGTCCTTAATATTTATTTATTACTATTATTTACATGTGTGAATTTCATTTGAATTCGTGTCATGAGATCTTGATGAAGAAGCCAGCCAACCAGCCATGATTTATTTCTGTTAACTTTTGAGGAAGCATGTTGCTGATTTATATTTATTTGTTGTATTATAACTTAATACAGAAAACAAAAAACACAAAATAAAAATAATATTAAAAAACGATTTTCCATATTTTACATGTAAGATTTTTAGTATTATGAATATACACACCATTTAGTGGAGTTTTGTAGAGATGGTGGTGACATTTATTATTTCATCAATACAATTAACTTAAATGGTATTGGAATAGAAATCTTGATAGCGCCATCTAAATATTGTAAACCATGGTTTAGATTGTGATAAAGAGCTGATACTCTTTAAACTGTTGGATCCATTTTTACCAAACATATCTAAGAACCACCGCAAAGAAACTTGTTTTCACGTAAAAAAACAGCATCGAAATCCGTTCATCCGTTCGAAAACCACTATGCCACAGACAGACACACAGACAAACAGACGTTAGCGTCAAGCTTATAACACCCCTCTTTTTGATGTCGGGGGTAAAAAAATAACTATCAGTATTAAAAATATATACGAAAAGTTACTGTATATATTTTTTCGATTATATCGAACTAAATAGAACTTATATCGGATTAGAAATGATGTCATAAGGGAGCAGTGTGGACTGAAAGAAGATGTAGTAACAAAAATTGAGAAAGGAATGTTGACATGGTTCGGACATGTAGAAAGGATGGATGAAAGGAGATTCACTAAAAGAGTCTACAAAGCAAACTTGAGTGGAAGAGCGGGTCAGGGTCGTCCTCGACGAACGTACCGCGATCAAATTGCAGACGTTCTTAAAAAAGGAGAGGTTAGAAGTACTCGTAACCGGCGGGCATGCATGAAGAGAGTGATGAGTGTAGATGAAGCGAAAGAGGTCTGTCAGGATCGTAGCAAGTGGAGGTCCTTAGTCTCTGCCTACCCCTGTGGGAAACAGGCGTGATAATATGTATATGTATGTATGTAAATAGAACTTCAAAAAGTATGCCATGCCTTTGAAAATATTTATTCACTACCAAATTATTGTTTGATATTCAAAAGACAAAACAACACAGTTTTTTTTCTTGGAAAAGATATTATTCGCAGAATTACAAAAGCTGTGGGTTTTAATTAATTTTAATCTGTTTGTTTCTATTTTCCTCACGTTTTATGGATTCAAATTGAGTACAAACATTTAATTTTGTTTATTTTTACAAAAAATCTCTCTGTTTTTGCAATTAATCATCTATTCTTTTCTTTCTCAACTTATGTCCAGTAGTGGACTTCCGGTGGCTGATAATATAATGATGACCTTCCTGTTGTCCGGTATCTCAGTATTATGCCTTACACCTTAATTCATCGTCTGGGGCCAGTGCAGTGCTTACTGTTTCCTCCTTTTACTTTAGAGAAGTTTGTGTTGGCTAGGCTGTCTTATCACATTCCGGGACACTTAGCAATTGAATTGCGTCCTCAGCTGTAAGTGTCCCATAAACGTGTTATGTATGTACATGCATTTAAACCAACATCAAAAATTGGCCAAGTGCGTGTCCAGCCACGCGCAGTGCAGGGTTCCGTTGTTACAAATGCCTACGAGTTCATGCCACTAAAAACGTCTAAAAACTAAATTTCTATTGAATTTGTTTGAAATTTTCATTTTGAGAGTACATTTTATAAGTTAATCGCCTATAACTTTTTAGTTTGTAAACCCTACTTAGCTCTGATAGTTTTCCTTTAAATTTCGTTATATATACTTTAGCTGTGATTTTTTTTACGTGTTTAAATATAACTGTTTGGCAGATAGAGATTTTTAAAAGACTTATTCAACGATACCCAACATGACTGGTTAGTTGAGAAACAAAAGATTTATTTTCACTTTATATGTAAGGGAGATAAGCTAAAAAAAATTTTTTTTTATATATTATTTCACCACTTTTTCCGCCTGATTAATTTACATATCCATGCTAAATCACAGCTTTATAGTACTAATAGTCGCTGAGTAAAACCGCGGATGGACAGACAGACAGACATGGCGAAACTATAAGGGTTCCTTGTTTATTACGGAACCCTAAAAAGGCGGAAGTTCTGAATTCTTCGGAGTCTTTTTTGGTGCACAGAGTTCCCATAAGAGAAGTGAAGCAGAATATTTAAAGAAAAATTAAAAGTTTATATTTTATAATCTATAACACCTATTTTTACAAAATATCTTGACGATATGGATCCATTACTCTAATATTACCATAAAATTTATCTTCCGCGATATTCTTAGCTCCGGAAAGACATAAAGTTAAGGACCACTTTAATATGAATTTCAAATTTAAGATTGTGCGGAATTATCTTAATGAGAGAGCATGGGCCTATTCGCTGTAAACGATGATGTTACAAAAACACAAGTATACAGAAGGATATATATTGATTACTAAATTACATAATTTTACACCTTTTTAGCACTCAGAAACTTGTTGCTTTTTACTACAGGTAGACCTAACTTTGAGTTTTAGCTAGAACTTCGGGCTTTTAATTTTTTCATAAGCACATGTCATATATTTTTACCGTTCTACATACAATTTGTGAAAAACAAATACATTAAAAAATAGTATATCTTATGAGTATATGAATAGCACATTCATTAAATTCAAAGTATTTAAAACAGGTATCTAGCAATATGAAACAAACCTAAACTCATTCATAAAAGTACACAATTTTACAAACGTTTCCATACTTTCCTTTTCAGGCCCAGGACATAAAACACCATCGATAAAATTAACAAAAAACTGAACCATGCATTTAGGCGAGGAGGCCAGCAACCCATCACTATTTTAATTCCTCTTTTCCATCTTCATGTCTACCAATACGCTAAACGTGGCCTTTAGGTTTCAGGACCGTACACTATGCCTGCTATCTTTACTTTTTTTATTTTATGATAACGTTTTCAGGTCGTAAACATGACCCCCTGTATGTCCCGGATTGTAGCGTACAAATGGTCATAAGTTATGGTTATAATGTGTATAATTAGATTTAAATATTTCTTATAAGCCACTTATACTACTTATCAACCTGTATAATAAGTACAATCAATATCCAGAAGGTTCGTACTCGAGTAGCGTTTAAAAGTGCAGTGCGTGCACATTATCTTTGGGAACTGTCAAATAGAATACAAATAATATATATGCAATATACGTATTGGTTATTTTATTTTATATCTATGTATATTTTGAATGTAAGTTTATTGATATATATTGTTATTTTAATTAACATACTCATCAAAAAGTTATTTAAAAGATATATTACTAATTATATTATTATTAGTAATATATCTTTTAAAATTATATATTTTGCGCCTCCTTCAAAAGACTTCTAGAAGTTCTTTAATAAATAAATAAATAAGTGGCTACTTTAACCACCACTCAAATTTTTGGAGCATAAAAACATTTAACGAAAAACGTAAACAAATATTTGGCTTCCCCAACAAACCAGCGCTCGGCCATACGGATTTTGTATGTGAGAACGAAAATTTTTATCGATTTTTTATAAGTTTTTTATAGAAAGTAGTAGAGTTTCATGGACTGAACTTGCTATTAAAATTTGGCTGGTGGTTAAAGTAGCCACTAATTTATAATTTATTAAAGAAAAAAGTCTCTCCCTGTATTAGAATGTCAAATTTTGATTTACTTGCAATGTTACCGTAATGACATCGATGTTATACTTCGTCGAATTAATTATTTTTAAACACTTTAGAAATAATAAACACATTTTGTAGTTTCACTGATGGATCTATAAGAAGGTACCACTTATTTTATAGGTAATGACTCATCAAACTCTGTATGAAAAAATAACCTTCATACCTTTCTGGGCTTAGTTACAATAGCCATAGCCTTATATTTTCTAAAAATACGAGTAGTTTGCTTTTACTTATGTATATAACTTATGAAAGTAAGCTTTCACATGTTCAAAATCGATCGAACCTTTTAAATGAAAGTGATCCGTCACTCCATACGCTGAAGGTGAAAAATTGAGCATTCTCCAAGCAAATTACCTGGACTTGTTTATAGAGCTTCACCGAAGTACAGTTAGCGGCAAAAGTCAAAGGATAAATTTTAAATTTTTGACAGAAATACAAAAATGCTTTAAATACCACGCATTGGAATATAATGATAGAGAATTTCTCAACTCATTCTAAGTTAAGAAATTCTGAGGGATCGCTGCATTTATCCAATGCGATAATTGTAATTCCTGATTAAACTTTATAAATTGATAGAGATTTTTTTGGTTATACGTCCTTAACGTATAACCAAAAAACAAAAAAAATATAATAGGTAGTACTACTAATAAATGAAAAATGGGAGGATCACGTTGCATAAAAACAACTAATGTTAGAAAGCCAGCAACAAGCGAAGGGCTCACTCTTTATTACGAAAATCCGCTACTTTTGTCGTTGACTGTACGCGATAAATTTATTATTTTCTTTTAGAAAAAGGATCAGGTCAACAGACAATAACCCAATTTCTTCATATAAGCTACCCTACTTAATTATTTAGTGATATGTAGGTGTAAACTATGTACGAGGGCCACGTTCTTTTTACTTACTTTTCTGGCTCAGTAACCTAAAATAGCCATGACTTAAGGAACATGGTAGGGCTCTCAGTACTTGTAGTTCCAGACAGAGTCATCTACTTGCAGCTCCAGTTACTCCAACTTCACAAATCAACTGCGATACCTGGGATGCGCCAGTTTATAGCTCGAGACGAACTATTAGTAAAATGATTTACCTAATGTGACTTCCTTGAATTATTTGTATGCCAGTACACGGGGCGTCTGTAAGGCACAAGTACAGAATACGTAATAGTACTAATAGTCCAGTCAACGAATAATTTGTGGATGGAAAAGTCGAAAGCAGAAAGTTTGGACTAGTTAAGACATAAACATACTAAAAGTCCTTACCCCTTCGAGGTTATCCCTAGGGGGAGAGGGCACAAAGAACTTCCTTTTTTTTTTTTAATTACTACTCGAAAACGGTGCGTCATACGAAATTGTGTTTTATATAATAAACACATATTAAACACATTTTTCAAAAACCGATAATTTTTTGAAGCTAGGCAACGATTGGAGATAGTTAAAAAATGTGAAAGCCAAAGTAATTAAGAATTTTATCAGCTTTTACTATGTAGTACAACACAATAGGACTTACGAATGGAAAAGTATTTTAGCCCATCGGTTAGATTATTAAAAAAATATTGTACATGTATTTTGTCTTTTCGCTGAGAAACAAAAAATGACAAAGATACAGCGCAATTTCGCATGACGTCACGGCTACGTACAATAGAGATGAAGTGGCAAGCCTCCACTCCAACTTTGATGCTTCGTATCTTAGTGAATTTTTACTTTTTTGACAAACTGAAAAATATGGGTCTATTATTTTTGGGTAATCTAAAAGACGGACTTATTACAATTATACTTTTCCAACCCTGTCGTCACCCCTATTTCGTACAACGCACCGTTTTCGACTTGTAAGCAAAAAAACCAAAAAGCGGACAAGTGCGAGTTGGACTCGCCCATGAAGGGTTCTGTAGCATCAAGTAACATAATATATTTGAGTTGATTAGATGAAAGGTAAATTGCGGTTTACGATTAATGACGTATTAAAAAAGAAACTACTTACTAGATCTCTTTCAAACCAATTTTCGGTGGAAGTTTGCATGGTAATGTACATCATATATTTTTTTTACTTTTATCATTCTCTTATTTTTGAAGTTACAGGGGGGGGCACATTTTACCACTTTGGAAGTGTTTCTCGTGCAAATATTCAGTTTAGAAAAAAATGATCTTAGAAACTTCAATATCATTTTTTAAGACCTATCCATAAATACCCCACACGTATGGGTTTGATGAAAAATAATTTTTGAGTTTCAGTTCTAAGTATGGGTTACCCCCGAAATTTATTGTTTCTTTTTCTATTTTTGTGTGAAAATCATAATGCGGTTCACAGAATACATCTATCTACTTACAACAGTATAGTTCTTATAGTTTCGGAAAAAAGTGGCTGTGACATACGGACTGACAGATAGACAGACAGACATGACGAATCCATAAGAGTTCCGTTTTTTTACCATTTGGTTACGGAACCCTGAAAACGGGAACTTCTTTGTTCCCGGGCTCGGGCTCACCTCTGAGGGGTAAGCACTTTTGGTATGTTTACCTCCAAACTAGTCCAAACAAAGTTCCTAAGTCAAATTTTCGGCTTTCGACTTTTCTAGTCACATGCCCCTTGTGATCACTCACTAACCGGACTTAAAGTATAGAAAAATCACTCTTGGATATGAAATTAGCCAAATTAAATCCAGTACCAGCGTATGAAAGTTCCATTTAGTTTGCACGCCGCACAAATGACGTTCGACGCATGAGCCAAGCGTGCGCCGAACGAGCCAAAATGTTCCTTGCAGATCGACAACTGTCTCCTTTCATCTTTAGCGTAAAATTTTTAACAATTTCAACCTTAACTAAATTTAAAAAATGGTTTTACTTACGTAGTGTAGTCGGTAAAGGCCGAGTTTCGATCGGTTTAGACTATCATCATGATCCTGATGATGATCGTGTAAACCGATCGAAACAAGTCGGCCTTTACCGACTAGCCGACTACACTACGTGAGTAAAACCGTTATTATATATTTAGTTATGTCATCTCACGTTACTTTTAATAATATTAATTTCAACCTTATTTGACAATAAGCCGCGTTTGTGGAGCCGGCCTAGCTTCATATCATATATAAAAGTGCGGAGTGCGTCAGACCTGGCACTAAGTTGATCCTTACTTATCGCAAATTTACCTCTGAGTTTGTTCTCATGTACAGTGGGCCACATAGAAAAGTATACCACCAATAGAACATTTACGTAGTATCGAAAGTATAGATGTAGTATACTTTTCTATGTGGCCCACTGTACGATCATTTTCAACTTCTAACACTTTCATCCGGTGCAGGGAATCATCGTGAGGAAACCATCACTAGTGTGTAATAATGACTGTTGTTGGTAGATCGCATCATCTGACACCGGTGTTAGTAGATAATGATAACAAAATAAGAAGACGTGGGTGAAAAATGAAATACAGCATTTATTGAATCCTTTATTATCATATTGTCGGAAATAATTTTCTTTTAAGATATATTGTCGTTGCAGAAATCTATGACAGAAACTTATTGTTTTTAAAAGAAACATTTTACTGGTTACATACCTATGTATCTATACATATATGCGCGCTTGAAAAATTTTGTTAATACTATGTATTGCCTCAAAAAATTCTACGGTAAAGAAATGCGTAAAAAAATTATTAAGCAATGCTGATTTTGACGTGTAATGAAACTAAGCACAGCACAAACATTCCACATTACTCGTACATATCAAGACTGGTCAAATAAACAATGTCTCAGTCATCGTTGTATTTAGCCGCCCGAGCTGGAGATAAGAAAGATAAACATGCGATCTGAGATTTTATTACTACCCTCGGTATGTATTCAATTTTATAACTTCTACTTGCTGGCCAAGAGATATTTTTTACGCATTAAAGGGCGTAAAATGCCACTTACAACCAGGGGAAATGGGTGATTTTGATTTTACCAAAAAATATATTGAAACTGGGCCATTATGTAAATAAAAGGTAAATTATTATAGGTAAAGTAAGAGGTATACATATGCCGGCGCTGCGGCAACAGTTTACGCCGTAATTATGGAGACGCCGGGGCGGCATCGTGTGAAAGGGTTAGAAAAAATGCATACAAAATCCAAGGATCGCGGCGACGGAATATGTAAACGCTCTCTCAGCAATCAATAAAAAGGTTGCAAAAAGTACAATCCTGTCGGCTGCAAAAATGCAAGTACAGAACAGTTTTGAATAAGGAAAGTTATTCGAAAACAATTCTGTAAAAAATTAAAATTAACTGAGGCATTTAAACACGCGGTCTATTAAGTAAACAGCTCCACCCTCGTTGGTCCCGAAATCTACCAAAAATAGATTCCTTTATAACATAAGCATTTCCAACAAAACTTCATTAATCATCTATCTCACAGCTGAGACAGCAACAACAATGTTTCTTCTTTTATTTCTATTCAATTTGACTATTTTATAACTGAATTTATGTTTTTCATGAAAATCTACATCATTTTGAACTACATTTACTTTACCCAACTGCACTTTTAACTTCTCTTTCACTTTTATCCAACGATCGTTTTTCCAATCGTATCTTTTTCCCATTTCTAATAAAATGTCTTCGAATTTCGGCCACTTAGCTCCCGCACTGTCATTTTTTAGTACTTTTTTGAATGACACGTGATTATTTGAAGCCGTTTTATTTTTAGTAATACTTTCGGCTCTGTATTTCTGCGAGATATTGTTGTTTTTGTTAGAACTTGTGTCATTCTCTTGAGATATTGCCTCCTCTTGTTTGCTCCCGTCCTTTCTTGGAGAATCACGGCTCAATGTGTTTTGCACATATTTGTAGTGTATTTTTTCATTTTTATCCACTTTTAGCCTCTCGTCTGGATATTCGTCGTAAAAAGCTTCTATCTCATGCTCGATTTTATCTGCAAAAGAAGTAATTTAAGAACATTTTTGTAACCTTTGTTATTAAGACGACGAGGAATAATTAAGAATTAAAATACGTTTTAGTAGGTAATTTTGTGCCTTTGTTTGCGTAGCTCTTGTACGTACATTACAATATAATAGTACCTTGTTAAGTGGGTTTTCATAAAAGGAGTAATTATCTAGAGCTGTTAATAAAAACAAGAACATTCATTCTAAATGAAATTACCTAGTACTTTAATTAACTTATGTGCTTTTAAATTTTTTAATGGGAATTATTTAAAAGGGTGAACATGATTCTATTATAATTTCTACAATTAGTTTGGTACCAATAAAATATTAACTGAAAAACGGGTATCTATCAACATTTGGTAACTTATTGCTTCCAAGCTAAAACAGTTATATGGATTCAAGTAAAATTAATTATGATTAGATAGCTTTTATTAAAAATGTAGTTCCGTAGGATAAAATTGTTTAGTAATGAACAACACTTTTTTTTTGTCTTGGCTTGAAAGTGGAACAATTTTTCATCAATCTCCCTTACAATTTATTTAGTATTCATATTATAATATTATGTCATTTTCCGCTTAGATAAGGAAACTTTTGTTTTTGACTGAACCAAAAACGAGAGAGATATACGCGAGTCGAGAGTTGTTCTACAAATGTCATAAATCATATGAAGGTATTAGGTACTCACCGGCCATCTTCCTGAAAACTTCAATGTCGTGCCGCAGATTTTGTGTCTCATCTCTTTTCTTCCACCGACCGTCACCCTCATCTGTAGAATGAATACATATTTTCACTTTTTACATAATTTTCGAATAAGAACGATTGCAAGGGACCCATTTGTCATTCATTTTTTGACATATTTCCTGTTCTTTTATGTATTTTATTTGGGCGTCTTATCCGCTCTGCCATATTTTTGTGTGTATAGAATATAAATGGGATGAATATAAATATCCTCTTACGTGAATATAATGTTGCAATAATGTAGCGCTTCCTTATTTGCACTAAATATGTTATTTTAATATGCTTAAGCTTGCCATTTCAAAGGAACTGTGATAAAAAAGCATTATGGAAGATTATAGAAATTTTTAGTATTTATTACTTAGACAATTTCTATCCTCATAATACTCACCAATGCACACTGTGAGAACTAAGAAGCAGTAGATATACTGCATGAAATTGCTGGCCATTCCTAGACCTGAAACAATTCAAACACTGTTAGTATTTCGACTTCATTAATTTTGGTTGTGTGCTTGGGGCTACCATACACTAGACAAGGGTTTACACCCGTTCTTCTTTGAGATTTCGCACCTAATAACCAAAGCATGACATTATGAGCATGATGAGCAAGCGGAATGAAGTTAGAAACTTATTGGCATCATCTATTTGTCGACAGGGGAAGATCAACGGAATTAATGTCCACTTTTTTTATTTCAGTTTGCCTCCTTAAAAAATAATTACAAATATTTATTAAGTACTTCTGATTTTCGCATAGGCTTATGCAATAGAAATAAAAACATATAAAAAACATCCTTTTTTTATCCATGAAATATCGAAATTTATTGCAGATATTTAACATCTTTCATTCTTTCTTTCTTTCAAAAACTACAAACGTTTATGAGATATCGCCACTAAATAGGATCTAAAAAATATGCTCAGAAGGAAAGGAAAACCTTGCCTAGCTGAACACAGGTGAAAAAAGGTACGAGTACAATTGTAAAAATAAGATTTTTAGTGCCTCCAGTATAAGGACGACAACTAAAAGTAGGGAATCTTTTTGTAGAAATAGTGATTTTATATTTCAAGGAGCGAAACAGCAGACAAATGGGTTCAAGCCAATAAACCGTGACGGTTGTAGCAACCAGAGTCGCGAACAGCTGTTCCACAACGTACCCAGCTTACTACATACTAAGTTAACATTGGGTGGGTTAGATAACTAGAAATTTGAAATGCTTAATAGTTTATAAAAAGTACTTATTTATCTTTTCTGCTGGACTGAATTAGACCCACTGAGAAAAGTAAAGGTTCTACAATTTTTTTATAGCTTATGCATATTAATATTATGAAAAAACATGGATTTTAGTATACGAAATATTTAATTATGATGATAAAAGTGTTAAAAATTAACGAAATGTTATTAAGTCTATTCTTTAAATTTTGCGATCATTGGTTTTGTCTACTCAATTAGGAGGAATAAAATCGTAATATTATGTATGTATGAGTTCAAATTAATTTTATAAAAAAATAAATCCTTTTTTTCATGTAATTTTCTTTAAATTTTAGGCTTAAATAACACAGAAATAATTTTGTATAACCTTAATTACTTATCTATAAAAAAATAATTTGAATGTACCAGCTTCTCTCTTCCTGCGCAGATCGTAAAAGCCAATCGAAGGAATAAGGCGAAATGGCTAGAAACCCATCACTATATTGATTGCTTTCCATTTTCTCGCTCACTATTACTCTAAAAGTAGCTTTTGAGTCTTGAGGCCCTGGGGGGTTACTCCAAAAGCGGTACGCAAGATGGACTTTACTGCGTATCCGCGTTTCAGTATCAAGCATCATTGAGCATAAATATACAACAATAAAGTCTAATTTGGTTTGACATACAAATAGGACGTCACTATCGGACGACTATTGTATAATTTTATGGAGTAACCCCCCTGGACTCTGTCTGCTTAGAGCCGCAAGATACAAAATGCTCTCTGTCTGCCCCATTACGGATAAAGACGTGATAGTATGTATGTATAAAAAAACAACAAGCGCTTCGTTTTTATAGTGATTGATTTGACATTAAAAAAAATTGGTTGATACCGCCGGTGAAAATTAAAAAGCACAGCTTTATTAAATTCCTTAGTAAGATTATTGTTTATGTTGATATACAATGAATATATTCGTATATCTTGTGTATACATAGGGCGCACTATAAGTTTCCGGAACTGGCCACTTACATAAACAATATTTAAAAATTTATTGCAACATTTTAAAATAGAACTCTTTGGCTGTAGAATGCAGTTTGTTTCATCTGACTGTCTTTTGTTTTTACCTTGTGGCGCCATTTAAAAAATTGTGTGTCTGCATCAACATGGATTTAACTCGGGAAAATTTTCGTAGTATGTGATTTTCTACGATTTTAAGTGTAATTTGACAGCTCAACAGAGCATCGCTCGGCTTGAAACAGCTTTTGGCAATGAAGCACCATGCAAGACAACTGTTTATAGCTGGTTTGCAGAATTCAAGCGTGGTCGTATCAATCTCAGTGACGAATCTCGCGATGGTCGGTCGTCCACCGCTGTAAACAACAAAAACATCGATGCTGTGCGCCGTATGATTGAAACAGACAGGCATGTGACCTACCATGAAATTCGCGCATCCTTAGAAATAGGCATGAGTCAAATACAATTAATCCTACACAAACATTTGGGTGTGAGAAAGCTGTGCTCGCGGTGGATCCCACACAACTTGACCGAGGCTTAAAAAACGGACCGCGTCACTTGGTGCAGTGCCATGCTTACCAGATTCAACGAAGGTGCGTCAAATTTGGTGTGGGACATAGTAACAGGTGACAAAACATGGATTTATTGCTACGATCCCAAAACAAAGTAGCAATCGAGCGTATGGGTCTTTCAAGATGAGCCGAAACCAACCAAAGTGGCGCGCGTGAAAAGTGCATCTAAGCGGATGATTGCTTCTTTTTTTAATAAAACTGGACACGTAGCTACTGTTGCTTTAGAGAATCGTCGTACAGTGAATAGTGACTGGTACACGACCATTTGTTTGCCGGAAGTTATTGACAAACTCCGTAAAAATAACCGTAAACGCCGTATCATCCTGCACCACGACAATGCTAGTTCTCACACGGCCAGACAGACAAACGACTTTTTGAAGGCGAAAAATGTAGAACTCATGAGTCATCCTGCATACAGTCCCGACCTGGCACCTTGTGACTTTTTTCTGTTCCCAAAAATTAAGAACCAATTACGCGGTCAACGATTTTCATCACCAGAAGAGGCTGTCGAGGAGTATGAAAAACACGTTTCAGAGGTCACCACAGAGGAGTGGCACAAAAATTTTCAAAACTGGTTTCATCGAATGAAAAAGTGCATAGACGCCAAGGGAGATTATTTTGAAAAACAATAAATTAATTTTGTACCTTTAATAGTATTTTTTCATATTCATTCCGGAAACTTATAGTGCGCCCCACGTATTTAACCATTTTGTTTCAACATTTTCGGCTTTGCAATTTATTAGTATCTACTTTGTTATTATTAATCCATGAACTGACATTAATTTAGCTTTCTTGATATTTCTTAGTTTAACTTAATTTTGTTACCAATGCACACAAAATGAAGCCTTTATTCACATTTGGACTGCCGTACATTTAAACTTATCAAACTATTTTAGTGAAATGGGAAGAAAAAAGCTCCTTGAAAAGGCCAAAGCTCACAGGCCAAGGTCACAAACGGTTGTTAGTACAGGCAGCCCTAAGCTTTTACAAGACTTTCAAGTTTTCTAATTAGCCGGCACTATTCTATGTAAAAATTTAATTCCTTGTCGTTCAATGTCAACTAATAATCCTATTTTTACGTAAAGATAAAGCTAGTTTGAGGTTTCAAATTGTCCTGGGTCTTGGGTGTTTATCTTTATATGTATTTAGTATAAAATATAGTATCATTGAGTGAGTACATAATACAAGTTTCAACTTATATTAGTATGAGGGTAGCACAATCAGTGCGATATTCCTTATACACTTCTATTATATATTATCTGTAGTATAATATTGTATCTAGAATGTTTTGTCTTCACTGTTTTTTTTTTTACCTAATTAGGGAATTCAACATGAAACGAATGTTTGTCAATGAAACAAACGGAGGAAGGCCTTTGCCCAGCAGTGGGGCACGTGATGACTGGAAATGAAATAGACATAAAGGGTGTGAGAGTATGATCGACGCATACTTAGGTGCACTTCAATCTGGACAATAACTTTCATATGTGACCAATTTTAGGATCTGCGCGAATTATGTAAGATATTCGTATACCTCAAAGTCAATGACTAGGTTTTGGAATTACAAATAGTAAATTGGAATCATCATCATATCAGCCACAGAAAGTCTGTTGGACATGGGGCTCCCCAAGAATTTCAAAACGACCTATTCGAAGTTTGGAAGGTAGGTCATCTGACTACCTAGATGGGTGTCCTACGCTGTATTCGCCGGTGCGAGAACCCATCTGCCCAATTGACCATCGGTTCTTCGAGCTATGTACGTAAACTGAAATAACGAATGATAAGTTAAGGGAGCTTATCGTCAGTCTTGCTGTTGTATCATTGACTCTTGATCGACTTCTTTTTATAGTCTGCTCGGGAACAGAATATTAACAAAGTACAAAAGTTAATTTCTTTTTTTTTACTGCAAGTATATATAGTGAAACAAATAAATAAATATATACGAACACATCACACAAATTGAGCTAGATGTAGATATAGATAAACACCCAAGATCCAAACAACAAAATCAGACAAAAGCAGGTTGAAATTACTACATTTTTATACTATGACTGTTTATCACGAAACGATTAACCGCTTTACTCAGTATCTCATATAAAATAATTTAAGTCAACATTTATTTAACCACCCGGGTGTTTCATTTCATCCATCTTCCAACATTATTTTTTACACACCGTATTACACAGCCCGACCCTTTTTCATTCCTATAATTGTATTTACAAAATATTTTTCGCCCAGACAGTTCACATTCCCGCGAATTAACGACGCCGTCTGTTAAAATTAGATTTATTTTTTCTCTTTTACGCTCGGCCCCGAGGTGAGCGGTGGTGACTTTTTAATTCGTTTCTTTTTTTCCGAAAGCCCTTTCCTGTTTTTATAAAATATATTTCCTGTAATCGTAATCAAATATAATACACCTGCGTTACTCGAGGATAAAATCGTTTGCAGGGCTTCCGATAAGGGACCAAACGAGGCTACATTATGTTGATGTGATTCTTATTCTTTCATTGGGAAAAATCTTTTTGAATAGGGAATAAATAACATTTTCCGTATATTTACGAACGATAAAAAGGTGGAAACTTGAAACTAAAACCCTTGAGAGTTTTCAATAAGTACATAGGTAATTTTTTGCAGCATGTGTTACCTAATAATAACATACATAGTCCGAAACAAGAAATTTTAGCTCCTAGACCATCGTAAATAATTGAAACTCTACGCATCTAAGTTATATTAATACTGTTATCTTATATTTATTAGTATTGTGTAAATTTTGATGGTATGACAAAAAAAAAACATAGTAAGTATGGTAAAAAAACTTAATCGTTATCATCAATTAATCAAATCAAATCAAAGTTTATTTGCTAGAAAAGTAGGAACAAAGGTACTTAATTAAAATATATGTAGATACAAGCACTTGTCACCGGAGTCTGGCATGCAAAATTTGTTTAAGGTACAATATATCTAATAATTATGGTTAGTAAGTAGAAGTGCATAAATATTATAAGTATCATAAGTGCATCAGCAGCTTTCCTTATTCATAGTAGATAATATAGTATATTACAAGATATTTTTGAATAATATAAAGTTATTAATCAAAACTCTTCTGTTTTGTTAATTCTACCGTATGGA
This sequence comes from Acrobasis suavella, assembly GCA_943193695.1. Taxonomy (NCBI): domain Eukaryota; kingdom Metazoa; phylum Arthropoda; class Insecta; order Lepidoptera; family Pyralidae; genus Acrobasis; species Acrobasis suavella. Next base: position 10,282,258 of record OW971939.1, read on the forward strand.
ATGATTACCGCTTGTGAGGATAAAGATTTTGTAAATTTGACTAAAAATTAAATGTAAAATCATGCAGATAGGTCAAGAACTTACAGAGAGACAGAATTACATGGAAAGCGTTCCACCAACAAGAGTTGGGTCTTATTTCTTTTCATTTCATTACAGTACCAACTAAACAAAACATCAATACAGCAATACGTTCGCTAGATTATTACTAGCTATTTTCCAACAAGTATAAATGAATATGAAATACAGGCAGATGACGTCATAGTTTCTTGGAGTCAAATGGAGCTCTTATTATAATTTTTTCTGCAATAATTAATCTAAAATCACGTTAAAATGGATATGTTCAAAGAGAAGTGTCATTATTTGGCGACTTTTTTTTTCATCTTTTCTTATCAGTGCAAAATAATTTATTTTTTTATCCAGGAAAAAACTCAATTGTCAAAATTTTATCAGCCATTATGTAATATAATGTATCCATTATCACTTTTTTACTGTCTCTCTCTCTCTCCGGGTAACATCATAAATTTAATATACGAATTTAAGGCATTAAAATGCTAAATTTTGTTTGCAATATGTACACATCAGGATGCCATTTACTTCATTATTATAAAAAGGCCGCGGACCTCTTTTAATTTGTCATAGTTTGAATATTCTTCGCGCGTTATGTCCAAAAAAATTGTTATTCCCTTATAAATGACAATTACCTATTCTTTTTACCACGCGGGCAATGCAACGGGCATCGGCTAGTTTATGTTTGTTCTCATAATTGTAGGGAGAGGTTCTACTCATACAACTTTAATATTAGTGTTATTTATTTATTTAAAAACTTTATTGAGCCAAAAGCTACAATAGTGGAATTAACGCTAAAGCATTCTGTCTTTCTTAATTCTTTTTTACAAATGGTTTGAAAATATAGTAGTCCGCTTTAGCAACTTTTTTTCGCAATCATTTGTCGGAGGGTAAAATATAAGTACGAACGAGCAACGTGTCCACGTTTTAATTTTAATTATAATTTAAGGTAATCAATCTAATTACTATAAAGATTTTCCTTCCCCTGTAAATAATGTTGAAATGTTGATCTGTTTATAGCGGATGATGACATGACTTCCCCCTCTATTTAGTTCTGGGTTAAAATTATGAAATGAATGTGAACTTGTATTACAAAAAGTTTGAAATATCTATGAGTATATATTTAAAAAGGTTTATTGAGTTATCAGTGGCAACTAGTAACTTAGGAAAAGCAAACTTTTCTTTAAATTAAGGTACATATGCTTGAACGTAGGTAAATACTCGTGCCTTTTAAACAATCCTGGAAAAAAAGATGTACTTAAGTTATTTATCAGAATATATTAGGAAAGTGGAGTTTTTACAACCAAATACTTTTTTTTAATGAATATTCCTGAAAATCTGCAGTAAATATTCCTGGGCAGAAAACCAATACATTTGAAAAAAAAAAACGGTATTTATTTATCTTATTAGCTAAATTTTGAACCTATTAAAATAAATTTTCTTCAGTTTCAATGGCGTTTACGAGTTACTTCAATACTTAAATTCAAAGATTTATTATCACCCAAAAAATCAATATTATTCCATCAAGACATGTCGAAAAGAAGCAAAAGACTTTTTTTAAAAACAATAATACCAAGACAATTTCAAAGATTAAAAATTCTGGACAAAAATAATAAATATTAACACGAACCTCTGCTCACAGTCGTTGAAACTTCCAAACGAGAACAATTTTAAGTCAACTTGTCGCCTGTCTATTATTAGTCCAACTTTAGCTCACAAAACTTTCTTCTAACGTCACGAATTTGCGCTCCGCAAACTGAAAACACGTGCAACCACCCTGGATTTCAATTCGAGACTGAAATACACTGGTCTGTTGGACTATATTTTTACCACCCTGTACCCGTCTCTTTCTAACATCCTTTCTCGAAGTTCCATTTTCATTACTGCGTCAAAAGTTACAAAAGAGCTTTTACTTCTCGAGACCGAGCAATGGATGACGCCTACTACATAAAAGTTGTCGCGTCATTTTCAGCATTGAATATTTTAGTAAAAGGTTTGGCTCGGTTTCCCGACCACCCTATTCCCTTTATCCACCTTTCTGAAATTTGTATTGCATGTCTGCAGGTAGGGTTTTCAATCAAACAGCCTTTCGAGTCTATAGAAATCACCTAGGAAACGGTTATTTATATTGCAGAGTTAATTAACTCCTAGGTGCAAACCGTCTTTTGTTCAATTAAGGTTTCGAATCAAAGGAGCTCAGTTTATTTATCAAGAAACAAAAGTATAATAAACTGCCGTATTTGTCTGAGCTTTGGTATTTTATTGACAGTTAAAGATTTCTTTTTAGACGTGAATTTAACGAAGACTTTAGAAAATATAAAAGTTAATAAAAAATGGTTTATTCATTTATGATACTGACGTGTACCTAAACACGTCAATGTCAAGAATTGGTAAATTTATCCTACGACTAACAGTTTTCCAATTATTTTATACTCCCAGTAGTCAGGAAAATCAATAAACACGTTTCCTTTTAATTATATTACAAATCACTGTCTCGAAGTACCTATCCATTTTAAACTATAGTTTTTTATCATGAAAGAGTTACTTTAATCAAAAGAAGACCTTACCTTAAGTAAGAAAAGTAATGGCATGCCTTTAGATTTAAACAGTGGTAAATTTGCTAATATTTATTTTTCAATCGCATAATAATGCATAGGTTGTATTAAAGTATCAATTTTCTTTGGTTACCGCTGAAAATTACTTGTAAGTTGACTTCAGACCATACAACCAAGAATAACAACTGATCTATATCCACTTAAACACAAACGAAACTAAATTAAAATATTCAGATGCAGATCTTTCTATATTTTAATTACGTAATTTTGAAGTTATCATGTATTTTAAAAACATCTTATTGTTTTTTTTTAAGTAAAGTGATAAATACCTAGAAAGACTTATTTTTTTGTAAAAGTATCATCTTTTATTGATAACATTAGTTCAGATGTGTGTCAATACCGGCGAAAGACATAATAACCCTTCTTTTATCTTCGACATAGTCGGGTGAAAATGACTTCTATCACTAGATTTTATTTTTATTTTATTTTATTTTGGCAACATACGGTCATGTACTTATCTTAATTTAAAATAATCTTATATAATAGACCTTTAACGCCTAATAAGGGTATATTATATTACTAAGGTAAATAAATCAGAGAGAGTGCGAATCGAGACGATAGCTATGGAATCAGTGAGTTTGTAACAACAGTTTCCAAACATAATAAGCTAATTTAGACACTCTACATACATTAAAAACATAATTATTAATAATAATTGGGCATTTCACTTGGTCAAAAATAAATTATTTTGTACTGATAAGAAAATAAAACGTCGCAAAATAATATCACTTGTGTTTGAACATATCCATTTTAACGTGATATTAGATTTATTATTGCAGAAAAACTGATAATAATGGCGCTATTTGACTCCAACTTCGTCTGCCTGTATTTCATACAAATCCCATAGAAAATATCTGTTTTAACGTTTAGAAAAAAGTATCTCATTTGACTTATTGGAAAATAGGCATTTCGAAAAATTTGACACCAGTGGTAGCTGTGAACCATAGATTAAGGAAGTAAAAGAAATCTAGGTCTATGCCGTGAACACACTCGATGAAAAAGATCGACATAGTAATTTTTTTGTGTCTGACTGTACTATAAAACCTTTGTCTGTATGCGGAAATTAAATCCCTTATCAGGAACCTTTTGAACACGATGTTATTTCCTTAGTTTGTTTTTTTTTAGAAGATGAAAATTTAATAGGTTTTATGTGTCTCATACATACACAATCACAACATGTTCTTTTTCATACAAAGAATATAATACTTTCTGACGAGAGCTTTTATGCCTTTTCTTATTATTTTATTCATTTCAATATGTGAGCTATTTTATAACTTATGTATTTCTTTCAATACTCCTCTTTAGTCATAAAGACTATAAATTGCAGAAGGGTGATAAATTAGTCTAAATGGACCCAAAATTAATAAATACATAAAATAAGTATTTCACACATTTGCATTTGTCTAAAAATATTTCTTATTACATATCTACCTTAATTAAAGCAGAATAATAAATATTCATTAGGTAAGGATCCCTTATTAAGACACATCCGGCAGAATGGGACGAAATCATTATAAGGTTGCCGTTTACAAAAATGTCCATTACGGCTACCCTTCTCAAATTCTATCTAAGCTGGGCTTTATCTTTGCGATATTTTTTGTACTCTTTTCGGGCTACCGACTTTTGTTGACTGCTGTAACTTTCAAATATATGTAAAACTAGCTGAAACCCACAGCGTGGTTAAAATTTGACAATCCCTTGGGAGCCTTATTTTTCCCGGTATATAAAGTATCATTTAGTGTTAATTCAGGGAATAAGCTAACACATGCCAAATTTCATTCCAGTCAAAGCATTGGATTTTGGTGTGAGCCATTTTGATTTGAAATCGTCACATACATCCATATAAACATTGGCATTTATAATATTTATAGGATTGTTTGTGAAAATCTTGTTGTTTGTTGAAAAACAAAACAATAAAAACTTGAGCTTAACTGACTAACATTTGCAAATAAAATTCATCTGACTTCTGTCCTTTCTGACTTCATAAAATACACGGGATCAGTTTATTTTTAAATAATTACTTGTATTTTCTAAATCTTTGACATGCAACAAGAAACTGAATTTTTGACTATCAAAATTTTATCGAAAAATAGGTAATTTTTAGATGAATACTCCATTTACAAACTTTTGGTGCAGCTGCCTTTACTCGTATTCAGTTCGATTTTTTGTCCTTCTTTCTTCGGTAGTTGCCTCGTTTGCACAAATGTTAATGTCCGATTAGCCATGGCGAGATACCTTCTTGATTTATGCACACAGATTTAATAAGCTCTTAATCTAAAAGTGAAGGCTCGCGGGGCCTGAACCTTAAGAATCCCCTTACCTTAGACTTTTCCATACAAACGTAGTCTACGTTTTATTTTGAAACAACATTTCAGACTTCGGTAAAAATTTGTAATTGTAAAGAAATTGCAATTATCTAGGGTTATAATTGGTTTTTGACGGTTAAATTATGAACTTAAAAGAGAATATAGTGTATTATACCATTTTTGACCATCAGTATGGCAAATTTCTACACCGTTATATTTTCTTTCCAGTTCATAATTTTAATTACAATTACAATTTTATACCGAAGTCTGAAATGTCGTTTCAAAATAAAACGTTTGTATGGGACAGTCTGTTTCCGTCCAAGTTAAGGGGACTCTTAAAGTAACTAAATATCTGCAGGTATAAGATAACTCCAGCGCTGTTTAGGTATATTTACCGTTTTTCTTTTTCATACAATCAAGGTTCTTTTTTTATTTTATATTTTTTTTATACTATAAAGTTATATGAACATCTAATCATACAAAGTTAATACGTCTTAGTTTATGATTAGACCGTGTAGTGATGGCACAGTAGAATACAATTTGTCACCACCCCATTTCTCCACCAGGAGTAAGAGGCGATTAAGGGAGCAAAGTTCTCTGTATCACAATTTCATACCATTTTCTGCGATCACCAACCCGCTTGCCCAGCGTGGTGATTATTGGAAAAAATTTAAATTCAGAGGTCTTTATTCCTTCAGTTAAATGACATAGCGTATAAAAGAATAAAAGACTTGACTTATTAACCCGTGCTTGCAGATTGTAGCTAAAGTCCAAGTCAATAGTCATATTTTTTCGATTACTATCAGTCAATTACGTTCACATGATATCAATTGTCATTTACAATTTGTTCCATTTGACTGGGCCGATATGTCCAAACCAGTGGACAATGTCCATTATAGGCGCCTCGACCGTGGCCCTTTCCTATTTTGTTATCAACACATGTCAAAGTGAAATATGAGTGTAATTTACCCAATATTAGAAAAATCCTCGCGCAAAAATAGAGAGATTGGTTTTATTGTGTATCTGTAAGCTATTATAGGCACTACTGTAGAAAGCATTTTCTTTACAATGATGAGGTTTATATAATACTCACTCTCCTCAAAATAAGTGCATGTCCTCTTTTGCATGTCACGAAAGTCTAATTCTTAAAAAGTGAAAGTCCAAAATTGTTAAGTTTGTTGAGGTTATGTGTTGTCAACCGGGTACGAAGGGTGCCGCCACCGGCCACCCTTGATCTCTGTACCCAGAGCTCGCACCGAGCTCTATAGAAAAGACCCGATGACCCGCGCACTGTGCAACCTCACCAGATTGCCTACAGCATAGACCTGTTTGCCTATTCTCTGAATGAATTCATAACAACGGCTTTGTAAGTAATGTGTTACAATAATATTAGATTAATTGCTTCTCTACGCCCCATATGGCGGTCTAGAAAACTCACTCGTAGAGTAAAGCTCTAAATCTTCCGTTCCAACGTGAAAACAGTCCTGGGTGGACTATATGGGTGCGAAACGAGGAAGGTCACCAAAGACATCACGCAGCAGATCCAAGTTTTATTAAATCCCTGTCTTCTACAGATATAGGGATACCACATACATTCCAAGGCAGGCACTGGAATGGACTCCTTATCTACGTACAATAATCAATATAAATCAACTCATCAATGAAATCAAATAATCATTGTTATTAATTAATCGTAAAAATACTTATGTGAAAAGGTGATGTTGGTATCTCTCCTTTTTCTGTTCGATGTATATCAATTAAATAAAAATGAAAAAACTAAATAGAGGAATCACACGCAATACTAAATAGTTAGGTTAGTATTTTATTTATATTCAAAAACCTCCAAATTTACTAAAAATAATAATCAGTGGTAACACTTATCATGAGATTTGTGACGTAGTCTTAGGACATTTACGGAAGACCTTGCTTTATTATCCATGCCCTATTTAAGACATTTAATTTCCACGTTGACTTAAATAATATAAACAAAAAAAAACGAACTAAGTAATTTTTTACTTAGTTTTAAAATCACACAGATTGAGCTAGCTCCAAAGTAAGCTTAAGCATGTGTTATGAGATACTAACCCAACGATACTTTATTTTATGATAAATACATAGATAAACACCCAATTTGAAAAAGGCCATTTTCCAACCCAGAACCTCCAGATTGGCGGCCTAGCGTGTTGACCATTACGCCATGGAGGTCGTCATACTTATTTATTTGGTATTTACGAAAAAAAAACTACTGTAAAGGTTATCTCAACGAAACACATTCTACCTACGCCAACAAAAAACTGTGTCACTGGGCGTATCCCGAGGCTATTTTGGTAAATCGTTAATCAGTTGCCGGAGCGGAAAACTGATAAGGCAGACCTTTCGCCAATTAACTTAATGGTGATTCTTTTTCGCCAGCCTGGCCATTTGCCCGTTTTGGAGCCTGGTGTGAGCCACATATGTCACTGCCATTATTTACTGTTTATCTCGTAAAAATATGTATTTATTTATTATTTCTTTCAAGCTTTATTGTTTCAAATTAACAAATAGCGGACTTATTGCATACCAGCTTTTTCTTTTAGTAAACCATAAAGATAAGCAAATAAAGTCGTGTGGGAGAAAAAAGCTATAAATATATCATAATGAAATATTTCTACATACAACATTCCTAAAAGTAAATACATTATGTATAGTAATATTTACTTTCGTAGAATTTTGCAGCAGTAATTCAACTTGTATTAGTAGTACTACTTATTTTTTAGTGGATCCATTAATCACTTAATTTAAAATTAATTTTAGAAATATAAATACATACTCTATATACGTTTACCCTTCATCTAGTGTAGTAGGGTAAAAACTGCGCATTGGTTACAAAAATATTCTGAACTGCCGGCCCGCCCCGGCTTTGCACGGGTATTTAGTATGTACCGACATATAATACATGTCAACCTTCTCGGTGAAATGCTAGTGCATATGGTAGTGAAGACATATCTAAATCGGCCCATTACTTTGTAAATATTTCGCGCATAGAAATACTGATAGACAGGCATAAACGCCAGGGGACTTCAATTTATAGTAAGTATGGATAATTTGATTTAGTCGACTAAAACATTTATGTATTCCAATTCCCTTGGCTTAAATATGAATCTCTTTACGAGAAAACTAATGCAACGATTTAAATACAGGCCACGTTTTAGAGCGAGAAGTCTAACATTTCATCTGCAATTTATTTGAACTCGATGTGATGAGCTGCCAGGTGGAAAAAAAAACAAATTTTGTTCTTATATCTGCACTTTATCTGATGCATTTTTATTGAAATTAACTTTTATTATATATAAATATATACGGGCAAATCACATAGATATTATTCTAATCTAAACTAGATTTGATTTTTGGATTTAGATATCAAGATAGAGTCACTATAACTAGTTCATTTTAAATTAAGCCTATATTTTTTAAAGGTTCAAATACTTTATTTTGAATCAAAAAACTTTTATATATTATAATTATAATACATATTCAAATAAATTACAATTTATCTAAATACTAAATTTAATTTATCAATTTAATCTGATCTATTTTATTCCTTTACATAAATTTAAGAATGTGTGGTATAAGACCCACTCTTTATATCGGCCACCCCATGAGCTCATTTACGTTCCAATTTGACTAGTAATCAAATATTTCATAAAAAAAATTATGGTGACATATATATAAAATTATTATACCACCCAGAGGTTCCGGGTTCGATTCCCGGTCAGGTCAAGTGTATTTGTTATAAAATATAGTATCGTTGAGTTAGTATCCCATAACACAAGTCTCGAACTTAATTTGGAGCTAGCTCAATCAGTGTAATTTGTCCGTATATATTATACCAATGTGAAACTGAGGAAAAAATGCTTGTAAAATAAACGAAAAAATTTCTATTCAAGTCATCGCAATTTCATTTTAGATTTGTCAAAGTTGATGTTGCAAATTTGTTGCGGTTGGAAAATGTAAAAAAAAAATTCTAATTGGATTGTTTAGTTCAAGCGCTTCCCTAGTAGCAACTGGGTAGGTTAATGGGCAATTTTCGTTTTAAATCCTTGTCGTTTTTATAAAAAAAGAAATAAGCAAACCGCATAAAACATTCACTGTGCAATTTCATCTTCGGTATTTAAAATCAAATTGGGCTTTTGACAATATATATTTAAAAAAAATCTATTAAATTTAAAACTTACAACGCTAACATCAGTCACATAGTGAAAATGCTAATGACACAAAAAACAGTACTTCTTAAATCTGCAGTGTTAAACGGTATTACTGATTTAAGGAGTGCGGACTTTTTATGTACCTACTTACACAGCGGTAAGACAATAGAAATTTTAGAACTGGAAGCTTCGCTGCATAAGGAATATAATTCCAGCTATAACACGATACAACGCTGCAAGTAGTGTTCGATAACATCACAATCAGTTACGATTTCTGTTATTTGTTTTCATTGTTTTCCTATTAATTGATAAGTTTTTAAATAAATATATACGGACCAATCACACTGATTGAGCTAGCCCCATAGTAAGTTCGAGACTGGTGTTATGAGATACAAACTCGACGAAACTATATTTTATAACAAATACATACATATCATCATACTTATAGTATATATACATCAAAGACCCAAATCTTATCTACCTAATCAAATCTAATTAACTTATTAAATTGAATACGTATTTATCGTTGCTTCTAGAAAAAAAGGTTTGTTATTATTATTTATAAAGAATGAAAGATAAAAAGAAAAGGGCAAAATAAAGAATTTGCTTTTATATTCTATTCTGAAATGTAACGTCTACGAAAATATACTCGTATTCTCTGAAAAAAAAAAGAACAGAATCTTCTATGAAATCCACTTCACGAAGCTTTTAGTAGGAAATAAAACAATCTAATATTTGGATTAAGTGTGCAGCGAGATAAATATGATCTACTGCCTTATTTTCCACATTTCGGCTTTAGTTTTATCGTCTAGGTAAGTACATCCGACAACTTTATGGCTGCGAATAGGACATAAATAATACTGCTTCAGTTCTATACTGCAGATAGTTTAAATTTTGAGCGAATGTATGGCAACATTTAGTGTTTTGGAGCTGAATAAATAACATTTTGAAAAACATGACTGCAATATCATTATCAGCTTTCAAAAACTCACTGCTGGGCTTAAAAATGTTATACGTGTATATATATAAATACTCTTTAGTCATAAAGACTATAAATTGCAGAAGGGTGATAAATTAGTCTAAATGGACCCAAAATTAATAAATACATAAAATAAGTATTTCACACATTTGCATTTGTCTAAAAATATTTCTTATTACATATCTACCTTAATTAAAGCAGAATAATAAATATTCATTAGGTAAGGATCCCTTATTAAGACACATCCGGCAGAATGGGACGAAATCATTATAAGGTTGCCGTTTACAAAAATGTCCATTACGGCTACCCTTCTCAAATTCTATCTAAGCTGGGCTTTATCTTTGCGATATTTTTTGTACTCTTTTCGGGCTACCGACTTTTGTTGACTGCTGTAACTTTCAAATATATGTAAAACTAGCTGAAACCCACAGCGTGGTTAAAATTTGACAATCCCTTGGGAGCCTTATTTTTCCCGGTATATAAAGTATCATTTAGTGTTAATTCAGGGAATAAGCTAACACATGCCAAATTTCATTCCAGTCAAAGCATTGGATTTTGGTGTGAGCCATTTTGATTTGAAATCGTCACATACATCCATATAAACATTGGCATTTATAATATTTATAGGATTGTTTGTGAAAATCTTGTTGTTTGTTGAAAAACAAAACAATAAAAACTTGAGCTTAACTGACTAACATTTGCAAATAAAATTCATCTGACTTCTGTCCTTTCTGACTTCATAAAATACACGGGATCAGTTTATTTTTAAATAATTACTTGTATTTTCTAAATCTTTGACATGCAACAAGAAACTGAATTTTTGACTATCAAAATTTTATCGAAAAATAGGTAATTTTTAGATGAATACTCCATTTACAAACTTTTGGTGCAGCTGCCTTTACTCGTATTCAGTTCGATTTTTTGTCCTTCTTTCTTCGGTAGTTGCCTCGTTTGCACAAATGTTAATGTCCGATTAGCCATGGCGAGATACCTTCTTGATTTATGCACACAGATTTAATAAGCTCTTAATCTAAAAGTGAAGGCTCGCGGGGCCTGAACCTTAAGAATCCCCTTACCTTAGACTTTTCCATACAAACGTAGTCTACGTTTTATTTTGAAACAACATTTCAGACTTCGGTAAAAATTTGTAATTGTAAAGAAATTGCAATTATCTAGGGTTATAATTGGTTTTTGACGGTTAAATTATGAACTTAAAAGAGAATATAGTGTATTATACCATTTTTGACCATCAGTATGGCAAATTTCTACACCGTTATATTTTCTTTCCAGTTCATAATTTTAATTACAATTACAATTTTATACCGAAGTCTGAAATGTCGTTTCAAAATAAAACGTTTGTATGGGACAGTCTGTTTCCGTCCAAGTTAAGGGGACTCTTAAAGTAACTAAATATCTGCAGGTATAAGATAACTCCAGCGCTGTTTAGGTATATTTACCGTTTTTCTTTTTCATACAATCAAGGTTCTTTTTTTATTTTATATTTTTTTTATACTATAAAGTTATATGAACATCTAATCATACAAAGTTAATACGTCTTAGTTTATGATTAGACCGTGTAGTGATGGCACAGTAGAATACAATTTGTCACCACCCCATTTCTCCACCAGGAGTAAGAGGCGATTAAGGGAGCAAAGTTCTCTGTATCACAATTTCATACCATTTTCTGCGATCACCAACCCGCTTGCCCAGCGTGGTGATTATTGGAAAAAATTTAAATTCAGAGGTCTTTATTCCTTCAGTTAAATGACATAGCGTATAAAAGAATAAAAGACTTGACTTATTAACCCGTGCTTGCAGATTGTAGCTAAAGTCCAAGTCAATAGTCATATTTTTTCGATTACTATCAGTCAATTACGTTCACATGATATCAATTGTCATTTACAATTTGTTCCATTTGACTGGGCCGATATGTCCAAACCAGTGGACAATGTCCATTATAGGCGCCTCGACCGTGGCCCTTTCCTATTTTGTTATCAACACATGTCAAAGTGAAATATGAGTGTAATTTACCCAATATTAGAAAAATCCTCGCGCAAAAATAGAGAGATTGGTTTTATTGTGTATCTGTAAGCTATTATAGGCACTACTGTAGAAAGCATTTTCTTTACAATGATGAGGTTTATATAATACTCACTCTCCTCAAAATAAGTGCATGTCCTCTTTTGCATGTCACGAAAGTCTAATTCTTAAAAAGTGAAAGTCCAAAATTGTTAAGTTTGTTGAGGTTATGTGTTGTCAACCGGGTACGAAGGGTGCCGCCACCGGCCACCCTTGATCTCTGTACCCAGAGCTCGCACCGAGCTCTATAGAAAAGACCCGATGACCCGCGCACTGTGCAACCTCACCAGATTGCCTACAGCATAGACCTGTTTGCCTATTCTCTGAATGAATTCATAACAACGGCTTTGTAAGTAATGTGTTACAATAATATTAGATTAATTGCTTCTCTACGCCCCATATGGCGGTCTAGAAAACTCACTCGTAGAGTAAAGCTCTAAATCTTCCGTTCCAACGTGAAAACAGTCCTGGGTGGACTATATGGGTGCGAAACGAGGAAGGTCACCAAAGACATCACGCAGCAGATCCAAGTTTTATTAAATCCCTGTCTTCTACAGATATAGGGATACCACATACATTCCAAGGCAGGCACTGGAATGGACTCCTTATCTACGTACAATAATCAATATAAATCAACTCATCAATGAAATCAAATAATCATTGTTATTAATTAATCGTAAAAATACTTATGTGAAAAGGTGATGTTGGTATCTCTCCTTTTTCTGTTCGATGTATATCAATTAAATAAAAATGAAAAAACTAAATAGAGGAATCACACGCAATACTAAATAGTTAGGTTAGTATTTTATTTATATTCAAAAACCTCCAAATTTACTAAAAATAATAATCAGTGGTAACACTTATCATGAGATTTGTGACGTAGTCTTAGGACATTTACGGAAGACCTTGCTTTATTATCCATGCCCTATTTAAGACATTTAATTTCCACGTTGACTTAAATAATATAAACAAAAAAAAACGAACTAAGTAATTTTTTACTTAGTTTTAAAATCACACAGATTGAGCTAGCTCCAAAGTAAGCTTAAGCATGTGTTATGAGATACTAACCCAACGATACTTTATTTTATGATAAATACATAGATAAACACCCAATTTGAAAAAGGCCATTTTCCAACCCAGAACCTCCAGATTGGCGGCCTAGCGTGTTGACCATTACGCCATGGAGGTCGTCATACTTATTTATTTGGTATTTACGAAAAAAAAACTACTGTAAAGGTTATCTCAACGAAACACATTCTACCTACGCCAACAAAAAACTGTGTCACTGGGCGTATCCCGAGGCTATTTTGGTAAATCGTTAATCAGTTGCCGGAGCGGAAAACTGATAAGGCAGACCTTTCGCCAATTAACTTAATGGTGATTCTTTTTCGCCAGCCTGGCCATTTGCCCGTTTTGGAGCCTGGTGTGAGCCACATATGTCACTGCCATTATTTACTGTTTATCTCGTAAAAATATGTATTTATTTATTATTTCTTTCAAGCTTTATTGTTTCAAATTAACAAATAGCGGACTTATTGCATACCAGCTTTTTCTTTTAGTAAACCATAAAGATAAGCAAATAAAGTCGTGTGGGAGAAAAAAGCTATAAATATATCATAATGAAATATTTCTACATACAACATTCCTAAAAGTAAATACATTATGTATAGTAATATTTACTTTCGTAGAATTTTGCAGCAGTAATTCAACTTGTATTAGTAGTACTACTTATTTTTTAGTGGATCCATTAATCACTTAATTTAAAATTAATTTTAGAAATATAAATACATACTCTATATACGTTTACCCTTCATCTAGTGTAGTAGGGTAAAAACTGCGCATTGGTTACAAAAATATTCTGAACTGCCGGCCCGCCCCGGCTTTGCACGGGTATTTAGTATGTACCGACATATAATACATGTCAACCTTCTCGGTGAAATGCTAGTGCATATGGTAGTGAAGACATATCTAAATCGGCCCATTACTTTGTAAATATTTCGCGCATAGAAATACTGATAGACAGGCATAAACGCCAGGGGACTTCAATTTATAGTAAGTATGGATAATTTGATTTAGTCGACTAAAACATTTATGTATTCCAATTCCCTTGGCTTAAATATGAATCTCTTTACGAGAAAACTAATGCAACGATTTAAATACAGGCCACGTTTTAGAGCGAGAAGTCTAACATTTCATCTGCAATTTATTTGAACTCGATGTGATGAGCTGCCAGGTGGAAAAAAAACAAATTTTGTTCTTATATCTGCACTTTATCTGATGCATTTTTATTGAAATTAACTTTTATTATATATAAATATATACGGACAAATCACATAGATATTATTCTAATCTAAACTAGATTTGATTTTTGGATTTAGATATCAAGATAGAGTCACTATAACTAGTTCATTTTAAATTAAGCCTATATTTTTTAAAGGTTCAAATACTTTATTTTGAATCAAAAAACTTTTATATATTATAATTATAATACATATTCAAATAAATTACAATTTATCTAAATACTAAATTTAATTTATCAATTTAATCTGATCTATTTTATTCCTTTACATAAATTTAAGAATGTGTGGTATAAGACCCACTCTTTATATCGGCCACCCCATGAGCTCATTTACGTTCCAATTTGACTAGTAATCAAATATTTCATAAAAAAAATTATGGTGACATATATATAAAATTATTATACCACCCAGAGGTTCCGGGTTCGATTCCCGGTCAGGTCAAGTGTATTTGTTATAAAATATAGTATCGTTGAGTTAGTATCCCATAACACAAGTCTCGAACTTAATTTGGAGCTAGCTCAATCAGTGTAATTTGTCCGTATATATTATACCAATGTGAAACTGAGGAAAAAATGCTTGTAAAATAAACGAAAAAATTTCTATTCAAGTCATCGCAATTTCATTTTAGATTTGTCAAAGTTGATGTTGCAAATTTGTTGCGGTTGGAAAATGTAAAAAAAAAATTCTAATTGGATTGTTTAGTTCAAGCGCTTCCCTAGTAGCAACTGGGTAGGTTAATGGGCAATTTTCGTTTTAAATCCTTGTCGTTTTTATAAAAAAAGAAATAAGCAAACCGCATAAAACATTCACTGTGCAATTTCATCTTCGGTATTTAAAATCAAATTGGGCTTTTGACAATATATATTTAAAAAAAATCTATTAAATTTAAAACTTACAACGCTAACATCAGTCACATAGTGAAAATGCTAATGACACAAAAAACAGTACTTCTTAAATCTGCAGTGTTAAACGGTATTACTGATTTAAGGAGTGCGGACTTTTTATGTACCTACTTACACAGCGGTAAGACAATAGAAATTTTAGAACTGGAAGCTTCGCTGCATAAGGAATATAATTCCAGCTATAACACGATACAACGCTGCAAGTAGTGTTCGATAACATCACAATCAGTTACGATTTCTGTTATTTGTTTTCATTGTTTTCCTATTAATTGATAAGTTTTTAAATAAATATATACGGACCAATCACACTGATTGAGCTAGCCCCATAGTAAGTTCGAGACTGGTGTTATGAGATACAAACTCGACGAAACTATATTTTATAACAAATACATACATATCATCATACTTATAGTATATATACATCAAAGACCCAAATCTTATCTACCTAATCAAATCTAATTAACTTATTAAATTGAATACGTATTTATCGTTGCTTCTAGAAAAAAAGGTTTGTTATTATTATTTATAAAGAATGAAAGATAAAAAGAAAAGGGCAAAATAAAGAATTTGCTTTTATATTCTATTCTGAAATGTAACGTCTACGAAAATATACTCGTATTCTCTGAAAAAAAAAAGAACAGAATCTTCTATGAAATCCACTTCACGAAGCTTTTAGTAGGAAATAAAACAATCTAATATTTGGATTAAGTGTGCAGCGAGATAAATATGATCTACTGCCTTATTTTCCACATTTCGGCTTTAGTTTTATCGTCTAGGTAAGTACATCCGACAACTTTATGGCTGCGAATAGGACATAAATAATACTGCTTCAGTTCTATACTGCAGATAGTTTAAATTTTGAGCGAATGTATGGCAACATTTAGTGTTTTGGAGCTGAATAAATAACATTTTGAAAAACATGACTGCAATATCATTATCAGCTTTCAAAAACTCACTGCTGGGCTTAAAAATGTTATACGTGGGGCGCACTATAAGTTTCCGGAATGAATATGAAAAAATACTATTAAAGGTACAAAATTAATTTATTGCTTTTCAAAATAATCTCCCTTGGCGTCTATGCACTTTTTCATTCGATGAAACCAGTTTTGAAAACTTTTGTGCCACTCCTCTGTGGTGACCTCTGAAACGTGTTTTTCATACTCCTCGACAGCCTCTTCTGGTGATGAAAATCGTTGACCGCGTAATTGGTTCTTAATTTTTGGGAACAGAAAAAATTCACAAGGTGCCAGGTCGGGACTGTATGCAGGATGACTCATGAGTTCTACATTTTTCGCCTTCAAAAAGTCGTTTGTCTGTCTGGCCGTGTGAGAACTAGCATTGTCGTGGTGCAGGATGATACGGTGTTTACGGTTATTTTTACGGAGTTCGTCAATAACTTCCGGCAAACAAAAGGTCGTGTACCAGTCACTATTCACTGTACGACGATTCTCTAAAGCAACAGTAGCCACGTGTCCAGTTTTATTAAAAAAAGAAACAATCATCCGCTTAGATGCACTTTTCACGCGCGCCACTTTGGTTGGTTTCGGCTCATCTTGAAAGACCCATACGCTCGATTGCTGCTTTGTTTTGGGATCGTAGCAATACATCCATGTTTCGTCACCTGTTACTATGTCCCACACCAAATTTGACGCACCTTCGTTGAATCTGGTAAGCATGGCACTGCACCAAGTGACGCGGTCTGTTTTTTGAGCCTCGGTCAAGTTGTGTGGGATCCACCGCGAGCACAGCTTTCTCACACCCAAATGTTTGTGTAGGATTAATTGTATTTGACTCATGCCTATTTCTAAGGATGCGCGAATTTCATGGTAGGTCACATGCCTGTCTGTTTCAATCATACGGCGCACAGCATCGATGTTTTTGTTGGTCACAGCGGTAGACGGCCGACCATCGCGAGATTCGTCACTGAGATTGATACGACCACGCTTGAATTCTGCAAACCAGCTATAAACAGTTGTCTTGCATGGTGCTTCATTGCCAAAAGCTGTTTCAAACCGAGCGATGCTCTGTTGAGCTGTCAAATTACACTTAAAATCGTAGAAAATCATACTACGAAAATTTTCCCGAGTTAAATCCATGTTGATGCAGACACACAATTTTTTAAATGACGCCACAAGGTAAAAACAAAAGACAGTCAGATGAAACAAACTGCATTCAACAGCCAAAGAGTTCTATTTTCAAATGTTGCAATAAATTTTTAAATATTGTTTATGTAAGTGGCCAGTTCCGGAAACTTATAGTGCGCCCTATGTATAAGGGTAACAAAATATACTGACACGAACATTTTATTTTATTATATTAAAAATAAGGTTTTTGAAAAACACAAACATATTTTTTTTTTCAAAATGGCTCAACTTGAAACCGAGAAATGGGTTTAAATTAAACTTGCAAGATTTAATTGTAGACAGACGGATAAATAGACACACAGACTGACAACGGGACAGGTGAAACTAAATAAAAGCGTTTAAAAATAGGGCCCTAATAATTATTTGTCTGAATAGCTACGGGAATCAAAAATATTTGTTCATGTTTCGATACTATAATATGTTCCTACCCTTCAAATAATAATATAATATAACAAGCAAATGGTTTGTTACTTTTGGCGTTATAAACAGTGTGTCAAATAATAAAAAACAAACAATAAATAAACTTTGATTTCCCTATTTGTACCCATGTTGTAACTATATATTTTATTCGCCCGTACAACTTTTATTGAAGGATGCTTGTTAGCAATTGATATCCACTCTATCCTTGTTTGACAAGTTAATGTATAGCTGTCGTGTCAAACCAGAGCTCGTTGATAGCTGCATCATCGAACTTTAACGTGTTTGTGTAGCTGATGGCATTTATAGGGTTACGTCCAAAAAATGAAAAAACGGACCCCTTATAGGATCACTCGTGCGTCTGTCTGTCCGTCCGTTTGTCACAGCTGATTTGCTTTGAATCTACTGGACCAAATCAGGTAAAATTGGTATGGTGTAATCCTATAACCCAAAGACAAATGTGCAAAGTAAACAAATATATATTTTTTTAATAGAGGCCAATTTCAGGGAGCAAATTAGGAAATTAAAAAATATAGCAAAACTTACTGTGTTATTATTGTAAAATAATTAGTTTTGATTTTATTCATGAATGAAGACGAAAATTGACAATTCTCCTTGATCGCTGAAACTATTGAGCCTAATTTTGAAAAATATACAAAATATAGTTCATTGCTTGTAGATTACAGGGAAACCTTTAAGACGAAGTGGTAGCTCAAGTGGCGCCCTCATTTGAAATAAATTGTTTAAAACTAAATAAGGTGACAATTAAAAATTCGGTTTGTATAAATGTCTAGAAAGAACTTTAAACTATTTTATGAGTAAACTTTGAAATTATTATTAATAGTCCGTCTAGTTTTAAAACTGTTTTTCGCCAAAAGTGGCAACTTTTGGCGAATAACAGCTTTAAAACTAGACGGACTACCAATATTACTTTCAAAGGTTATTCATAAAATAGTTTAAAGGTCTTTCTAGACATTTATATAAATCAAATTTTGAATTATCACCTTATTTAGTTTTAAACAATTTATTTCAAATGAGGGCGCCACTTGAGCTACCACTTCGTCTTAAGAATTCTACTAATTGAAAATTAAGTGGTAAACTCAAAAAATACGTAAACATTCACATATATAAAATTTTTGGCATTGTACGGAACTCTCTCCACGCTAGTTCAACTCGCACTTTGCCGGTTATTTTTGTAAAGCAAAATGTTATGCGGTTTCAATATCTATGGAAATTGAGTGCTACGAGAGTACCACGTCAAAAATGGATTTTGGAAATGTCTAGCTGAGTTTTTGCACGCTTTTGTTTAACTACTAGCTAGAAAATATTTATTTAGCCTCGTCACTCCCTAAATACCAAGTTTCATCAAAATCGTTGGGGCCGTTTTCGAGATCTTCATTATGTATATACAAAAAGTATGTGAGTTTATAAAATAAACTCACAGATTGTATTTTCTTACTTTAATTTATCTGTGACTATAAGAAAATAAAACTATTCGCGTAAACCTATGCCATAGAAGACGAGTATAAATAAAAGTGAAAGTTACAGAAATATATTAAAGTAGGTAAATAACTTTAAGATGAAAATGAAGTTTAATAAAATAGTTCATTCCTTCAATAGTAAAACAACAAATGTAAACAAAGTGGTTCACAATAGAAAGTTAATAAGTACTGGAATAGAGTCGTCCTTCGGGTAACGTTGCATTAACATAAGTAAATTCGATACTTTCCCTTCCCTTAATTCCGTCGGGACTCGTTCTCATTCAAATCGTGTTGGAATATTTACAGAAGCCTACAATTTCAACAAATGATAAGTTTAAAAATAGATACGCAGGAAGACTGCATTTCTAATTTGATTCCTTCATACCGTTTTAACCAACTTCAAGAAAGGAGGAGGTTATCAATTGGATTGTATTTCTTTTTGTATGTATGTTACGCGATATCTTCGCCAATTATGAACCGATTTTGATGATTCTTTCTTTTTTCATTGGTCTCTATATTATATGTAGTTTATTGCAGAAAAAAATTAAGAACTTTGTTAGATATGAAAGAATAGAGCTATAGAGTAGCATTTCAATTATTTACCAAATAAGAATGAAATCTGATACTTTGGTCAAAGTTAACCTTATGCATTATACAGATTATGTTGTATAAGAAGCAGTCATTGCAATGGTTTGAACTAAAGGGCCTTCAGAAGTATTTTTATGTTTAAAATGCAGTTAAAATTAAGACGGCGTTTTAAAACAACGTGTATGTAACTATTGCAGTAAAAAATATATATGAAGGGAGTCTAACTATCTAACACTGTGAGTAAAAAAGTCTATTAATAGACCATTGCCAAGGATAGGTATGATTTTTCATAATTTTAAAATTGATAAGGATCTAAAAAAAGTACTTTAGACAACACATACAACCAAATTAAATACAACAAAATGTTGAGTAGATTGAAAATGAGCATTTATAAGCATTTCACACAGGAAAGTAAAGGTGGTGATATTCATGCGTTGTCTATTTAGATATTTGGCCAGTAATCCTAGACTTTTAGAGTTGCAGACATCTATTTAAATAATTGGCAAATCGAACCCTTTTTATTTGATTTATTCCATAGAAAGTATTAACACTTAACGGATACTGATCCAATAAAGCTCTGTTCGGTCCAAATGGTTCTTACTTAATGCCCGATTTGACGATATCCTTTATTGGAAACTTAATGAATTGTACTTGTTTAAAGTTTCTTGTATCGGGACTGCTATCGGATTCAGATTGGGGAGCAGGGCCGGACTATTTGAGGCTTCGCGTTAATTACTTATTACATTTTTACATCACCTATTTCAAACAAACACTCGATTAAATTGTAACCTCATTTTAAAACAAATGTAAATGTTTGGGCGTCTTTATCATAAGACACGTAATGATGATTGAATAATATCATTGCATATACTTAGAGCATTAAAACTAATATAGCATAATTCAAATACGTATTTCAGAACATAAAAAAAAGTTATAAACTTCGCGTCCATCTCTTGAGATGTTAGTTTTACCGAAAATAAAACATTTTTCTATTATTTGTGGTCACAAGCCAGCGAAGGCAAATAACATTAATAGGCGACGCGGCTAGCAAACCATCTCTTTTTTTTCATCCTCTGGCCCACCATCACGCTAAAAGTGGCATTAGGCTCTTGCAGCCCTGGGCTCTGTCTACTTAAACCCGCAACACCCTTAATAGGTAAATACCTGATAGTGTACATATACACTGGCCAGCACCAGTAGAGTTAGGTACCTACTCGAATGCGGTCAAAGTGAATATATATTCAAAGAAACTTTGCAGCCCGAGTCCGTCACTGCTAGAGCCGCTTTAATGACGGCGCAGCAAGAAGTCCGACTTTCCATAGCTGCTCGACTTTAATTAAAAACCACCACGTTCATTCGAACTGAAGTAGACAAACGGCGAAGTCGGACCGCAGAGCTACTGATTTCGCGCTTGAGCCTTTATTTTGTTTTAGCTTAGTAAAACGGTTGTGGTAGTGCACACTCTAACAGGTCCCATTTATTTTGGCTGTCGCCTTTGCTCTTTGCTTTCAATTAGTTATTTCTGCTAATTTGTTTTGGATTATGTTTTTTCTTTTAAAAATTGTTCTGTTAAGATAAATTGGTAGCTTAAGTGGCGCCCTCATTTGAAATAAATTGTTTAAAACTAAATATGGTGATAATTAAAAATTTGATTTGTATAAATGTGTAGAAAGACCTTTAAACTATTTTATGAATAACCTTTGAAATTATTAGTAATAGTCCGTCTAGTTTTAAAACTGTTTTTCGCCAAAAGTGGCCACTTTTGGCGAAAAACAGTTTTAAAGCTAGATGGACTACCAATATTACTTTCAAAGGTTATTCATAAAATAGTTTAAAGGTCTTTCTACACATTTATACAAATCAAATTTTTAATTATCACCATATTTAGTTTTAAACAATTTATTTCAAATGAGGGCGCCACTTTAGCTACCACTTCGTCTTAAGGGACAACTGTTATTTTTTTGATTCGATTGACCGATATAAAAAATAAGTATAACTTCATATTATACTGTTGCTTTAGATTTTATTTAAAATTAAATTTATTTAAGCATTTTCATTTATTTCATGTTGTACGTCATATTTTTATAGTTTCCTTTCAATTGTATTTATTTAGTTTCTCCTTTTTCTTCCCACGAACGATTCGTGGGAAAAATAAAATTATTTTAAACCAATACAAGAAAAAAGGCTAAAAGTTCATTAAATTGCAAAAAGCCCCGTAATAAAGTTCTAAAGTTTATGAACGTTTTGATGAGGGTACTAATAATTGACACTTTTATTACCGTGTCAAACCGTCCTTAAGGGTAATAGCATTGATCCAGAAACCCGTTGTAAAACCCGCCCTAGTCTTTTATGCCTGCAAAAGCTCAAGATTTTCGTATTCCCAACACCTCCGGTATACTAATAACCATATTTTGTATAAAGTTTCAATATCTGCCCATTGGTTATATTATCGAAAGCTTATTATATTACTATAACTATGCTACATGCCTATTTATCAAGTCAGTAATCATTGCTACCATTTTTATTATCCATTACCATTTACCAATTTCACTAGATAAAAAATATCTAGCAATGCATTGCATATGCAAGCTACTAAAATTAAAACATGCGGTTAAATACAGCGGCGGTAGCACTACTAAAATTACAATGGTGTATTTACAAATATTTCATTGACAACCACTTAACATTTTGGTATAGGTAGTTTGAAGAAGGCATACCCAGTAAATGCAGTGCCACTTCCAGCACCTTATTTTTCAAGAAGAAACCAAAGATAATCAGATTTTCCGTATTTTAGTCTCCTTTTCCGTTAGACTTCAATGTTATTCCAACTTCATTCGTTATTACGCTGATATCACAAAGTAAAAACACATTAATTTCTTTAGCTTCAAAAAAATTGTCTTTTTTTGTTAAATTACTGTGTTATGATTTTGGAATACTACTCGTAAGTACCATCTTAATATTCAGAAAGTTAACCAGAAAAAGTGGAGTCTCAATTTTTCATACAATTAGTATGAGAAATTGGGTTTCCATTTCTGAGGCTTACCGTACGTAAGTAGAATTTTACAATAATCTTACGTAGCAAACTATTTACATGGAGGATTGAATGGACTAGATTTAACGAAATAGTATCAGTTTCATTTTCAAATTAAGGTTTTTTTTAATTCTATAATTTCGAAATCAACAGAAAATCTTTTTCTTCGCAATTTTTCAATTTATTTTGTGTATTGTTGGAGAATTGTTGCTGTTAATATTTACAGTCTAGTAAAGGATGTTTCATATACCATGCATTTTACACACAAACCAACTCTCATTTTGTAAATCAGACGCAGGTGAAATTTTTATCTAACAAGGAATTTTTGAAAATAAACTTTTGACGAATTGGACGCAACTCAAACATTTTGCAGACCACAAAATACAAATAAAGCTCGATGGAACAGCCAGCCCTCGGCCCTCGGCTCGTTCCTGCCCTCGGCCGGAACTCGACAGCAGCTATGCATTAACTTGTCAAACAAGACCGTCAATAAGCTATGTATGAGTGGATATCAATTACTAACGAACCCACTTTACTGAAAGTTATGTACCTACAGATGGAAAATGTATTTTCAGGAAAATCATGAGGGAAAATGACTTGACTCATTTCCCCGTAGATTTCCAATTAAGTTGATAGGTGGCTAGAAGCTGAAGTTCATGCTCAAGGCCATTTACATATCTCAACTTTAATTTCATAGGTATGTAAAGTTTTTCATATTGACGGGATTTTTATGACCTTACATTTACTTGTAAACTTATATTGAGCGTTTTGTCATAGCTAAATATATATATTTACATTCGATTTTTTTATTTAAATTTTACCAAGTCAAACCAACGTTTAAAAAGTATTTAATTGTATCTATATACATAAAAAGACAGAAACAAGCCACGCAGGTAGTTTGCTTTGCCAAGGAATCATTAAGGGGCTACCTGAATTTTTCTACCTGAACTATTTTATGAACTACTGTATATATTTTAAAGTAAGGACGTTAAGCTTTTTATAGCATTTTTGCGAAAAACGCCCAGTTTTAGCAAAAATGCTATAAAAAGCTTAACGTTCTTACTTTAAAATATATGCAGTAGTTCATAAAATAGTTCGAAGGTTTATCTAGGATTTTATCAAGGCAATATTTAAAATAATATCTCCGTTTCTTTTCAAATGATTTAATTCAAATGGGGGCAGCACTGAACCCCGAAAAATTCAGGTAGTCCCCTTAAACAAGAACAAAATGTAAGTTTCTGAGAAATCGTTAAAGGATAGCGCTGAAACATGAAAGGCAACCCGAACAAAAAGTGAAAGATGATGGCACCTTATCTTCGCAAACCTCATTTGTTCTAACAGATGGTACTAATCTATCAAAACGCCATTTTCAACGCGCCGCTTAAAAACACAAGAAGGCAAAATCAGTCGTCTACTTGTATAACTTATAACTACTTACATTTTAGGAACTAAGTAATTTCTTTCAGACTTTTAACCTTCCGTGATGGTCAAGGAAAATAGAAAAAATCTTTGAAATTTAGTAAGTACCAGCTGCATATCGCGGAGATGGTAAAAGCCACTAATTGCTAGACGTGACTAGAGTTTTATATCCCTAGGCTCTATTTAACCTGTTAGAGATAAAGACGTGATAGTGTATCTATATTTATTGGATTGAAGTTTGTAGAATTTGTCATAAGATAAACTAAATGTAAATAGCAACAACAGGACATTTGATTTTCTTTTCCCAAACAGTGTACAAATAAGGGTTCCGAACTTACTTACTGGGAACAATTCCCTAAAGGCTCTTAAAAGAGTAAAAAGACGTCTATTGTTCCGCTTAAGAAATATTTTCCCAAGGGACGAAAAATAAATACAACTTGGTACCGACTCCATTGTGATTGTTGTGTTTTTGACGAGTGTACTTCTGCTTGTGTGAATAATGGTACACAATGTTACTCTATTATGCATGAATCCGACGACATATTGTATTTCTTTTTAACTTTTTCTTTAAATGGCAACAAAGTTCTCTTTATATAACTCTTCATCTGTTGCAAATAATAAAACAATAGATGACCTGGGAGGAATTCCTCCCAGTGACAGGTAAGGATTGGGTATAAGGATGTTAAACAACAAGATATTGTCATACAAGATAAACACACTTACATTTTTTCACCTTACAAAACCTTAGACAAGTATCATTTATTTAACGTTAATAAAAGTACTGTAATATAAATGATAAAATTATAGCTTGAGGACGGAAAATTAACGTTTTAGTCTAATGTACGACATAGGACGCAACATTCCTTTTTTTTTGCAGGAGGAGAAAAAATATAAAATTTGTCCACTAAAAATATAATACTCAATTCGTAAAACAGAAATAATAGATTAAGGGGAATAAATTATCCTCTTAGTCTATGCACGACATTTTTTAACGCATCGTTCCTTTTCTTGATAAGAGGAGAAAAAATATACATTTTACAAAAATATCACATAAAACAATTTGATTCATTCTCTATTCGTAAAACAGAACTATTACAAAATACTCCTAGCAAAAATATTTTGCTTTCACAAAACATTTTTAAAATAGTTATTTACAGATATTTTCTAACACAAATCTAGGGATAAACAGTTTTGCCTTTAAGATATGTTATGCTTCCTGGCCTACTTGAAAATTTATAAAGGTAAGTACTTAAGTATTCTCGCCACCTCATTCTGTATAGAAATGCGCTCATGTGTCGTTACAATAATGTTAATTTGTGATTAGTTACTTAACTAATCTTATCACTTTTATTACACAAGGGAGTCAGTTAAATAGCTACTGAGCTAAAAAAAAAACTCCAGCACCATATGGTATATTTTAAATGTAAAGCGACCCTAAGAAGATTGCCTCCATTGAGTTCAAATCTTTTTATCTCATACGTAAATCACGTTGATTCAACAAAGATAAAAAGAATGCTGATTTGTAATAAGTTACGCTTGAACGAATTTTGAGATTTACTCGTTACAAGGAATTAAGTAAATCAAAGAGAAAGCTTTCAATTGCAGAACACGTCTCCATCGCATTAGACATTTTATAAGCTTTTATTTAACTTACAATGTTTTTCATTATATATAAAATTACTATTATATGCAGATGTTTTATTTATTTTGAATTTAAACCTACTCGGACCGATTATCTAATAACCGACGTCTCATAATAGGTACACTTTTAGTACACGCCTGCCTCTTGTCACACTGAAGAAACGTAAAGTTTTTTCCACTATCGCCAATATTTGCTTCTGGAGGAGGAAAACATATGTAGATATACTTTACAATAGTGTGTAATAATTGAGCTACGTCGCATTCCTTAAGAATCCCCATACAAACGTAGTCTACTTTTTATTTTGAAATGACATGTCAGATTTCGATAAAAATATGTAATTTAAAAGAAATTGCAATTATCTAGGGTTAGAATTGGTTTCCTACATTAAAATTATGAACTGGAAAGAAAATATAAGGGTGTAGAAGTTTTTTATACTGATGGTCAAATATGATATGATACACTATATTCTCTTTTTAACCGACTTCAAAAAAAAGGAGGAGGTTATTCATCATCATCATTTCAGCCGCACAACGTCCACTGCAGGACATAGGCCTCTCCCAACGATTTCCAAAATGACCGATCTAGAGCGGCCTGCATCCAGCGCTTTCCAGCGACCTTATTCAGGTCGTCAGACCACCTTGTGGGTGGGTGTCCTACGCTTCGCTTGCCTGTACGTGATCGCCATTCGAGAACCTTTTTGCCCCATCGGCCATCGGTTCGTCGCGCTATGTGTCCCGCCCACTGCCACTTTAACGAACTTATCCTCTGGGCTATGTCAGTGGCTTTTGTTCTCCTACTAATTTCCTCATTTCTGATTCGATCACGTAGGGAAACACCGAGCATAGCCCTCTCCATAGCGCGTTGAGTGACCTTGAGCCTTCTTATGAGACCCATAGTAAGGGACCACGTTTCAGAGCCATAAGTCATCACTGGTAACACACATTGATTAAACACTTTCGTCTTGAGGCACTGAGGTGTTTTGGACGAGAAGACACTGCGTAGCTTCCCGAACGCTGCCCAACCGAGTCGAATTCGTCGAAAGACCTCTTCCTCGAAGCTGGAACTTCCTGCCTGGATCAATTGACCCAGGTAGATATACTCGTCTACAACTTCGAGTGCGGAGCTCCCAACAAATACAGGTAGGGGCGCGACATGGACATTCGACATTACTTTCGTTTTATCCATGTTCATTTTTAGGCCCACCTGTTGGGAAACTCGATTTAGGTCTCCGAGCATAGTACTTAAGTCTTCCATCGATTCTGCCATGACAACGATATCGTCAGCAAATCGAAGGTGAGTGATATACTCGCCATTAATGTTGATGCCAAATCCTTCCCATTCCAAAAGCTTGAAGGGATCTTCTAGTGCAACGGTGAACAGTTTCGGAGATATAACGTCTCCCTGTCTTACACCTCTTTACAGTGGAATAGCCCTCGTGCACTGCTCCTGTACTCGGACTGACATAGTGGCGTTACTGTATAAGCACTTCAACACTTCGATATACCGATAGTCAATACGGCATCGCTGGAGAGACTGAAGTACGGCCCATGTTTCGATCGAATCGAAGGCTTTTTCATAGTCCACGAACCCTAAGCATAACGGCCGGTTATACTCCCTCGTCTTCTCTATAACCTGCCGCAGCGTGTGAATGTGGTCCGTGGTGCTAAAGCCTTTACGGAAACCGGCTTGTTCGGGAGGCTGGAACGCATCAAACCTGTTTGCGAGACGATTCGTGATGACCCTTGAAAACAACTTATATACTTGACTCAGAAGCGTGATAGGCCTATAGTTCTTCAATAGAGTGTTATCTCCCTTTTTGAAGAACAGGACCACCACGCCCCTGTTCCACGCTTCTGGCGTTACGCCCTCGAGCAGAACGGAATTAAAGAGCCTCTGAAGGACTTTCAGTACCGGCGTTCCGCCCGCTTTCAGAAGCTCTGCTGTTATTCCATCCTCGCCCGGCGCCTTGTTATTTTTAAGCTGTTTAAGGGCCATCCTAATCTCGTACTGGCTGATGTCCGGTATATCTTCGGTATAGTGTCGGGTCAGCTTGGATCTTGGGTCTTTAGCCATTTGTTCGCTGGGTTGAGAAACTGAGGTTTATAGCTGTCCATAAAACCTCTCGATCTCCGCTAGAACCCCTTCCTTTGTCGACACCACGCCACCGTCCTCCGTCTTCAGCTTCATCAATCGGCTTTGTCCAACCGACATAGCCCTTGCGAACACTTTGGGGCCTTTGTTCTGCTCGATCGTCTCCTGAATACATTTTGTATTAAATGAGCGGATATCGTGTCGCAAGGACTTTTGTATACGTCTATTGAGCAGCCGATATGATTCAGCATCTTCGGAGGTCTGCAGTGGCCTTGATCGTCGCTCTGCCATTAAGTCTAGGGTCTGAGCAGAGATTTTCTGAGGTTTTCGTTTGGGGCGGGACCTAAACACCTTCGATCCCGCCGCTTGGACAGCTTCTACAAACCCTTGGTTTATTTCGTCCACTGTAACGGAATCCTGGAGGCCTTCAAAGTGATTCGACAGTTCAAGCTGGAAGCCTTCGGAGTTTTCGATCTGGACCTGCGACGGTCGGAGCGTCGACTTCATCAGCCGCGACCTTTCGACTTTGAGATCAATATTCACGATGCCTCTTAATATTCGGTGATCGCTCCCGGTTTTGATCCGATTGATCACTGAGACATCGTTGAATATTCGTCTCTTCGTCGTTAAGATGAAGTCGATTTCGTTCTTAACAGGGGGCTGGTTCTTCTTTGCTGGACCTATCCAGGTCCACTTTCTTTGCGGCGGCTTCTTGAAGAAAGAGTTCATCGCAAAGAGTCCCTCTTGCTCCAAAAAATCAGCCAGCCTGCGTCCCCTGTTATTTCGCACTCCGTATCCGAAGTTTCCCAGCCTAAGCTCTCCATCGCCTCGCTTGCCCAGTTTTGCGTTGAAATCCCCCATAACAACCGTAAAATAGGTTTCAGAAGTATGTATGGCCCTACTGATGTCCTCATACACTTCATCCACCTCTTCATCGGAGTGATCCTCAGTTGGCATATATACCTGTATGACCTTCAGCGAGTATCTTTTAGATACTCTGAGTATCAGGTATATTACCCTGCTTGAAACACTCTCGATGGTTGTGACGTTGTTAATAAGGGACTTGTGGACGAGAAACCCGACACCATGATGGGATTTCTTTTTGTCTCCTTCCCGGTGATAGAGTATGTTACCAGAGTCTAGGGTTGTCGTTCCCTCGCCCTCTCTTCGGACTTCAGACAACCCCACAATGTCCCACCGTTATAGGATTAGGAGGTTATTAATTCATCGCAATCCTTTATTTTTTTATGTATGTCACTGATTACTCGAAGACGCGTGGACCGATTTGAAAAATTATTTTTTTGTTTGAATGGGTATACTGTCCAGGTGGTCCCATAGTAGTTTTATTAAAATCGGTTTTGTAGTTTAGGGGTGAAGTCAGTTTTTAGTTTTGAAAAATTATAAGTTCATATTTTAACTGTGAAAACTAGTTATATGCCTAAATTTATACAATTTCTTTGAAATGACATAATTTCGCCCACATCTTACATTCGTCTCAAAATAAAACGTGGGTCGTGGACTACGTTTGTATAGGAAAGTCTGATTCTGTTTAGGGTAAGGGTACTCTTAAGGCAGCTCGAAAAATCTGAATCCAGTATAAGCTTTTTTTAAGCTATTGCATAGCTTTTATCGCGGGCCTTGGGGCGGCGACCGAATCCAGAAATTCCGTAACAAAAATTAAACCTAACACTCGTCTATCGTCGTTTCAGTTCGGCAGACTTCGGCACGGTGTTTGTGTGCGTGCGACTAGACGTATGCGTGTAGAGAGTTGGGCATTATTCGAATAAAAATTATCTAGATAATTATTCGAATAAAAATTTATAAGTGGAAAATTATTCTCGAATAATTCATTCGCGAATAACTTATGCTTTTATTCGTTATTCTAAATAACGAATATTTTTTTGAAACTTACCCTTCTCTTTTAAACCGATTGCGTCGGGAAGAGTTGCATATGGAGTGTACGAGTGTTTTCTTTTTAACCGAATGCACCGAAAAAATTGGTCGCCATTTTGATTTTTTTTTCACTGGTCCGATTTCCTTCAAAATCGATATCTGGACGGCCTTGTGGTCCCTCATATTGAATCTATGCTCAAAATGTAAAAAAAACTGGCCACCATTTTTAATTTTTTTGTTACTGGACCGATTGCCTTCAAAATCGATATCTGGAGGTCCTTGTAGTCTCTTATAATGAATCTATGCTCGAATTTTAAAAAGGTAGCCGCCATGTGGACTCTTTTGTTTCTGGACCGATTGCCTTCAAAATCGATATCTGGGGGTCCCCGTAGTCTTTTATAATGAATCTATGCTCGAATTTGAAAAAGGTAGTCGCCATTTTGAACTTTTTTGTTTCTGGACCGATTGCCTACAAAATCGATATCTGGGATCCCTGTGGTCTCTTATACTAAATCTATGCTCGAAATTAAAAATAATGACCTATTTTGCCCAACTCTGAGACTGCTAACTGCTCATAATAAAAATTCCTGAATAACCTACATGTATTGTAAGATAATAAAAATATTTTAAACGATATTCATGTCTCATTTATTCAATAAAAGAAAAAAAATTGTTTTCCTGTATTTGAATTAATATCAAAGAAACAACTTTAATTAATATCAAAAAAAAAAAAATACTACATAAATAAAAAATAAACAAATAATTATATTGCATAAGTTGATAGAAAATGCTATGCAATAGCTTTACCGCGGCAGTCCCCGAGTGCCACACGTTTTTTTTTTTTTTGCAGATGTTATTGGCTGTTCAGTTGCCAAATCCTGGGGTTTTATGTTTATTTTGCTTATTGAAAGCAGGATAAGTTCTCGGAAAGTTAAGGATTGTTAAAAGCTCTCCAGAAGGGAAACTTGCAAACGCTTGACTAAAACAAAAAGCTGGACTTTTGAATTTAACTTTCGTTGATAAAATAGTAAGTTCATTAGTTTATAGAAATAAGGCTTTATTTTAATAAAATAATAATATCAAACTGTTTATGTGATTGACATGATTTCCTTCATCAAATCCGTATAAGTAATAACAAATATAGGTAGAATTTCGAGTAGAGACAGTAAGTTTTTATGCTCGTAAGTATTAGCTATCTGTTATGTTATATATCTGAACTGCTTATTACGTGCATAAATTTGTCCTATCATAATGCAACCTTTAAAAATAAACCGTCGTCCATGGCCGTGCAATAACGATAGAATAGAAAACAATATGTTACCGTCCCTTTTTGGTATCATGTGTCAAGGGTCAAGAAAGTACCAGAGAACGGGCAGCAGTCATCTATACAAAGACAAATTATACCATCCATTGCGATCAACAACCCGCCTACCCAGTGGGGTAACTATGGGCAACAAACATATATACCTTATGGGGCAGGCAAGTATTCTGCGGGATAAAGGATAAAGATGGGCAAATACTTCTTTTATTGGGAGAGGCCTTTAGTACGTAGTGGGCTAGTGGGCTGATATTGTACATAGGTTAAAAAGAAATCGATCTTCTATGGGCCAAAGTCTCTAAAAATTTATCAAAACTTCAACAAGTGAACTAAACAGATTAAAACAATAAAAGGCCTCAAATCATCCCATCTCCTGACCTCTCTATACAAGGTCTAACAAAATGCACTGAAACTATTTAAAGGGTGAATGCAGTCCATAATACTGAACTACTTGGTGTACAATAATGTATTACTTACTTTCAGTACAATTTTTTTTGTTACACATAATTATATGCTGTTGCTTTTGTACGCCTCATAAGTGGAGCGTTGAGGTAGTGCTCTACTCTCAAAATGTCAGCGTCCATCACATTTCTGGACCTAAACTGTCTTTATATTATCCATATTGCACTTATAAATAGATAAGTACAGAGATATGAAGAACAACCCTTTTATAAACAAATTTAATACTTGTAGAAAACATTTTGCAAACATAACATATAAAAAAAGGATTAATAATCATTCATGGATGTCCAGATGTATGTACGGACGTGTGCCACGATCATGCTCGAATAATAATACTATTCAGTAATTGTCGCCCTCCTATCCGCTCAAATAGATGCAATGAATGAGTTATCTCAAGAGAAATAAAAAACACATTTTTTTTGACATAAAAAAACTCTTGTAACGTAAGTACTCGTTACTTAAAAATTATATAAAAAATAAATAAATAATTAAACCTAAATATCAAAATAATAACTTAACTTAAACCTAAAAATAACTTAAAACTATAAATAACAATAAAATAATATACATACCTAAATCCCAAACTAAAATTAAACCTTAACTTATTATTGTACAAGTTTCATTCTGTTGACTGTACCGAGTTGGCGTTCTATTGTCCTCACAATCGGCTCCCATTGGTCCTCATCCATCGTATGATCCATTACGTCATCGATCAGGCGATCGCGCTGCGACCGGCGCCCGCGGCCCGCGCTCCCCGAGGCGGCCCGAGCCTCAGCCAGCCTGAATGTCGGCAATCATAAAAACATCTCGTAGCGAGCGGCACGTATTGCGCGCTCCGCGTCGGGTTTGGTTACTTACGTCATAAACGTCTTCAAAGTACCTATACCTAAGTCTCTCGATGAGCATTGCTTAATTTAATTAGAAGTTTCATTGAAATCATCGTACTTGTGAAATACGTGGACACCAGTGTTGGCCACTTACACACACGAAAAACAACTAAACAAACGTGGATTTAAACCCCTGATTGGGGTTCAAGATTTGGGGCATTCTGCTCCCACGATCGACATCACGCACCGAGCTACCGCCCGTCGTAGATTCTTCGTCGCACGGGGCTACGCTGACCTACCCCCGGAATACCTACTCGCTGAGCTGCCGACCACCAGGAGCTGCTATCACCGTCCGCACCCGGGAAGTACCACCGTTAGCGAACAAAGTGAAAAAGTGCAAACAGACGGGCCTTCCGCCCACGACCTTTCTTTAAATTTTAAATAAATTTCTAGTCGAAGCCTTTCGTTTTCTTTTAAAACCCGGCTCTGCGATAGTGGCGCCAACGTGGTTATTTTAAGGTCTGTTTTTTTTTCACTTTGTTAGCAGTAGTTGTGTGCATGTGTTTGTTTTTATTTTCATTTTTGTGAAACGTCCTTTTTATTTTTCTTTCATTTTCATTGAAACTAACTAATTCGCACTTAATTTAACCCTGCGACCATTGCATTTGTTAAAACTAAAATTCTTCCGTACTAAAAGTACAGTCGGCAGGATATAAAATTGTACAAGTGTGAATTAATTAATTTTTAATCATTTTTCAGCTTTCATTTCTTTTCCTTCTTCATGGTGTTGATTTATATTTTTTTTTTCACAATCATTTTTTTTTATTTTTTGCAAAGACGTTGTAGTTTTTAACGCTGGTTTGTAACAGAGCAGGTTATTTATCGATTAGTATTCGTAGCTTAGTCAAGATTATACCGAAATATTTTGTTCAACACTTACTCAAGGAACACACGTTACTTATATTTTTTTCTCTGACTCTTTTTCCTTTTATTAAAAAAAAACATGGCCTATCACATAAAACTTTTGTCACTAAACAAGGCTGAGTTGGAATACGAAGTAGGCGTCAGAGGTGAAACGCCAGCTAGTACAGTCATGGAACTGCGAAAACAAATTTCAAAATTATCAGCTTTATTCCCATCAGAGGACGTCTTGAATAGCCCATATGATATAAATAGTGATTTGTTAGGTGTAAACGCTGTTATAAGCAAAATTTCAACAGTTTTAGATTCGGACGAATTGCCAGACAAAAATACACTTTTGCGTACTCAAAATTTGTTACATCATATTTATCACCGCCTTAAAAGAATTCAGCCCACTGATACACAGTCTAAATCAATGAGAGACTCTGCAATACTTAAATTTAAGGATTACTACCGGAAATATGACGCTATCAAGGATAGTGTCGTTGATCCCCTTGATTTCCAAGCAACCGAGCAGGAAGCTACGAACCCCTTAAATATCAAGGTAACTTGTGAGCGTGGGATTTCTAGCGAAATTACTAAGATTAAATATGACGGAAAATCATGTGTGCGCACATTTATACAGCGTATTTCAGAATTTTGTGATGCAAGAAAAATTGATGACTCAAAGCTGTTGTCATATTGTACGGAAATTTTTGTAGGAGATGCACTCCATTGGTATAGAGGCATCAAAGCTAACGTTAAAAAGTGGAGTGAACTCGTTTCTATTTTGATTAAAGATTTCGGACCGGCAGATTATGACTATAGGCTAATTTCTGAAATTCGTTCACGAACTCAAGGTGAGACTGAGAACATAACAATTTATCTGTCCATCATGACAGGTATGTTCTCTCGTTTGTCAAAACCCTTAACGGAAGAGGAAAAATTAGAAATTGTCCTTCATAATATAAGACCAACTTATACGAGCACTTTAGCAGCAGTTTCAGAAATAAAAGACATTGACTCTTTAAAAACGATTTGCCGAAATTATGAAAATTTCCAGTCTCGTCTCGCTCACTTTCATGAGCCAGTTAAACCCTCAGCTGACACTTTAGCTCCGGAATTTGCCTATTCTGGTGGTACCAAACAAAACAATTACTATCAAAGGCAAACTTATAATCAAAATCTTAAATCAAATAATACATTTTACAAAAACAATTACAAAAACAGCTACGATAGTAAAAATACAAAATATGAAAACAACAACAATAAAAGCTACAATAATAAAAATACAAAATATGATAATTTAAATGCTATAGATACAAACACAGGAAATGATAAGAAACGTTTTTGTCCTCGCTGCCGCGTAGACACTCATAACTTACGTCAGTGTACGGCTAACAAAGACGAGGTATTTTGTTTTGTCTGTGGTCGAAAAGATGTTAAAACACCACAGTGCCCGACTTGTTCAAAGGCTAAGCGTACTACTGCAAGTACAAAAAACTGAATAGTGAGAATTGTGCCAATCCCCAAAACAATAAATTTGATAAAGCCGATTGGAATTGTTGGCTTAAAACCGTTTCAAACTTTTTTAGGTCCTATAGGATTGACACAATTCTACATAAAAAACCACCACTCGATAATAGACCTTATGTCACTCTCGATATTAATG
Organism: Acrobasis suavella; assembly: GCA_943193695.1. Classification (NCBI taxonomy): domain Eukaryota; kingdom Metazoa; phylum Arthropoda; class Insecta; order Lepidoptera; family Pyralidae; genus Acrobasis; species Acrobasis suavella. The sequence continues at coordinate 10,317,574 of OW971939.1, forward strand.
ATATTCAAATAGCTGGTCTTTTAGATTCTGGATCTGCTATAACAATAATTGGTAACAATACACATATACATCTATTAAAACATGGATTTTTCATGCATGACGACACTAATACAACAGTACAAGCTGCGGGTGGTCAAGTGTTACGAAGTATCGGTTACTTTTCCTTACCTATTAAGTTTGATAACCAATTGCACATAATAAAAGCATTTGTTATACCATCTATCACTTCCAACCTTATATTAGGAGTAGATTTTTGGAGAGATTTTGGAATTTGTCGTAAATATTTAAGTAGTTTACAATTCACGGAAGACAAAAAGGCAACACTTGAGCTCGAAAATTCAGGCAAACATTTACACGGTTATAATAATTTAACAGAAACAGAGCGTCAGTTAGCAGACAATGTTATAGAACAGTTTAAGGATATTTCTTTTGAGCGAAAGGGATTAGGAGAGACAAGTCTTATAACGCATAGTATTGACACTGGCGACGCACAACCTGTTCGACAACGCTACTATCGCATGTCACCAGAAAAGCAGCGCATCCTGATCGAACAGGTCGATGAAATGTTGTCCTTGGACGTCGTTGAGGCTTGCGAAAGCGAATGGTCTTCTCCTGTTCTTCTTGTTACAAAGAAGAATGGCCAACCTCGCTTTTGTCTTGATAGTCGTAAACTAAACTCTGTAACTAAACGTGACGCTTACAGTTTGCCATACGTTTCTGAAATCCTTGACAATCTTAGGGATGCTCGTTATTTGTCTAGCATAGACTTAACCAAGGCATTTTGGCAAATCCCTATTGATGAAAAGGACAGGAACAAAACTGCATTTTACGTACCAGGCAGAGGAACTCTACGTTTTAAACGTACCGCCTTTGGGCTGACCAATGCGCCTGCTACGCAGCAGCGTCTCGTCGATCTTCTGTTCAGAGAATTTGATTTAAAGGTCTTCTGTTACCTTGACGATATTATCGTCGTATCTCAAGATTTTAATAGCCACGTCTCCCTATTGTTGCGAGTTCTTGAAAAATTGAAACAGGCAAACCTTACGGTCAATTTAGAAAAGTGCAATTTCTTTAGAAGCCAACTGAAATACTTGGGCTACGTTGTTGATAATGAGGGGTTACGTACCGATCCAGAAAAAGTCGAGGCAATCCTTAACTACCCGACACCTACTTGTCGTAAGGACCTTAAACGCTTTCTCGGCACTGCGACTTGGTATCGTCGTTTTGTCCCTAATTTCAGCACCGTTGCCGGTCCCCTCAATAAGTTGACATCTAGCAAGAAAGGCGCTCCACTCTTTAGGTGGACACCTGAAGCGGAGTTTGCCTTCCAAAAGCTTAAGGAGTCGTTGATTTCAGCACCTGTTCTTTCTTGCCCAGACTACACTCTGCCCTTCGAAGTACATACTGATGCTTCGAACTATGGTGTCGGTGGTATGTTGACCCAAACGGTTAATGGTAAAGAACACCCTATAGCCTATATGAGCAAGTCATTGTCTGCGGCAGAAAAGAATTACAGCATCACAGAGCGTGAAACATTGGCTGTATTGACTGCGATTGAGCACTGGAGGTGTTATTTGGAGAACGGAAAGCGCTTCACCGTTTATACAGACCATAGTGCACTAAAGTGGTTCCTTTCCCTGAATAACCCCACTGGTAGACTGGCGCGTTGGGGTGTGCGCTTGTCAGCATTCGATTTTGAGATCAAACATCGTCGTGGTGTGGACAATGTCATACCTGACGCCTTGTCAAGAGCGGTCCCTGTTGGTACCATTTCTACGTCTAATAGCTTCACGAGTACCAACGATCAATGGTATAGGGATATTTTCAATGGTGTACTCAATAGACCACAAAATTTTCCAAATTTCCACATTAAAAACAGCACATTATATAGACTGACTAAAAATAAACACGAGCTAACTTCAGAGTTCTCATGGAAAGAAGTCGTACCGAAAGAACTCCGTCATCAGGTCTTGGCTGAAAATCACAGCGAACCTATCGCAGGTCATTTAGGTATTTTTAAAACCTATCGTCGTTTGGCTTTACGCTATTTTTGGCCAGGAATGCACACTGATGTGGTGAAGTTTATAAGTTCATGCACAACTTGCTTAGAATACAAGCAGCAGAACCACAAGACGTTTGGGGAGATGGGTCGACCTAAACAATGTTCACGGCCCTTCCAGATGATTTCCATCGACCTTGTTGGTCCACTTCCAGTCAGTCGTGCTCAAAAAAATTACATATTAGTTATAACATGTTGTTTCTCGAAATATTGTATCGTATCAGCCATCAAAAGACCTACCGCGGACGTTATTATTAAAATCTTAGAAAACCAAGTTTTTTTAGTTCACGGCGTGCCACAGACTGTCCTGATGGATAACGGAAGTCAATTTATCAGTGGTGCAACGGATGCGTTCTTTAAAAAATACAATGTCCCGAATGTATTTTTCACTCCAAAATATACGCCACAAGTGAACATGGTTGAGCGATATAATAAAACTATCATCACTTGTATTTCCACATTTGTAGAAAATGATCATAGAACTTGGGACATTTTCATTCCCAAAGTCCAGTTTGCCATAAACAATTCCGTTAATGAGGCCACGGGTTATACTCCCTCCTTTTTAGTCTATGGACGTGAGCTTGTTTCGTGTGGTACTCATTATGTCGATAATGATTTGGGTAAAGAAATTTTATTTTTACCTCGTGATATCTACGCCGAAAATATAGGTTGCCTTTCAGCCATTTTCGATGAAGTTCAAAAGCAGTTGTGGCATGCTCACGTTAAAAATACCGCACATTATAATTTGCGCCGTAAACCGGCGGAATTTGAAGTGGGTAATTTTGTCATGAAGCGTACCTATGTTATAAGTGACAAGGATAAATATTTTAGTAAGAAACTGGCCCCAAAATATATGAAATGTAAAATAATAGAAAAAAAATCACCACTTGTCTATGTTTTGGAAAATATGCAAGGAAAAAACATAGGTTCTTGGCATATTAAAGATTTAAAATCGATAGGAAATATTAATTAAATAAATAAACAATACACACTTAAGCATAAATTGTCCCAATTACCGTTAAAACCAAAAAAATAAATAAAACAAGGAGTATTTGTATAGGTTATTCGTGTTTTAATCATAAACCGATACCCTTCCTATAGTAAGGATGCGACGTTATTATTACAAACGAATATCGTTGTTGTTTATTTGCGTGATGTATGAAAATAAAGAATAAAAGATGAAGAGTGTATGAGAAAACAAATACGTAAGCGTGATTTGTTGCGGATTTTATCTGAGGGATAAAATCCTTTCGGTACCGGAGGGGGTAATGTAACGTAAGTACTCGTTACTTAAAAATTATATAAAAAATAAATAAATAATTAAACCTAAATATCAAAATAATAACTTAACTTAAACCTAAAAATAACTTAAAACTATAAATAACAATAAAATAATATACATACCTAAATCCCAAACTAAAATTAAACCTTAACTTATTATTGTACAAGTTTCATTCTGTTGACTGTACCGAGTTGGCGTTCTATTGTCCTCACAATCGGCTCCCATTGGTCCTCATCCATCGTATGATCCATTACGTCATCGATCAGGCGATCGCGCTGCGACCGGCGCCCGCGGCCCGCGCTCCCCGAGGCGGCCCGAGCCTCAGCCAGCCTGAATGTCGGCAATCATAAAAACATCTCGTAGCGAGCGGCACGTATTGCGCGCTCCGCGTCGGGTTTGGTTACTTACGTCATAAACGTCTTCAAAGTACCTATACCTAAGTCTCTCGATGAGCATTGCTTAATTTAATTAGAAGTTTCATTGAAATCATCGTACTTGTGAAATACGTGGACACCAGTGTTGGCCACTTACACACACGAAAAACAACTAAACAAACGTGGATTTAAACCCCTGATTGGGGTTCAAGATTTGGGGCATTCTGCTCCCACGATCGACATCACGCACCGAGCTACCGCCCGTCGTAGATTCTTCGTCGCACGGGGCTACGCTGACCTACCCCCGGAATACCTACTCGCTGAGCTGCCGACCACCAGGAGCTGCTATCACCGTCCGCACCCGGGAAGTACCACCGTTAGCGAACAAAGTGAAAAAGTGCAAACAGACGGGCCTTCCGCCCACGACCTTTCTTTAAATTTTAAATAAATTTCTAGTCGAAGCCTTTCGTTTTCTTTTAAAACCCGGCTCTGCGATACTCTTTAGTAGTAAATATGAATCAACCAATAATGTGAAGTAACATCACTATTTTGACGTGTCCCCAAACTGAGCGTTAGATAACGGAGACTAATTATCTGATTGCACGTAAACCTCATGAAGGTACTTAAGCCCCATGACAATTCATTTTTTTTTTTAAATGGCGTTATCACGTTCTCTTTTTTTTTATTTCAGGTTTGCGTATCTTATTCCTGCGCATAATAAGCAAAATAACTTCACAGCTAAGAACGCTTTGTAAAATATTTTCTTTGATGTAAATACCTACTTACGGCATCATAAAATGCACTCTATAAAAATGTACTTTGAGTAAAACTTCAAAGCTGGTCGGGAAACTTCTGTAAGTCGTCACTGAACACCCAAATTGCATTTCCTTTAATCCAAGATACGAAATATTTCAGCGTGTTCAAAGGGTACATATATATTCCTTTTTGGAGTTTTTGATCCAAAATAAGATGTTGAAATTCGTTTTTCAAATAAGTTAAAATTCAATTTTTACTTACTTCTGGTGCTAAAAGTGAGACGTATTCCACGAAAAGTATTTGCTCGCAAATATAGCACCCAAGGTATTTCACGTAATGTTGATATACATTGGGCGGGTGCTTCTTAATTGTAGTTTTTTTTATTTTTATTTTGTTCTACACTGGGTCCCAACATGCTATGTAAAATAAAAAATGTATTTAACGAATGGATCTTAAGACTCCAGTTTCTCTAAAACTGGCTTAGTAAATAAATAAATATATACGGACAAATCACACTGGTTCAGCTAGATCCAAAGTAAGTTTAAACATATGATGGTATAGTTTAGTTTAATACAAAACTTATGGTATAATAACTAGTGGCTTCTTTAGCGCAGATTTTGAGTAATTCGGGTGTAAATATTACAGGTAATCAACATATATCCTATGAGACTGTTGTGTCTTTAAAAATTTTAATTGCTTAAGAAAGTGGTTGCTTGTGAAGTTGTGACCTTATTACTCAAAAAATTCCGTAGGCATCAGGATACTTTTACGAGTAAAAAGACATGCCGTAAAAGCGTGAACTTTCTTTGGAAATTCAGTGACTTACATTGCATCGCCGTGCATTATTTGATGCACGCTTTTATGTCTACACCAATGGATGTGCTCGAATTCTAAAAGTGCTGTTCGGAAAATTGATCCGGCACCATGGAATGTCAGTACAAGGTGAAGAGTCTGTCTTAAATTCAAATTCAAGAACTAAAGTTGGATTCGTGTCAGATTTTTTAAGCTGGCTGATCAGACGTAATTATGGCTTAACATGACTCTTAAAGAGTTTTAAAGCTCCAAGAAAAAGGAGTTATGGAAAAGTCAAACGAGATAAATATTTTTTATAAATAAACAACATAATATGAGTCTATCTTTAAATTCTTTAGATGTTTCCAAAACGAAATATCATAGTTGTTAAACCAACACAGCCTCATGAGTGGTAAAACAATTATTTCTTGATAAACCGTAAAATAAAATTATTCACTTTATAACTAAAATTATTTTCCACACAAAAGAATTTTGTATTGCTTCAAACTAAACTGTTCTACAATATTACTGGGAAATATAAATTTTCACAATAACCTTGTGTATGAAAACAGTGAATTCTCAAGGCATTGATGTTCTATTGCCTTAATCGCATTACTGGCAGACGGGAGGGTATTAACTCCGCTGAGTGCGCCGAATACTTGGTCGTCCTCAAGGGAACACTATTTTGGCTATTCTCGCCAATAAGTAAAAGTTTGCGGTTCAGTTAGCATAAATATTCAATGATAGGACTTAAAGTACGCAGTTTTGGAGCTCATGCACAGCACAATAATTTATGTAATTAGACAAATAGTAAAGTATTGAGAAGTACAGTAGGAATAGTAGAATAATGCAATAAGAATATAATATTTAAACTAGACATGCTTCATCCTAGTCTTCATCGTCGCTTACCATCAGGTGAGATTGAGGACAAATGCCTAAACCAATATATTGTAAAAAAAAATAAGAATTTATACATTCTTTCTTCCCTTGTAAGAGAATGGAATGGAAGAGGTTTGTGAGAGAATGGACAAAAAAGTGTCGTGAAAAAGGTACCTAGCCTAGCTTCATTTTTGCTTTTCGTAATTCCATTACATACATGTGATGCTTTTTGTATGATTTTGCAACGCGAGCAAACTGAATTTCAGTTTGTATTTTTAGTGCGAAAACGAAGTTTTAGATTGACGTTTGGATTGCAGAGTTAGGACCCGTGCACTCACGTATTACTGGCGTTTTTAAAAATCTTATCTAGTTAGTTTTACTCTTGATTTTCTATAAGATACATCAATTCAATACTTAATACTTGAATGTGTTTTGTTACGTGGCAGAACAATCAAGAAAAAATTTAACGGTGAGAATTAAACGTGTAACAAAGTACTTATTTAACGCGTTCCGCGACGGTACGCGGCGCAGTGTGAACACCGCATTACGCGTCAATTCAGTTGTAATTTTAAGAGAATTGAATTTAAAGATAAGACCGAATATCTTTGAACAAAAAGTTTTATAAATACAATGGTTTTATAAACACATTCTTTTGGTCGATACGTTACAGTGTGTAAGGCCTTGTACAGAGCTCAACTCAACACTGAATGGTTTAGCGACATGGCTAACGAGAACAATCCAACGCAGACCTCTCCCGACAAAATTCAATTAGCCGACGTGAACCACTTATTTCATCTATTTTTTTTTCGGGGAAAACTCGTCGCGTGAAATTATCGCTTTTCACGAGGAATACTGTTTTATTTTAAATTTATTACCAACTTAGGAGTAGAGTTCGTTTTAACTTCACCTATGTACCGTGTGGTAATAAACCACGCCATTTGGTTAACAATAAAGGACTTAGGACCAATATTTCATTTCATGCATTTGTCTTCACATAGGACCCTCTTCTTTTCGGCTTCGTACGGGTTTCAAAATATTTGACAAAAAACGCACGTTAGACCCCGAAGTAATAAGTCAGATTGCAACTAGAAATGCGTCAATTCAGAAGAGAATGAATGTGATTAATGATTAAAAAAAGGGTAATCATTTTAATAAATTATTAACAAAAAACTTGATACAACATCAAAGCAATCCAAAAACAATGCCCATAGATTGCGGTACTTTTATCCAAAGCGATGTCATTAATTAAAAGTTGGGTGATTAGGGAGCGTTCGGAGTTCAAACCCCTTTGTCAACCACCTTTTCTGAAGTTAAGCGTATCGATTATTTGCTTCGCTAATTGTTTTAAGTGCTTTACATTTATCCAAAAGATTGCTTGAATTATAACTTTGGATTTTCTTTTTTATGATTTTGTAGAATGAGTGGGTGAATCAAAAATCTGGCGTTTGTATATACTCTTATTATGTAGTAATAATAGGTAGGACGAATGGAAAAATATTTTTAGCCCATCGGTTAGATTATTAAAAAATATTGTAGATATTTTTTGTTTTCTCTGAGAAACAAAAAATGACAAAGATACAGCGCATTGAAATTTCCGCATGATGTCACGGCTACGTACGATTTTTACAAAGAGGTGACGTCGCAAACCCCCACTCCGAAACTTGATGCTTCGTATCTATGTGAGAATTTGTATATACGTGTATGTATATAAGTGAATTTTTACTTTTTTCGCAAACTGAAAAATATGGGTTTATTATTTTTGGATTATCTAAAAGACGGACTAATTAAAATTATACTTTTCTAACCCTATCGTCACCCATATTAGTTTTTACCTATTAGTTTTTCTGAACTGTGAACTCGCAACTTTTTATCAATTTCTTATCTAGACTTAATTGTCTTATGTTTTAGTATAAAAATTTACTTTACTACTTTATCAACTTTTAGTATATAGGTACTCCGGTTTTTTGTCGAGTAATTCTTACATATTTTGTGGATAAAATTTATTCTAGATAGGTACAGTAAATTTTATGCAAAAATGTTTACAAAAATTTTACGAAGATTTAGCTGCCTGTAATTATCTCTTAGCTTTTTAATTTATTTAATTAGATACAAGTGTTTTCAGAGCGATGAAGCCAATAAATATTGTAAGGGAATATTGAACTTGTTTGTTCCACTGGTTTTATTGGTAAACCCCTCATAAATAATTTATTGGGTTCGAATCTTTGAGACAATGCTATTACTTAACTAGCTTTGAAGCTGCGCGGTTTGTTCGTTAGGTTTAAATTCATTTTGTATAATGACCTAACATTTTACTCGATACAGCTAGTAATAAATGTGAGATATTTTATAACTAATACTTACTTAGGGAGTTTTATTTAGCGAAAGGCAGCTAGCTTTCTAATTTCCGTCAATTATTACAAGACTTAAATTAGTTTTTAACCGAATTCAAAAAAGGAGGAGGTCACCAATTCGAATTCATATAGAATTAAACATATATTTTTTTTATGCATGTTCCCCAAATACTCGAAGACACCTGGACCAATTTTGAAAATTATTGTTGGTTGTTTGAAAAGGCATGATTGTTGTGAATGAAATTTACCATCGAAGTGAAGACAGTTTTTAGTTTAAAAATTATACGTTGTTTTAGGTATACAAGTATCCGACGCACTAATCCCGACTATTGAAGTTTTTTTTTAATTAATTTCCGCATCGAATAGATAAACATTTTTTTTTTCATATTGACACTTTTATTCATAGATTAAAATTCTAGGTCTATGCTTTTATTTGTATAAAAAAAAAATTTAATAAAACCAACGAGCTCCATCTCTTATAAAAAGTGTTACGTGAGGTTCGTTCAATTATAAAAATTGCTGACGCGAAGAAACCTGCCTCAGTGGAACCTACCTGTAGCTATTTTCCTGCATTTTACGGGTCTCGGCGCGGAATCGCGTTAGCTACGGTATTTTACGCGCACTCATTAAATCTGGAAGTTCGCTTACAAAGAGGAAATCATTTTATGATATTTCTGAAAGGAACTTGCTCAGATTTATTAAAATTTTAAATCTTTTATCGAAAATTAAATTATTCCTTAGTAATTTTGGTTTTGGCAGATATAAAGGAACATTTGTACCTACATAATTAAATTTAAATATTAAAATTATATTATATTTATATTCTCTCGTTGGAAGGTATACGAGTTTCTGCGGCTCGAAACAACAGATGATATATTTTTGTTGTCGAGAGCTCAATGCTATATAAACTGACATACGCACCAAAAGTAAAGATGAATCGAATTTGCCTGTTATGGACACGCAAAATCATACTCGTATAAAGACTGTTATCTTGATCGCAAGACCATAAGTCTGAGCGCTAGACCCAAAATGCTCTGTCTGCCCATAAGGGAGATAGACATGATAGAGTATTTTATTGTATATTTTTCCAAGTAAGCTGTTATGTCTTAGGCTATTCATCGGCTATTTCGGAATTGCGTTATATCCTGTATTCTTTTTCTTCTCAAGTAAAAAGGCTATAAGTATATGTAATTTAATTACAATAGGTTTGACCATTGTTTGGTTATGGTGACTCTGCAATGTGCAGAAAGTGCACATTTGAAGATGTTAATAGTCTTTTGTCGCAGGACAATAAGTTGGTCATTGATTGGACAGCATCGCACTCGCATTTATCGTTTCTGAAGAAACGCTAACTAACCCAGTTCTCTTGACATCTCTCAATAAGACTCCAGACTGGTGTCTGGAGTCTATTTAACGACTTCCAGACTACCCAGGGGAGGTCGACATCAGATGGTAAATCCGGAAATTTGAAACTACTATATAGTTTGTCACTCTAATTACTCGTCTCAATAATATGTTTCAATTGTTTTAAACACTAAAGGCTTTGAACATTACAACCAACTAGACCGGGGATGGTCGTGACAGGTCTCAGTTGTATGTCGTTCTAGTAAATACTAATTATATTCAGCTTTAATAACAATAACTCCATAACGCATTGTTGTATGAAGTTTATTTACATAACTAACGCTGAACTAAGTATTAAACAAATAAATAGAAAATAATGTGAATTTCAACCCCTGAGACGCTTGCGTCATAATATAGCCTTTAATAATACTGGCATAAACATTGCAGCTGATGGTAGAAGTAATTACTTCGCCTACTTTACATTTGATGAGGGGTCTAGGAGCAAAGAACAGATATCTAGAATGTGGATAGCAGGTTGTTTTTCCTAACACTTTGTTCGTAACTCTAGGAACAGTTAAAAATAGGCGATAGAGTAGCAATATGCATGTAATTCTGCATAACCGTGTTATTAGATACATACGGCATAAATAAATAAATATATAGATATAGACAAATGACACTGATTGAGTTAGACTCAAATTAAGGTTTGAAAACGTGTGTTATGAAATTCTAACTCAACTATGGGTTTAACTCTATTACTAATAAATACACATAAGTATTAATAAACACCCAAGACACAGTATAGACATACAGTATTCGCACTCGACGCTGTACTTGAAAACTATACCTACGCTACGCGTGCGCTAGGGCTGCCCGCCTACACTTTTGTGGTTGTAATGTGAATGAAAAAGGAAGCGTTAAATAAAAATACATGTTATGTTTTTTTGTTTTTTTAGTTTTAGATGATTTAATTAAAAAAAAGAAATGTGGTGTCGTGGGACACCAGGTAGGAACGAAGTTCCTTCGGCTAATGTAGAATCGACACAATTTGCAAAAGAAAAATCGTGCTCAAAGGAAGAGAAAGGTATTATACACTACTCGCTTGTGTATACGACTGTCGCGCCTGCGCACGTCTCATTTAACGGTTTTATTTAACGAGGTCATCCTTACGGTTTTACTATTACATTTTTTTCAGTTCGGTCGCGCAGCAAAATCCCTATCTCCTCCAAGCCTGCCGTAAGGAACTTCGTTCCAAAAAACACACACATGCATACTTATAAATTTGCGACAGAAAAATATTTCCGCCTCGACTGAAAAGTACGAAAGTCTTTATTATTAAATTTTAATGTATAACAAATCCGCATTCTGACAATCAGTGAACATTCATAAAAAAATGCTTCTCGGAAGTAGGTTAAAAATTAAAATTAAGTTATTCTAGTTTGTTCAATCCGGTCAGATTGAAAATGAGGCCGCATTGCAATCCCTACTTTATACAGCACGAATCAACCCGAAATAGCAATTTTTTCCGCAATAGCAAACATCCGATATCGAAATGCTGCAGCTGTTACTTAACATCAACCATATCATCGCGTGTGCTACCTACAGCAATCAAAATCTAATACAAAATCTTACTTAAAATAAATTATTGGTAGGTACCTACTTAACGTTAATCTTACTAGAACGGTAGGTAACATTATAATAACTTTTAATGATATTCTTCTCCAAAACTAATATATGTAAGTAGCTAAGTACCACATTAGTAAGTTATGTAGCCTAGGAAACAACTATCTAGCTACTAGTTTTTTTTTATCGCTAGTGTAGGGCGTAGGTTGATATAAGATAGGTCACTTGTGTCACTGTCTTCCACCTTACCCTCAAATTTATTTTTAAGTTCAGGTATTTTAATTTGTGGAAAAAAGGAAATCTTACATAATAAAAATGAAACAAATTACGTGCTAGTAGGTACCTATATAAAAACTATTTTTGTCTTACCTTTCGGTGTTTTGAGGTAACCTTAAAAGTATCTCCAGGTTAATGATGTATTTGAGCAACCAAAAACAGCTCAATATTTTCTATGTTTTGCTATATTATTCCACGAATAAGAAAATATATAATAAATGTATTCCCAAATCGGACGCTCACTGCTTACAACACACCGTTCGTTCGCCACTGCGGCCCAACCGCGACTGTTTGTATGCCGAGTCACGGAACAAGTGTATGCTGACCTTGGAGGCGTGTAGGTATGACTTGCGTTCCGACCGTTTGTATGAAGATACAATACTGTATACTCGTATATCTGTACCGTGCCCAATATCCAAGACAATTAGAAAAGGGCCATTTTCTAACTCGCTCTGGCTGGGGATCGAACCCAGAACTACCGAGTGACGGCCTAGCGTGTTAACCAACCGCCACGGAGGTCGGCATACAACTACATGGGTCAGTTTTGGAGAAGAGAAAGCCATGAGCCGGGCTCCACAGCAACACAGCTAGGATGCAACCGGGAACTTGCTAAGTTGAGAAAACATGAAATTACTCACGACCCTGCAACTCGCATTAAGAAGAGTTGGGAAAACTATCTCCGAGCGCCATCTGTCTCGCTATCGTCTCCGCAAACGATCCAAGTTTGTTTCGACACACCCGTTATTTTCGAGTCCAAGTAATTTTGACCTCGCTGCCTGTATTGGAGTTTTTAGTAGCTTCGTACTTGTATTGTATGAAAAGTTTCGGAAGACACGGAGTACAATTTCTTGGAAATATCCAAGCACTGGCCTTCTTTGTAGTACATTAATTTATTTTATCTTATGTAAGTATATCTACTTATAAAAATAAAAACTAAGAAGGTAAATATTTTACCCTCATTTTTACGTGAGTTTCGTGACCAAGGTTGAGAAAACGCTTTTCGAACTCGTGTCAAACTTATAAAAAACGTGGCGGAAACTTATAAAAAAACACTTCATTACGATGGCATGTCGAATAAAAAAATTCTAACCCTGAAGAAATCTGGTGTAGTCCCTTTGCTTCTACTTGAAACTAAATTAATTTCGTGATTCTATTATACTTTCATTGTTAAAAAGACTAAAAAGTATTGTCGATTGCTGTCACTTATTAGGGCTTTTTTCATCAAAATAAAGAGATTAATGTTCTTCTAACCATTAGGCATTACCCATTTTAGCTATTTTTTCTACTATTATCTGTGTTTTGAATGGTCCCGAACACTAATATAAGAACATAGATTATATGATTTCAGAAAAGTCTATAGAGTATTCCTAATATAAATAGCACATGTGTCGTTAATTCCCCAAAACGATACTCCTAGCCATAGACCTAGAACTTTTTTTTCTTTAGTCCTACCATACTGCTAACATAATAAAATCGTTATTTTAACATATGGTGCCATTTTACAAACGGGGGAGTCACTGAACAAACGGTTGTTTGTATGAAAAAACATTCGTTTAGGTGATTTCATATTTCAAAAATGGCATTTCTGGTCACTAGGAAGACGTCAATCCACTATTTTCCAACAAGTCAAATCAGAAACTTTTTTCTAAACGTCAAAACAAACATTTTCCATGGGATTTGTATGAAATACAGGCAGATGACGTCATAGTTTCTTGATGTCAAATAGCGCTCGTTATCAGTTTTTCTGCAATAATAAATCTAAAATCACGTTAAAACGGATATGCCTTATTACGAGTGACCTTTTTTTAACAGCACGAAATAATTTATTTTGGACCCAAGAAAATACCCAATTAAAAAAAATAAGCTCTTCCATAGATACCTAGTACCTACCAAACATATGGTAGTATTTCATACTTTTCTTTATTTAGATTTGTATTTATTAAGCTGGTAAATGTAGTCGTAGAAAAAGTATTGTATGCTACGTTGTATAAGTACGTCAAAAAATGCTCGATGGCGTCTCCTTACGATGCTCGCCAAGGCTCGCATCGCAACCTGCGTCACTCGTATTTTATGAACCTTCTTATACAACTGTTGCATAAAATACTTATGAGCTATCGTTATTATTCGTAGCTTTAAAACGCGTTTTCTCAAAAATTACCCGCTTATGGTGGAAACGCGTAACAATTTAGTTTTAAAGGTAATTCCCGCTAGTGCTACTTACTTAAGTCATTGTCAAAGTACCTCCTTAGTGGTAGATCCAATGAGGATCGGAAACACCTGCTAGTACAGGGCTTATTTAGTAGATCCAAGGGAGTTACATCTCTGTAGCTTATTAAAGCGATGCCGCCACAAACTACCGAGTTCCGAATGTACCTAAATTTGGCATACAATTCAAACCATACCATTGAAATACTTTTGGTACTCCCATTTGTAATATTCAAGCAGTGATTAGAATATGCTGGACGCATACAACACTTTCAATCCGTTACTTTAGAAATCCTTTACAGTAACAATCCAGCGACGGCTGTCAGATATTCTTTGCTATGCATGACTTCCATTGCAGTGACACGCAACTCGGAACTATATGCTAGACTAGCCCGACTATGCGGGGCAAAGTGACATCGCGGGAAAAAGAGTCAAATCATATGAAAATAATCGGCACGTCGTAAATCATATGCTGACACAGAGCAACATCCAACGTTAATTATTTTTCAATCTACATTATTCTTCTATTTATGTGTTCTGTTAAGACAACTTTATTTATTGTCAGATCTATATCATCGTCATTTTTCTTCTGTTTCAATGCTCATTATAGTAATGATCACTTCTGTTGCTTCCTCCAGTTTGAGGTGAGGGTATCACGTGTCCAGAATTCGCACGTCGTAAATCATGCTATGGATCATGATAAAAAGTTATTTATTGATGAATCACCATCATCGTTATTCTTCTGTTTCAGTGCTCATTTAGTAATGATCACTTCCGTATCTTTCTTCAGTTTGAGGTGCGGGTATCACGTGTCAAGATTTCGCACGTCGTAAATCATGATATGGATCACGATAAAACGTTATTTGTTGATGAATCTACATCATCGTTATTCTTCTGGTTCAATGCTCATATAGTAATGATCACTCCTGTAGCTTTCTTCAGTTTGAAGTGCGGGTATCGCGTGTTAAGATTTCGCACGTCGTAAATCATGATATGGATCACGATGAAACGTTATTTGTTGATGAATCTACATCATCGTTATTCTTCTGGTTCAATGCTCATATATTAATGATCACTTCTGTAGCTTTCTTCAGTTTGAGGTGCGGGTATCACGCGAGCAGGATTTCGCACGTCGTAAATCATACGCTGACACGAAGCACGATACAACGTTATTTATTGTCGAATCTACATCATCGTTATTCTTACCGTTTCCGGGACTTGGCCAAGTTGTCAAACTTGGAGCCTTATTCCTTTACGAAATGTTTAAACTCGTATATCGAATTTATAAATTATTATTTTATTTACGAATAGCTCAATACAATGTTGGTTTCGATTATCTATTTCGTCTATAGCTAGATTTAGTGGTGGAAAAATAGAAAATATTCGTTTTATAATAATAATATTTTTATCTAATTAGGATATCAACAGTTTTTTTTTTTTGCATTGTCGTAATTTAAAAGAGGCTTTTAAAAGCATGGTACATACATCAATATCAAAAAGAAAAGTTCTATTTATTTGGTCATGAATTAGTGAAGTTGTAAAGTGGAGGTCGCAGATGTTGCCTCCAGAGATAGTCGAGGTCCATCCCGGGTTTTTTCGCCCCACCCGCCTGTGACATATGGCGGTACTTATCCCTTGAAACTACTGTAATTTCTGAGATCCAATTCAACAGATTCAAATAAAGACCGAAATGCCGGCTCGTTTTGATAATTTCAACTGAATAACTACTTGTATCTTTTCGTTTACTGTTTTTTTTTATATTTTTTTTTTTTATATAAATATTCAAATGAAAGATAGGCTTGTGAATCAGAGTGTTTACATATACGCTGCCGCGGCAGCGGTTTTCATTACTGTGGCACCGTCTCCTTGTCCTTGGATTTTATAAGTATTTGTATATGCCGCCGCAGCGCGGCGGCTCCTTGTGTAAGATTTAGTACAAATATCTAAATAATGAAAAATAACAAACAAATATACGGCGCGGAGTTTATAATCTTAAAATAGGACGCACATTGGCATAGGTATAACAAAATAATAAAAAAAAATTGCCTTGACCAGTCCCTAGACAACCCTTTAAACTATTTAATGAACTACCGTTTACAGTTTAATGTAAGAACGTGAAGCTTTTCTACGCACATAAGCCCGCAAATGTGCGTATAAAAGCTTCGCGTTCTTACTTTAAACTGTAAACAGTAGTTCATAAAATAGTTTGAAGGGTTATCTAGGGCCTGGTCAAGACAAAAAATTTAAATGACATCTCCGTTTCCTTTCAAATGATTTATTTCAAATAGGCAGCACTGGACCTCAAAAAATTCAAATCCCCTTAAGGGTTTTTATACAAAAACAAGTACATCACAATAAATCAGTAAATTTAGTACAATAAATTAAGTACCACGTTACCTTATAATTGCAGATGAGGACGAAAGACACATGTTTTTACCACTTTACGAGACGAGAGGTGTTGCATTATATGTACTCGAAGGTTGCATTCGTTAATATGCATACTGACTATGTACGGGTTATATACCTACCATAGCATAGTTATATAAAAATTACATCAAATAACTGCCTCTGACATTCGTAATGCTATAGATATGTAATATACAAATACTTGCAAAGAGAAATGGAATTCTCGGAGACTCAATATTTTAGTCCAATAACGTTGTGTCGTTACGACTGTCACCTGGCAACATATTGACTATGACAGTTTTATTGAAACCCCGTGAACTGGAAAAACGAAGTTGTCTCAACTGAGTACATGCACGCTCCTCTATTTGATATTCACGTATAATATTCTAGCATAAAATCTAAATGGAAATACAACGTATATTTTTTTTAAAGAGTAGGTAAGGTTAACTTATATCTTTCTAGCATATATTTGTATCTTCACATGTATGATTAAAGTGACCTAGGCGTTTGGATATAGGCAGCGATGTCAGAAGTTTACGGTTTCTGCCTGCGTGTCATTATGTAGCAATCAGAATTACCACCAGAAATATATTTAGAAGGCAAATTAAAAAATAACCGGCCAAGTGCGTATCGGGCCACGCGCAGTGTAGGGTTCCGTAGTTGCGAATGCCGTTCTTGAGATCACCCCACAAAAAACGACTAAAACTAATTTTCCATAGAATTTATATGAACTTTTCCTATTTCGAGTACATTTCAAGTCTGTCGCTTATATTTTTTTAATTTGTTAACCCTACTCTGACAGTTTTCCTTTAAACTTCGTTAAACTAATGCTTGACTCCTACTTTACATATATGGGAGCTACCCTAAAAAACTTTCATGTCGGATTTGTACTAATTAGATATATAATTATTATCTATTTTAGTTTTTATGTGCATATGAAATATGTATGTCACATTGTTAATTAAGGAGATACATAAAGATTTGAAATTTTAGTTCGCGCCCCACCCTAATATATAATTTATATAACAAGCCCTTCATTGTAAGTACAGCCGAATATAACATAGCCCTAGATAAACAAGGCCCTCATAATTACGATACAAGAACACCTCTAAACCCTTTTTCAAGACATCGGCACCAGAGGGAGCAATTTATCAACTTCAAATTATATTTCTGACGTGGCGGCATCCAGAATTTATTTATTCCAGTATTTCCAGTACCTAATTGCGGTTTTTAGTTACCAGCTGGTTTCGGCGTAGACTTTTGATAATTAATGATAGGAGCGTTTGCCGGCGTGATAGCAAGCTTTTTCATTTCCCCTGATTCAAAGGAGGTCGTTTATTAAACTTAGTAACGGTTTATTAAGTGTTTTATATTTAATCTGATACTTGGGGAGAGTTCGCTAATGGAAACACTTCGCAGGTTAAATTTTCTTCGGTTTTGATCTCATTGTTACTCACGTCTATAGTCAGCTCAGGCCAACCAGGTTTTGATCTCATTGTTACTCACGTATATAGTCAGCTCAGGCCAACCAGGTTTTGATCTCATTGTTACTCACGTTTATAGTCAGCTCAGGCCAACCAGGTTTGGATCTCATTGTTACTCACGTCTATAGTCAGCTCAGGCCAACCAAGTTTTGATCTCATTGTTACTCACGTATATAGTCAGCTCAGGCCAACCAGGTTTAGATCTCATTGTTACTCACGCCTATAGTCAGCTCAGGCCAACCAGGTTTTGATCTCATTGTTACTCACGTCTATAGTCAGCTCAGGCCAACCAGGTTTTGATCTCATTGTTACTCACGTATATAGTCAGCTCAGGCCAACCAGGTTTTGATCTCATTGTTACTCACGTATATAGTCAGCTCAGGCCAACCAAGTTTTGATCTCATTGTTACTCACGTCTATAGTCAGCTCAGGCCAACCAGGTTTAGATCTCATTGTTACTCACGTCTATAGTCAGCTCAGGCCAACCAGGTTTTGATCTCATTGTTACTCACGTTACTCACGTATATAGTCAGCTCAGGCCAACCAGGTTTTGATCTCATTGTTACTTACGTCTATAGCCAGCTCAGACCAACCAGGTTTGGATCTCATTGTTACTCACGTATATAGTCAGCTCAGGCCAACCAGATTTTGATCTCATTGTTACTTACATCTATAGTCAGCTTAGGCCAACCAGGTTTGATCTCATTGTTACTTACGTCTATAGTCAGCTCAGGCCAACCAGGTTTAGATCTCATTGTTACTCACGTCTATAGTCAGCTCAGGCCAACCAGGTTGAGATCTCATTGTTACTCACGTATATAGTCAGCTCAGGCCAACCAGGTTTTGATCTCATTGTCACTCACGTATATAGTCAGCTCAGGTCAACCAGGTTTTGATCTCATTGTTACTTACGTCTATAGTCAGCTCAGGCCAACCAAGTTTGGATCTCATCGTTACTCACGTCTATAGTAAAACCATCTTCAAGGCAAATTACTGGATGCAATGATGTTCATGCTTTGTCAGAAGCTGGATATGTTTCAAGTGTTAAAAGTCGAAAATGTTTGTTCATATTTCGTCATATCTTTTGTCTCGTAGGGAATGTGAACAATATCAAGAACTGAACTTGATATAAAAATTTGCGCTAAGTCTTCTTCCATTATGTTTTGACTGATCGATTAATCTTATAATAAATGAATACAAATGAATAATTACAAAATCTCTCGTTCTAGACATCTGTTGGGAAAATAAACACCTACAAAGAGAGATCCTTTTAGTGTACTTATTGTATGAACAAAATTAATAGCTATGACATCAAAAATATGGATCTGAGATGTAACTAGAAAGGATCGTGTTTTTTTAGTAATCACTTATTTCGTTTAAATGGATCTTCTTCTTCTTCTCGTGTCGAAAGCTCAAAATAAAATATTAAATGCCCTTCAGCATTGCATTGTGTTTAATTGAATAGTTTTATTTTATTTATAGATACACTGTTAAAAATAATATAATTTTACTCAAAAAATATGTAATTTTACCCGTAATTACATAAACCTGTAAAATTCCTGAAAAATCTGGGAAATTTATGGAACAATATGAAATTTTATAAAAATAAAGTAAATTTTCAGAAAAATTTAGTAAAATTTCATATGTTTCCGTAATTTTCCCAGATTTTTGGGAATTGTACAGGTTAATGTAATTTTTTTACAGGTAAAATAACATAATTTTATAGTAAAATTACATTATTTTTAATAGTGTAGATAGATAAGGACAAATAATTAAAGAACACCACACGACGTAAGTGTACAATAAATAAATTAAAATAATAAATAATAAATAAATATATAGGGACAAATTACATAGATTGAGCTAGCCCCAAAGTAAGTTCGAGACTTGTGTTATGGGATACTAACTCAACGATACTATATTTTATAACATATACATATATAGATAAACATCCAAGACCCAGGACAATTTGAAAAAGACCATTTTCCAACTTGCCCTGACCGGGGATCGAACCCGGAACCTCTGGGTGGCGGACTAGCATGGTGACCACTACGCCACGGAGGTCGTCGCACTATCACATCTTTATCCTTAATGGGGTAGACAGAACAATTTGGCACTGGTGGCTGTAAGCAGATAAAACCCAGGGCCGCAAGACTCACGCCTCCACATTCATGCTACTCTTAGCGTAATAATAGGCGAGAAAATGAAAAAAAAAAAAAATAGAACAATGATAGTTTGCTAGCCGCCCTATTCGTATGATTTAGATTCAGATTCTGGCGCATTCCCTCAAACGGCTTTTACGATCTGCGCGGTAAGAAAAACTCTTAGACCAGATGGAAAAATGCAATAAACGCAAAATAAAGTTAGGAGAAAAAATAAAATAGACATTCAAGTAATAGAATTTTATGCAACAGTTGTATAAGAAGGTACAAAAAATGCAAGTTTCGCAGGTTACGATGCGAGCTTTAGCGAGCATCGTAAGGAGACGCCATCGAATATTTTTTACGTACATACAACGTTGCATACAATACTTTTTCTACGACTACATCTATACTATAATAAAAGAGTAAAAAAAATGTGTCTGTACATTGAAAATTTTTCAAAAAAAAATGTTTGTGGCGATGGAGATATAGTAATAGAGTAAGAAAATAAAAAAAAATGTCTGTCTGTTTGTCTGTTTGTCTGTTTGTCTGTTTGTCTGTTTGTCTGTTTGTACACGCTAATCTCCGGAAATACTGGACGGATTCGAATGAAACTTTTTTTGTTATATAGCTGTGAAGCCTGGGCAACATATAGGCTATAATTGATTTTGGAAAATGGAACACATGATGCAGAACTATAATGGTCCAGCTAAACTATAAGAAATATTAAAATGCCGCCTTAGCAAAAGTTGTTAAGTCTGATGAGAACTTTTTGTTGAGTTCTAATACAACTGGCCAAGCGCGAGTCGGACGCGCGCGAAGGGTTCCGTACCATAATCTATGAAAAATCACGTTTGTAGTATGGGAGCCCCCGATAAATACTTATTTTATTCGATTTTTAGGGTTCCATAGGGTAGGGTAGAAACGGGACCCTATTACTTAGACCGTCCGACTGTTTGTCTGTCTGTCTGTCACCAGGCTGTATCTCATTAACCATTATAGCTAGACAGTTGAAATTTTTATAGATGATGTTTTTTGTTGCCGCTGAACAAAAACATACTAAATGTATACTATAATAAGAGAGTAAAATAAATGTGTCTGTAAATTGAATTTATTTCAACAAAAAAAGTTGTTTCGTCCGAAGTAGAACTTATAAGTTCAGTATTTGCGGACCTTCAGAGCATAACACACCAGAAAATTCTTGGTTATGTGAACGCGCCATATTGACACCAAAAAATTAAAAATCAATTAATAAAGAACTTATGACGCAAATTATTGTTAACTAGCTTGTGCCCGCGGCTTCGCTCGCGTAGGGGTGTAATTTATCAAAATCCTTTCTTAGGGGATGCCTACGTCATAGTAGCTTTATGCATGCAAAGTCTCAGCCCGATCGGTTTAAAATTGACAAAGTTTCATACAAACTTTCATCCCCTATTTTATCCCCTTGGGGGTAGAATTGATCAAAATCCTTTCTTAGCGGATGCCTACGTCATAACATCTACCTGCATGCCAAATTTCAGCCCGATCCGTCCAGTGGTTTGGGCTGTGCGTTGATAGATCACTATGTCAGTCAGTCAGTCACCTTTGAGTTATATATATTTAGATATATAGATATATATTTAGATTTCTTGGATAGTGTTGTTGACGACGCCACCAATTATCCAGTTGAGTTTCTTAATTCACTTGCAGCAAATGGACTCACGGCTCACAAAATAAGTCTTAATGTCGGAGGGCCAATAATGCTGATGCGAAATTTGACTCCGCCGAAACTGTGTAACGGAACCCAACTTAATGTCTCAGCACTGTATGCCGAAGTTCAGCGGCTGAATTTCAGCCAATGCATGCCTGCAATGTTATTTGCATTACTAGCAACACATAACGCCGAACTTCCGATGCTTTTGCCTGAATCGGACCCGTACCCGTACCCGTACCCGTACCCGTACCCGTACCCGTACCCGTACCCGTACCCGTACCCGTACCCGTACCCGTACCCGTACCCGTACCCGTACCCGTACCCGTACCCGTACCCGTACCCGTACCCGTACCCGTACCCGTACCCGTACCCGTACCCGTACCCGTACCCGTACCCGTACCCGTACCCGTACCCGTACCCGTACCCGTACCCGTACCCGTACCCGTACCCGTACCTGTACCCGTACCCGTACCCATTCCGCTCCCGCTTCCACTTCCGCTCCCACTCCTGCTCCCGCTCCCGCTCCCTCTCCCACTCCCGCCGCCGCCGCCGCCGCCGACGCCGCCGCCACCGCTTCCGCCGACGCCGCCGCCGCACCTTCCGCCGCCGCCGCCGCTGCCGCCGCCGCCGCCGACGCCGCCGCCGCCGCCGCCGCCGCCGCCGCCGCCGCCGTCGCTGCCGCCGCCACCGCTTCCGCCGACGTCTCCGCCGCCGCTTCCGCCGCCGCCGCCACCGCCGCTGCCGCCGCCGCCGCCGCCGACTCCTCCGCCGCCGCTGCCGACGCCTCCGCCACCGCCGACGCCGCCGTCGCCGCCGCCGCCGCCGCCTCCGCCGCCGCTGCTACCGCTACCGCTGCCGCTTCCGCTCTCGCTCCCGCTCCCGCTCCCGTTCCCGTTCCCTCTTCCACTTCCGTTCCCTCTTCCGCTCCCGTTTCCGTTCGCCGCAGACGCGCCAAAGATGGAAGATTAAATTCTCATATCGGCACATCACTACTGTCCGGCGTTTCCACCGAACTTCAGCAGCTGAACTTCAGCTTATTTAGTATGTCATCCCCACCGAACTTTAGACACTGAACTTTAGCCACTAAACTTCGGCATAGTCTGCTGAGACACTTAAAGCTCACAGTAAGTGAGTGATGCCAGTGAAACTGTATTTATTCCGCGTCTGCCACTCATCCCCAACAATTTTCCTTTTGAAAATACACAGTTCCATATGTTAACTTGCTTTGCTATGAAAATGAGTCACAGTTTTAGAGGCTTAAAGCTGCTGATGTCGATCTAAGGACTGGTTTTTCGCATGGCCTACTTATTGTGGCTTTCTCCAGGGTAAGTAACACTTCAGCTCTTTTCATATTGTCTCCCGAAGGAAAGAATTAAAATAATATTGACTTTTAACTCCTAACACTGTTACAAGTACTTTTTCTCTCTGTCTCTCTCTCCCTCTCTCTCTCTCTCTCTCATTAGTTTTTATTTATATTTATACGCCGGAGTCATAAAGTCCACGCGAACGAAGTCGCGGGCATCAGCTAGTTAACTAAATAAAATACAAAAATAAACAAAGAAAAATATGAAATACTATCATATGTTTGGTATCTATCTAGTCACCTAAACGAATGGTTTTTCATACAAAACTATTCTTTTAGTAACTCCGCGTTTGAAAAAGGGACTATGTTTAAAGAACGTTTTTATTATGTTGGCAGTATTGTAGATATAAAGAAAAAACTCTAGGTCTATCGTTTCGGCGAAATAACGACACAAAGAGCAAAAAAAAATTTTTACGACACATGTGGTTTTTGTTAGGAATAGATTATAGACTTTTCTGAAATCAAATTATCTATGTTCATAAGAGTATATTAGTGTTTGGGACCAGAGGTTATAATTTTATGTTTGGATTAGAATAAATGTCTGTCTGAAATTTTGTTATTTCTCATTGTCGCTTTGTTACATGGACAGCCATGTAACAAAGCGACTAAGAGAAATAACAAAATTGCAGGCAGACTGTACCACTTAGCTCTTTGATTGCAAATGAAACAACGCAACATTAATTATGTTTGCTTCGGAAGATACTCGAGTAATTTACGTGGCATGTTTTTAGGTGAAATAAATGTGCGTAATTAGTTTGCGGTAAGACCGCTTGTATTTCTAAAAGTATTATGAACGAAGATTTGTTCTTATATCATAATGTTATAAGTGTAACGAAATATATGCGACGATGACGACCTATGTGGCTTAGTGGTCGTCATGCCAATCTGCCACACCGGAGGTCTCAAGTTCGATCTCCGCTCAGGTCAAGATAAAAATTACCTTTTCAGATTGGCATGGGTCTTGGATGTTTATCAATATATGTATTTTTATATAGTATCGTTGAGTTAGTATTCCATAACACAAGTCTCGAACTTACTTTGGTTCAAAGTTCAACCTGTATGATTTGTCCGTGTGTAAAGAAAGAAAAAAAATATTTACATATTAAGGTCTGCAAAAGCCAAAAATTGAGCTTTATACCTTGTTCAAGAGGTGAAGACCATGAGTATAATTGACTTCCCTTAACGGTGGAACCAGGTTCAAACGATACCAATTTATTTAATGTTAACAAAAGAAAAATTTGAGTAATGTTTAAGTCAAGTAAAATGGATAAACGGGTACAATTTTTGTATATTAGAATTTTAAAAGAAGGTAGACATTCCTCTGAGGTTATGATTTGGTTCCAACTCTGGTTGGCATGGAGTCACCCAAGCATACGAATTTAGGACAACATCTCTATTTTTTACACACTATTACCTATACTTAATAATTAAAAATTTTTTTTTCGGCAACTGTAATAATGTTAAATACCACATGCCTAACATGAAATAACACTTTAAATCGGGACTTTGCATGCCTAATGACGCAACGCAGTCACCTTAAATTATACAGCACCCATTTTACCTGTAATTGACAAATTAAATGATAATGATTACAAACTCTCTTTGATTTCTAAATAAACTAAACTTTACTTATATACCCATACGGGTAAATTGGATTATGTCCCAAATTAGAAAAGCCAAAAAACAGACTTGTTCAGTGGTCGAGCCGAGATAAACGAATGTGTACAACCGCTTTTGGGGCAAACGGGGATAAATTGACGTACGTACCCGAACCACCAGATATCCGAAGCTCCCAAATTGAAATGCCAATCATTGTCCCCTCGAAGAATATGGCTGTACCTACTGGCTTTAAGTTATGTTGCTTTTTGTTTCGTTTAGAATTGTTGATTGTGTATTGTAACGTAAATACACGTTACCTTGTAAAAAATAAATATTTATCTATAAAAACCTTATAATTTAATATTAATAAATAAACTTACCTAACAAAACCTAAACCTACACTGAAATAATTTAAATAACCTAAATAATATGTACAAACAATATTACAACTTATACTAATTAAATAAAAACCTTAAAACTAAAAAAAAACAATAAAATCACAAACTCAATGTAATTATTCCATTGAGTTATATTCCTGACTGTACCGGGCCAACTGGTTCTATTGTTCGCGTCGCCGCCTCCTAGATCGTATGATCCTACGTCACGAGCCTGCGCGGGCGACATTAAATCACCGCAGCCCGGCGCGGCCATCTTAGTCTGCGCAAAAGTCACTTAGCGGCTGCACGTACTGCTCCGCGCGCAAATCTAACGTCCGCACGTCTTGTGGAGTGTTCTAGAAAATTATAGTTGTGCTTTTGCAATATAGCTAGACTTAAGAGCCTGCTTGCTCAGTGATAATAATTCCAACTGTATAATCCAAATTGGAATTTTAACCCCGGATTGGGGTCCAATATTTGGGTTCAGAACCACACAAAACAGCTACGCGGTCCGGCCCCCGGCTCCACATCACCCGCTCCATCGACGACCTTCCACGCAGCCGACCAGCGGAGCTGCTATCGTCGCATCGCGCCCGGGAAGTACCGCTGCCAAAGCAAATTTGACGGGTCCTTACTACCCACGACCTTTGCTCGACCTTGTCTTTTTTTTTTTTAATAAATTTTGTTAGTGACTCTGTTGGTTTCATTAATTAAAACCCGAGTACGCTACAGTATATGATTCTTTTTTTTATTATTGTTTACTGCCATGGAAAGCTTTTGTTCCTTATACTTACAACCACTTTGGTTTATCCAGGAGGAAAGAATTACAGTGAATCTAAATATATATAACTCAAAGGTGATTGACTGACTGACATAGTGATCTATCAACGCACAGCCCAAACCACTGGACAGATCGGGTTGAAATTTGGCATGCAGGTAGATGTTATGACGTAGGCATCCGCTAAGAACGGATTTTGATCGACTCTACCCCCAAGGAGATAAAATAGGGGATGAAAGTTTGTATGAAACTTTGCCAATTTTAAACCGATCGGGCTGAGACTTTGCATGCATAAAGCTACTATGACGTAGGCATCCCCTAAGAAAGGATTTTGATAAATTACATCTCTACGCGAGCGAAGCCGCGGGCAAAAGCTAGTGTAACAATATGCTGTTAAATAATTACAAGTTTTATTTATAATTTTTGAATATATATTATTTTTCTTATTTTTAATTTTAGAGAATAAGTTGCCTTTGCAGATGAGATGGTAACTTTTTATTCCAAAATAATTTCTCTAGGAAAAAGTAGTTAAGAATACTCTTGCGTTGGGCGAATAAAAAAAACCTTGCTAAGTTAGCTCAATGATAAAATATCAAGAAAGCTTACTGCTCCTATGCTTGTAGCTGGACGTAGTTAGATTTCGTAGCACGCTATGAAGCTACGACGTTTCCTCTGAGGTAAATTTGTATGACATTGTCAATAATTACCTTCCAGGTATAACTTCATTAAAACTAAACAAAATGAAATATTTACCTTAATAAAAACTCACTTGAACTTATTATATTTTTTCATCGAAAGAACATATTTCAAAAACACAATTGCGTACGATAGAAACGTATCTCACTTTGTACACTTTTAATAACATATTCACAAAGGATAAAAGAAAGTCAACTAATGATAAAACTGTCTACGTTATTTGTTTTTCCTAGAAAAAGCTCTGTTTATGCATACCTACATAATATTATTGTCTAGTCATGAACAAGTAATTTATATTCAGAGTTTTACTAAGATGGATTATGTTTTGGAATTGCCATTTTACAATGATGAGTACATTATGATTGTAAAATGGCAATTCCAAAACTAATGGCTACATTATGTATATCAGTTTTTTTTTAAATCACACTATGTAGCAAAGAGTAATCGATACTCTTAAATACTTCTTGCGAAAAAAAAATATTTTATTTTTTTAAGGTTTAGGGCATTCAAGATGTTCACGTGATGTTTTTTCACCTTTTCTAATTAAATAATTTAGTTTTAATCGTACACTAGTACGAAAGTTTGTAATACTGACTCTTGACTCTTGGCACTAGATCATTCAGCTGCAATGCAGCAGAAGGTGGGTTAGGAAGAATAATAATAGCTATGTAATACAAGAAATCATTAGCTTAACTTATTTGATCTACTTTTATTATTATATTATTACCTTGATTGCCTGGAAGAGATTGCAGTTGCAGTAAGGCCGCCTTTTGTCATCTGATTTTTTGTAATCTGTACTTCTGTATCATTATGTTTTGGTGCAATAAAGATTTATACTTACTAGATAGATAGATAAGACTTTTATTTAAAGATAGAGTCACATACATACAGAAGAAAAATAAAATATAACAAAACAAAACATGATAAAATATTGTAATGGGAACATACATCAATATCTTTATATCTGTATACTACAACAATCAAAAAAGGTACCTAAACCTTAAAAAAATAAAATATTTTTCTTCAAGAAGTATTTAAGAGTATCGATTACTCTTTGCTACATAGTGTGATTTAAAAAAAATACTGAAATACATAATGTAGCCATTAGTTTTGGAATTGCCATTTTACAATCATAATGTACTCATCATTGTAAAATGGCAATTCCAAAACATAATCCATCTTAGTAAAACTCTAATTACTTGTTCATGACTAGACAATAATATTATGTAGGTATGCATAAACAGAGCTTTTTCTAGGAAAAACAAATAACGTAGACAGTTTTCTCATTAGTTGACTTTCTTTTATCCTTTGTGAATATGTTATTAAAAGTGTACAAAGTGAGATACGTTTCTATCGTACGCAATTGTGTTTTTGAAATATGTTCTTTCGATGAAAAAGTATAATAAGTTCAAGTTAGTTTTATTAAGGTTATATTTCATTTTGTTTAGTTTTAATTAAGTTATACCTGGAAGGTAATTATTGACAATGTCATACAAATTTATCTCAGAGGAAACGTCGTAGCTTCATAGCGTGCTACGAAATCTAACTACGTCCAGCTACAAGCATAGGAACAGTAAGCTTTCTTGATATTTTATCATTGAGCTAACTTAGCAAGGTTTATTTTATTCATTTTTTTGCTCAACGCAAGAGTATTCTTAACTACTTTTTCCTAGAGAAATTATTTTGGAATAAAAAGTTACCATCTCATCTGCAAAGGCAACTATTTCTCTAAAATTAAAAATAAGAAAAATAATATATATTCAAAAATTATAAATAAAACTGTGTGATTATTTAACAGCATATTGCTACATTCACTATAATTCTTTCCTCCTGGATAAACCAAAGTGGTTGTAAGTATAAGGAACAAAAGCTTTCCATGGCAGTAAACAATAATAAAAAAAAGAATCATATACGCAATCAACAATTCTAAACGAAACAAAAAGCAACATAACTTAAAGCCAGTAGGTACAGCCATATTCTTCGAGGGGACAATGATTGGCATTTCAATTTGGAAGCTTCGGATATCTGGTGGTTCGGGTACGTACGTCAATTTATCCCCGTTTGCCCCAAAAGCGGTTGTACACATTTGTTTATCTCGGCTCGACCACTGAACAAGTCTGTTTTTTGGCTTTTCTAATTTAGGACATAATCCAATTTATCCGTATGGGTATATAAGTAAAGATTAGTTTATTTAGAAATCAAAGAAAGTTTGTGATCATTATCATTTAATTTGTCAATTACAGGTAAAATGGGTGCTGTATAATTTAAGATGACTGCGTTGCGTCATGAGGCATGCAAAGTCCCGATTTAAAGTTGCGTTGTTTCATTTGCAATCAAAGAGCTAAGTGGTACAGTCTGCCTGCAATTTTGTTATTTCTCTTAGTCGCTTTGTTACATGGCTGTCCATGTAACAAAGCGACAATGAGAAATAACAAAATTTCAGACAGACATTTATTCTAATCCAAACATAAAATTATAACCTCTGGTCCCAAACACTAATATACTCGTAAGAACATAGATAATTTGATTTCAGTCAGTCAAAAGTCTATAATCTATTCCTAACAAAAACCACATGTGTCGTAAAAATTTTTTTTGCTCTTTGTGTCGTTATTTCGCCAAAACGATATTCCAAAAAGATAGACCTAGAACTTTTTCTTTATATCTACAATACTGCCAACATAATAAAAACGTTTTTTAAACATAGTCCCTTTTTCAAACGCGGCAACGGTTTTTTATGAAAAACCATTCGTTTAGGTGACTAGGTACCAAACATATGGTAGTATTTCATATTTTTCTTTGTTTATTTTTGTATTTTATTTAGTTAATGTAGTCGTAGAAAAAGTATTGTATGCTAAGTTGTAATGAATTTATTGTACACTTACGTCGTGTGGTGTTCTTTAATTATTTGTCAATACATGATAAAATATTGTAATGGGAACATACAATATTTTATCATGTTTTGACAATATATATATATATATATATATATATATATATATACATATAAGTATCAGTGTCAGTATAGTGGCAGCAACAGCTGCCGGCGACGTATTGGATTATTATTTGTCTGTTTATCTAGCAAATAGGAGCAAAACAGTTTTATGAAAGTTGAAATTGGTACAATAAGCCTTATTGGAGGTGGTATGTTGTTCCAACATTTAGTCGCTTGGTATCTGAAGCTGCCCCTGAAAGCAGCTGTTCTGTAACGGTGCATGAGTAGTGCCTATCGAAAAAAAATTTCGAGTTAATATACTTTGGTATATTACTTTTGATCACCCGAAACAATAACGTTGCTAAATATAGTAACAAATTTTTGTACTATCTAACATTATTTATGCAACTGAACAATATTTGGGGTAATTTATTACATAAAGCATGAAGTAGAACAAACACACAGAGCAAACTAATTATCAAGAACATGAATTCAGGCGTAAACATGTTTGTTGGGCCGTGGTTTTCTGCCAATAAACACGTCTAAACTAATTTGGTTACAACCAAAAGTTGTGCAAATTATTAATACATTAAGAGTACAGAAATGAAGCATGAGGCGTACATACCTCCAGATTTTGAGAGTACATCCGTAGTAAGAAAATTGATAATATTTGAAAATAGAAAATGCTATGTTTGCCGTGTGACTATGACATATTTTGCAAATTAGCTGAGTATCATATTTCAAAACTGCACCGTAGTCTATAAAAAAGTATGAAATTCTGATAACACAATAACTAAGGCATATTTTTTATTGCATCAAGTCAGAAAATAAGTTCGTGGCCAGTGGGCCATAGTGATGGATACATATCTATTGTGGGCCCCGGACTTATTTTTACACATGATTATAGTACACCTTCTTAGTTGTATGACTACTAAAAGCTTAAAAGTAAACTAAGTAAGTGCAATAAAATAAATAAACAGTCACTACACGCTTGTGTCTGGTCTGTTTAGTACACTAAACTTAACAAAAATATTAGAAACGTAAATAACTCGTGGTAAATATATATCTCAACTTTCCGTATTTTGTGATTGTGTAGTGGCCGCAAAGAATTTAATTAAAAGCCCCTAATGAAATTTGGAAGATATTAAATCTGTCCCTTCTTGTTAATTAGAGAGAAAGTAATATTTTAAAATTCCTTGCAAGGAAAAGAGTTTTTCATTACTTCCCCAGCTAAAATATCTGCATAAGTGCCTTTATTCTGTGCGTAGTATTCATTGCCTATCTATTCTATAAAGGAGTGTATTAGTACCACGTATATGATAATACTCACGTACGCCTACGTTATCTGGTTCGTTTTGTTACCTATATATTTATTTCATTAATTATTTTGTTTATTTTAAGTAAAAAAAAAACTGAATTTGTGATTTTAAAACTGCAGAAATAAAAATAACATTTTGCAGAATAAATACATGTTTATCTGCTGTGGATTATTTAAAAATTTAGCAGTTTCATCGAAGAGTATTTGTTTGTAAACGTACGTAAACAGCTTAAACTAAGTATAAAGTTCCCTCCAATTAATGACTTGTTGAATATTTTGAATTCATTGACACTAATGAAGGCTGCTATTTTATTGTGAAACCTAATAATAATGTAATTAACTGAAATTTGCAACCGTTAAAAGGCTTCGTTACGATAAAATTCAAACAAATTAAAATTATATTTGTAGTTTTTATTTCTTTTTCTATTTTGACTTTATCTTTATCTTTATTTCCTATTATAAATTTATCTCCGTGAGCGTCATGTTCTTAATACGGAATTTAAAATTATTAAAGAAAATATCAATAAAATCTAGATTTGTGAAATAATTTAAAAAATCCCACATAAACTGCTTCAATGGTGACCTAAAAGAAAAGGAAATCATAAAACAAACCAGCTTCTCTTTTGCGCTGTTCGTGAAAGCCGATTGAGAAAAAGTGCCAAAATCGGAATTATGTCCACGGGCGACGCGGTCACTATTTTGATTCCCTTTTATCACCATTACGCTCACTTTGGGTCTTATGTTCTAAGCCATTGTCTGCCCTGCTATGGATGAAGACGTAATGGCGTGTCTATATTTGTTACCAAAGTATAAAGAAAGTAACTATATAAAAAAATACCATGTAGATTTCTATTAGTACGGGCGAAAAAAATATGCGACCAAACAGCAAACCAGGCTGGCTGGAATGGTGTAGAATCACTAATTACTACACATAAACTGCTGGTTTGTTTAATACCGCAATCCAGCCATTAGCCGCAAACGAAGCCCTATTTATGGCTGGCTTTACTGCACTTTATGGCGTAGTTTTCTTTTTTCATTGTTTAAAAATACGGAGGCACTGAAACTTATACGTAGTTAAATAATCCAACTCAGATTATTAAAAAGCATAAATACTGAGAGGGTTACATTAACCCTAGACTAGACCGTATAGGACGATGTGATATTTCCAAAATAGTCTGCCGTTGCAAATGAACATTTGCAACCGCGACGAAGGCTATTTTTGAAATAGGTTAAAGTACTCTTTTATTATTAACTTGAAGACTGTATGCTTTTTTGATTGAGCAAAAAAAAAGAGGGTATAGTATGTAAAGGAAAAACCTTTGAATTGAGAGAAGTTTTCAAGATACAATGTTGCTTTTTAGGTGTATGACATTTCTGTAGGAAATCAGTATATTGTTGATATAATCAAAATCTACTCTTTTGAAAAATTAACTAAAATAGTATAAATCATTGTCAAATTTTTGTTTCAATAATTTGAGTACTTTTTGGCTATAATTTGAGTACTTACCTAAATGCAATACTCAAATTAAGCATGTATTTGGACTTAACTAGGACAAAGCTACCTATTTATTCGGGCAGATTAATAAAACAAAATAAGTTTGTTAAGCAGCTTGTTTTATTCCAGTCTTTACATTTTCTTCTGTAAAATATTATTTACCTTAAAACACCATTTCAGACTGCTACAAATAAAACTACATTAGACTACTAAGAATACTTACTTCTACATCTATTATTAGTACTTATATTGTTAGATAACCTTCAAACAAAAGCCACACCTAAATATTCAGCTAAACAATCCCATAATACACGAACCCAATGAAACATAAATGCAATGATAACAGGCCTGCCAACATTTCATTATGATAAACTTATTACTACTTCATTACATGTTCCGTCGTAAATCAAACCTCACTTTCATAAGCAAGATAAAATGGTGCGATAGCAGATGCTTTCTGCACAGAATATGGAGAGATACAAATGCGATGCGACGATTTATGACGACAGCCAACAACGTGCAAATATAGATCAACGAGTATAATACCAACGTCAATTTTTAATAAACCTTTGCTTAAAATTTTTTTAAACTAAAAACTGGCTTCGTCCTCAAACTGCACAATTGATTTTGATATAATTTCTATGGGACTACTAATAGAAAAATAAATATTAGACACAGTTATACATAATACATATTTATTTTTGCTAGATAAATCGTTAAGCTAATACAATAATCACTAATACTTTATGAAATATCTATAACAATAATCTATGATGTATAAATTCATTAATAAGTTACAATGTATGGATTGACACAACCGTACGCGGCGACCGTCGAATCAAGAAGGCCGGCGACCGGGCGTCACGGCCACTCCTCTGCTCGGGTTGCCAGCTACAAACCGATGTTGCCGTTCGCCGCATGTGCCGCACGATGTTTCCAAATGTAGCGCCAGTAAGGCGCTAACACTACTTGATAAGTATACCCTTTCAAACAAAAACCAAGAATTTTGAGAATCGGTCCAGGCGTCTTCGAATAGTCGGAGAACAAACAAAACTATAAAAGATCACAACGAATTGATACCCTTCTTCTTTTTGGCAATCGGTTAAAAATAGCCAACATGTGTTAATTATTGCCGCTCTGCAGTATCACATTATTACTAAAAATGGCATTTTCATGGCTTACCTAAAATAACTATATCAGTTTTGACAGGACTACAATGTTTTAGGTTTTTCGACATTTTTTATTTCTCGAGGCACGAGAATTTGACCATTCGATGATTTATCGAGTAACTCGAGAAATTTCGAAGTTTCTAATAAAACACAAAATTATTTTAGAAATTAGCTTTTAACAAAGGAGATCAAGGAATCAAGAAAAAAGCGTTAATTTTTTTATTGATCTCATAATATGTCAATATTATGAGATTATGAGAAAAAGATTCAGAAATAAAAAGCATTAACAGTAACATATCGTATATATATGAATTTTTATTTAACTGAAAATTTTTCCCAAGGAGGTTGTGAATTTTTAGGAACCAAGTTCTTGAAATTTGGTTGAGATACTCTCCTGTTTCAGTGTTCATTTTGTAATTTCTGTGCCATTAAATTACCCTGAGTCGACTATCGGATGTACTGTTGTCGTGTAATTTACGCTATGGAGGTTTTACAAAGGTTTCAAAATTAGAGGGTGATAAGAGAATCACCCAACCCAGAAGTTAACATAGATTAAAATTTATTACATAATTATTACAGTGTTGCTTACTCGAAAATTATTGCTAACTTTCCATATGTACAGTCAGGGGCAGATAAAAGGGACCGTACGGCTTCTAAAGGGTTTAGATTTATCCGCACCCGACTGTACCTACCTAAATTTTTAATCTCTTACTGGTTCGACAGGACTAGTGGTTTCAAACCCTAAGGTAACAATGCAGAACTTAACAAAGGTTTTTAATATTTGACTATTGGCTCTGTGACCCGTCGATTCGCGAGACACCCCACCCGTCAAAGTTAATCCGACAAAAAAGTTGCGTCTTAATAAAGGCAACAAAATAGATATCTACTTTTAAAAAAAAATTAATGTCTAAAATATATAAGTCTTAAACTCCAATATTTCCGCCATTTTGAAAAAAAAATTGATAACTGGATCAAAAGAAATATTCTCACAAAGATACACGAGAATTGGTTAAGAAATGCGACCTGTAGGCGAAAACAACCGGGTAAACTAACAGCCGGACAATGGCATTTTTGGCCAATTTCTAACCTGAGACCCCTTGCTCGCTCGGTCAATATAGTTGGAAATTATAGAAAAAAAAATGTTATAATAGTCAGAAATGTAAATTTTTCGATATTTATATTTTATAAAGCAGTATGGAATAGATTAATAGAGTTATTTTTTCTATTCCTACACAAAAAATACTTTTAGTACGCTAACCTTTAGTCCTTCTGCATGTTAAATTTTTCCCAATTAACACTTAGTAAAATAAATACTTACCTTAGAAAATATATGACTTCCCAGTACAAACGCTGATTATAAGTATCTAGGCGAGGTCATAATTTATCTTTACGATTTAGTGTAAATTTCTTAGCAATATGCAATTAATTCTCTAAACGACACCGTAATGGTCGTGTTACATTTAACCCGCGAACATTGTCCACTATAATACATACCCTGATACCCCACAAGTAGAACCGCAGTGTCCTCTAATGCCCATATAATCCTAAATTCCGACATAAAGGTCAACCACAATCCGAACTCGTCTAATTTAACGTAATTTATTCCCTCGAAAGTTTTCATATTTCGTCAGGGAGTTTGTGGCAAGCTACTGTGATCTCTTTAGGGCGTTGTCATGATTTCAATGGATTTTTTTTTTGTTTACATTCATCATCATCCGAGCGTATTCCCGGTTGCATCCTCAGCAGTAACGCTTCAGAGCCCGGGGTCCGCTACCTAACCAAGGAGATTTGACGAGGTTAATGGTTTTTACACAGAGCGACTACCGTCTGACCTCCACAACCCAAAGGGCAAACCAGGAACCAATCCTTGGATAGTTTGATGGTCAAACGCTAGGTGGCGTTCGGGACCCACAGTTTTACGTGCCTTCCGAAACACGGAATCATCTTTCTTTTCGGATAATCAGGCGATTCAAGCCTGCAATATCCTAACCAGACTGGAAACAACTTTTCACAAAGTATGCTTCCCAGTGGGAATCGAACCCATGACCTCCGGGTCACAAGGCGAACGCCTTGACCACTGGACCACGGAGGCAGTTTTTTTTGTTTACATTATTAGATCTAAATTCCTAATGGAGCAGACAGAGCATTTTGCGTCTTACGGCTCTGAGCAGGCAGAACCCAGGGCCGCAAGACTCAAGTTTGGTGGGCAAGTAAGTGAAAAAAGGAATTGATGGGGTACTAGCCGTCGTTCCTTCAACCGGCTTTTTTGGGGCGGGAAAAGAAACAGCTGGCACTAGTTGTGGACTCGCTGACTCGCATATTCTTTTTATTAGCCTCGAGTCTAGCCTACTCCAGTCCTGTACCACAGAATAAGTACTAGTACTCACGTACAGAAGTCTTACAAAAGAAATATCTACTCAATGTGGTTAATTCTATGGTTTAATTTAGCTCGCGTCAGAAGTCCTCACCTCTTTGGTCAGATACCTAGACATCATTGCAAGCAAATTTCATTCTTATTACTCGGGACAAACGATTCATGTAACTGAATTTTCCCCTTCGAAGTGGTCGGCGCGCGCATCATAATGATGTAGGTATATTTTTGATACCTAAACAGGGAGTGACCAGGCCTGCCTGTACTTGAGTCTGATGGACTCACACTTAAGTATTTTGATGGCAAACGCTGCCTGACTAATTCCAGGATTCGATTTCCTGACTCGGACTCGAATCCTGGACTCAAATTCCGGACTCGAGTCTCGAATTCAATACTGGACTGAAGTCTAGACTCAAATTCTGGATTCGGATCCTGGACTCGAGTCTTGGACTCGAATCCTGGACTCGAGTAAGGATCCGAATTCTGTACAAAATACTTGAGTCGACTCAATTTCAAAACTTGGCGACTCAGCTCCTCACTGCACATAAAGCGCCTGGAAGAGAAAAAAATTGCTGGCACATGCTTATTTTTCTTTTCTTCTCCCAGACGCGAGGAAGATTTTGTTTGTTGTTGAAGAAGTTTTAAAATGGCTTTTTTTTTAAATAAGGTATATATGTGTATGAAGCGTGTCTTTTCTTATTTCTGATAAAACACACATCTTAAAGTTACAGAAAAATATGTATAAGTAAGGATGTTGCAGAATTATTGACATTTGAATGAATTAATGCAAATGATGTAAATTTTATTATTTAATCTTTTTTACGTTTGCAAAAAAGGTAGAGCTGAAAGAAATCCAAATGTTCTCTTTATTCATTTTGCCTAAGATTCATCAGCAACGGGAACTTCAAAACACTAAAATCGCATTAAAGAAAGGTAACCTGCCCCTACCGCAATAGTACGAGTAATATTGCAATTAGGCCGTTGAATAGTCCAGTCTTCAAATCAGCAGCTGCTTTGAAGAGATTGCGGATTTGAGTCGGCATCCACTCTCTACACAACTTCTGAAGCACACTGATTATCAACGCTGAGTGACTTTGCTTGTGACTTGATTAGCGGGTGGTATTGACACTGACATAGCCCAGTCTTCTAATCAGCAGTTGCTTTGAAATTGAGTTGGCGTCCACTTTCTATACAAAAACTCAAGCACACTGAATAACGCTGAGTGACTGACTGAGTTTTGATAGTGCAGTGAGTCATATTGACGTATTTTACGTAGACAATCCAGCGCTTGAATACATGTTTGTTACACTAAGGTCGTTGAATATAGCTTGCTCTAATTAGCAGCTGCTGCGTAGTTAGTACAGAATTAAGTCAGCGCTGGCGTCACCTCTGTCACATACTATCACGTCTTAATCAAGCCCGGTCTGGTTCCTGCTTCTTGGTTCATATTGGATTGAATCTGTATCCAATCTCTATGTAACTAGTGAAGCACACTGAGTAACAACGCCGAGTGATTTCGACTAAGTTTTGATAGCGCAGCGGATGGTATTGACGTATCTTAACAATATGTGGACAATCCAGCGTTTTTATGTATGTTTTGATGGTACAATTTGAGAAGCCCAAATCGCATTAAGGAAGGTAAATTGACCCTATCGCAATAGTACGAGTAGTATTGCAATTAAGCCGTTGAATAGTCCAGTCTTGCAATCAGCAGTTGCTTTGTAGTGAATACGGATTTCAGTCGGGGTGTCCACTTTCTATACAACTGCTGAAGCACACTGAGACTTTGACTGAAACTTGATAATGTAGTGAGGGGTAGTGGCGTACCTTACGTGACATAAATTTATTGAATAAGAATAGCAAAGCAAGATAAGTTCTCCGAATCGCTTGGATAATCCGGCCTTTGTATATTGTACCACGTTGCAATTATACCGTTGGATAGCCCAGTGATTCAATCAGCTGCCTTGAAGTAAATACTGTGTACACTGATTAACAACGTTGATTGTATCTATTGCTTGACTCGTGTGTATATTTTTGGCTGCAGTTTTTTAATGTATTTCTAAATGTATAGCTGTTACTTATTTTAATTTATTAGATATTTAAAATGATTATACCAAAAAATAATGCGTACTTTCTAATTCGGATTATAGAATGCTAGTTTTGGTCTCCTCGTGTTTGATATGTTCTGCAAAGTGTAACATTGTACTTCGTTATAATTTTTGTCACTCAATGAGTTGCGATTATTTCGGATTTTACACGCAAAAACTTTTATTTTTATAATTATTTTCATTCTTCGCATGAAGTAAGTGTAGCTGTAGGTAAGCGACTAACATCTAGCACATGGGGAGCCAAACCACATGTCCTCAGGACTAGCGGCCACTACTGCTTCTCGGCAGGCGAATATGCATGCCTAGTGTGGCATCATAAAATCGGGCTTTTCATGCTCACTAAAATATCCAATCCGGTGGTGGCGTCGCTGGTCGGGTCGTTAGATTCCCTCTAATATGGTTGAGGTTAACGATGGCTGATCCGTGTGTCAACTCCAACTCCATCGAACGGGTGCTGCCGAGAGGGACTGGTCAGCTCGGATTCGCTTTTTTGATTACTTGGCATTTCTTATTACGTAATTTATGTTTGTTGACTCGTTCGCAAGCATTACATGTAACAATATATCAATATTGTATCTATCATATTAAAAGTATTTATTAATAAAAAAAGACAATGATAATATGACAAAGCCCTCCTGGCGAATAGGCGACCAATACTGTAAAAATGAGTTTCTTTCGGCGTTTCTTCTTAGCAGTGGTCGTTACGAAGCGCTGGTATCGGTAGCTTTTCTCTAAAATAAATTAAATTTATAATATAAACTACACGTAATGTAAATTATACTTATTGACGTGCAAAAGTGACTGTAAGGTCTAATTACTGAATAAACATTTGAATTTTCAATTTTTTATTTTGAATTGAATCGTTCTGCACTCATAACCTTCGAATAATTACCGGCTGTCTTAAACCGACACCAGTAAACTTATTATACCCACTAGCGGGTATTTCACCACCATCTGTGTGTAGAAGTGTAGGTACCTAGTGCTCTCGAAAGGAAAAAAAAACAAGTCTCTGATTCCAGACACCCGCTGTATGGAGCTCAACCTTATGATAGTCGATTTAATCGCAATAGTTTTATTAAACCAAAACTGCTTGAAGGCGACCCAAAATCTTCTCGACTCGATATGTGGCGGATTTTATATTACCTTCAGAGGGACTGCTCCCGGGTCATGAACTGCCATGGTCCACATGGAAGAGCCTTAATCGCGATCGGACTGAAGTAGGCCGATGCAGGCTCAATTGCGTTACATCGATAAATCCGCAACACAGTGCCAGTGTGGCCATAGCGACCACACTATGTCATACTTCCTTTCCTGCCTATCGTGCCCCATCAGCTGCACTAAACGTGACCTTTTTGAGGCCTCGGACAACGCTGTAAGAGTAGCTTCATTCTGGAGGAAAAAAAATATTGTTTGGGCCGTCGTCACGAAAAGAAAAAGGAGAAGCTGTAGGTACATGTAAAATTCATAAAAAAATACGTCACAAAATATATTGACTTTCAAAACGAAATACCATTTATATAATGGATTTCAAAAATATGACGCCGGCTATTTGAGGAGCTCGTGGTATTGTTTAATTAAATTTCAAGTCTGTGGTGCTGGAATCCCGACCGAGGGATCGGCCGAGGCGTCTATGCAACGCAAAGAATATTAATAAGATTAGATATACATCTTCATCTGACGACCTCCGTGGCGTAATAGTTACCACGCTAGTCTACCGCTCTGAGATTCTGGGTGCGATTCCTAGCCAGGGCAAGTTAGAAAATGGTCTTTTTTAACCGACTTCAAAAAACGAAGAGGTTAACAATTCGTTGGAATCGTTTATGTTTGTTTACCGATTATTCAAAAACGCCTGGACCAATTTGGAGTTTTTTTTTTTGTTTTGAAAGGGCGTACCTACTTGTTAGTTGGTCCCGTAGAAATTTTATCAAAATTGAGTTGAGTTGTGTAGTTTGGAAAAAAAGTCGGTTTTTAGTTCTTAAAAATTATTCAAATAACAGAATAAGTACGTCCAAGTGTTGTTGATGACAATATTTTATAGACGATGAACGTAGTGAAGTATATAATAAGTGCATCATGCTTATACTTATATAACATGAGTAGCCGCAGACAGAGATATATGGAGAAAAATCGCAAAAGCAGCAGCCATGGACGAACAAGCCGATCCACAATCATGACCACTCTGTCAAGAGAGTACGACTAAGAACAAGAGAATCAATTTAGTTCTACCAACTCGTACTATTGCACCAGTGAAACTGCTAACACCCGCAATACTTTGAAACATATACTGTGCACTGACACGACCAAGAATATTGACTTTATAGTGCGGGTTCTCAAAGAAATTGCCTGCAATTTATTAGGAGTACGTGTGAGTGTGAAACCTACAGCTATAGTCGTTCGGCTAATGTAACAATTACTTACGAGTACATCGATGGCATCCGTGGCGTAGTGGTCACTATGTTAGCCCGCCACCCAGGGGTCCCAGGTTCGATCCCCGGTCAGGGCAAGTTGAAAAATGGCCTTTTTCAAATTGTCCTGGGTCTTGGATGTTTATCTACCTATATATATATTATGTAGTTTGTTATAAATATAGTATCGTTGAGTTAGTATAGTATATATTGTGTATATATATAACACAAGTCTCGAACTTACTTTGGGGCTAGCTCAATCAGTGGGATAATATGTCCCTATATATTTATTTATTATTGACGCGATCTATTCAATTGCTTTCGCTGTCTATGAAATCAAGAAACCTCGAACTGTAAAAACCTTTTACAACCCGATATTTAAAAACTTTTTAACCCACTTGGTTCATGTTTGAACCCAAGATTTATTCAGGTTTAATTTCATCTATTCTGATACAAAATTTCATGAATATGCTATCGCAGGTACTTTACTTAATACAACACCCTTTATTGTACAAAAAATTATAGAACAATAATATCTTAAAAATTAAAAATGTGCAAAAGACGGCCTTATCGCTATGCAATTTCTGACAGGCAACCTCGTATATTATATTTATTTATAAACATACAAACAATTATCAAACTTACAACTACTGCAAAATCTAGTTATGACTTTACATTAAAATATTATATTTAACAAAATGCCATGGCGTTGCAAAGTATTTTATTTTTATAGTATAGTTTTTCATATCGATTGTTATCTCAAAACTTTATAAAAAATCTTTAACAAGTATAATGTTTTTGGATGAATTTCACTATTACCTCACTAATGATTAAACAATTTATTATTATATTATTCGGTACAAATCTCTTCAGCAGTTTTAAGATACCATTTTCCATTTTCCAGGGTATATTTCCGTATCATATATATAAAACATTTGTTAAAAGAACCCTTTGTTTAAAAACATTGTCTGAGAATTTGACTGTGTGAGAATCAACACTGTTTTCAAAACAAAATTTTTATGAAAACATACGAATACTTACATACTTACCTAACGTGGCAACTTTGGAATACAAATCATGAATCTTCAAAACATTCCATTACAAAAGTCATTATCTACTTTAGAATAAGTCAATAGACACTACAAACTCGGGTTTGAGTGTTTAGTAAGTACCTAAATACATACCAATTAGGTACTGTAATTTAACGACACACTCGACTGTACTGTAAATAGGTTACCTTATCAACCAGTATTGTAGTGTTTTTCATAACCCACTCGTAATCTTTGTTACGACATTGCGTCACAAACACTGAACCACTCTCATCGTAAAATTAATCACAATGGAGTCTATGAAGGTAGATAGGTACTCAAATGCAAATACTTACTTACCGTTCTTAAACAAACATACAATTTTTAAGTCTTTCTTTAATATGAACTCTCATTCCAACAGTAGATAACGAAAATCATACCTAAATCACAGAAACGAGTATTTGTAAACCTTTAGCATAAAGCGACTTGAAGATTGTGAATCATTTCGATAGCAGATGTGCTAAAAAAAGTGATGTGTTTGCAACACATCACTATTTTTATTTATTTATTATTGTCAACCTCCACTCCCACCACTATGCTAAAAGTGGCCTTGCAGGGATCTTACGGCTCTGTCTACCTCGTTAGGGATAAATACGTGATAGTGTATCTACCCTGGATCTATCCGTATAAACAATGAGTACTTATTTGGATAAATTAACTTAATACTTACAACATGAAAAGAAAAATGAAGTACCCGTAATCGGTGAGCATGCATGAAGAGAGTTATGAGTGTAGATGAAGCGAAAGAGGTTTGTCAGAATCGTAGCAAGTGGAGGTCAATAGTCTCTGCCTACTCCTGTGGGAAACAGGCGTGATAATTATGTATGTATGAAAAATATATACTTACGTTCCTTAGATCATTACGTTCACTACAACCACGATACTTTCTGCTTTTTATGATACGAAAATATGGCTTCGGCTTCGGCAAAGTTTACCGTTTTAGTACCGCTAGGGACGGTATTAAAAATTACATATTCAGTCACTGAATCTGCTTTATGGGCAGAGTTACGAGTATTTCTTATTTTAATAACAAAACTTTTATCCTTATTTAATTTTAGATTGATAAACATGTAGGACACAAAATTCTTTTACATGGACAGAACCCCTTTTTTCTCACTGCACGACCATAAAACGATAAGTAACCTCTACATAACCAACTAATCATAGACATTAATAGGTTCATTATACCTTCCCTCGGCTCTCTCTCTGCTTAGAGCCGCAATACCCAAAATGCTCTGTCTGACCTATTAGGGACAAAGACGTGATAGTGTGCGTGTACCTACATACTTCTAAACTAGTTTATTCAATAGAAATGCGTATTTTATGGTTTATAAAAAAAACTGCATTCGATTTTTTTTTATTTCTTGTGTGACCCGTGAAAAATATAAGTAGGAAAGAAAGAGATGAAACTCTAAAAATAGGTAACATGGAAACAGGTTATACTTTCATATAGATCCATGTCACAAAATGTGCAGACTTGCGTAAAATGACAGGAGCACGTACGATTTATGTCCATAATAAAGCTCAGAAAAACCGTGTTAACATTTAAAGGCGACAATACTGCAGTGTAAAAGACAAAAGAGGAATCTAATTTAGGCCAAAGTAGGACTCGTTGGACGGTCTAACGTGACAAGAAAATGTTTCATTAACCGAGGCCGACACTCGACATTGTTGCAAAATAAACAAAAGCCAATGGTAACACTTCCTTCATCGAAGAAGTAAATTGTGTTTTTCTTTTAGTCTTTTCATTTTACAACGAGCCTTTTGTAGCTTCGCAAAATTATTTTTAAACTATTGTGAGTACTTATATGAATGTAACATTCAAGTATATGCTTGGAAGTGGGAGTTGTTGTCTACTATGTATAATAGACGTTTGACCTAAGAACGATTAATAAGATTGCTTTTTTGGTAAAAATTGTATTCGTAAACATTATGTTTTAATTTTTTTTGTAGTTTAATTTTGATTGAATTTTGATTGATATTAAGTTTCTAATTTAGTTTTTTTTTTATTTAATTTTTATTGTAATTTTAATATTTATTAATGTTTTATTATTTTTCTTAAATAAAAAAAATCGTGAACATATGTACTTATACGTTTGTTATTTAACTATTTTATTTGGACTTGATACATAGTAACACAAAACATCAAATAGGAGCGCTTGCTCTATGGTATAAAGACATGTGGTCAGGCTGTAGTCTGTGTACCTGTATAAACTTTTACGAATATTTTATCAGTATAGGTTCCTGCGTATAGGATATTCCGACGATGTAGCACTTATAAAAATTGCTATTTCTGCCTACGGTCCATAATTTTAAGTGGTGAAGCCTAGAATTTCTAGAAAATGCGAACGTGCTAGCAGAGCCAAAATGTGATGCATGAGCCCGATTAGATTATAAGTAATAATTCAATTTTATAACGTGCCTCAAACCGCTGTTGGGAACGAATTTAATTAACTTTCTTATGAATTATTCCCTTCAACGGCGGTGTGGAGTTCGCAAATCCCCGGTTTTAATTATATAAAAGTTGGTTGAAACAGATTTTACTGAAAATAGAGGCTTATTATTTGCATAAATAATATTATCTTTGTAGTAGGTACTTAGAGTGTTGGTTTGCATCGTTTGGACTAATAAGTATTACTCTTTATGCCTAAGTTTAAAGACCGGTTGATTAGAAAGATATTAAAACGCACTATCTATGCTGTAACTACTTTATCTACATTAAAGGTTGGAAATCTTTACGGTGTGTGGTAAGGGCTATGTCGTTGGGCAAAG
Source organism: Acrobasis suavella (assembly GCA_943193695.1). NCBI lineage: Eukaryota > Metazoa > Arthropoda > Insecta > Lepidoptera > Pyralidae > Acrobasis > Acrobasis suavella. The sequence continues at coordinate 10,361,710 of OW971939.1, forward strand.
CCGATTGATGAAGCTGAAGACGGAGGACGGTGGCGTGGTGTCGACAAAGGAAGGGGTTCTAGCGGAGATCGAGAGGTTTTATGGACAGCTATAAACCTCAGTTTCTCAACCCAGCGAACAAATGGCTAAAGACCCAAGATCCAAGCTGACCCGACACTATACCGAAGATATACCGGACATCAGCCAGTACGAGATTAGGATGGCCCTTAAACAGCTTAAATATAACAAGGCGCCGGGCGAGGATGGAATAACAGCAGAGCTTCTGAAAGCGGGCGGAACGCCGGTACTGAAAGTCCTTCAGAGGCTCTTTAATTCCGTTCTGCTCGAGGGCGTAACGCCAGAAGCGTGGAACAGGGGCGTGGTGGTCCTGTTCTTCAAAAAGGGAGATAACACTCTATTGAAGAACTATAGGCCTATCACGCTTCTGAGTCAAGTATATAAGTTGTTTTCAAGGGTCATCACGAATCGTCTCGCAAACAGGTTTGATGCGTTCCAGCCTCCCGAACAAGCCGGTTTCCGTAAAGGCTTTAGCACCACGGACCACATTCACACGCTGCGGCAGGTTATAGAGAAGACGAGGGAGTATAACCGGCCGTTATGCTTAGGGTTCGTGGACTATGAAAAAGCCTTCGATTCGATCGAAACTCGAAATGGGCCGTGCTTCAGTCTCTCCAGCGATGCCGTATTGACTATCGGTATATCGAAGTGTTGAAGTGCTTATACAGTAACGCAACTATGTCAGTCCGAGTACAGGAGCAGTGCACAAGGGCTATTCCACTGCAAAGAGGTGTAAGATAGAAAGACGTAATATCTCCGAAACTGTTCACCGTTGCACTGGAAGATGCCTTCAAGCTTCTGGAATGGGAAGGATTTGGCATCAACATTAATGGCGAGTATATCACTCACCTTCAATTTGCCGACGATATCGTTGTCATGGCAGAATCGATGGAAGACTTAAGTACTATGCTCGGAGACCTAAATCGAGTTTCCCAACAGGTGGGCCTAAAAATGAACATGGACAAAACGAAAGTAATGTCGAATGTCCATGTCGCGCCCCTACCTGTATTTGTTGGGAGCTCCGCAATCGAAGTTGTAGACGAGTATATCTACCTGGGTCAATTGATCCAGGCAGGAAGTTCCAGCTTCGAGGAAGAGGTCTTTCGACGAATCCGACTCGATTGGGCAGCGTTCGGGAAGCTATGCAGTGTCTTCTCGTCCAAAATACCTCAGTGCCTCAAGACGAAAGTGTTTAATCAATGTGTGTTAACAGTGATGACTTATGGCTCTGAAACGTAGTCCCTTACTATGGGTCTCATAAGAAGGCTCAAGGTCACTCAACGCGCTATGGAGAGGGCTATGCTCGGTGTTTCCCTACGTGACCGAATCAGAAATGAGAAAATTCGTAGGAGAACAAAAGCCACTGACATAGCCCAGCGGATTAGTTCGTTGAAGTGGCAGTGGGCGGGACACATAGCGCGACGAACCGATGGCCGATGGGGCAAAAAGGTTCTCGAATGGCGACCACGTACTGGCAAGCGAATCGTAGGACACCCACCCACAAGGTCGTCTGACGACCTGAATAAGGTCGCTGGAAAGCGCTGGATGCAGGCCGCTCTAGATCGGTCGTTTTGGAAATCGTTAGGAGAGGCCTATTGCTGATCGTAGCCAAAACAACGCTACCTCACATGTAATGTACGGCGCCGCTTCTTTATTCGCCACTCGTAAGATTTAGCACTATGTTCCAAAATAGCCTACACTCGTCAATGCCTCGTAAATAGAATATTAAACAAGGCTCCATTCTTATGTTAAAATCAAACTCATGGTTCCTTGACAATATGATGTTGCCTAACAAAGAAGAGAGCAGTTGCAAAACAAAGCATAGTATCAGAGGTATGCTATACCACACGTTGTTTTACTTAGCTTTATATACATATGCATAGTTTTATTTATTTAACCTAAAGTACAATATTTGTTTGTTAGTTTTTATTTATTTATTTTAGTAGCTTATTTAGTTTAATTTACTTTAAAATTTCGTTCATTATTAAGTTTTTAAATTTAGTTTTAATCGTCATACTTATTTGCTTTGTTTTAGACATATTATAAATACTTACTATCTACACCCATGCTATAAATCCTCTTTAAAATTTTCTGAAAAAGTAAGCTTATTGCCAACATTAAAACACCCAGTATCGTAGTAACCATTGTATCACCCAAACGAGTGTTATAATTTTGTACTAAATTTCATTATGTAACGCTAACTCGATCCCTTCCTTACTCATCAAACAGCCGCATACTTTATAAATTTCAAAAAAGAACATGGTCATGTACGCGTCGTTCACTACCACAGCTCCGTAATTTAAAAGAGGGAATTTATTAGTTATTCGAATTCACGTCGTATCCCGCCATATTTGTTCGATATTTACTAATATCAAACAATAATTTACATTCCAATAATCGTTCTATCCAAAATTTATATAAATATTTCAATAAATAATTTCATTAGTTCCTGTACGTACATATATAATTAGTTTGTATTAGAAACTCAGCAATTAAACCCACCAGGAATTTACATAGAGTTCTTACAAAACTGTACAACCCCCTATGGATTTAGAACCTTTTATAGAGGATTCATATCATGGGTGTAGATAAAGTTTTGTATGCAACTGTAATAATTAGGTATTTAAACACTTATGTGATACTAATATCACACTCAGCTTCGCCTCGTGTGATAAACCTGCATTCGTGTTTTAATACCCCTTATTATACTACAGTTGTATAAATAACTATTATATCAAAGTAAAAATTATACAACACTTAGCAATAAAAAAACTGCCTATATAAAATACTTTTCTCGAGACAAAACGCGTTTTGAAAGCTAATTATATTGATTGAGGTAGGTTATTAATAGGTAGAAAATAATACATATGAATTTATCGCTAAGATGGTTTAAGATAAGATATTCTATATTATATAATTACATTTGCATTGTCGATTGTAAATAGATCTCATTCACAATGTACTTACATACATGTACGTCACCTTTAATCTACATGGATTTAGCCTTTATACAGAGGGTAATTGTAAATCTGCGACACGCTACATTGCATTTGCATTGCAGATTGCAGCAATGCTATCTCTCGCGCCGCTTCATGCACGTGAATTTAGCATGAATATTAAGCTGCAAATTAGCTTAGCTAGATTCACTACTACTACGTTTTAAAGAGCATGAAAGCTAGAAATTCAGAGTCGAGCCTTTGAGATTATTAACTACGATTCATGCACTTTTACGTAACCTATAAAAAATTTGAAAATTTGAATGGATAGTGTAAAAGTCGGTTTTATACAGACTCTTTGTCGTCAATCTACGACACGCTTCATTGCATTAACATTGCAGATTGCAGAAACAGAGCAACGCTATCTAACACGCCGCTTCACATCGCGTGCTGTATTTAGTGTGTACATTATTCTAAAAATTAGCTTGCATTCTAAATAACTTTATAACATGTGTATAGTAAGGTTAGAAACCAATAACAAATTATTAAGACACATTTTCAGAATTCAAGTTGTTGTAGTAATTAAAGTAAGTATTTTTATAAAACTCTCTGTTACTAATCAAGGTAAATAATGAGAGAGTAGTTTTTGGACTTTGAGACCCTTAGATAAACCCACAAAATCTTTAAATTATTAAAAATTATTTGCTATTTAGGTATTACCTACTTATGTGTACAAGATTTAGTACCTTGACACTACATTATATTAATCAAGTACACTATTGAATACACGTACATAATAAGAGTTTTAGTAAAAATATTATGTTTTTAATCAGCAAGTCTTAGTTCTAATTCGGGATTAGCTCAAACGTTTACTAAACATTTGAGCTAATCCCGAATTAGAAATTCTTAATTTAAGCGTATTAAGATTTCTTATTGTATCGAGAAATTCATTGAATATTTTACAATAAATAAGTTATACTTAGGTCACTTCATTACATGTTTAGCATACTATTAAATACATAATTACAGTGTTTAGCATGGAGATAAATGTTTCAAATTAGCTATCCTTGTTATAAAGGGTAAGCTAATCCTGAATTAGATGCTCTCACTTCGAGCATAAAGCACTTCATTACATCTTCATTACACGTTTCATTGTGTTGGGAATTACCTTAAATATTTTAGTATGTTTTGAACTGTACCGTTTGAGAATTTCGCGGTAAAGCCGCGAAGTAATTTTGATAGATAAATGTTTGCCTGATTTACAGAGACAAACATACTCATTGTACTTGTTTTGAAAAAATCCGTACTTATTTCAATGATATCCAATTTATCTTTTTTTATACTTAATATGATTTTTTACAATAAAATTCAAAAATGTTCACCGTTGATTATACAAGCAAACAATTAGATCAATTAAATATTTTTTCTTTTAATTAAAATTATATTAAAAAATACTTAGTGTAATTACTTCTTAGATTTAGTATGTGCTCGTATTTTCATTATCTCTTCCTTTCAGTTACGTAACAAGCTTTCGTGGCTTATAAAATCCGTAGCTACCCCCACCTTTATTGCTTTATCTCGATCAAGAATACGTAATTAAGCGAAACAAAACCACTTAAGGAGAAATACTTAGGGTAAACTAACACCTCGGCACTCACTTACCGCCTCTAAGCTGATTATTTACTTTGGGCAAGCTTGTTTTGCCTTTATTTGGCCCTTTCTCTATCTTGAGTTTTAAACATCTGGCCTAAGTAACTGCCCACGTAATCTACTTAAACAAAAGCCTTTTTAATTTTGCATGAAGTGATTTTTGGAAGAACCTTGACAAAGGATAAGTAGTCATAAGCCATTATTTTTCTTTTTTGACTGCCTTGAAGTCGCATTATTAAAAAAGTTCTTAACAGTACATTTTGGGTACATTTTGTTTAATTATAGTACGGTGACTAGACATTTATCAAATGGATCCGCCCGCGCGATATTTGATTTTAGAGTTTCGCGATCACAATTACAGTTATTAGAATTACTTACTGCGATTAATATCATTTTTAGTCAAAGTCTGCCAACGACCATGACAGTAAAAAGGTCCACGAAATATCTTGCTAAAAAAGATATTAATCTCGGTAAATTCTGTAATACTAATAACCGCTTAATATATTTTTTTCCTTAATTAGAAAGTGTATAATATTTATAAAACATAATAAAATATGATAAACAACCATTAGATCAGAAAAAGGCGGCATTTCTTTAACATCATGAGCCTAGACTCTATTGCAGATGTGCTGTATTTTGACAGTCATACGATTCCGTTGTCACTAAACAGATAAACTATATTTATTTTTTTGGATGTATAATTTGAAATGTCAATCAAATGATTTCTGAAACACAAATTCCTTGTTTTGCTTTAATGAGTGTGGGCTTAGTTATTGCGTTTTTCTTTAGAGAAACCGTAAAGTAAATAAAGCACTGTCTTCAAACCCAAAGGAACAAAAATAAGGAGCCGATCACCCCACACGTGTCCCCCTGATCGTTACAAGAATTTATGGTGACGTCGTACGAAAATGAAATTCATTGTATTCAAAAATCGTTTCCCTGCGTCCCGTAAATCACGGGATTAAAAAGCTGAAAACGGGGCGGGAGCGGGTCAGCTATATATTATCACGGTGAAGGTTGATCGTCCGGCGGAAACAGGAGTGAGCCCGGAAAATTGTCTTGTGGCGCCATCTGCTGACCCTCATTTATTAAGCGATCGCAATTTTCGATCTGATTGAATAAGTTATTTTGCTCCTTGAAGGTTGAACCACCATAGCTTGAAGAAAATAAAATAGTAAAAAAGCTGTCTTACAGTTTTGCTAAGGGATTACTTAAAGTAACGATTTTTATTAAAATAAAATTAATATATGTTTTAGGTATTTCTTCGACATCATATAACCTAGTGGTCACCATGCTAGTCCGCCACCCAGAGGTCCCGGGTTCGATCCCCGGTCAGGGCAAGTTGGAAAATTTCAAATTGTCCTGGGTCTTGGATGTTTATCTATATATGTATTTGTTATAAAATATAGTATCGTTAAGTTAGTATCCCATACCACAAGTCTTGAACTTACTTTGGGGCTAGCTCAAACAGTGTTATTTGTCCATATTTATTTATTTATTTAATTGTTTACTACTCATACTCACAAGTTTTATTATTATTATGTATCTTCTTTAAATTCACGGGTCTTTTAACCCCGTTTCTTGAGAGGCTTGCGTGGGGATACCGATCCAACACGTAGAGGCCTTTTGGAGAAGTTAATGCAATGTGGCGCTCTCGCCAAAACCCATTCCTGAATATACCTATGAAAGGTGTACCCTTAAATAGGGTTTAACTGGAGAAAGATTGCTAAGGACCTGGACTGCTAATTCTAAGGAATAATGCTGGGATATTGCAATAGGAACGTCACCTGCCATAAGCATGATTACTGACTATTGTAGGCAAGTGGTGGCTTGCCGCCCACTAGATGGGCCCCTCAAACGCGCCGACAATAGTACAACACCGGTGCAGGCAAAAGAACAACACCGGTGCAGGCGACTCAGGGGTGTCGAGAGGTGTGCTGCACTTTCTCCGGCGTTACTCGCGGCGTGATGCCCTTTAACACTTGCACCCCTGGAGCAACAGCTCTAACAACTCCTTTCTGTACGGCCAATTAAGACAATGCAGAGCTGAGAGCCCTGCGAGCCCTCTTGGGTCTCTACCCCGACCCATGAAGACGCGTCAAGGACGAGGGCTCTGGCCGGCTCTCTGGTGCACTCGGTTCCGTGGTGTCATTACTCACCAATAGCTCGCTACAGGCTGCCCTTATTATTATTATATTAAGTTAAGGCTTGTGAACACCAAAATATCAATTCCCTACGGACAGCATGAAAAACACACGGTGAATACCGATTCAGATTTGACAGTTCAAATCGTAAGCAAACCCGCAAAAAGACGCCTACTCGTACGTACGTATCAAAATATTAGTATATATTTTTTTATTTATTTATTTAATCTTTATTATACAAAGTACAATTTGTAAAACACAATAATATATTGCAAGGTTCAGGTCAAGACGAGGTGTTTACACGGTCTCACTCTCATAACAAGTCGCTAACGCAATAAGGCTCGAATAGTTTTCTCGGAAACACACCTAATCATCCGGCCGATGCGGGTGTAATTCAGACCTGGACATGACCAGTGTACTTGGAGCCCGCATGTCAACACTACGTTTTATAAACTTACGCCAGTCCACCCACGGTCCTCCCTAAATATTTAATTGCTTACAGCCTGTAAACTGTGTCAAAGAAAAAAAACCGGCCAAGTGCGTGTCGGGCCACAAGCAGTGTAGGGTTCCGTAGTTGCGAATGCCCACTTTGAGTTCACGTCACAAAAAAAGTCTAAAAATTATTTTTCTGTTGAATTTGTATGAACTGTTCCTTTTCTGAGTAAATTTTATAAGTTGGTCGCATGTAACTTTTTAATTTGTAAACCTACTTAGCTCTGATAGTTTTCCTTTAGACTTCGTTATATATACTACCGCTGTGATTTTTTTCACATTTACACATACTTGTCTCTAACAGAAATTTGCAATATAAAACCAAATATTTCAGAAACGGATCCCTAAATCGAAAAATTATATTCTTAAACTCACAATTTTTTGAAAGACCTATTCAACGATATCCCACACGATCGGCTAGTCGAGAAAAAAAAAATTGACTTCAACTTCTTGTATGGGAGCTACCATAATAAAAATTTATAGTATTTTATTTTACCACTTTTTTGGCATGATTAATACCGATACCAAATTACAGCTTTCTAGTACTTATAGTCTCTGAATAAAACGCAGACGGACAGCAGACATACATAGCGAAACTATAAGTGTTCCTTGTTTACTACAGAACCCTTAAACAAGAGTATTTCGGAGGGACTCCCCTTGCAGTTTGAACCCTTTGATTCTTTATAGACTTTATAGACTTATTTGGTAGCTCAATCAGTGTGATTTGTCCCTATATATATTTTTATTTATTCATATTAGCTGGTAATAAAACAAATGTGTAATTTTCAGAATTTTGGAGGGTCATATTTCCTTTTAAGTAAATTACAATATCTTAACTTTAGTCGATCTTTTGTTTCAAAAGCCTCCAGAGAGAAAATAGTTGAAAACACTTGTATAGAAGAACGCAGCTAACGTTCCCCTTTTCCTTTTCCTTGAAAACTGTACCGACTCAGACGGGTCTTCAAACGGTGGTCAGGTTCAGCCTTTGTTCCCGAGGCAATAAGTACGTAACAGCCACTTTTTATTGCAAGCTCTTAAAGTAAAACAAACATCTGGCTCGCTAATTACATGGACTCGCTATGCTATAAACTAATTTTACGCTGCATAAACTATCGATGTGATATGGTGCATATATTTATTTAATACTCGTATAATAGTTAACTTTTCTTTTTATGTTATTTATTTATTTAGGACTTTATTTACCAATAATGGTGCAAAAGGCGGACTAAATGCTAATAACATTCTCTACCAGTCAACCTTTGGGATAAATAGGAATTAAGGCGCAAACAGTACATTTAAAAACATACAACATATTAAATATAAGTACATACAACACAAATATTTTTAATACAATAGAATATTATCCAAGTACCTACGTATACGTACTCCTTCACATAAATTTATGATAATATAAGCAAGTATACCTGTTGGTATTCATTTATTCTTATCGAAATATAGCTACATAATCTTACAAAACCCTGAACGAATCTTTACCGTTTGAGTAGGTATATCAACGCCTTTTAGTCACTGTGATTTATTAAATCAGAATTTTATATAGTGACAGAAAATAATGTTCGAAATTATTGATAAAAATACACTTACTTGAGGTAAAGGAAATTTTTACAGCTTCATAATTTTTTTTGTCGACAATAAAACTACAAACTAGGTAACATTAAGGTATAGAGATCAACTATGTCTATCGTCACCATTAAAAACTATACGTGTAGCGGGAGCGAGGTGATATGCTCGACCGCCACAAAGGGAAGATCTTCCCGCCAGGCATGTTGTTGCGCCTGGGGAACCGCGGCTCCGACGGTGTATCGTCGGAAGTTGTATATATGCAGCGAATCAGGCGAACTCTAAGATCGAGATGTAGGATACTGCTGGCGCCATCTCATATGCTTCTTGTGAACTATATCGTCGGTTGTCTCTTGATTGGTTTCTTATTGTAGTTCCTCGTAGTGGCCGTAGAGTTCGCCACAGGACTCCCTCCCAAGACCGGAGGTCTGATAGCTTTTTTAAGTGCAGTCTGTGCTTCATGTCGTAGCTTGCAAGTGCCAGTTGATACTTGTCCCAGTGAGTCGGGAGCCTTCCAGTGAGTCGGAAGTGAATTGCTTGCTCGTGGCCTGCGGTGAGTCGAGACCGTGCTGAGCGTGCTCGTAGTCTGCGGTGAGTCGAGACTGTGTAGAGCGTTGTCGACTTGTTGGCGCCGGAATGATGTCCTGCCGGAGTGCCACGCTGGAGAGTAGATGCCTCAGATCCAGGGTACGATGCTGCGGGGATGTGCCGGTCGCTGAAGTCGTCGAGTGAGTTGTGGGTGCTTGGTATCAGGACCAGGAAGCTCGGTGAGTCGGCTGCGATGGACCTGAAGATTGACCCGTTGCGCTGGCTTGCTGTGAGACTGCTGCTGACCAATATTGAGTGAGAAAGAGGAGCAATGATGACAGAGTTCGACGATGCTGATGAAGGCTGCTTGGTTGCTGATGATGGAGAAGGTTGCTTTCAATCATGTCGGGGTCACCACTGTAGCGGGAGCGAGGTGATATGCTCGACCGCCACAAAGGGAAGATCTTCCCGCCAGGCATGTTGTTGCGCCTGGGGAACCGCGGCTCCGACGGTGTATCGTCGGAAGTTGTATATATGCAGCGAATCAGGCGAACTCTAAGATCGAGATGTAGGATACTGCTGGCGCCATCTCATATGCTTCTTGTGAACTATATCGTCGGTTGTCGCTTGATTGGTTTCTTATTGTAGTTCCTCGTAGTGGCCGTAGAGTTCGCCACATACATATCTATAGTTATGTACTTATTTGAGTAATGCCATTAGAGAAATAAAATAATAATACGTAATAAATAGGTATTATAAGTTTATTATTGCAGAGACAAATCCAAAATATTGCTTGACGGAACCCCTAACAAAGGCATCAAGTGCCAATTAATCTAAACTTATCTACCCTCTTGGAAACTTCACAACAGGGAAATTTATTTTTCCATACAAGTGGAGTTGAGCAGGTACCGCAGTACCATGGCATCGATGATATTATATTTTGACTAGATACACAATTGATATACTTACATATTTATTAAATAGTCATTAATATATTTATTATTTATTTATTTAACTTTATTACAAATGTGATAGGCGGACTTAAAGCCATAGGCTTTATCTACCAGTCAACCTACTGGTGATGCCGAGATTAAGAAGTCTTTTGAAGGAGGCACAAAATATGTGATTTTGGAAGATATATTAATAAATAATATCATAAGGCTCTACAAATTTGTAATGAAGTTTGAATAAGCAGCATATGCTGTCAAGTATTTTTAGAAGTTGTTTCAGCGTAAGCCTTTTGTATTAACTTATTCACATAAACCAGAGACATTACAAATAAACTTTACGCAAAACTCTACAAAGGCACCTCGCTCTTTTCTTGAAAAAAATAAATTCCCTAAGTATTTTTGCACGTTTTATTTGAAGGCTGAGTTAGGTACAACTATGCAAACAACTCTTGAATTCGGTCCTCAATGGTGCAAAGCATTGGTAGAGTGCAGACCCCACATGGGTTTAAAAATTGCTACACGGAAGCCCTATTGTTAGTATATAACAAACTACATAACACAAGAGGATTGAAGTTTTAGTTTTTAATCTACCTATCGCGCTTTGAAGACATGATTTATGTAAGTTGTACATAAACAAGGCTATAATATAAATTCATATATAAGCCATGAAAAATTTTCGTCACTAGTGAGATTCACGCGCCTTGACACGTCTGTATCGTGAATGTAGTACCAATTGTGCCACCGGGTCTTCGAATCACCATAACGAATTTCCTCATCGCATATTATTCACGCATTTGAAGGATACGTAATAATTTTTCATCGCATATTTACAATTTAGATATTGTTCCGAGCATTGTAATGCTATTTTAATCGACAAAATTCCACATTTTATTAAAATGCACAATTTATTAGAAGATATTTTAGTGCTTCATGTCTATAGATTTGATAATCATTGCGTAGAACTCGAAAGTTCTGTGTAAGAGCAATTTTGCAAATCGCTCGAACGAATACGCACGCTCCAAACTTGCGAAGTTTACCGATGGCGTTTTAATGCCCTTTTAGTGAGAAATTGATTGCAAACGTTTGCTTTGCTGTTCTAGGAAAATATTCACTTTTCTGTAAATCAGGTATTCGGGGTCTGCTTGTTTTAATCTTTACTTTACGTGAATATTATTTATTTTAATTCGCTTTGTGTGGTATTTTTTTTTTTAAACTTTTCTTACTGCTGCGTACGGCATTGCCTGTATGGTCAAGGAGTAATTTTTAAATATCCGAGGGGAACGTCGCATCTTTTTGGGACTAAAATAATCGTAAGTGCTAATTCAGAAAAAATGTATCTATAAGTATGCACATTTGAAATGATTCGCGTTTTCGCCCACTCTCTCGACCGGATTTTACTATCTGCACGGGAAAAGAAGCAGCTGCTACATTCTAAGTAAAGAAGAAGTATGAAAAAAGAAAACTAACTTTTGCATTTTTATTTGTTAATAAGATGCAACTTTTGTTAACAAGCGGAAAAGATACAATTTCGAAAATCCTCTGACTACAGAAATATGGAGCGTTGTAAGATTAAGCTTAGTATTCAGAATGAATGTTGCAACTTCAATATCCGCCAAAAGTTTGTCTCACGTACTAAATAAATGAACAAGTAGCAGAGACGGAGTTTGTCAAATGAGTTAAGTAATCAAACAAACTTACTCGCGGAGGAAACGAGTAAAGTCGATCAAGAATCCAAGATGTTACATAAATCAAATGTAGGTACTTTTGGCACGTCTTGTGAGAAAGACTTATTGCAGTATGAAGGACCATTTTGTCAATATATTTGTCATATTTAAATTGAGCAACTTTTACTTTTTTGAGACAGCATGTAAGTGGGTACGTACTCGCATGAGTACAAGGAGCTTGTTCTGGTCGCTTGGATAACTAGTAATTTTTACAACTTAAATGACTCCACACGAAGTTAACTCTTGAATGGGGGACCACAAGTGGTATTATAATTTCTCAAGCTTCTCCGTGCTTCGGAAGGCACGCTAATCCGTTGGTCCCAGCTGGCAGTCGTCAAGCAATGTCAGATGCAAGAGCCAGCATAAAAATTCTGATACCAGTGTTGATCACTTGCACTCACAAAAAACAAACAAACTGAATAAATTTGTCCGTATATATCAGAGTTATTTGTACGTATATATTTATATATTATTATTTGTTTGTTTTTTATGAGCGCAAGTGCATCCTTATTTTGTTGCACCCACTACTTTTTGAAGTCACATACTTATCTTATCGACTCGAAAGAAGAAGATCTATAAGCTCATTCTGAGCATTATTCATTGTAGTAAAATCTTTAAGAATTCGTTTTGCGTTATTTTTTTTTTCCTGTTATAGGAAAATGTTTTATGTCACGGTTCTCAAATTTATCTTTGTATCATTTGTATTCTTCGCCCATTAAAGACTTAATCTTGTCAGGATTCCTAAGGTACCCAAAGGGTAAAAACGGGACCCTATTACTAAAACTCCGCTGTCTGTCTGTCTGTTTGTCTGTCACCAGGCTGTACCTCATGAACCGTGATAGCTAAACAGTTGAAATTTTCACAGATGATATATTTCTGTTGCCGCTATAACAACAAATACTGAAAACAGAATAAAATAAATGTTTAAAGAGGGCTCCGATACAAAAAAACGTGTTTCTAATAGATAATGGTACGGAACTCTTCGTGCGCGAGTCCAATTCGCAATTGGCCGGTTTTTATTTTTTAATGTCATTTTCTTTGGGCAATATTGTAAAGTAATTTATAATTTTGGTACTTTAAAACAACACAGGAATTTCCCTGTATATTTGAGCAAATAGATCAAAATTCAGGGAAATTTTTCGTTGGCTTAAATAAAAACAGCATGTGTCGTACGTCGTTAGCGTTATTACCGTGGTTATTACTGCCATTTACATCCGGAATTAATTTCTATGAAGCGCATCCGCAGTATGATAATATTGCTGGCTATTTCGGAAAAATACTAGTGAACCGGTTTTACATTGCCCTACGTACAATTGCCCTCTACTTGTTTTAGTCTCTTTACTACCACTAAAATGCATCAGATGAGCTGCTTTAGTGCTGACATTAATGGAAAAGCAAACCGGAAACAAACACTGTAAAAGTTATTATAACTAGTCTTCATCATAAACAGTTATTAACTTCGCATAATTTCAATTGGCGCTTTACATGATGTCAAAGTGTACTTTACAAATTACTAAATAATTTTAAATAAGTTCTCAATTAAAAATTACAAAGAATAAAAATACCTAACACTAAACAATTATACACGCGAATGAATACGTAGGTCTCCGCATAATACTGTTTCCACTAAGGAAATCGTAGAAACATTCCAAGTATCTTCTGCACTTTATCTCCTAACTAAATGCATTTTCAAGTTATAATGAAATTGGAGGTAGTAACGTTAAAGGCGTCGTTCTCAACAGCTCGGATGAACTCGACTAAGACCCTTTATGAAATGACGTGAAAGTATTTTACACAACAATTATGGTAATGCTGAAGAGAAAAGCGATCCCTTTGGATCCCAACCATATTTAGTTGCTGATTTTTTTTACATTGCACAATTCTTTTGTAGCAAGGTCAATCTAAGATAGTGCTTTTACATCCAACAAGAAACTTTGTGGTGAAATACATTAAAAATACGAATATATCTCCTACGTAGATTTAATTTGATCATTTGCTGGCACGCCTTTCGGCCAGAGGCTACGTCTGGCCATACAGCGCAGAAATGCCGCCAGGGCTGCCGACCTGGGCTCAGTTTTTTTTTATCAATGTTTTAGTGTTAGCTTATAATTTTATTTTATTTAGTTTAGTTATAATTATTGTTATTTGATAAGATGATTACACGTTTGCATAAGACATCGATATTTTTTTAGATGAGAATTTTCTGTAGGTACTTTGCAATTTACTCACTAGGAAATTTTCAGAAAGATATTGTATTGATTTCTCGTCTAATCGCGCAAAACACACTCACTGCGATTTCCTTGCACCACTCTTGTATCAGTTTTCAATATTAAACATGATAATTACGTTCATCAGCAAAATTTATAGGTATTGCAAATAATAAAAAAAACAGTACTTAGAATAATCTAAAACGCCTATTATTAAAATTAACATGTTTTTTGTTTACATCCCAGTGAAAGATACAAACAAGAAACATTTAAATAATTAAGTTGAAAGTTTCCTCAAAGGCTTAACGCCCAAGGAAATTAGCCCAGCGCTAGTGTAAAGTTTTTCATAACTTTGGAGCGACAGGGCTTAATTTTTAGGACCTACAACAAGGCAAGTTATAAAAACAAACTTGTATCATAATTCAAATGGGCCATTCCTGTCTTGAATAACAATGAATAAAATTTATTACTCGATGAGCTGCGGATTTTGCAAAAATCTCCAGGGAACTTTTAACTCTCTGAAATGATTTGCGGGTTCCACCCTAGGGAAATTTTCGGTTTATGTACTTGAATTTTTAATTAAAGATATTTGAAAGAAATGCAAAATTACAGCTTTCTTATAACAATCGCTCAGCTAAGTCGCGACAGGATAGAGATATCGACATGGAGAACGTAAGAGAAAACTATATAAAACTACGAAACTATACTACAACATTTTATTGACAAGTACATAAATATAAATGAAAATTAAACTGAAACAGTTCTTTTTTTCAAGATTTTTTTTTAAACGGTATGCTGTACCTACAATAATTTTTCGTGTCGAACTTAATTAAGTTTTTTCTTAGAACATGAGATTTTATTTTAGTTGATATTTTTTTTGGGTTTGTCATTTTCTGTAATAAAGGTATTTTGTCCTCAAATACCGGTATCAAAATACCGAAAAACTTGGGAATTAATGAATGAGATTCTTATCTTTTTAGAACAAAATAATAGAGTACTTTGGGAATAACCCAATTTATCGTGGTACAGCACCTACATTCTGTTGGTAACAAAAAATGTAAACGTCTTTCTTCTTTCGCAATGAAGATACAGGAATTTCAAAACTGCTTCGAATGCTTTAAGAAAAGTATGCTATGACTTTTGCTCGCTGTTTGCGTTTGCTCAACTTGGCGAGGGCATTGCCGTGGCCGCCCAGATTGACAGCATGCAAACGTGTGACATTTAGTTTTCCATCAATACAAAACAGTTCAAGTAAGGCTCTTACATACTAAGCGACGATATAGGCGACCAACCGTCATCGACAGGTGTCGCGGCCATACAGTCGCTCTTCTGTTAGAGCCCACTTTACCTAAGTGCGAACTAGTTGATGTTTTTTCTATAGAAATTACGGAGGAGATGTTTTCCCTAACGTCCTCTGTTTGAAAACCATAATATTTTGTGTGATTATAAATGTTGTTTGTATATATACAGAATATTAAAATAATATTTCAAAACTAAAAACCGACTTCACTAACAAACTACACAACCGATTTTGATAAAATTTCAATGGGACCAACTGACAAGTATATTTTTTCAAACCAAAAAAGAATATTCCAAATTGGTCCAGGTGTCTTCGAAAAATCGGTAAACATACATAAAAAAACATATAAGATCGCAACTAGTTGATAACCTTCTCATTTTTGGAAGTCGGTGAAAAAGCCATTAAAAACTTATAAGTCATCAAAGCTTCGTTTTTTTTTATGCAACTTTCGGCGTAAATAAGTAATATAAAAGAAGTGTAAAATCTCCAAAACTAAGTTCACACCGACACGGCTTAGTTATCGAAAATTCCAATAAACTTTATTTGTAATCTTGTGACTTAACTTATTTTTTACTTATTAATTTATCGTGCATTGCACCTCACTGCTTCGCCCGAACACAATATAAGGTGAGACAGCATGCTTCAAAACCGTTCGGTTCGGGTTCGGGCCCGCGACTACTTCAGCCTTAATTTCAAAACTACAAAAAATATGAATAACGAATGCGAAATTTGTAATTTTCAAGCTTTACCACCGAAATTCCACTTCGGTGCCGTTTCGATTCGTCGTACACAGCAATCTTGGATCTAAGAAAAGCCTCAAATTTCGAAAATTTATGCTTTTTGCCGTTAGCTCATTATAATTTAAGGCTTCACACAATCTACACAGATGATAAGCCTTGGTTCCGAAGAAGCCATGTTCATTCGTTACTTTAAAATGATTTCTCCACATATGGTAGGACACATATTCGTCAAAATTTTGAATAACGCGTATTATTTTTGCAGCAAGTTCTTTATACGTGTGGAAATCTTCATAGTATATGTAAGAGTTGGGCGGCAATAGAGTTATGCAGTCTTGAAATGAGGACCCCACTACTATTGGGATGGCGCCTTTAGTATATGCGTTGAAGTATATGTTTTCTGATAGATATTGACGACACATTGAATTTTCTATAACCAAATAAAAATAATACTTGTCTAGTAGAACACAATCAGATTTCAGACTTCTTGGGCACCTGAAAAAAAAAGAGTATTATTAATACTATGGAACACACATGCTCTGCTCATCACCGTCAGACAAAAGCCTGGTTTACATATTGACAAGTGGCAAGTAAACACCGAAAAGTGACAAGTAGGTAGTTACACGCACTGACACGTAGATATGCAGTACTGCTATAGACTTGTCACTTGCCACTTGTCACTCGTCAGTGCCTGTTCACACGCACTTGCCACTTGTCACTTGTCAATATGAAAACTGGGCTTAACGTTCGCCTTGTAATGCTCTGCCAGAACAGTAACCTGAACAACACGTAGTACAAGGTTAGGTCCCTAGTACTTAGTTTCATCAATATGCAAAAATTCAAAATCTTAAACCAAAAACCATGAAATAAATACGAGTATATAAATATAAAAGAATACGAGTTTAAGAGATTTAGCTGTTTTTTCGTGATAACGTAACAATCATCCAAATGATTGTTACTCTATCATGGAAAACAGCAAAAAGGATTAGGATCAAGTGGAAAGTGTAGATAAAAAATAGAGTAAATTTTTGTTTAAAAAAATGTGTTCTGTATGTGAATGCAATACATTTATAAGAAAACGTAAAATCTCAGGGTAATACATAATTAAACATTATATTGATCTTTTTTCATTGCATACCGATGGTCTCGTTTGTCCCTTTATATTTTATTTTATTAGTCGAGTAGAGAGGCTTTTTGACCGCGTTAACAGTAAAACTACAAGCTACAGGTAAAACTTCCAGAGTAAAGGTTATAGGAACCAAAATAAGGTATGCCATAGTTTCTGAGGAGGAACCACGCTCTTACACAACTATCTACCTGAATTCGCAGACTAATGAGCGATATTTAAGCTAGCTAGAGCAGAGCCTTACCAGGCAGCAATTTTTCTTTTGGTTTAAAAAAAATGGAAACATATTTACAAACCTTTCCCAGGGTTTCATTCTGGCCTTAAGAATGTTTTTTTAAATATTTTATCAATGTCGTTGGTATTGGTTTAGGTCATACGTAATTGTAGGGACAATATGATACAGTTTTAATACAAGCGTGCTTTATTGGTGATAGTGCGATTAAAATTGAGACTAGTCCACCAGTATAAAGTTAAAACAAAAGGTATACATAAGAACTTATAAGAAAATATTGTAATTATATCTTACTCCTGTTTATATACTTTTGAACACTTTCCATATACATCAATTTTTATGTACTTTTCTAATTCTTCCAAAAATCTTGTTCTGAATGGCACACCACAGTTTGTTAATCGTGTAGTCACAAGCACGTCTGAACGTTTGAATTGGTAGTTCGGTATCAACTCTGTGATGGCTTCATAGGTAACTATATATTTTAAGGGTTTCCTGTATGGCACAGTTCGGCCATAAGGCACGGGAACATCTGCGTTGCTTCTGAAATGTGAAAAACAAGCTTTATACAAGTTTTTATTTAGTTTCACCTGGCCTGTTGTCTGTCTGTCTGTAATCAAATCTTGCAGGTTAACTTTGACCCAATTCCCGGTTTCTAAATGAACTGAAATTTTGCACGCATACAATGCAATATATTATGATGATATGAAACTGATCTGATGATGGAGCTGCAAGGTGGTCATGGCTTCTCTGTGATAAAAAAACATAACCCCACCGACTTTAGGCTCGATTTATATGTCTCGAGGAGCACTTTAATTTAATTTTAAATTTAACAATTTTTTAAACATTTGCTATTTTCCAACAACTCAAATCAGATACTTTTTTCTAAACGTCAAAACAAATGCTTTGTACGGGATTTGTATGAAATACAGGCTGACGACGTCATAGTTTCTTGGAGTCAAATAGCCCTCTACAAATTAGTTTTTCTGCAATTATTAATATTAAATGTCGTTGAAAATGGCTTTGATCATAACAAGTGTCATTATTTTGTGGCATTTTATTTTCTTAACAGTGCCAAATAATTTATTTATACCATTATACCCTCTCTAAAAAGTTTATTTTATTTACTGAAAACAGTGAATAAAAGGCACTTTTAATCAATATTTTGGTGTTTGAGTTTAGAAAAATAACTCTTGATTTTCCAATCTAACTGTTCCAATTTAATCTTGCATTTTAATTGATTTAACCTTCCTTTTTTTTCTTTAAATGTCTATTTTTGTTTAAATCTTTCTTTTTCTCGCAGTCATGGTATAAAGTATAGTATGCAACTCTTGAATAAAACGGATTTAATCGAGGGCCATGAATAACATGCGTCGCTCAGGATTCTAACACTAGAATCACTTGCTTCGCTCGTGATTCAATCATCATAAATCACTCCCTGCGGTCGTGATTCAATTGTTAGAATCCTTCACTTGCTCGTGATTCATCTATGGCCCTCGCATTAAATAAGTCTTTTATTCACTAATTGCATAATACGAGTATACTTTTTTGACCCAGGAAAGTATCCAATTCTCGGGTCGCCTTAGTTTCTGTGACTCAAGCGGTACCGTGCCTAGCCCACCGCGAACCGCGGAAGGTGGTATCTTATTTTATTTATCTATCGTGCGTACCACGTTAAAAAATTATAACATCAGTGTCTTGAATAAAACCACTTTCATATTTCAATTATAAAAATAAGCACAACACAGCAAAAGTTATATAAATTTAAATAAACCTGGCACATATTAAACAAAATAAAAATAAAAAAGTACATCCATAATTACTTACGTTGTACTACATTTTTTCTTACCTGTAAGTCATAGACCAATTAAAAACATTGCTCCATGACTTTAATTTTGGTTGATTATCATCAACGGTCCTACTAAAAGCGGCTCGGGGTGATTCATCATTGAGGAAAATCCAAAGCTGTTTTGAATTTCGGTTGTTTACTTTTGGCAACATCCCATGCATTATTTGAATAAGAATAGCATCAGCAGTGTGTAATGTACTGTTTTCTCCAGTAAATATACAATTGTCTACGCTGCAGTCACTTAGTACATCTTTGACATCTCTGAAAAGATGGGATGATATTTAAACTTAAAATCAGGTATAACCTCTATATTATAAATACGAAAATTCTATCAAAAACTAACAGTAAACTGACCTTATTGATGAGCTAGTACGAACATATCGTGCTTGAAACCACCTCCAATATTTCCAAACAAATATGATGAAACTTTTATCTCTTTTCATAAAGGTATAATTCTCATTCTTGAATAGAAGTGTTCCTAGGTTTGATGTCTTCAAGTTCTATAAAAAATATGCAGTTCGGATTGTTGTAATACCTAGTAGTTTCTGAACGAAACAATACTATTATTAAAAACTATGGAGAAAACGATTGAAAACATTATTAAAAGAAAATATTAATCCTCGCTTGTTTTAACAAGCAAGGATTAATAATCGAGGATTAATAATTAATAAGAATGAATAATCGAGGATTAATAAATTAAGGTTTACCTTACAACCCGATTCAAGAGCGACAATCATTTAAAATAACTGATCAAATGTATGTCGGGTCACACACATAATTCTGAAATTGCATGTGTTAGAAATGAAATACCAGGATGAGGGAGGAAAAACAATTTATTTCAAATAATAATATATTTCCCTCAAAACAACTATTTTCTTAAAATAATTCTTAAAACTTTTTAAAGCAAAGCTACAACTATTTCAATTCATCATATTTCACTATTGTTATAATTTGTAGGTACATTGATTTACTTGGAAAAGATTTAGTACATCTGTAGTTTACTTATCAAATTAGTATATTGGTTATTCTATCACGGTGCACAAAAGAACAATCTTTACAATATTATTACAAACACATTATCAATCACAGATATCTGTAACGGTTACAATAATATCACATCATTACAATTTATTAATAAGTTAATCAGATAACCGTTAATAAAACAATTCAAGAGAAAACAGTAATTGTTACTTCAAAAGATACTATATATGAGAAATGAAACTAACCTTTACTACGCCGCTGCCGAATCAAAAGTGAGGACCATTGGATTATCACAAAATACGTAAGCTTCAAATCCGCCATTTTGGCGTTACACTTTTTTAAAATATCTCGGCCAATCACCGCCAATCTTATCTCAAGAAATGTTGCCACATGAAATATATTGTTTTAACATTTGAAAATATAAAGTAACTTGTGTAAAAGCAATATTTAGTATTATTCAAAGAAATACGTTTATATTTATTTTATTATAATATCTAACACATGCTTTGTTAAGTTTTTCGTGTGTGTAAGTGGCCAACACTGGTGTCAGATTTTTCAGGCTGACTAAAGGCATCTAACATAGCTTGACGTGCAATTTTATCTTAGTAATTGTTGTATGAAGATTTTTATTTGTCTGATTTTTTTTCAAATAGGTAGATATTATTTCTAAGTAAGGCGACCGTTACTCTTACAAAGATATCTTAGCCGTAATAGTTTTCTTTTGAAGTTCAAAACATAGTTATACTACGAGTACATAATATCACCATTATTTAAAGGTTTTTCAAGCTAACAGTTAAGGTTTAAGAGAGCACTACTTTCTAGCACATTAGCCAAAAGTGGCCGTTTTTTTGCTAATCTGCGTAGAAAAGCTTCACGTCGTAAAATAGTCTTAGGGTCTGATCAAGACAAAATTATTAGTGATACTCGTATCTCCGTTTCCTTTCAAATGATTTATTTCAGATGGGGGCAGCACTGGACTCCGGAAAATTCAGGTATCCCCTCGACTGAATTAATTACACAGTTTCCACAGTTGCGATCCACTTTGGAAAGTGGTGAAATGGCCAGAATGGCCTCGGCATAAGAATTGGTGACAGCAGTAAATGGTACCACTGCTATTTAATCTGCATATTATAGGTAATGTAGGTACCATACTCATAATTAAGAGGCTTTGTAGGTGTAGTAAAATAAAAACAAGACTAAGTTTAATAGTCCTCTAATAATAGTTTTAGAACTGGCTTTTAGAAGCTCGGTGGCCCAGCGGGAGTATTACTAGCGCTTTCGCAAGTGATGCGACACCGGGCGTGGTCCGCACTTGGATTGGTGACCAAAAGTGGCATGAAAATGTCCCGAGCTCCTCCGTGCTTCAAAAGGCACGTATAAGCCGTTGATTCCGGCTGTCATCATTGTATGGCAATCGTCAAGCTGTCAGATGCCTTTGGGCAGCTTGAAAAATCTGACACTAGTGTTGGCCACTTGCACACACTAAAAGCAAGCAAGCAAATAAAATGACAGCTTCTGTTACGTATATGGTGTACAGAAAACTTTTGGATGATGATTACAAATATTTAAAATATACAAGATGATAATGATGATAACTTACCTTTCTCCTGTCGAAATATTGTTTGACAATCAAATCATGATCTTCAAGATTTGTCACTCTTAAAATTTTTGATGAAATGTTATCACAGAGACAATATTTATAAACTAAAATTATAACTAAAGTCACAAAATAAAAAATTGTAACATTAAGTATAGTTTTTCTTTCAAGTAATTTAGTTAAACCCATTTTGATTACTAATAAAAAGCAAAACATTTTGGTTTTTAATGCAGTCATAACACGTTCAATCATGATGAATAGTAATTGCTAATACCTAATAATCTAAACGGAGGTAAAATACCGTAGTTATTTGTTTCCATCGCGATTAAACGTGTTTTAATTGCTTTAAAACCTTAAAACACTAACATTATTAAACAAAAGAAGTTTTGCTTAAATAATTTTCAGTAATTAATTGCAACACTATCTGTAGAAGATAAGATTTTTTTCTAGATCTAGCTATATTTGGCCGTGTAGTGACGGTACAGTAGAATTAGATTTGTCATCAACCCTTCCCCTCTAACTCTGTGATAACTTAAGAGGTGACAATGTATTCTAGATAACTTTTATGCAAAGCGTTTTCTACAAAAAAAAAATGCAAATCTTTACACTATTTACTTACTGCTTTCCCCAACTCTCCTGCCGAGCTTATTAGTATTATTATTAGTATTATATATTAGTAAGGTTAAGACCAACGTGACATGAGTACATTATAAATATTCAAACACTCATGTGTGTGAGCTAAGTTTATCAGCTCAGGCTAACCAGCTTCCGGCCTAGAATCTGACCACTCTATCTCTTGCTATGGATATCGTAATAGGCGACTAAATGACTTAGCACAAATATCTCCTACTACAAATGCTTTCCCAAGGAGGGTTGACGTCGGGTGGTATTTATAAATACCTCCTACGAAAGCATATCTGGTATCTGGAAGGTTAATGCCATCTACTGCCATCTACGACAAATCAGACAACAGTTTACTTTTGTTATCTAAAATAAGGTTATAAAAAGTAAATTGTTACTTAAAAATTGTTTTTTCCGTTTTGAAATAAAACTTTTAGGCTGGCCGCATATTATCCGAATTTTTCTGTCCGAAAATTTCGGACGCCCGCCAGACGGTACTCTGTCCATACATTTTGTTTTAGATCCCGCATACTGTAAGAATTCGGACGTGTCTGACGTCCGAATCTGATAGCGCCGGATGCAAACTATCTGACATCAGAATTTTTTCTGATCCGAATGCCGGGCGCACGTTATAGGAAATTTTCTGTCAGAAAATTTCGGACGGCCACTGGTTTCACTCCGCACACTATCAGAAATTTCGATCCGGCGAATCTGACCTTAGTCCTAGACTGGCCGTCATGCAGCGTGGTCGTCAAGAGTAAAGAAAAACAGTATGGACGGCGATCAATTTATCTTTGTGATGGTTATAGATTTAGAGATACTAAAACGCATTATTTTCATAATAACTCGTATCATGTCTCTATGTCTAGCGGGACAGATACACCATTTTGGCCACTGCAACTCTTAGCAGGCAGCGTCCAGGACCTTTAGACCCAAGGGCTACGTTTAGTGTAATTTATGGGTAAAAATATATTATTTTGTATTTTTTTCAAAATTGTTGGATCAGTAGTTTCGGAGATCAGGGGTAATGGTCGACGAAGAGGAATTTTTTTCTCTCATAAATAAAATCAAAACTATTTATCAGACTATTATTTAAAGGCGAAAGTTTGTGAGTGTGTGTATGTTTGTAACTTCTTCACACGCAAACGGTTGGACCAATTTTGATAAAATTTGGCACATAGGCTACTTTTTCCGCGGGTAACACATCGGGGTGCAACTAGTTTTACAATAGTAACAAAAATATATTTTGTATCATCCTTATAACGAGCCCTTTCAATTAATATATGACACAGTAAGGTTTACAAATCTTTTTCCTTAATTTTCTAATTTGTCCCTCAAAAATTATCATAATTTGAAATAAAATAATTTTTTTTTGCACATATGTCTTTGGGTCATTGGATCTAAACCATCGGTTCCGTTTTTAATTTTTTGTAGGGAACCCTAAAAACCGCATAGAAATCGGTCCATCCGTTCAAGCGCTATACGATGCCACAGACAAACACACAAGTAGGCAGGCAGACAGACAGAACATTAGCGTCAAAATTATAACACTCCTTTTTTTGTCGGGTGTTAAAAATAGATTTATTTATTTATTTCTTATTTACCAATTTATTTTATTATATTATTGAGTAATTTACTAGATCGACGAGATAATTTGCATCCGCAAGATTCCATAAACATTCGTATTTTTTCTCTCATTGCATCCATATTGTGCGCTGCACAGAGTGAATGCGTGCCGAATGCACGACATTCACTTGACAACTGAGGAGCGAATATCTGATAGGTGTGCGTGGTCTAGCAAATTGTATAGAAAACGAGCCGTCCGAAATTAGGTACGATTCAGACCGACCGGCTCGCATCGGCCCGGCCCGGAAGGCATTTCATAATATGGTAAAGGAAATTGAAACTTGTAACAAGAAATTAAAGTCATATTTCTGCCACATATACATTCCTTGTCTGCCGTACGGCTCCGATCGGCTCCGGTCAGCGCTGGTCGGCTCCGGTTGGCTCCGAGCGGCTCCCGACGGATACCGCGACAGATAGCCGGATCTATCAGTATGCGTCGGGTCAGTTCGGAGCCGTACGGCTGTCGAAACGCGAACGGCGGTGCAGCGAGACGAGTCATTCGAAGTTGTGTACACTTAAGAATAAGGACGTAATAACTTTAATAAACAAGTTATACCACGTCCCATTCCAACATTTTTTTATTAAAATTCTATGGTGTCTACACAGCGCAATGCAAGCAGCACTTCTGGGCTCTCGGGTTGTTTACAAATGCCGCGGGCGCTGTCGGCTGCCGCAGCATGTATACGGCTCCCGCGGCACGCGTACGGCTCACACGACACGTTACGGCTCTAACGCACGAGGCCGGCTGCCGCGGCGTGCGTCGGCATCCGTTTTGGCCCGAATCGATGCGGGCCGGTCGGTCTGAATCTTAGCTAAACAGAAAAATTCGGACGTCAGATACTTTGCATCCGGCGGTGCATTTCGTCGGACGTCAAACACGTCAGAATTCTGATAGTTTGCGGGGTCTAGAACAAAATGTATGGACAGAGTGCCTTCCGGCGAGCATCCGAAATATTCTGACAGAAAAAGATCTTGTAATGTGCGGCCGGTTGAATTTCGGATGGGGTGCGGGGTTGAGGGGGGGGGGCACACATTTTGTACTAGACCCCGCCTACCATTTCAAACATAAATAATAGGCATGATGACTGGAAAAAATATTTTTAGATAACGGTGACCTCACAACGTCTGATTAGGTATCGAATGTTACAAAAGTTGCAACACAAATATTTATTTATTAATAAGGAAGCAGTAGACATAGTAGATAATACAACGTTCCTGGGACGAACGATTGCTTTCGAGTTGCAACGGAGTGGCCATATAAAACAAATGCTGGTAAGCGTATTTTAGTTACTTCCATAGTGTTATTTCCTATGGAATATTGCTATGAGGTAACGCTGCAGAGATAAATACCATATTTATTTTATAAAAATGCGCTATTTGATTTATCGAGACTCTGGGATAATTTTATTAAAAAATAGAAAAATTACGCTTGCAAGAATTACTCAGCAATTTCACATTAGTGCAATGCTGGACTTAAGGCCTCTCTCAATTTAGGCAGGATTTGCAAATACTCACCACACTGAGCAGATGGGTTGGTGATTGCACTAGATAATAAAAAGAGATTTTGCACAAATACTCACCACACTGAGTAGATGGGTTGGTGATTGCACTACATAATATAAAGAGATTTTGCACAGATGCTGTTGTATGCTGCTGCCCGTCCGCCACGTGTATTTTGTAATAAATTTAACGATTGTCCATTTTTATTTTTCTGTTAGGCATGACCTATTAAATAGATGAACCCAGTTCCGTCTACGTTGACGGCCAACCGCGTACTAAATTCGAAATCGCCGGATCGAAATTTCTGATAGGTGTAGCAGCAGCCATCAGAAATTTTCGGACAGAAAATTCTGAAAATATGCGGCCGGGCTTAAGCTGGTTTGGTAAAAAAAAAGTAAGTATAACAGCTACATATCGTTTCGCGCAAATCGTAGGAAACCTGATCAAAAGAATGGGCAAAAATTTTGATTTTCTTTTTTTAAATTTAAAGCTCAACAATAGGTACACTAAACGTAGCTCTGGGTTTTACAGCAGTAGGGTCTACGAGTATCTATCTCGTTAGCGATAAATACCCGATAGTTTATGTCAATATAAATGAAGCTCACTCAGGATATTTTAAATACTTTTAACATAGTGAATGAAGAGACATGATAATCAGATATTCAAATGTATTTAAGACTCTTAAAAATTACAGCATTTTGTAAATAATCCAACTTGTTACTTGCCAATTGTACATTTCTCAATCTTACTGAGTCAGTATTGCATTACAGTAAATTGATTTACAATTAAGTATTAAACGTTTATACGTTGTTACTTTGGTTTTTCTGCTTCATAAATTAATAAAACACTCAAAAGCAGTAAGATAACATCACGTTTAAATGTAGGTCCTACATACCTTCTGTTTATTTTTAGCTTTTCTCTGTTTTTATTTACAATATAATTTATAAATACTAAGGACTGGCCAACTGAATAACAATTTTCATACAATTTGGCCGAACCTTACAGAAACCGAATCTAAAGTCTGATCAAACCTGGATTTTTTTACTATGTAAAAAGACCACCATAACCGAGTTCGACAAAAAATTCTACAACGGTCACCCTCACAAGAGCAAATAGATAATGATAAAGTGACATGACAATGTGGCAAGTCTTAGTACGAGTACAATTCGTATCAGCCGTTACATGTCGTTATTTTCTATATCCACGAATCGTAAACTGTGTTAATTTAACTTATCTTACCTTGGAAAAATGGTATCGTGCTACTTTACTGTAACTGGGGGGGAAAATGTGAATATCGGTTTTGCACTATCCATTTCTTGAAAAAGACTTTTTCCTGTTATTATTAATCGAAAAAAATACAAAAATGTCAATGATCAATTTTAAACTGCGTTTGGGGGGGCTATTGTGATGCCCCTCTTTTTTCTTGCAGGATTCGAAAGAATACCCAATTAGAAATTGTAAACTCATTATTCAAAAATTAAATGTTTATTCAGTAATTAGACCTTCACAGGAACTTTGTAAAAGTTCCTGTAAAGGTCTAATTACTTCAATAAAATATACATACGTAAAAAAAATTAATCAATCAATAGATTTTGGATTTCTAACATATTATCTGTCTTTGGGGTCACTTTGACAAAGAAAATATATAAGTGTTTATAAAAAAAAAAAGTTTTTAATTGGTTTTTATTTTAAAATGTGAGTTTTTTTCTTCATTTAATATGATAGTTAAACCACTTAATAAACGTTATTAGTTGATTATAAATTGGTTTCTTTTTTAAGTTATCTCACGATGCTAATTGTAAGTATTTACAGTTATATTTGTTACAATTTTTATTAAAGCTTAAAGCTTTTAAAAGCTCTTGGCATCATGGCAAAACAATAAAAAAATATAATGATTAATTTAGACCGGACATCAATTGTCAAATTTAACCCGTGTAAGTGGCCATAGACACCCCGTTCTAAATATACAATATCAATGTTTACACAAACAAGCATCTGCACATGTCGATGACATGCTTTTCGTTTATTTACGATACTACAACTTGCCGTTTCGAAGTTATCCA
This sequence comes from Acrobasis suavella, assembly GCA_943193695.1. Lineage (NCBI taxonomy): Eukaryota > Metazoa > Arthropoda > Insecta > Lepidoptera > Pyralidae > Acrobasis > Acrobasis suavella. The sequence goes on from OW971939.1 coordinate 10,389,605, forward strand.
AGCTCTGAAAATGACACTATTTTAGTACTCACATATTTTATTTTTATCACTAATTGATAATATTCAAAGCTACTAATTGTAAACAAAGAATCGTACAATTTGAGTTCAAAAATCAAACGAAGGTTTTATCAAATTCACCCCAGAAATCAAAGTAACCCCAATTTACGGTACCAATTGTTCCCGTACTAAATACAAATACAACCCTTTAATCATTTCATTACGCTTTGTGTATCTTACAGTACCTACCAATCTTATCTAATATGAGAGTTTGTCAGCATATGCTTCCAAATTCCAATACAAACAGGATCTTTGGTATACTATATACTAAGTTTGATTCATCGTGGCTTTGGCACGTTAAGGGGTACCGAATTGGTACCAAAATTGTAATTGGTAACAAAAAGTAGGAAGTAGTATTTTACCTATAGATTACAGGAAAACCTTTAAAATAAGAAATCATTAACTCGCACTCGATCGATTTTTTCAATAGCCCGACAGTTTTGATAGTTCCAACACCTTGCCAGAAAGCATGTGCTGAACCGATGATGACTTTCAGGTTTTATTAAATAAGGAAGGTCTGTCATTTACGGGCTTTATGACTCTTATATGACAGATAAACAATTATACTTATCATACTAATTATAACCATTAAAGATACGTACTTAAAAGTCCCCTTACCCTAGACAGAATCAGGCTTTCCCATACAAACGTAATCCAGCTTTTATTTTGAAGCGGCATGTCAGATATTGGCGAAATTATGTAATTTCAAAGAAATTGCATATAATAAGGCATATAACTAGTTTTAAAAGTCAAAATATGAACTTAAAAGAGAATATAGTGTATCATATCATATTTGACCATTAGTATGACAAAACTTCTACACTCTCATATTTTCTTTTAGGTTCATATTTAAATGTTGAAAACTAGTTATATGCCTAGATACATGCAATTTCTTTAAAATTACACAATACTGCCAAAATCCCACAAGTCATTTCAAAATAAAAGCTAGACTAAGTTTGTTTGGAAAAGTCTAGGGTAAGGGGATTCTTCAAGCGTTATCATTGCAAATGTTGTCATTAAAAAATAATGACCAGAAATTCAAATAATAAATTTAAATTTAAAAAACTTAAACTCAACAACTTAGCTAAACTAAATCTGCACTGTGTTCATACATCATGCATAGTTTCCTTGGATCCAAGAAAAGCCTCAAATCTTTAAAACTGAGGCTTTTTTCCTTTTGCTCATTATAGTTTAGGGCTTCACACAATCTACACATATGATAAGACTTAGTTCCGAGGAATCCATGTTCATTAATTACTTTAAAATGATTTCTCCACAAATGGTATGACAAATATTCTCTTATATCATCAAAAACATTTGATATTTTTGTAGCAAGTTGTTTGACCGACTGGTAGTTATCGTAATGTATGTAAGAGTTTGGCGGCAATAAAGTTTTGCAGTCTTGCAAAAAAGGTCCCACTACTATTGGGACTGCACCTTTGGCGTACGCGTTAAAAAAAATTTTTTCAGTAAGATATTGACGACACTTCGAATTTTCCATAACTAAGTAAAAATAATACTGATCCAGTAGAACACAGTCCTTACTGAAATGTCCTGGACATCTAAAAAAAAGTATGTTTGATAAATTTAACATTTTTGTCTATGAAATATATAAGTTTATTAACTTTTTCATGCCGGTCTGGGAGAAAAAAAGCTAAGAATGTTTAAGCTACTTCATTTCTAGTGTACTTAGATGAGTTAGATGTGTAAAATGTAAATCATGTTTATAGGCGATGCAGGCAATAACCCATCACATTTTGATACAAAATTCCACCCTTGGGTCTGGTAGCCCTGATCTGTCTGTTTAGAGCCGCAAGATGGAAAATACTCCATTTACCTATTTTGGCTAAAGACAGTGATATTAAACACTTTTTCAGCATATATAGGGTGGATCAAGAATGATGATTGGGTCAGAAAAATAATAATTCTATTTCATCCAGCAATAAGATATAAGTTTTTAAAAAAGGAGGTGTTTTTGTCTTACTTGGTTTTACCTTCCTCTGAACATTTTCCATATACATCAACTTTCATGTGTTTTTGTAATTCCGCCACAAACTTCATTCTAAGTGGGACAGCACAGTTCGATATCAGTATAGCAACGAGTACGTCTGAACGTTTGAATTGTAAGTTTGGTATGAATTCTGCGATGGCTTCAAATGTAACATTATACTTTAAGGGTTTGTTTAACGGCACAGTACGTCCATAAGGCACGGGAACATCTGCGTTGCTTCTGAAATGTGGAACAACAATACAATAATATAGAAAGTATTTCAGTATCGTGGATTGACATTAATTGCTCCCAAATTTGGCTGGTGAGCCAAAAGTCACCCTGTGACTATAATAATAATAAGGACCGGGACCCCATGGATCCGTGGCTGAAAAGCATACTAACATAATAATAATATGAGTTATGGACAAAATCGTTTGTTTACCTGTATGTCATAGACCAATTAAAAACATTCGCCCATGACTTTAATGTTGGTGGCGATTTGGTTAACATGAAACTCTTTGAAGGTGGCTCGTCGTTGAGAAAGACCCAAATCTGTTTTGGATTTCGTTTAGTAACTTCGGGCAGCAACCCATAATTCATATGTATAAGAACAACATCAGCCGTATCTAAGCTACTATTTTTTCCAGTAAACACGCAGTTGTCAACGCTGCAGTCATTTAATTTATCTCTGAAAAGAAAACTATAGGTATATAACCGGCCAAATGCGAGTCTAACTCGCGTATGAAGTGTTCCGTACCATTATCTATAAAAAATAACGTTTGTTGTATTCGAGCCCCACATAAATATTTACTTTATTCTGTTTTTAGTACTTGTTGTTATAGCGGCAACAAAAATACATCATCTGTGAAAATTTCAGGTGTCTTGCTATCACGGTTCATGAGATACAGCCTGGTGACAGACAGACGGACGGACGGACTGCGGAGTCTTAGTAATAGGGTTCCATTTTCACCCTTTGCATACGGAACCCTAAAAATGTTCATAAGTTCCTACTAGCGATATAAGTATATGTATTGTATATGCCAACATAGGTATCAAAAAATGAATGTGGTAATTTTTATTTCTGTATTATCATATAAACTTTCGTATTTATAATATTAATAGACTAAGGATATTGTATTAAGACTTCTGGAAGCCTCGCAATATAACGAAGAAAATATAAAAAAAATATATTATAAAGGTTTGGGTTAAAACTGACCTTATCACTCGGCGATAGTTAAAAACATGACGTTTTCGTAGCTGTTTCCAATAATTCCACACCAATACAACAAAAGTTTTATCTTTTTTCAAAAAACTTTTATTTTCATACTTAAAAATAAATGTTCCGAGGTTAGATGTCCACCAGTTCTAAAATATAAGCAATATCAGATGCAAACATTATCTATATCTTTGGGGAAGCGAAAATTTATGATCAACGCTTTCGATATCATTTGCATCAATTTAACTTGCTAACATACTCTAAAGGATGTTTTTTACAGTAACAATACTGCAAATAATGCAATACTAATTAAAAAGTCATCATCATCGTCATCATTTCAGCCGCATAGTGTCCACTGCTGGACATAGGCCTCTCCCAAAGATTTCCAAAACGACTGATCAAGAGCGGCCTGCATCCAGCGCTTTCCAGCGACCTTGGTCAGGTCGTCTGACCACCTTGTCCTACGCTTCGCTTGCCAGTACGTGGTCGCCATTCGAAAACCTTAACCATTAATTAAAAAGTACAGATGTTTTATTTTACGAGCGCTCCTGAACTATGATAGTGTGTATTAATATTGAAACACAAACATGATAAGCAAGTTAAAAGTTTTAGCACTGAGACACAGACTGAGATTTCTCTAGTACACTGTGCAACAAAAGTATATAAAAGGTGCGCGAAATAAAAATATCGAAATATGTATAGGCAATGAATCTACTTCCTACTCAAGAAACTACTTCTGAAGAGAAGTCAATAACAAACCAAATGTAAATGCACCTAAAATTTCTGCAATAACGATGAAAACCGGGACCTTTGAAAGCCATGAGAGCGAGAATGAGAACGAAGAAGCTCAAGATGATCTAACATTCTATTTTATAAGCTCTCATTTAACTTGTGATGTTTGTCTTGTTCGAGTTAATTAGGTATGCAGTCGCATTTTTGAAGCCGTGTGAAAAAGTAAAGTTCCTCAATTTTGTCACAACTTCTAGCCGATCTTGTGTTTAATTTTCAACGGACTTGCTTTTTTACGGTGCAAAAACAAAATTTATAATTTATAACTGTTGCATACTTATTTTGCTCATTAACGAAGACCTTGCTAACGCTACCCTTAGTTACGCACACAAAAACGCATGTGGATACACTTAACAACTACAACCAAAGGTTAGTTGTGCAAGACGGACTCACGCACTAGAGTTGCGCATGTGTGTAAGACCCCACCACTGTAGATATACATACAGTAGGTAGTTTAAACTATGAAATCTACGATGCGACGAAGCGATAAAATTGTTACTATTCAAATTAAGTTTTGTGTCTTATATGACGAAGTTTTGTTTATTTATAGTTGCAGTAATGGTGCCTATCAAAGTTTTTATCTTACGTTTAGAGGTTTTAAACGTATTTTAAGACTTTTGATTAACGTTTTATTGGAACGAAGTTCCTTACGGCAGGCTTGGAGGAGATAGGGATTTTGCTGCGCGACCGAACTGAAAAAAATGTGATAGTAAAACCGTAAGGATGACCTCGTTAAATGAGACGTGCGCAGGCGCGACAGTCGTATTGTGTATACGACTGTCGCGCCTGCGAACTTTTGAACTTCGTTCCTACCTGGTGTCCCACGACACCACATTTCTTTTTTCTTGAATTACTTTGTATCATGGGTATAGTGGATATTAAAGGATGCCAATGAAAAAAGTTTTTGAATGGTTTGTAGATGAGTAATACCTGAGTAATTTGTGTGTACACTGTAATGAGGTTCAAGGGCGGATATAACTGATTTTAGACCGCACTGCAAAGCTGTTTCAGGACGGCAATAATTTATAAGCGGCACAATGTAAGCTATAGTTGGTTACCATAATTTGAAATCGACTTAAGTATGCACTTATGCGGCCTTTTGTAATATTACTGCAGCGAGACATAGGTCGTAGGACCTATGATTTTAACTGCACAACCAATTTTAGTTAATTTTTCTAAAAAAATTCGGCTTACATTCTGTTTAAAACTAGGAAAAACTTGTCCCTTGCAAAAAAAATGAATTCAAAGAGAATTTACCTTTCTCATTCTGAAATATTTTTGTACAATTAAATAATGATCTTCATCAGTTGTCACTTTCAAAATTTCTGACTTACGATCAGAAATGTAATTTAACATAACATTGTCAATGAAAGAGCAATTAGATACTAAAAACATCACTAAAGTTACACTAATAATAACGGCAAGTACAATATTCCTTCGAAACAATTTTAAAAAGTTCCATTTAATTACTAAAGAGTAAAACATTTTGATTTTTATTGCAAAAAACACGTTTCCATCAACATGAAAAATAATTACTAATAAATCAGAAGAGAGTTAAATAGCGTGTGTGATTACTGTTCATCTATTTAAAGGGAAAAATATAGGTAAATTTTTTTGACACAGCAAGTAAGGTTTGCAAGGATCCTAAAACTTGGAGATTCATTGCGTACCCCCATGGGAAACAAGCGTGAAAATACATATATATATATTAAGTTTGTGCGAATTAACAAATTCTTCAGAATATTTTTAAAAATAAGTTATTCAGTGTAACTTGCGGTAGGAGTCGTCAAAAAGAAAATGAAATCTAACAAAAAGCCTACACAAAACTGAAGGTTTTTGAAGAAACTTTTTTTTACTCGACCGACATTCAGGCACAAAACATAGCAAACGCCCGGAGATGCACCCGGTCGCTTGCTATGTTTCGTGCCTTATTTTCCTCATTTACTATCAATTAATAAAATTAAACTACATTTTTTGTTTTCTAAAAAGTTGACTGAGAATGCATTAGCATTAAGTTCTTGTAATATTGTGTTCAATAAAGATTTAAATAAATATCAATTAGGACTAAAAATGACATCAATGGTTGCACTAGTAAGACAATATTTTCTTTTTACTAACCACACCGAAGTCTATTTATAAGAAAAAAGTTATTTCTTTTCAAAAATGTTTTTTGCCAGATTTACAATGTCCTATTCAGAAATTATACCCTTACTTGCTGAAGGAAGCACGGCCTTACTCGCGTGGTCAAATTTTTTATAATCTTACGAATACAGCGCACTTTCCTGCTGTTCAGCCGTTTCGAATTGAGTTTCATACAAACTATTTTAAAAAAAATCTCTAATAGTTATTTTGCCCCATTAGAGATTTTTATTTAATAGTGATACATTAAACTTTTGTTTTGAACCATAAGCTCATATGTAATATTTTACATTTCTAAATTCTAAATTAACTAAGTTTCATACAACCTTTCAACCGTCATTCGCAGAAATCTCTTCTTGGCGTACACTCGTACGTCATTGGAAGTTACTTACGGCAGCAGTTTCAACTGTGCATTGATTGATCATTCAATATTCTTTTATATTATATAGATATCTTTTCTCAGAAAATTTGGAAGTAGGCACTTAAGCCGAAGAGAAGATGGAGTTGAAGGGTAATAGAATGGAGACTGAGACCGGGTCACAGGAGCGTAGCAATACTAACATTGAGATGGGCCAATGACATAGAAAAGACCTGGATGAGAAAGGCGACCTACACTCAGCAGTGGGTGAAGACACGTAGAATAAGGAAATTATTATATTAATAAGTATAAGTAGATAAATAAAGCTCACTCAGCTCTATTATAACATGGGAAAAACCTGAGCTTTTGGTATGTATTTTAATTCAATTCCAAAATTTATTATTAAAGCAGGTAGAATTATATAATTTTTTTCAAAAATTACTGCAGTTTGTTAATAATCTAATTTGCTAAAATTCAGGTTTACGATTAGTTATTTAACAAAACACACAAAAGCAGTAAAATAACATCATATTTTCTTATCTCTTTACCTGTTGTATCAATAGCTAACAATTCAGCCAAAAAAATTGCTGAACCAATACAACCAAGCTTCGTTCTATGACCGAAACTTGCCAAAACCGAAGCTACTATCAATACAGCTTTGAATACAGCACAAACAATGACGACCAGAAATGCTGAAACTTAAGATTTAAATTTTTTTATATTTAATTATTGTTTTATTATATACTAGCTTTAACCCGCGACTTCGTCCGCGTGGAAGTCGAAAATATGTCTAAGAGGATTTTAATTGGAAAATGTTGATATTTGTTGACAATTTTTTTTTTAATATTTTTATTTTTTAATAAAAAGTACCCTATGTTACTTCTAGTACCTCCCAGAATATGTGTACAAAATTTCATGATTATTCGTCAAGTAGTTTTTGCGTGAAAGCGTAACAAACATCCACGCTTTCACATTTATAATATTAGTAAGGATAGCTGTTTACTAAACTATATACTTTGCACTGTGTTCGTGCTCTTACGTAATGCACTGTATTTTTGGATCCAGTAAAAGCCTCACGTCTTGAAAATTGATGCTTTTTTCTTTTTGCTCATTATAGTTTAGGGCTTCACACAATCTACACAGATGATAAGACTTAGTTCCTAAATAGCCGTGTTCATTAGTTACTTTATAATGATTTCTCCACAAATGTAGGACAAATATTCTCTTATATTATGGAAAACAAAAGATATTTTAGCAGCAAGTTGTTTGACCGACTGGTAGTCATTTAAATGAATGTAAGAGTTTGGTGGCAATAAAGTTTCACAGTCTTCTAACAAAGCCCCCACTACTATTGGCACTGCACCTTTAGCGTATGCGTTAAAAAAAATGTTTTCAGTGAGATATTGACGACACATTGAACTTTCCATAACTAAGTAAAAATAATATTGATTCAGTAGAACACAGTCTTTACCGGCATCCCGTGGACACCTAAAAAAAAGCAATATTTTGTAAAAAAAGAAACCCATTTTTTATTAAGTATATCCAATACGAGTCAGAAATTATATTATTCTATTTAGTTCGCCAGTAAGATTATTCAATTCTTATGAACACATAGTTTTCCGTTGAACAAAGTAGAAAAAAAATCACAAAGATCCAGAGCAAAAGCTCTGTACCAACTATTGCGACGACCGACCTGTCTACCCAGCACAGTAATTGTAAGCAAAATCTTGCTAAGAACAAGTAGGCATAATTCTCTTACTCGTATTTAGTCGAATTTTCCTCTGAACAATTTCCATATACATCAACTTTCATGTGTTTTTGTAATTCCGCCACAAATTTCATTCTGAGTGGCACACAGTTCCATATCAGTACAGCAACGAGTACGTCTGAACGTTTGAACTTTGAATTTGGTATCAAATCAGCGATGGCTTCATAAGTAACAGTATTATTTAAGGGTTTCTTTAACGGCACAGTACGTCCATAAGGCACGGGAACATCTGCGTTAATTCTGAAATGTAGAACTTAAAATAAAACTTAAACTTTCCTTTCCGGTTTCCGAAATATTATGATTGTGGAACTAAACTGATGATGGAGTTGGAAAGTGGCTATAGGAACTCTGTAATAAAACGATGAAACCCCAGCAAGATTGGAATCGTTTGATGTTATATCGAGAAGCACTTGTACTTTTAAGTTAGATAAAAGCTTGTTTCAATTTATTTTTTTCAAAATTATTAGTAACTAAATAATTTTGCATCTTTAAAAATTCTCCAGTAACTTTTCTAACATGTGAAATAATATAATCATTAAGAAGCAACTGATAGTAAGTATCCAAAGGATCAATGATGTTCACAATTTATAAATATTAGGTATAGGTAATAAAGGGATAACAATTTTGAAAACGCTTGAATATATTTTGCGGTTAGATAAATTTTCTGTCCAGTCAATTAATTGAAAAATATATTTTTGATTACAATTTTTAAACTCATTCAACCTAACGCCGCCATTTATTTGCCCGAAACTTCTGACGTTGTATAAAAGCTATACGCTAAAAATTTTATGTAATAAATGTTTTACGCTTACACATATACCTATATAGTACAAAACCCTGCTCACTTACCGCTTGATGATTTATCGATGAAAATGGTTTCTTACCTGTATGTCATAGACCAATTAAAAACATTCGCCAACGACGTTAAATTTGGTGGAACGTTGACGAAAACTAAACCATTTGAAGGTGGTTCGTCGGTGTGATAGACCCAAATCTGTTTTGGATTTCGTTTGTTCACTTTGGGCAGAAACCCATAATTCAAATGTACAAGAACAACATCAGCCGTATCAAAACTACTTTTTTTCCCCGTAAATACGCAGTTCTTAACGCTGCAGTCACTTAGTAAATCTGTAACACTGAAGCAATGAAATCAGATAGACCTACCGAAATATAAAATGATGAGTTTTGCAATATTAAAAATAACATGAAATGTAATATTCTGGTTCTAGGCTCTTTAGTCAAGACTAAGCCATCTCTCTGTCTATACGGACTGTTAGTACTACTTTAATTTGTTGATATTTCATTTCTTTCTGGTGTAACCTGTTTAATATAGACTGAGTAATTGAGCATGCCTTTATAGTAGATTGTGCTACAAGGGGCTAAGGTAATATTTTGAAGGCGAGGGCGCTACTTTGAATCCAGAGCGAAACGAAGGATTCCACAGTTGATTCACGAGCGGAGCGAGTGATTCTACGGTGGAATCCTGAGTGTAGCGAGGGATTCATGTATATCGCCCGAGATAAAAATATTTCCGTACCCGATTAGCACACTCTACTTTTCATCTCATTCTATGAGAAAAACTAGCACATACAAAACAGAATATAAAGAACAGTAGAACACCTACAATACCTAACAGACTTCAACCGACAATTTAATACTAACCTTTGTTTGGTGTCGTTTTCATATAATAAATACTAAGAAATATTTTTCGAAGACCACCAACTTAAGATAAAATGTTCACTCATAACTTTGTTTGCGTGGTCCTTTATATCTTTTATTCTTATACGTAAACTTGATAACTATTCACTATTGGCTTAAACTCACGAAAAAGTATTCACATTTACATAAATGATTACATTTCAATACAAATAACCTAAAACTTCTGTAATTACTTGAATCAAAGGGATTTTTTTTTAATTATACTTATTTCTTTTTCCGAAGCAAAGAACATAAAAATTCTTCACATCAAAAACATCCACGTTGAAGACGATATGTATTTCAAATTTAAAAAATTACGAAGTCTGTGCCAATTACTTTTATTTAAAAAAATTTCTTCTTTTTTTTTGCTAGACTGCCAACATTATTTTTGATTCTACATAGATTAAAGTCGTGTTCTGTTTTCAAATTGGTTGTAATCCCTAGAGATCTTCTTTTTCACGTTTTAGTCCCAAGAGAAATAACCAGTAACTTTAGCTCCAAATGTTTTGGGATGAAAACATCGTTTTTAGAGTAGATGAGATGAAAAATATTCTTTTGCATTTCTCTAAAATCCTTAAGATAAAAGGTACCATATTTGTCCTTCGAACAACATTAAAATATATAATTAAGTACTTTCGAAAGCCTCACTACCTATTTAAGTATGAGAGAAAATGTTAAAATTTACTAACAAGAAACTGACCTTCTTATTTGACCATAACTAAACACATGACGTACTCGTAAATATCTCCAAAATTTCCAGACTAATATGACAAAAGTTTTGTTTTGTTTTAAAAAAGTTATATTTTCATACTTAAAAAGAAATGTTCCAAGGTTAGATGTCCTCCAGTTCTAAAAATTAAGCAATATTAGAGGTTGAGCTGAGGCTTTAAGCTGCGGCAGCTGCTATAACCGCTTTCGACGCTGTGGCTAAAAGGAGAGACGGCGGCGTCAGTGTGTCAACGTAGGTTGCATCCCACATAAGCGGCTGACCAAAATTCCACGGCACATTAGGGTCATTCCGTTGGATCTCTTCCCATCACCCTGCTCGAAAACGCTTAGTTACAACACAACAGTAGGTGGATGCTGGCCGATTTTAAGGGGCTACCTGAATTTTCCGGGGTCCAGTGCTGCCCCCATTTGAAATAAATAATTTGAAAAGAAACGGAGACATCATTTAAAATTTTGTCTTAACCAGGCTGTACATAACTCTTCAAACTATTTTATGAACTACTGTTAACAGTTTAAAGTAAGGACGTGAAGCTTTTCTACCGGCACTTTTAGGGCATAAAAAACCTAATCTTTCGACGCTTTTGCCGGAGGGACAACTATATAAAACGTTGAATATTGCAAATTTATACCTAATAAAATCGAATGATTGAAATCAAATCTGAGAAATTCACTTTTTTCTGATTATGTACACACAATTTCCAAGGTGAAGGTATGGTAAATTTGAACTTTCTAAGTCATGTTAAAGTGAATTAGGTTTTGGATCTGTATGTCAGTTAATCAGTCAATCATAAAAACTATGATTTTTGGACCTATGCCTTAATGACCTACCTGAATGTTTCGGGATCCAGTGCTGTTTGAAATGAATCATTTGAAAGGAAACAGAAATATCATTTAAATTGGTCAGATTCTAAGCCCGTAACTAATTTAAACTGTAATTTAAGCGGCTTTTGACAGAACGGACTCAGAGTTGGTGCTAGCAGCGATCAATGGCTACGGCAATCTCCTGAACGTCCCGAAACTCTCGAAGGTTTTATCCTTGAAGATAAAACTTGTTCTAACTGCAACACTCCCTTAGGTAAAGACTGAAGGCCATAATTACTTTTGAAAAACTTGACACTAAACAAATGGATAAATAATTACCTTTCTCATTCCTAGATATTTTTTTACGATCAGACAATGATCTTCAAAACTTGTCACTCTTAAAATTTCTGACCTATGTTTTGAAATATAAGTTAACATAACCTTTTGTTTAAAATAATCTTCAGAAACTAAGAGCATCACTAAAACTATACTAATTATAACGCTATGTACAATGTTCCTTTGAATTAATTTTGCAAATCTCCATTTGACTAGCAAAGAGAGAGACATTTTCGTTTTTAATGCAAAACACGTTTAATCATGATAAAAGGTAATTGATTTATGCGTGAATGATGCGAAATTACTTTTCATCATTTAAATGAAAAAAATATATTTTTTCAAGTATATTTCTTAAGCGTAACTGCATATTACGCCAACGCAGCAGCGGTTAAGTTGGGTAAATGAATCGATCTACAACGATTCACTTACACACAGACGCGTGGATACGAACTATGGTGTAGCAATCAATTAAGCTGTATGACTTCTACCTACCTCACTTACGTGCGTAAGACTCTTCGATAGACACTTTTTCTGTCAAGTATAAATAAAATAAAAAAATATCGTAAGAAGAACAAGAAATTAACTTTTATAGTATTCATTTCGTTGCATTGTTGTAGATTATGTAGTACCTAACGTTCGTTGCCCTCAAACGGTCGCGTGATCCCGCCCTTCCCCACTCGACTTTAAACCTTATTCACGTATCGTAGTCTACTTTTTATATGCCGGCCGCCCCGGCACAGTTACGAGTGTACTTACTAGCGCCGAGGTCAGTGCACTCTACGCGCACGCAGCGCATAGCATTTTGATACTTAGTTTGTTTATTTTAATTTTTTGATTACTTAATTTTTTAAATTACTGAATTAATTACAGTATTATTACCGTACAAAATATCCCTTATGAAGTTAAATTCACGCCAATTATTTCAATTGCTTACTGTATGATTCACCGTTGGTTTTACTTTAACCGCATATGGACCGTACATGGACCGTGTATGGATTTTGGCGTAACGTGTATCTCTCGTGGTCAATAGTTGACAGGGTAATAAGTTAAAACACATAACTCGTTTTTCAAACTTATTTTAATGATTAATGTCTATATAAAACTACATGTTTGTACAAGCTTTTTTTTTTAAATAAGTAAGTACCTACCATCCAGCTTCTTCTGCAGACTCAATGTAGCCACCTTACGACCTTATTTTTTAGCTTATTGGCCTTATATAAATTGTTATGACCGCACCAAGCGGCTTCAAAGCATATTAGAATTGGACTGTTATATCAAATGTCTGATAAACTTTTATCTTTACAAACATGCCAATTGACTTGCATTATGTTTTTCGTGGGCATGGATTACAGATTTTGAGTAAGTAGAAAAACTTATTTATAAACATACCTACATGCAAACGTTACAAGTTTAATAAAAGTTTGTAAAAATTATACTTAACAGCAAAACTATACTTCCAATTCTCTACGCTCTTCATGCATCATACACAACATCTTTGGATCCAAAAAAAGCCTCAAGTCTTCGAAACTAAGCATTTTTTCTTTTTGATCATTATAGTTTAAGGCTTCACACAATCTACACATATGATAAGACTTGGTTCCGTAAAAGCCATGCTCATTCGTTACTTTAAAATGATTTCTCCAAAAATGATAGGACAAATATTCTCTAAAATTATGGTTAAGGCTTGATATTTTTGCAGCAAGTTCTTTGTACGAGTGGTAGTCATCATAATATATGTAAGAATTTGGCGGCAATAGAGTTTTACAGTCTTGTAAAGAGGACCCTACTACTATAGGGATTGCACCTTTAGTATATGCGTTGAAGAATACGTTTTCTGTTAAGTATTGTCGACACATTGATTTTTCTATAACTAAGTAAAAATAATACTGATCCAACCAACCACAATCATCAGCTTTGAAATGTATTGGACAGCTGAAAAAAAATAAAAGTATTATCTTTGGTGTATTGGTATTGCTATTAACGTGTTTTTTTTTTAATGATTGTATTAGTGCAGTCTTTCCCAAAGTGGGCGATAACGCCCCCTTGTGGGCGCTGGAGGCTTTAAGGGAGGCGGTAACGGGCCCAGAATAAAGTTGGGGGGCGCTGATGTGATTTAAATAATGAATGATTTATAACTTCAGCTATTTCATATTTTAAAATTCACTGAAATTAAAATTTTCTTACTACACAACATCCATTTATTAGTTCATATTTATATCCTTTTTTATTGTACAAATATAAACTAAAACTGTAATTAATATTTATTAAAAATGTAATTTAATGCGTTCACAACGCTATTTATATCGTTAAAGGAATCAAACACTGAAAAAATTTCGTGTTTTAAAGTTTCGCAGGTGAGGTCCCCACTTCCGATACTCTTTATTATTGTAAAATTGTATTATTATTGCTATTTTTATTAAAAATTAACAATGTTGATTATTGTTATTTTTTTATAAAAGATACTCTAATGTACTGGTGTATGTATTATTATTGCTCTCTCTTGTAAAAAAGTCTAGTTTAGAATATAGGTTGAATTAAACTACAGGCAAGACAAATATGTGATTCAGGTTTATATGGTGAAAAAAATGGGGGGCGCTACAAAATAACTGATTTTTTAAAGTGGGCGTTTGACAAAATAAGTTTGGGAACCTCTGTATTAGTGGGTGAAAAGTTGTGCCAAAATGGCGCCAATTGTAAAACTAAAAAGAAACGAAATTAGAACGGTATGGCGACATCATGAAAAGAGAGTTATATTTTAATCAAAGTACTAAATATGAAAACTCAGTAAACGACTAACAACATGTCTTGTCCGGAGCAGGGCTAACTGAAATACGGTGTGTACAAAAAATGAGGACGGAATGCGTAGACCTCGATATGGCTAAATAAAATGAAGTGATAGAGTAAAGTAGAGGCTACTTACATGCTATACCGTATCCAATTAGAGTGAGATAAGTGAATTAAGAATAAGCCAAGCCGTGGGGCTTCCAGTCTGAGTTTTCAGCCTAAATAGGACCACTCTATCTTTTCCTGTAGATGTCGCATGAGGCGACTAAAGGAATAAGCCCAAACATCTCGTACTAACACTGCGTTCCCAAGGTGGGGTTAACGTCAGACGGCGGCTGTTTGTTAAGGGGATACCTGAATTTTCCGGGGTCCAGAGCAGTCCACATTTAAAATAAATCATTTAATCGGAAACGGAGACATCTTTTAAAATTATATCTTGACCAGGCACTAGATAACCCATCAAACTATTTTATGAACTAGTTTTTACAGTTTAAAGTGAGAAAGTGATGCTTTTCTACGCACAATTGTGAAAATCTTTTGGCGTATGTGCGTAGAAAAGCTTCACCTTCTCTTTTTAAACTGTAAACAGTAGTTCATAAAATAGTTTGAAGGGTTATCTAGTGCCTGGTCAAGAAAAAATTTTAAATGATGTCTCCGTTTCCTATAAAATGATTTATTTCAAACGGGGGCAGCACTGGACCCCGAAAAATTCAGCCTGCCCGTCGTCAAGAGGGTTGACGTCAGACAGCCGGCCGGTCGTAAAACTCAAATCACTAAAAAAGTTTGGGCTATATTTCTTTACCACTTGCCAAGGCCTTTGACATCTTTGGGTAACCATTAACATGCATATAATAAATTGGAGAAGAAAAAGTGGGAAAGAACACCCCGGCAGCACAGCTGAGGATGCAACTGGAATCGCACTGAGATGAAGAAAAGGGGTAGTGAGGAGAAGAAGGAACTTTTTTTAAATCCTACGCAAACTGTAAGAACATATCTGGTCTAGACATGCATATTTAAAGGTAGGTATGAAATAGTAGATATATTCACATGACGTAAAAACATCTTACTCGTGGATATATTCCTTTGAACACCTTCCATACACATCAACTTTTATGTATTTTTGTAATTCCTTCAAAAACTCCGTCCTGAATGGAGCATCACAGGTTGTTATCAGTATAGCGACGAGTACGTCTGAACGTTTAAACTGTAATTTTGGTATTAATTTTGCGATGGCTTCATATGTAATTTTGTCTGATAAGGGTTTCCTGAACGGCACAGTTCGGCCGTAAGGCACGGGAATATCTGCGTTGCTTCTAAAATTAAGAAAAACAGCTTTCTGGTTGGATAATTTGGAGACGTTACATTTTCTCCGTTTGGCCAAAATTTTATTGAAAATCTAATAGGTACTTTCTACAATTAAAAAATAATGATTGAGTTGTTTCATATTTCATTATACTTTCATAATAATAACTTCTACTTAATTTGTAAGTTCATGTTATAAGCATAAAGTATTAAAAAACCTTATTTAATAATTAAGCAACGTGATGACAATTTATTATATTTATAATAGTGTAGTTTGAAAAGGCCCAGTAGTTTCGATTGATTTAGACAATCATCATCAGGGCTGTGGTGCGAGCGGCCACCCGACGGATTCACTATCCCTAAAGCAGTAAGAGTGACCTCTCGTTAACTAAAATGCTACTTTATTTACCTTTGTTTTTATTTAAATTATTTCTTACCTGTATGTCATAGACCAATTAAAAACATTGTTCCATGCTTTTAGCGCTAGTGGATTTTTAATAGTACCGTAAGCATCTCGAGGTGGTTCGTCGTTAAGGAAAACCCAAATTTGTTTTGGATTCCGTTTGTCAACTTCAGGTAATAAGCCATACTTTATGTGAACGAGAATAACATCGGCCGCTTGTACACTATTGTTTTCTCCAGTGAATACACAATTGTCTACGCTGCAGGCACTAAGTGTACGTTTATTACGTCTAAAAGGAAGAAAAATATTTATACTTATTTTTTATTGAGATATTCTACTTCAAATAAGTAGATAAGTAGTACACAATATAACAAGATAGTACACAATATAACAATCCATTACATATATTTAAAACTAGGTATTTAGCAAGGGCGGATCCACCGTTGTGGGCACGATGGGCATGCCCACAACCTTAATAGACTTGTGACGTCACACTTTTACGGACTATTGAGATCGATAGGCTGATGATAATAAACGATATGCCTTAATAAAATTTAAAAAACACAATGAATCATGAAACGTGCGTGATTCGGAACGCAGCAAAGCGCTAAAGACGTTATGCTGACATGTTATGACTTATGTATCACATTTTTGACAACTTATTGCCGTGCCGCCAAAACTTCCGAGCCGCGTATAGCGAGGCGTGCATGGCCAGGGTTGCCAGAAGTGGTCGCTCGAAAACCGCGACGTGCCACGGAAAAAGCGCACACTACTGTAAAAAAGCGCCCAATTTTTTAAGATACCTATTTACCCAGTCTAGTGTCCCTATATTGGCTTACTGGGTACTAGAAAAAAAGAAAAAAATATAAGTTATTGATTGAAATAGGTTTGGATCGAAACTGACTATTTAATTTTAAGAAATTGGGTCCGACTTCCTCCTAAGTTTATTTCCATTCCTAAGGCCAAAGTCCTGATGCTCAGAATAAAGCAATAATCTAATTCAAAAGTTCATAAACGACTTGCATGATTGTTAATGAGCATGTTCATGCTCCGAGTTCCGACTCGTACTTAGCCGATTTTCTAGTAGCTGTTAACACAACCTTTTTTGAGGGCTGGATCCGCGCTTGGTATTTAGGTAACGAAAACGGATAATATTGAAATATAAAAATCATTAAAACTAACAGGAAACTGACCTTGTTGTTATAAGAGCATGTCTTGCTTGAAACAATCTCCAATATTTCCAAACAAATATAACAAAAGTTCTATTTTTTATCGAAAATGTGTTATTATCATTTTTAAATAGAAGTGATCCAAGATTTGATGTTTGCCAGTACTAAAAAATAAGCAGTGCAGATCACTGATAAGTGTAGTATTAAAAAGTAAAATGAAATAACATAAATCATTATCACCATCATCATTTAAGCCGCATAAAGTCCACTGCTGGACATAGGCCTTTCCCGAGGATTTCCAAAACGACCGATCACGAGCGGCCTGCATCCAGCGCTTTCCAGCGACCTTGGTCAGGTCGTCTGACCACCTTGTGGGTGGGTGTCCTACGCTTCGCTTGCCAGTACGTGGTCGCCATTTGAGAACCTTTTTGCCCCATCGACCATCGGTTCTTCGCGCTATGTGTCCCGCCCACTAATAATAATAGCAATACTATAATACCATAAATAAGTTAACAAAAATATTTGAGTTTAGTTTAAGTAATATCTACATCTAAAAAGAGATCTGGTGGTTAAAATTTAAAGTCCAGAACACAAAAAAAAACTTTCAAAATAAGCTAAATAATTAAATAATTTCTACAAAAATATCTTACCTTTCTCATTCCGAAATAGTCAGTTACGATTAAATTATGATTTTTAAAACTTTTAGGCCCTAGAATTTCAGATTCAGTTGCAGAATTGTTGGAAAACTGAAAGGTGTCTTTGAGATAATACTTATAAACTAAAAGCATCACTAAAATTACACAATACATAATAATACCATTTATTATTATTTTTAATCGTAATAGTTTACCAAAACCCCTTTTGATTGCTAAGAAGTAAACTGGGCATTGGCAATTTAATGCAATTAAAACACGTTTAATCATAATGAAAAATAACTGCTAATAAGTAGAGAGTTAAAATAGCGAAGCAATTACTTTTCATCATGTTTAGGCAAAGGTAAATAATATTTTTAGTATTTAATCATTATGTTGTCATAAACTATAAAAACTTTGTGGTTTCTAACCGTAATTTTCCTTGTAGTTTTTGAAAATGACAGTTATTATAACGACATAATTATTAGTGTAGTTAGTAGTTAGATGCACGAGTGTGTAAATACACTATGCCGAATTTACGTCGCGTTCTTCATAGAGAAAGAAAATATTTGCAGTGGAACTTTAGCCCCACAATTTCAGCATTATTGATAAAACAAGTTTTATGAAATTATTAAATTTGTACAAGCTATTATTGTGAGGCCAAAGAACTTATTAAAACAAATGAAATAAACCCAAACTCAAAGGAGTTGCGTCGTTTTATTACTGAGTCCCATCTACTACCTTTTGTCTTCATGATGAAACCCCTTAACATCGTCTACCATAAAGAGCTTGTCAAGACAGATAAACGAGTCGTACTCAATGAGGTTATGTTGTCTTGTAACTGAGTTCTGTCAAATATCTCCCGGCTCCATCATCAGAACTGCTTATCGACTCCAAATTATTATATTGACATCCGACTTACACAAGTATGCAAAGTCCTTTTGAGTCCTATGGCTTCTTGAAATCTTTTGAATCCCATGAATTTCGTTTTAGTGAGCCATGAAGATAATAGGCTACCTTAATTTTTCGAGGTCCAGTGCTGCTCCCATTTGAAATAAATCATTTGAAAGGAAACGGAGATATAAATAAAGTGGCCGTTTCTCTCTAATGTGCGTAGAAAAACTACACGCGCGCATTTTAAACTGTAAACTATTTCAGTTCATAAAATATTTTGAAGGGTTATCTAGGGGTCTGAAAAATTTAAATGATATCTCCATTTCCTTTCAAAGATTTTATATCAATTGGGGGCAGCACTGGACCTCAAAAAATGCAGGTAGCCCCTTAATTCTTCATTTATTACTAGCTATTTGTCGGAGGCGTTGCGCGTGTGATCAAGCCAAAACGACTTGAATGACTGAATGGATTTTGTATAGCATGTATAGGTACAGTACAGTAAAAATGGATTCATAAACTCAATTATAACTGAGAAATGCGAAGTTTTTGTGGGATTGTCAAGTAAAGTAGAACTTATCATAATCAAAAAGCAGGGGTATTTTATTCATTTTTTATTAAAATGTATGATTACCCATACTAAAAATTATGACGTCATGTTACCGCCGAAGCGCCCGGAGCAAGCTTCGGAGGAGCGGGGAGTTTAAGTATGTTTTTTAAACTATAGTAATAAAAACGTATGCAAAATGTTTGCTGTTTCGCAGTCATTTTATGTACTGTTTCGGCGAATTTTGAGCTAAAATTCGTAGGCTTATATTATTTTTATAAAGATATACAGGTTCTTAAGCTTGTTTTACCATAATACTTATGTAGGTACTAAAACATCGTACATATTAATTTAAATTCACTATACAGTCACGATTAGGTATCTGCAGATCGAATAGTTACCAACCATTAATAACTAAACTATATATGTATCTCATGTCAACTGTGATAACAGCAAACCTATATTCGTATCATAGGTACTTAGCGTCGTATTTATAAATAAAAAAATCTGTACTTCTACAGTAGGTTCTTACTAATGATTTTTCTGTTAAGGGGATACCTGAATTTCCCGGGGTCCAGTGCTGCCCCCATTTGAAATAAATTAATTGAAAGGAAACGGAGACATTATTTAGAATTTTGTCTTGACCAGGCCCTAGATAACCCTTTAAACTATTTTAAAAACTAATATTTACGGTTTAAAGTAAGAATGTGAAGCTTTTCTACGCACATTTGCGAAAAACGGCCACTTTTGGCTTATGTGCGTAGAAAAGCTACACATTCTTACTTTAAACAGTAAACAGTAGTTCATAAAATAGTTTGAAGGGTTATCTAGGGTCTGATGAAGGAAAAAAAATTAATGATATCTCCGTTTCCTATCAAATGATTTATTTCAAATAGGGGCAGCACTGGACCCCGGAAAATTCAGGTTGTCCCTTAATAATCTGCACTCCTTCAATTGGTATTAGTTTTTCCTGTTTTATGAGGGCAGTAAGCCACTTTTATATAAATGTAATGACCAATTTACCCAATAATATGCCTATATAGGTATACCCAATCTAAGGCTTTGCTTTTTATAAAACTAAATACTTAGTGAGTACTTTCTTAAGGGGGTACATTAATTTTCAGGGGCCAGTGCTACCCCCATTTAAAATAAATCATTTGAAAGGAAACTGAGATAAACCACATTTTGTGTTGACCAAGCCCTAGATAACCCGTCAAACTAGTTTTGAACTAGTTGTTTACAGTTTAAGGAGAAAATGTGTAACTTTTCTACGTTACATAAACAAATACATCTACGAAAAATGGCCACTTTTGGCTAATGTGCGCAGAAAAGCTTCTAATTCTCTATTTAAACTATTATGTAACAGTATTTCATAAAATAGTTCGAAGTGTTATCTAGGGCTTTGGCTAGTGTCTAAGTATCCTTTGATAAAGCTCTTCAATGCCATGTACAGAAGACAAAAATGATGGTAGGCAACACTTGAAATTTTGCGGATACCTAATAAGCCTCCGTGTCGTATCGGTGAGGAAGCTTGGTCCCATGTTCGATCATCCAAATTTTTATTCAAAATATCCGTTAGGGAATTTTCAATAAAAACGTCTAAATTTTAAAGCAAATGAGGGAATTTCTAAAAATTTGGAACGAATAGATAGTATAACGTAGTATGATAAATGCAAAATGTTAATGAATTTCGATAGGCATGAAAAAGCTACGTTAAAATTTTGAATTTTGCCATCGATAAAAGCCGGAAAGGAATCTTCAAAGATTGGAGATCCTAGGAGGAGAAGGGAATACTTGTCTGAAATTTTGATGTCTGGAGCATAGGTCTGAAATTTTGATATAATTCCATTACGATTTTTAAAAGAGTCAGGTAGGTACATACAGTTCACACATTTTTAGTTAAAGTCAAGTCCCATTTGCCTAAATTCGACAATGAGGGTCTGAATGTCTCCCAAAACAGTATTATAGTCGAAATATCAAACATTGAATTTGGAATTTTTTTTTTTTAATATTGGGTGGATAGCGAGGCTAAAAATAGCTGGACCTTAGGAATCACCTTACTGACAGCCTACACAGGATAATAAAGTATTGTCTTTAAACATTAAAATTGGAAAGAACAAATTGAAACTGCTTGTAGTAAATTGGATAGATTTGTTTTTTGTTCTGCATAGATTATAGCAGGTAGCTTCTAAAGAAATTGCTTTTATTACATATCACGGTTACGTCTCCTCCATACTTCGATATGGCATAGTAATCTGGGGACAGAATTATGTTCTTATAATAGATTCAAATTTAAGCTTTTGGACTGGCTCTTAAATAAGTGTTATTAAAAAAATTATGATATATTTATATGTTGAGATAATTTTGAAATAAATTTCTGTGCCAACTAATTCTAATATATCTGCAGATTTTAAAATTCGAATGTATTTCTATGTAAATGTAAATTTGGTTAATACTTATAATTGTATTGTTCCTATATCTAAATTCCTACGCCTATGATGGCAGAATATGTTTGTTCTTGTTATATTCTGTAAACACCTTATGTTACCACCGTATTCAAAGGAATAAATGACTATTCTATCCTATTCATGAATTTATAATTTTTGCTATGGCATTGCCAAATATAATGAAAGACGGAAGGAATTTTGGTTTTTACCTGTGACAGCAAGCCCACCGAATTGCAGACGTTTTTAATATCCACCTTCAACAGAACTTCACCCTCCTGATGATCCAAAAAAGATCTAAAAGAGTGGACGGCGGTTTCACATCCACCTTTAGATCCAAATCCTAGTTGAATTACTTTAAAATAACTAGTAAGTGTGTATGTGATTGCCCTACACTAGAGTTTAGACGTCAGACGTCGGTAAGACGTCCCAACTGCAAATGGGCAGTATGCCACCATCCTTGTTCTTTAGAGCACAGAGGTTTGCACCATATAAAACCTCGCATACCCTCTCAACAACCCTTCCAGAAAGCATGATATTCACCAAAGCAGCAAGATCTACCAAAAAGGATCCACCAGCAGTGCCACAGTCACTCCCAACAAGATCTTTTAGGTGTTACGGGGAGAGGCCGTCGAGACCGCCAGCAGAGCCGCTCCTGAAAGACATTACTGCATTGTCAACCTCCTTTGAAGAGACTGTCAAGGGGGTACAAAAATCATAAGATGGACTTGGCAAATTAAAATCTTCTGAAGATGGATGTTTTTCTCGCAGGGCTAAGAGGGCCTCCGCGGTGTTGGGTGCTATCGCATCATCGGAAGATAACATTCTGGCAGCACCTTTAATGTCACCTTCGCTTATCTTGGATTCCACATGTTTATATTGTCTATTTGTTATATTACAGTTTTTTTAATTTTTAAAAAAAATTGTTTAGGAAATCTTGAGGGTGAATAGAAGTACAGTTATTTTTGATTTTGCTTGTTAAGGAAAAATTTGCTTGTTTTGTGTAAAGGAAAAGAGTCTCGTTTCACATGTAAAATCCGATAGGCGAAGGTGAGTAGTGCTCCCAAGACTCGGTAGTGTTTCGTTTATTTTTTTACGGATATCGTTAGAAAGTGCTTGAACAATTTGTAAACGCGCTCCTTGTAGGATTCGTTTAACTACAGGTTTACTTATTAGTAGAATTCACCATGTAATTGGGATTTGGAGGAAGGGGAACGATAGCGGGACAAAAGAGCAAAATTTACAAATTTTAAATTATATCTCCGTTTCCTTTCGAATAATTTATTTTAAATGGGGGCAGCACTGGACCACGAAAAATTTATGTATTCCCTTAACTAACTTAGTGCATAAAAAAAAAGACAAATCAAACAAGCCCAAATTCGATAGAGTTGCGTCGTTCGGTTACTGAGTTTTTGTCCAATCTTCCGGCTTCAATATCAGACCAGTTCTATGAAATTATTATTATTACAGTACTGTTTGTGGCTTTAATACTAAAAATAAGTTTCAAAATTACCTTCAATAAGAGATAAATACATTTAACCCTTATTGCTATTTTTTTCTTTGTCCGTTTTCCTCTTCTTGCGATAAACATTGTATGCAAAATTTTAGTCCAATTTGATACCAGTGTGTGAACATGGTGTACAAATTTTGCAACGCAAAAGAATTATTTATATTCACTAACGTTGAAAATTTTTTATCTTACTGCAAAATTAAACTATATCTCCACGCTCTTCATGCAAAGTACACAGCATTTTTGAATCCAAAAAAAACCTTAGGTCTTCGAAACTAAGGCTTTTTTCCTTTTGCTCGTTATAGTTTAAGGCTTGACACAATCTACATAGATGATAAGACCTGGTTCCAAAGTAGCCATGTTCATTCAACACTTTAAAATGATTTCTCCATATATGGTATGAGAAATATTCTCTTATATTTTGAATTACGCCATTTATTTTTGCAGCAAGTTCTTTATACGTCTCGTAGTCATCATAATGTATGAAAGAGTTTGGCGGCAATAAAGCTTTACAGTCTTCTAATGAGGGCCCCACTAAAATTGGTATTGCTCCTTTACTATATGCATTATAAAAAACTTTTTCTGTAAGATATTGACGGCACATTGAATTTTCTATAACTAAATAAAAATAATACTGATCCAGCAGAACACAATCAGATTTGAAATGTCCTGGACACCTGAAACGGAAAGGAATTTTGCTAATGTGGAACGCGATTTTTCTAAAAGGTAACTATATCGATTTCACATAAGTATTTGTTATGTTATCATATTAAAAGCTTAACCAAACGAATGAAAAAAATCTGTACTTTCTTAGGACGCTGGGACGATGGGAGATTTTGGCGGAAAAACAAGAGTTTCAATTGGGGTTTGCTTCAAATTAATTATAGTATCACTTTAAACCATAGCATATAGATGCAGAGGTTTTTTTAAAGACTAATATACCTACTTAGTTAAAAGCTAACTTATATAACTAGAAATATGACAGAAAACTCTGAAAATATGAGTATAAATAAATAGATAATGACAAATCACAAGTAGATTGAGCCTAGCTCAAAGTAAGTTTTTAGACCAACTCACTGACTTGCATAATCAATCAAACTTATGATACATTTGACTCTCTTCTCGTCAAGAATTACATAAGTATGTACTTATAGTTGGGTATATTTATGATATCTTACTTAGATTTGTAGTTCTTTGAACACTTTCCATATACATCAATGTTTATGTATTTTTGTAATTCATTCAAAATCTGTGTTCTATATGGCACACCACAGTTCGATATCAGTATAGCTACGAGTACGTCCGAACGTTTGAACTGCAAGTTTGGGATTATTTCTGCGATAGTTTCATATGTAATATTTTTCTTTAAGGGTTTCTTTAACGCCACAGTACGGCCATAAGGCACGGGAACATCTGCGTTGCTTCTGAAAGTAAGAACAACAGGCTTAATAGAAAGAAAACGTTTTTATTGGTTCGTCTTTGGGCCATTAGTTATTCTCTGGTTGCCTAAGATTTCCTATAGGTATCACAAACAAGAACTTACCTCTTCAATAGGAAGAAAGAAGATACCTAACCTACCAGGTAGAAATTATTCCATTAGTTGCTAAGGTAACAAAAAAATATATACTTTTTTATTGCAAATAGGAGGTACCAACAACCGTACCTTTATAAATTTTAACTGGCCATACAACGAGGCAATGCTGCCAGTCTCTTAGGCACCCTGCCTTGTGACCGTAGCGATCTGGGGTCTATTTTTTTATATAATATAATGTTTTATTTTTAATTAGTTATATTTTAGTTTATAGTTAGATTATTTAGTTTTTAGTTTCATTATTTTAAGTATTGTGCTATTTTTAATTTGTTTTAATTTAGTATTGTTCTGAAAATAAATATTCCAGAGGGACTTAAAATATTAATATATAATTATTTCTCACCTGTACGTCATAGACCAATTAAATTTATTCGCCCACGACTTTAAGGTTGGTGGAGATTTGGCCATACTGAAAACGTTTCGGGGGGACTCGTCGTTGAGGAAAACCCAAAGTTGTTTTGGATTCCGTCTTTTAACGTTGGGCAGCAATCCATGCATTATATGAACAAGAACAACATCAGCTGTGTATAATGTTCTATTGTCTCCAGTAAATACGCAATTGTTCACACTGCAGTCAGAAAGTATATCTTTTCTATAGCCGCTGAAAGGAAATCAATATGATTTTTATTCCTGGATATCAATCTACTTAGGTACATGTAAGTACATATCGATGTGTTTTATATATGTAAGTATATTTTTTTAACAAAACATAACCGTGGTTTAGTTCACAATAGGATAACTAAAAAAAACGGTTGCGTTTTAGAATAGGGACCCCATGCATGAGTGTTAGAAAAGATCATTGACGGTGGACGGAGATCACACCGGGCTGGAGGCCTAAATTATCATTGCTTCAGGCAGACCACGTTTAAAGAAACCCGAACGAAACTTTAGCGCAAATAAATAAGAAAAGATAGGTATATTTCACGTTAATTCTCGTATGTATTAAATTAGTAGGTATGTGTCGATCGTTAACCTACATCCGGTAAGTACATATAGGTACCTAATGCCATATTTCTACTTCAAATGAAACATCATACTTATCTAGACACGCGGCGGCGTGTCAGAGCCAAGTTCAAAAACAGAATTGGCGACGTAGGAGCCGTTTCGAGCAAGATCATTGTAACAAAGTCTTATTAAGCAAATAAATAATTTAATTGAATTGAGCTACTTTTAACGCATTCACAACTTAAAACCTATTTAACTTAAATAAATAAAATTTTGCACATACATTAAAATCCTCTAGCTCATCTTGAATCCAACAGTTGTTTTGATGTTTAATTTAGCATTAGCCCTTTTCGTAAGATAATCAGGTTTTCAAATGTGTCTAGGTACTTGTAAACCTAATCCCACCAAAAACATAAATGTGAAAATGGGAGCCAAGTTCAATATCCGACAAAAGAATTGAGATCTGAATGGCGGGCCAAGTTCTGTTGAGAATCCTGAAATTTATGTACAAGATTAACCTAGACCCATTAAAAAACTGATTATCTTACGAAGAGGAATAATGCTCAATTATATATTTATACTCAACATTACCTAGACCCATATAAAAACTGATTATCTTACGAAGAGGAATCATGCTGAATAACACGTCAAATAGCAGAAACTGACCTCATTACTGGACCATAATTATAAACATGTCGTGCTTGTAACCATTTCCAATATTTCCACACTAATACAACAAAAGTTTTATCTTTTTTCGAAAAGGTATTGTTTTCGTTTTTAAACAGATATGATCCAAGGTTAGATGTTCTCCAGTACTAAAACACAAGATAAAAGTACTTAGATAAAAAACTAAAACTAGACTACGGGAAAATTCTTACATTAGAGTATGTTAATCCTGTCAATGCGTGCTCAGCAGGGAGAAGATAAGATAATACAACTAAGTATGACTATAATCAAAAGAACATTTAAAATATAGTAGATACGAAGCCAGGCTTATTATCACTTAAGCAATTTCTTCCAGCCAACCTCAGTAATAGCTAAAAATTTAAGTATTTATGTATGTACAAAAAATATTTTGTAATGTGCTAAATAAGTACTTTTATTTGAAACACAAAACGGTATAATTTGATTATCTTTTTTTACCTGACTACGGTTAAGCCAAAAGGGGTTATTAGTATGAATGTTTGTATGTATGTTCATCTGTTTTATGGTACCTTAACAAATGAAGTATCATATCATAGAAGTTAGTAAGCTGGTTTATAGGCTATGTGTTCTTCTCTCCTTTCCATATCCCTATACGTATGCGTCATTTAGCGGCGGAACACATAAGTCTCCTTTAGACTTTGCCGTAGTCTGGTAAAAAAATAAAAACGCATCGCAACGCGAGTGTGGGCAACACTAACAAAGAAAGTATGTACTGTATGGCGTAATGCGAACTATGTCTTGATAATGAAACGCAATAAAATCACAGAATCTGTTCACGTTTGGATTATGCACGGAGCTTCTATATGTACCTAATATGTAAATATTATATCAGTGTATTAGCTGTTTAAGATAGGTAAATATTGCGTTTATTAAGTATAGTTCTATACTTAATATTTCTACTTCTGGTCCGCCCCCCATTTCACGTGGATATGTTTTAAGTATAGTAACCTTCCGGAAAAAAACGCTTTACGTACTTGTTGGTGAAACCAAATTCAAGTTGGCCCAATAGTTCTGAGTTGTTAAAATACGTTTTCAAAACACAGACAGAGAGACAGTAAATGCATAAGTGCAACGTGCATAGTGTTTGCAAATATAAAATAAAAGTCAAAGCAACTTACCTTTCTTAATTCAAAAAAATTTGATACTGTCAAATTATGATCTATATAACTTGTAACTTTTAACATATCTGACTTATCAGAAATATAAGCAAACTGAATATTGTCTTGTGGATAATATTTGTACGCTAAAACTATCACTAATGTAATACAATAAATAATTATACCGTTAATTACAAATTTTCTTTGGAATAATTTACTAAAACACCATTTAATCACTGAATTGTAAAATTTGTTCTTTTTTAACCAAACTAATACACGTTTAATCATGATGGAAGCTAATTATTACTATTGCTTAATCAGAAAGAGAGCTTATCTTGCCTGTAGTTAAGATAAGGTTTTCACGAATACATTTCCTTTGAATATTTTAGGCACTGAAATACGTTCATTCGTACGTGATGCGCGATGCGATTACACTCCGTCACTCACTTCACATACTGTGTTGACAACTAAGTCTTGCCAGCCCCAGACCTAGAGGGGGCAAGCTGAGGCCTAAGCCCCGGGTGGCAAATTAAGAGGGGCGGCAAAATCAAATATTTTTGTTGGTTTAGAATAATAAACTGAAAGCTATGATTTCATTGTGCTACAGCTACTCGTAAAACCGACGTAGTAATGTGCATTTTACTGAATAGTAAAAAAGTACATTTCGTGCCTATATTCAAACCGATATCGCGGTGTAATAAAACTGAAATTTTGCTAACATTGGGTTATTTCATTATGTTACTGTAAGAAACTTAATGTATTACTATGTTTTAGTAGGAAAACGGTAAAGAAAATAAAGCATAGAACATTCAGCAACTTAAGAATCCCCTTACCCTAAGATTCCATACAATCGTAGGCTTTTATTTTGAAATGACATGTGAGATTTAGGCAGTATTTTGTCATTTTAATGAAATTGCATGTAACTAGTTTTCGCTAGTCAGATATAAAATTGAAAGAAAATATGAGAGTATAGAAGTTTTCCATACTGATGGTCAAATATGATATGATACATTATATTCTCTTTTAAGTTTAAATTTTGACTGCAAAAACTAGTCATATTAATATAATTATGCATTTTTTTTGAAATTACATAATTTCGCTAATATCTGACATGCCGTTTCAAAATAAAAGCTAGTCTACATTTGTATGGGAAAGTCTGATTTTTTCTAGGGCAGGGGAACCCTTAAAGCATTTTTTTGAAATAATGCATCGTTGCTGGCAAAGAAAATGTATGATGTCATTGTAACTTCAGAAATAAATGGCCAAATGTGTGTTTAGGCCACGCTCAGAATAAGGTTCCGAAGTTACACGTTATAAAAAGGTACTTTATTCTCCTGAATTGGTCTTATTAACTACCTATTTAACAAGTTAGGTACAACTTCATCATGTACAAGTACATGATGAAGTTGTACCTTACTTGTTTTAACTACTGTATAAATGAAACAATTAAGTTTAATTGTTTCATCTATACAGTAGTTCGCCCCGAACTGTGATCTCGCGAAACTCATACAATATATAACAAAAACCCTGTACGATCCTTGTAGTAGCAACTTAGACCGTCAATATGAACAACTTTTGAGACCAATGCTTGAAATTCGCAAAAATAATCGACGAAAATGTCGATTATTTTTGCGAATTTCAAGCATTGGTCACATAGGAAAAGTGGTTCATATTGACGGTCTCAGTTGCTCCTACAAGGATCGGACAAGGTTTTTGTTACATATTGTATCTGTCGGCAATCTCTTACTTAATTATATTATATGTAGAATGCCTACCAAAGTTCATGAAGCTCCGATCAAAGCTACTACAAACGCCGGATTGTTTAAGTAAACTTGGAGAACTTCGCTCGCTCGTATTCATAAATGTGTTTTATACGAATTTTGCGAGTATGTATATTAATATTTAATAAGTTAAGCTACTATTAGGTATATACTCTTAAATTTACCATATACGATATAGCCATGATAGTATTCCTTGTAAACTTTTTAGGTAGGCATATCTATTCAACACATTTTCCTGCCTATACCTAGTTTAGCATTTACATAGACACTCAACACTGAATCGAAAAGTTGTCTTTGCAACTTCTCTTCTCTAAATATCCCTCACTGAGCATAGGATACACGTAAAAAAATATTATCATTACAACTGTAGTACAATCAAATCGTGATGTCATGTGTTTAAATGCACTGATTCTTCGGCATTTTTTCTTTTAAAGGTTATTACATATATTACTATGCTTTTTTGAGATATTACATTTTTTAAAGATAACACTTAAGCTTTTAGAGGGAGGTAGGTAACCCCAAACAAGAATTCGTTTATTATTTCGAAACAAGTCACAAAATCGAAAGTTTGCAAACCCCTGGTAGTATTAAAAGACCTATGATGACACAATGGGTTGTACGCGAAAAATAATTATTATCTCCACTTTATTTATACGTATAGGAGAGCTGGACCCTAAAAAAATATTTTTCATTATTTTACTTTGACACTTTTTCAGCATACGTAATATATTATATCCATGCAAAATTACAGCTTTCTAGTACTAAAAATCTTTGAAATAAGCACCTGAGCCGCGTACCGTCTAGCGACTTTGGAACTCTAAAAAGAACACTCGACTACTTAGGTATATGACACGAATAAACTTGAGAATTTCGCAATGTTGACTATCTGAGATCTCTCTATTATCCATGCCGTCCGATTTTTACTTACCGGGATGACATTTTGTTATTGCGTTCTTGCATAATGTATGAAATTTTCCTGCAGTTTGTCCATCTTCCCAAAGCTCATATACCCAAATACGTTTTACTGCCTGCTGATGCCGATGTTCTTCTTGGTTATGAGCCTCTTCTTCATCGAGCGCTATTGCAATCATTACCAATTCCTCAGTGTTAAATAAAGCCATCGTTGTGTGCGTATCAGTCACCGACACAGATTTCCCTGACACCAATTTTCCTGATATGTGTGAACTCAGAACCCGGACGGCACGGCCCTGACGGGAAAACGGACACGGACGGCGGTTAATGTGTGGACATCGCTTTATGCTTTTTTTTTCGGGTCGTAGGCCTCCTCCATATGTTTTCATTCTTTGCCACCTGCATCCAGTTGCAGCCTGCTTGATATCTTCTACCCACCGCAGTGCTGGGTGATTAGATTACTGGTTATTCCTAACATTGATCTCTCCATTATGCCCTCGGAGTAACTCTGAATTTTTCTCCATAATTCACTGTCAAGGTAGTCGTTTCCATTCCATTGGTGAATAGGTACTGGCAGCAGGACACATTGACCAAAAACATTATTTTCAAATTTTTGTTAAATGTTCTTTGATCGGAGGATCTGAAAGCTAAACAGAACGGTTTTTTACGTCTGTCGACCTCTGCAGGTTGGTTTTGCATGCCTAAGGCTAAGGTTAAGCTTGTGTGATACTATCATTATCACCTAGATTATCTATATTGTTTGCGCCTCTAGAAAACATATTCAGAAAACTTAAGTGGAAAGTTAAAGGGCTGAATTTCACTGGAGAAAGTTTAAGTACCTATTGGTGTGGTGATGATCGTTTTAGTATTTCGTGTCAATTAATTGTAAGTAGATACCAGAAATCATCAAATTTAAAGATTTTATAAACAGCAATAGTTATGTTTCACGTCAAATTAATTGATTCTGAAACACTGATTGCAAAACGTACATAATGAAATTATTTTCATATAAGCTACAGTTAGGAAGCATTCACATGTAATTTTTTTAAATCACATTATAATACCACATGATGTCATTATAAAAAAAATATTCAGTTTTCTCCTTCTGCTGTGAAATCAATTCCGCGTGACATAGCACAAATTGCAGTAGGTACTTATTACCACGATATGAACGATGTCAGCCATTCACATACTAGGTACCTACCTACGAGTACTTAATATGAAACTGATAGCATCGCTCATTGTTTCCAAAACTATCAGTTATGTTGTGTAACCAAACCATTACAGCTGAAATCAAATCTATGATGAAATGTCATGCGTCGTGTGCTCGGTAGATAGGTAGACTACTGCGCCCTCCAGCATAAATATTTATGTAGACATAAGTCGGTTGTACAAATTACGTATCTATTTACAATCGATTTATCGATAATATTTCATGGTAAACTTATTCAACAGGTCATTTTCCTTTAGTTATACCACAGAATAAGTACTAGTACTCACGTAATAATACTAATCACGCATGTAAATAAGTATAGCCTATACTTACCTATACTGTATAGGTAAACTTATATACAATGTGTAAGGGACAAACCCTTAATAAATGAAATCGAGGGCTATACTAGATCACTATAGTAAAATGAAATTGAAGTAACAGTAACAAAATTATGGTATTTTCATACAAGAGTCAGTAGCCGTCCGGGCAATTCGTATGGAAATGTCTTTTTTTTTTGTTTTTTGACTGTTATTTTAATTTCAGTAACAGATAGCGGTTCGATTTATTGTGTATACGTTGTATAAATAGCTAGTTGCGATTGATTTGATTTGATTTTTTATTGTCACAAAATCCATTCATCTCTCAAATAATTTACAATAGATACCTATTAATCTTAGTAAGTACAGCAGCACTGACAGCCAATAACGGATTTAAGTACATTCTTTATACAAAACAAACAGAATTATTCAAATATTACTTTACAGAGCAAAAATATTTACAAGAAAATAGAGCAAGCAATGGCAACAAATAAACTTGACTCGATGCCTATGTCTAATGAGTAAAGAAAGAAAGCTTGTAAATTCAGTACTCTACCTAAGTATATTATGTAGTTTATTTAGTTGGTGGGTAAGTATGTGGGTGAGTAAGTACCTACCAAACTAACCATTAGCAAGGGTTGATATAATCCGATTTATAGAAGAACATAGATACGGTAAGCAAAATACAGATAGGTAATTATGTTTCTTCATATTAAGTGTACAAGAACTGGTGCCAGATTTTTCGAGCTGCCTTAAGAGCGGCCTTCCCGTCTTACTTTTCATACAAACGCTCGTAAGTGATTATGGCGTTGTATCTTTTTCTAGGTTTCTAACGAAATAAAAAATTGAAATTTAGATAAACAAAGTCAGTATAAGCCTCCTAAAATTTGCTTTATTGCACAATTTTAGCTAAACTTCGACCGTTCATAAAGTACACATAAATTGTAAAAGTAAAGAAAATATTTTGATACAAACCTCGCAAATTTAATGAAAATTTTGAATACAAAACATTTATTTCACATACTTGTAAGGCTTACTGATAAACACGTAACTCCTGGAACAAATTTTATTAAATTTCCGCACCCTATGAATAGTTACTATTCGTTAAATGGATAGTTAATAATAAAACTAATTTCATTTAATAGAATGCAAACCACGCCCTTAGGCACTATCTCTCTCTCTCTTTGGTTTGCCTCTTTTACTAGCTTTGCCCTGAGTGAAACACCAAGCTTTTCAAACTATGCTCGCGTTGAAACCAGAGCAACTTAAGGCCACAAACTATATAGAGATGCTTAAGAGCGGCCTTCCCGTCTTACTTTTCATACAAACGCTCGTACGTGATTATGACGTTGTAACTGATCTTCCTTGAAAACTTTTGAACTAGCAGGTATCTTGTACGCTATTTCTAGGTTTTGATCGAAATAAAAAATGAAAATTTGGTGAAACAAGTTCATTATAAGCCTCTAAAAATCTGCTTTTTTTCCCAAACTTTACTTGAACTTCGACCGTTTGTAAAGCACTCATAAATTGTAAAGGTAAAAAAATATTTCGATAAAACCTTGCAAATTTAATGAAAATTTTAAATAAAAGAATATTTATTCAACACACTTGTAAGGCTTACTTAAAAACACGTAACACCTAATGAAAAGTGAATATTTGTTCTATGGGTAGTTAATAACGATAATAATTTCATTCAATAGAATGTAAACCGAGCCCTTAGGTGCTATCTCTCCCTTTTTGCTTTGCCTCTTTTTCTAACATTGCCCTGGATGAAATAACAAGCTTTTCAAACGATGCTCGCGTTGACAACAGAGCGGCCGGGAAGGGCCGCCTTAAGGCATCTGACGTAGCGCACGTAGCTCAATTACTATCACACAACGGTGGAGTTACTAAACGAACGGTTTTTTGTATGGAAAAGCCATTCATTTAGGTGACTCCGCAATTTAAAAAAATAGCACTTTTGAAGACTTGAAATTCCCGGGCATAGACTAATTCCATCCTCGGACCAGCCAATAGATTTGTCTATTGTGAGAAGGGTCAAGGTTCGATTCCAATAGAGCGGTTTAATTTCTTTTTTTTTTTTCAAATTTCATGAGGGTCACCCTACATGGACTGCACTGAATGTGTACCGCGAAGCCCCATAAATGCCATTTTTGAAACGCGGAGTCACATAAAAGATTGTTTTTTCTATACAAAAAACCGTTCGTTTAGTGACTCCGCGTTTGAAAAATGGCACCTTAGGCCGAGCAAGCCACGGTCACAGGTCACGGAATCCAAACCTTAACTTTTCCTAACAGATATAAAACCGGCTATTTCTCTAATGAAAACCTAACATTTTCAGTCACACAGTCGCTTTTATAAAGTTCGATTTTACCCCGCTATGCGACCCAGTTTTAACCTGGTGTATGGAATAACAAACATATCACAATGTTTAGGTATTTAATTTAGTAGGTGAAAGAAAATACAAAAATACTTATTGTAACACTAAGCAACAAATTAATTATTGTAATAGAAAATAAGGAGATCTAAATAGCTGCAAGTGCTGCAATCGCTGCAAGTTAGGTACCTACAGAAAAATGGTAGGTAGATACAGCCTTACCGAAACGTGCCTTATTTTAATTACGTTAAAACAGCTGAGTCAAAATGATATTATGCAGCAGTTTCATACACTTCCTTCAGTGGTGACATTTACAAACGCGGAGACACTAAACGAAAGGTTTTTTTGTATGGAAAAACCATTCGTTTATATGACTCCGTGCTTCACAAATGGCAATTTTGCTTATTAAAATTTAGTTAAAATGTAATAAAAAGTAGCAGAAATTATTATGCTAGTAATAGTAACACTCGCTGACACCGCACGGGTAGCAAAGATTTAGGCCCGTCACATACAGACGGAATTCCGCTTTGGAATTCCGATTCAGAATTCGGAAACGGTATTCCGAATGCAGCAAATTTATTCAAATCCTTTAACCCTTCGTCAGCGTAGAAGTCGAAAATTTTTCTAATAGGATTTTTAATTGTTTTTTACGTTATTAATGTTGTGATATATGTGAAATGAATTATTATGTTAAAATGTTTGAAAAATTATAAAATATAACATTTTTTATTATAACGTAATATAATATTTAAATCTCTAATTTATAATAAAAAAAAGTAATAAAATATAATATTTAAATCTCTAATTTAAAGGCATAGCAGACACGGTGAACCTCCCTCTCCCGCTCCCTCTCCCGTTTCCTTCCCGTTCCCGTCATTTGCTAGACCAAGAGAGAGCAACGGAACGCTTCAAAATGGTTAAACTAATCTTGTTTCTCCATACAAACTTTGGACCCCCGTTTCACCCCATTAGATAAAGAATTTAGAAAAATCCTGAAATACATACTTACTCATTTACCGTCAGGATTACTCCTGCGAAGTTTCGAATAAAATAATATAACTAATCTTGTCACTCCATACAACTTTGGACCCCCTTTGAAACCCTTAAGGGGTGAGTTTTGAAAAATCCTTTCTTAGTGTACTCCTAGACCTCATAAAAAACCTACAGTTTTATATTTCTGTTGGATTTTTACGAACAGATATTTTTCTTAGTTTGATGTTTAAAATGATTTAAGCATGTCTGGGCCCATAACCTGCTGGAATATTTGTTCGGTTTGGGCTAAATTAAAATACTATTTAATTGGTTAAATATGAATAATATATTGTTTTAACTTTGACTTGGAACTAGTATATCTGACCCCTATCACAATGCAAGAGAGAAGAGAAAATTACCTAAGTGGATGTTACCAGCAATAAAAGATTACCAGATATAATACAAAAATTAAGATTGATTTTTGCAATTAAAATAATATAAATCAACACTTTCTTAGTGCACCCCTAGGCCTCATAAGGAACCTATGTGCCAAATTTGGAGTCCTTAGACCAAGCGGTTTGGGCTGTGCGTTGATATGTCAGTCAGTCAGTCAGTCAGTTTCTTCTTTTATAAATATAATAATAAATATATTTAAGGACAAATTACACTGATTGAGCCCCAAAGTGCCAAAGTAAGTTCGAAACTTGTGTTATGGGATACTAACTCAACGATACTATATTTTATAACAAATACATATATAGATAAACACCCAAGACTCAAGACAGTTGATTTTAATTAAATATAGATTATTTATGAAAAAGCCTGGCCACAAAAATAATTATTATCTAGGCAGACAAAATAAAAGTTTTAAAAATAGTAATAAATTGTATAATTGATCGGGAGGCGAGATTCGGCAACCTGGTGCAAGCAACGGATGCCGCTTTACACACCGCGAATTTGTTATAATTTTTTTATTTT
The DNA here is from genome assembly GCA_943193695.1 of Acrobasis suavella. Lineage (NCBI taxonomy): Eukaryota > Metazoa > Arthropoda > Insecta > Lepidoptera > Pyralidae > Acrobasis > Acrobasis suavella. The sequence goes on from OW971939.1 coordinate 10,426,056, forward strand.
TAAAAAATTTTGTGTCTTTTACATTTATTATAAAATAGGTAGTATTTTTTTTATTCAGAGCTAAAACCGCCTCCGATAATGTTGGCGAGTGCCATACGCACTACGCCATATGCACGGACACTGTCTGCTTCGCGATGTAAGGGGACGTGATGAATCAGCTATTTTATGAAAATTACTCTTACATGAAAAAGCCTTTCCAAAAGTATATCATCTAGGCAGACATAATATTTTTCTTTTTTTAATAGTAATAATTTTTTTAAACAGTAATAGATGGGGGACTCGGCGCTGGAGCCACCGCCGTGTCGTTGCCGGGCCGGCAAGTGGAACAACGCCCAATGTCGGATGGTTTCTACGTCGGCCCCGATTTCGTTGGATCCGACGAAAGCGGAACGTCTGTTAAACTATTGATTTAGCACGCGTTAGTAGAACACCTCACCTCTTCGTTAGTCATCCATTGAGAGCCAATTTCATTTTTATTACCCTGCATAAACGATTCATGTAACTAAATTTTCCCTTTCGAAGTGTGGGTTTGAGTGAATTCCGAACGTCTGCCACACACACACACGATTATTTCCATACGGAATAACACGGCTCAGTCGAGAGACGGCAGGCATTGAGTCCAGACGTTCACTAACGCTCTGAGCGCCCGTGTTGCCAGCTCATAAATCAAAAAAGGCCGAAAGGTTCTTTCAAAAATGCTGACGTTTGGCGAAAATGGCCAAAACTGAAATAAAACAACGTCATTTTATTAAAACTTGGATAAAGAAGTTTTAATTTTAATATGTTATGTCATTTTAACCTAAATCAATATCAATAATATTAGTTTAGGTTAAAATGAGGAAAAAGTTAGCATTAGCGTTGCCGAAAGATCGATAGTTTTACAATCGATTGTTTCCATCAAAAAATGCCTGTCGATAGTATCGATAGTATTGTTGGTTATCAACAGTATTGCTCTGAAACAGTTATCGATGCTATCGATACTATTGGTTTTGCTCAAACTATCGATAGTCTATCGATAGATTTTATTAATGGCGGGGAAAGGCTTCAAAAAGGCCGATAGCTACCAAGGGCCTGCAAAATTTCAAAAAGGCCGATAATCGGCCCCTCTGACCCGACCTGGCAACACTCTAAACGGATTCCGTGCGGAAATCAAAAACGGCTGAAAGCTTTGTTGAAAATAAAGCTAACTTCTGGCAAGTTAGGCCGAAACTGAAATAAAAAGACGTCATTTTGCTTTAACCTTTAATGGTTAAAACAAGTTTCAATATGTAATATTAATTTAGGGTAATATCAGGAATAAGTTTAGCATTAGTGTTGCCGAAAAATCGATGGTTTTACAATCGATAGTTTACATCGATGCACGAATGCCAAACTATCGTTAGTGTCGACAGACCTATCGATACTATCGATAGCATCGATAGTATTGTTGGTTTTCAATAGTATTGCTCGAAAACAGCTATCGATGCTATCGATAGACTATTGATACAATTTTTTTGCTTAAACTATCGATGTCTTTCGATAGTTTTTTATTAATGGCCTGGAAAAGCCCTAAAAAGGCTGATAGCTGCCAAGAGCCGAAACAGTTTCAAAAAGGACGAAATTGGCCCCTTTTCGCCAACCTGGCAACACGACGAACGGATTCCGTACGGAATTGTGGTAAAAACCGTATAAATAAATAAATAATAAATACATACGGACAAATTACACTGAATGAGCTAGCCCCAAAGTAAGTTCGAGACTTGTGTTATGGGATACTAACTCAACGATACTATATTTTATAACAAATACATATATAGATAAACACCCAAGACCCAGGACAATTTGAAAAAGGCCATTTTCCAACTTGCCCTGACCGGGGATCGAACCCGGAACCTCTGTGTGGCGAACTAGCATGGTGACCACTACGCCACGGAGGTCGACAAAACGTGCGTGTGGCGACCCATACAAAATCTATGGAAGGCGTGCATTCGGAACGGATTTTTCCCGTATGGAATTCCGAACGTAGCGTCCATCATTCGGAATTCCGAATCGGAATTTTTCCGTACGGAATAATTAAATTAGCGTATGTGTGTGACAGAGTCATACATTTTTCGGATTTGCTGCGTTCGGAATCCCGTTTCGAAATTCCGTTTCGGAATTCCGTCTGTATGTGACGGGCCTTACTCGCTGTCAGTCTGTCAGTCCGTCACTGTCATGACATGTCAATAACGTCAATGACATTCATACTTCGTCTGTGATGACATTCTCTCATTAGTCTATGTTTGTGTACTTTTCGTTTTCTCCTTCCTATGTAGAATTTTCCATTACGTTACGCATTCATGAAGTTAAAGTGGATTTTTATTAATATTATACTTGTCAAATAGTGTCTGTGAGTAAATTTCAGTTTGAAAAATTTTTTTGTTTGATCGATAGGTACACAGGATAGGTACATACCAGTTACAGCACAAGACAAACGCGATCCTATAACTCTAAAATATTTAGGTAACTTTACATGTAGGTGTGTATTCGTATTTTGTAAATAATTACCTAGTAAGTTACAGGTTATACGTAAGTAATGGATTCTGGTTAGACTTAGTCCTTTTTTCATTGGACAAATTGGGATAAGTGCTTACTTCTTACCATGAATAATTACTCCAAAGTCCACTCAAACTGACTTCCACAATATGTAGAAATACAAAGTGTACTTCAATATTTCGTAATTTTATCCTCAATTACCTAATTCAAGGTAAAGTATTCGTAGTCTCTCTGTTATAAACTGCTTAACTTCTTTCAAAGTTCTTATATATTTTAATTGTGCAACACCTGTCCGGGCATCCAGCACATCATTAAATAATATTGATACTTATTCACCTTATTACACATGTAATAAGTTGAATAAGTATCAATATACACACTTGTGTACTGTAATACACTTAAATGTTTACTTCAATTACTTACTTCATTTGTGAAGTTTTAAAAAAAATCTACATTTTAGTATTACAGGAAATGGATATGAATCAGAACTGTAATGGGACAATGTTAGTGTCTCCACATGCTGCCCTGTTGCCAGCAGATGATGGCCCTATAGAGAGCTTGCCATGTTTGTCGCCAGTACAGATACAACAGGAGTATTATGAAAACTTGTCAGACTGTGATTGGGTTAAGTAAGTAGAATTATTTTGCCTCCACTTTCAAAACCACAACTTCAGGTGTTTATAAAAATAATCTTCATCATCACTCTAATTCATTCCCCAATATGATGATTAAAGATCAGTAAAGCCAAAGATAATATAATTAGTAACATATACCCAATGCCTTAGACACGATTAGAGGCCCCGTAAGTAGGCAAAATTAGTAGCAGCTGTTTTCACAGAAATGGCAGCATACATTACTAGCAAAAAAGTGACAAAGAAAGTGTTAAATATGCTTCAAAACTGCATTTCATATGAGTCATACCTATTTTATTAATTAAGACTACTACTTTACTTCAATAATATAATAGTAATAAAAGATTTAAATGTTTTTTTAATACCTATTGTGCCATTTAGTGACAAGCAAAGAGAAATAATTATGTTTAGAAGGTGATCGGTAGGCATTGTAAAGCATATTTAAATGAAAAATTTCACAAACATTTTTAACTAAGCAGCGGTGGCTTGGCTGTACCAAAGATTAAGATGCTAACTATGCATCTGTGAGGCACGAGTTCAAACTTCAGGTGACAGATGCGATTTTATACATCTCTGAGTTGCGCAATGTATGCTAATTTTCAACTACCACCATCACTTGTTTCCTCGTTAAGGAAACATGAGAAAAACAGAAATTGTAAATGAATAGTGTATTCATTTATATGTTTTTAGATATGAAAAATCAGACAGAAATCATTTGCTGCAAAATATAGCATTTGCGCTGTTTGGCGGGCCCAGCTCAGAAGGAGAACTGGCTGAACTCGGAAGCGATCAAAGTGCTCATTTAGAAGGCTACACATCAAGGCAAAAGGAACAGGTCATGAAAGTTTACGAAAAGTTGTGTGAACAGAGTAAGTTTGTATAATATACTTAAAAATATAAAAGCCATATTGTTTTAACAGGAACTAAAATAGTTTCTATTCTATATGAATCTTAATTTTTGTAGGTGTAGCTATTGTAGTTTGAAAGTTATATGTGTTTTTGCGAAATGAGCGAATACTAATTTTTTTTGCACGGGCTCGGACACTGACCTTGAGATTAGTACAGCCGGCCGGACAGCAGAGGATGCAGAATGAAAAAAAAAAACAAATTTGTTTTTTTTTCACAATGTTGAAAAAAACCTTAGTACCCTTGCTTTTTTTCTAAATTTGGTTTTATTTTTCAGAAAAAAAAAGTCTATTGAAAATTGAATATTTTATTGATGTATGCTTTCATTGCTTTCTTATTTCTTACATTTTACTAAAATTACATATTGAATTACTTAATTTTGACTTTTTTGATTTATTTAGACTGTTTTTTTTTTATTGGTTCTTTACTAATGAATGTCCCGCTGTCTCCTGGACCGGGAAATCCCCATTTGGTTTATGTTTGTACCAAGTTGTACCGGGAATCCCAGTGCTCAATTTGAATGTTGCCAATATATTTATGTAAACTTGATACTATTCCACCAAAAAAGTATGGTAGGTTCATAAACAAATAAAAAAACTCTTAATTATAAACTTTTAAGTATTATCCTTTAGGGAAACTACCTTGTCAATTTTGAATTCCGTATTCTTGAAAAAAAAACGTTTTTTGCTCCAGAAAAAAAACGTTTTCTTTGTCATGTTTTTTTCAACTTTTTTTCATGTTAGAAAAAAAAACTGCTTTTTTGCAACGCTACCCTTTCTATTCAATTATGATAACATAGTCCTTGTGAGCTATTATTGTATTTTAAAAATATGTGCTGTGTTATCTTTCTCAAGTAGTTAAGTGATAAGAAATATATTATACTTATTGGTGACTGTAATAAAACCACCGAGCACCGTTGACCGCTATTTTATTTCTGCTGTACACTTTTTCTTATTTTCTACTGCACTGTCGAGAGAGAACTGAACGCCGTCATACAAACCGTGTTCATATTTATTGAAAACTTGGACCAATCAGATTCCTTGAATTTTTGCACACGGCACTAATCATGCTATCTCCTTTTTACTCGTAAGTGCATCTCTTTCTAGTGCAAATTGTAAGTTTTTTACGGTTTTTTACATGATGTCGTTCAATTCTTTACAATTTAATATTTTTCCTATATACAATTTAAGGTTCTGTACATATTTTCGTTCGAATCATCAAGATATCTTTATTATTTCTCGAGTTATGACAAAAAAACTACTTGATGTTCTCGTTACGGTAATGTCTTTTTGTTCGCAAACTATACCTCTGTCTTTGTTCTCGTTGCGGTAATGCTTTTAATAAAACAACCTAACTAATACAATATTTTCCCTACAGCTAAGTTAAACATTTATTTACTTATATCATACTTATTTCTATGCTTACTTAGTAAATTCGTTAGGAAAAATGAAACACCCTATCTAATACAATTATGATTTACCTAGCTAATTAAAATCGACTTTATTTATTTATATAAATCATTTACTATTTATTGCTGTCCGCATCATCCTCCCCCCGGCGAAGTCTCTGCGTAGCCTCCATCACGGTGAGGACAGCCAACTTCGAGGTGGGTCTTCTGAAGATTCCTCCACGAGTGCGAACGTCTGCTGAGCGCACCTCTCCGTCTGGTCCCGGATAGGTCTTCTCCACGATGCCTCGAGGCCATGTGTTGCGGGGTAGTGTCGGGTCTACCACGATGACCAAGTCTCCCGGCTGCAACGGTCGCTGCTTGTCGTTTCTGGAGTCTCCACGAGCTACTAGTGTGGGAAGATATTCACGTACCCAGCGCCTCCAGAATTCGTCAGCGAGCGCTTGGCTGGCTCGCCACACGCGTCGATCAGCTACGTCGCAAGGCCCAGTGTATGGTAGGCCGGATGATGACCCTAGCAGAAAATGGTTAGGGGTCAGAGCTTTGGGGTCTTCTGGTTCGACGGACACGTGTGTAAGAGGCCGCGAGTTAATGCTGTGCTCCGCCTCTGCCATCACGGTTTGCAACACTTCTTCCTTTGGCGTTTTTTCATGGAGAACTGCACTGAGCGCTACTTTTACTGATCGTACTAAACGCTCCCAAGCTCCCCCCTGGTTTGGAGCTCCCGGAGGTATATAGCGCCATTCCATGTTGTGTTTTAGGCCGTACTCTTGTAACGCTGGAGCCCATTCAGTGTAAGCGACTCGCAGTTCAACATCTGCTCCTTTAAAGTTTGTGGCGTTGTCGCTGTACATAATCGCAGGCCATCCTCTTCTTGCTGCCATCCTCCTCAGGGCCATTATAGCGGAGTCGGTCGTCAAGCTGCCTACTAATTCCAGATGTACAGCTCTAGTCGTGAGACAGGTAAAGAGAGCTCCCCATCTCTTTTCTCGCCGTCTTCCTATGGTCACAATCATGGGGCCGAAGTAATCCAGTCCACAGTTGGAAAAGGGTCGACGGTACATGTCTAGACGAGCAGCCGGTAAGTCCCCGCAGATTGGTGTACAAGGATTCGCCTTTCGAACTTTGCAGTAGGCGCACATTCGAGCCACCGTTCGTACTGTAGGCCGCAAGCGTAAGACCCAATAGCGTTGTCGTAGTTCGTTGACCACGCGTTCTCGTCCAGCGTGGCCCGCTTTTATATGCTCTTGTAGCACGATCAACTTCGTTAGTGGATGTTTTCCATCTAATATGACAGGTTTTTTCGTATGTGATGGCAACTCAGCTGCGTTTGCTCTTCCTCTTAATCGAAGTAACCCATCGTCGTCAATCTCCGGATCAAGTTTCGCCAGTCGACTTGAACGGGCAATCGGTTTCCCTTTGCGTAATTGCGTTAATTCTTCCAAGAAGCTTTCCTCTTGAGCGTGCGCCAACTGTAACTTTTCAGCTCGATTCAGGTGTGCTGTGGTCATCGTTCGTTCCCGATGTCGACATTTATCGATGAATAAAAGTACTGTCGCCGTGGCTCGGAGTAAGCGTAGATAATTGGAGAATCTGTCTATGCTGGGTATAGGTCGTCGTAGGCGTTCAAAGTTGACGTGATTGATTACTTCAACGTCTTCATCTTCATAGGTGGTTGATTCTTCGGGCCAGAAGTCTTCTTTTTGCTTCAGGAAGGCAGGGCCTTTGAACCACCAATCTTGAGCGTCAGTAGGCACATAATTGATTCGGGTGGCTACATCTGCTGGGTTGACATCAGTTGGTACCCATCTCCACTGTTTTGGTTCTGTCCGTTCTGCTATTTCGCCAAGTCGGTGTGCAACGAAAGGAGTGTATCGTCTGGCGTTCTTTCTTATCCAATGTAGGACTGTTCTTGAGTCTGACCAGAAGATAACGTCATCTGTATTCCATCGGTGCTCTTGTTGGATTGTGTCAGCCAATCTTGTGCCAATGAGAGCTGCTTGCAACTCCAGCCTTGGTATACTCTGTGCTTTAATCGGTGCAACTTTCGACTTTGCAGCGACGAGTACGACGTGAATTGAGCCGTCTTCATATTCTAGACGCCAGTAAGCAGCTACGGCGTACGCGTCTTGGCTCGCATCGCAAAAGATGTGAAGTTGTCTTCTTTTCATGTTTTCTTCAGAGCCGTAGCATCGCGTCAGTCTGAGTGTTGTTATTTTCTTAAGTTGCTCGAACCAAGTTGTCAGGCCTTCTGCGTAGTCTTCTGGTAGAGATTCATCCCACGCGATATGGAGTCGCCACAGGTTTTGCAAGAAGATCTTAGCGCTTATGGTGAAGCAACTCAGCAATCCCAACGGGTCGTAGACTGACATGACGGCACTTAACGCTTCTCGTTTCGTCGGCGTTCGCTCTCGGTTGCGCACATTTTTCGGTACTCTCGGCATGTTGGTGTTGAATCCTAATGTATCTTCGTGAGGGTCCCAGACTAGTCCAAGAGTCTTATTGTCGTGCCCTAATTGTGTGTTACACTTTGCTCGTAGTTCTGTCGGCACGTTGATGAGAGCTTCTTCTTTGTTAGAGTTCCAGCTGCGCAACTTGAAGCTTGCCTTGGCGTGTACCTCTACAACTTCTTGAATTGTTTGCACCGTTTCTTCGATGGACTTGTAACTATTGACATAGTCATCCATGTAATGACTCTCCGTTATTGCTTTGAAGGCTGCAGGATGTGAGTTTGCGTGCACCTGCACATTGTGATTGCGTACGCTGTGCGCAAGAAATGGTGAACATGACGCTCCAAAAATCATCGACGTCATTTTCATCTCCTTTGGTGGTTTCTTCCTCTCGCTGCCGCGCCACAAAAACATTTGAGCTGCTTGGTCTTCTTCTCGTATTTTGATTCGTAGAAACATCTCCTCAATGTCGGCTGTGATGGCTATTGGATACTCGCGGAATTTGAATAGAATACCCAGCAATGAGCGAAGTAGGTCTGGGCCTTCTAACAGCATGTCATTAAGGCTCGTACCATTGGCGACTGCAGCAGCATCAAAAACCAAACGTATCTTCCCTGGCTTGTTTGGGTTAGTCACTGCGAAGTGTGGCAAAAACCAACTGTGTGGCAGCGTTTTCTCACTCCCGTTGCATTCTTCAGCATATCCCTTTGTGATGAGGTTTTCAACTTGGGCGCTGTACTGCTCTGCAAAGTCTGAGTCTCGATCCATTCTTTTCTCTATTGTTTTCAATCTTCGCAAAGCTTGTTCGTAACTGGAAGGCATCTTAGGATGATCTTCTCTCCAGGTAAGCCCAACTTCATAGTGTCCGTTTCTTTCAAATACGGTGTCTTCGAATATTTTTGTTGCTCTATGCTTGGCAGGTGATACTTTGACTGTCGTTGATATTCCCAAAGCATCAATCTTAAAGTGATCTTCAACTTCTTTATGTAGTTGCTGATCTGTCTCGTCCTTCGTAGATAAGTGCAGGATTGATGCTTCATTTCTGTGTAGACTTCGCGACGCGACTCCATGGACCACCCAGCCTAGTTGAGTCTTCGAAGCTGCAGGTTCATGCCTTCTACCCGTCCTCAACTCTCGGGTCACTATCAGGTCCCAGTTGTCCGTTCCTATTAGAAGACGCGGTGTCGCAGAGTCATATGTCAACTCTTCTATTGGAAGATCCTTTAGATGTCTACATTGCAGTAGGCTTGCTGGAACTGATTGCTTCGTTAATGTCAGTCCCTCTACAGTGCGCGCTGCGATCTCCCACTGTTGATTCTTTGTCTTGATAATAATCTTCACTCGATGGCTTTCTCGTTCTTGGCGCGTCGAGTTCACCCCGTGTATATGGAGTGGTGATACAGTCCCGCGAGCGTCGATCTTGCGTGCTAGGTCTGCATCAATTAGTGTCGCAGTTGACCCTTCGTCCAATAAGGCGTAGGTTTCTTCATCTCCGCCAGGGCCTACTACTGTGACTGGACACATCTTCAGTATCACTGCCGTACGCTGAATTGCACTCGTTCTTACTGTGAGCACAGTGCCGTCGTTCGTAGGCGTAGCGTCTGAGGGAGGCGGCGATACAGTTAACTCGGTGTGCAGCATGGCGTGGTGTGGTCGTTTACATCCATTGACACCACACGGCTTCGCTTTGCAACTGAAGCGACGATGGTTCTTGCTGATGCATTTAAAGCAGATCCTTTTCTCTTTTGCCCACTTCCAACGTTCTTCAGCTTTCAAAGATTTGAATTGCTCACACTGTGGAATCTTGTGTGCGGCTCCACAGTATAAGCATCGCTCCTCTTCAGCAGGATCGGTCGTGGCGGCAAAGGTAGCTGCTTTATTCTTTCCATATTCCTTGGGCTTCGTTGCAGGTGCAGTCTTCGTGGTTCTCCCAGCAATTGTACTTGGTGCATATGCATGTCTCAGTGTCCGGTCCGCCTCTTTCATCAGGAACTTTGAAAGAGAAATGATCTGCGGCTCTTCACTATTGAAGTGTTCTTCTGCGTAATCGCACCATTTTGATCGAAGGTGCGGGCTCAACTTGTCGATCACTTCCCTGGACAGCATTGGGTTGTACAAGTAGCCTCTTTGATCCAAACTGTTGAGTACTTGCACGATGTTCTGCAATTTGACTGCGAAATGGTTCAGTTCAGTAGCGCTGGCTCCCGGTCGCGGCAGTTTCTTGATATCTTCGAGCGCCTGGTCAATTATTATTTCAGGCCGGCCAAAACACTGCTCCAAAGTTTTCATTATGATGTCTGGATCGCTTGTTGTATGCAGTAGCGCTCGAACAGCTTCCCTCGCTTCACCCCTGAGGCTATTCCGAAGTCTCGCCATGTTTTCTACGTTTGTGAAGTTGTAAATGGCTGCAGAGTCCCTCATGGCTGCTTTAAACGGTAGCCATTCTCCTGGTGCTCCCGTAAATGTCGGCAGGTCGATCACTTGCTTCGGAGGTACTCTGGTGCGGGCCATCTTCGATATTGCTTCGGCTAATTGCTCGATTCCTCTTGCGTTACTTCGGCTTCGATGTGGTGTAGGCGATCGCTGTCGTTCATAGTGTCGCTGCCTTGGTGTGTGCCAATCGAATTCTTCTGGCTGCTCCCCCCGTATTGTGTGTGAGTGAACACGGGGCGTAGGCACTGGTAGTTCTGCGGTTGCGGCAGCAGTATCGACGGCGATGGTAGCGACAGCGGGCTGGACCGTGGCTGATGGCTCCTCAGTATATGTAGGCTCTGGATCCGTAGGTACTTGATGTCTCAGCCACTGGTTGACCTTGTTGATATTCTGATCGTGGGTACTGACGATATCATTTTCTTCTTCGTCTTGAATCGTAGCAATTTCAAACGCGAGCTTCTTTTGTATAATCTCTGCTTCTAAATGTAGTTCCCGTCTTCTTATTTCGGCGAGCTTCTCAACTGCTGCTAGTTCGGCTTGCTTAATGCGCATGGCTGCACTAGCGGATGATCGATGCGATTGACCCGAGCGCACTGACCGGTCAGGCGAACGTCGCGAACGCGGCACTGCACCAGTGTAGGGCGCAGCTGTGGGGCGCGGCGCGGTTGTGTGTACTGCGGTCAACGAATACGTAGTGGTGGGAACGGCGGTCGGCGCGTGTACTACTGCTGACGCGGCGGCGAGGGATGCGGGCGGCGCACCCCGTGCAGTAGCAGCGGCGGCGGCGCCGGCGGCGGCGCCGGCGGTGGCAGCGGGCGCGAGCGGCGCGCTCCGCGCAGTGGCGGCGGCGGCGGTGGTTTCCGGGATGCTACGCCCAGTGACCGCACCAGGTTCGTTGGTGCTCGGCGACCTGGGTGGATCGTCGAAAACTCGGCCACGTGTTTCTTCTCCGCTTTGGCTCCGTGTGACCACCATGGCTGCTGCGTTCTCGAAAGATCCGGCTCGAAGGACCAGCTATTGGTGACTGTAATAAAACCACCGAGCACCGTTGACCGCTATTTTATTTCTGCTGTACACTTTTTCTTATTTTCTACTGCACTGTCGAGAGAGAACTGAACGCCGTCATACAAACCGTGTTCATATTTATTGAAAACTTGGACCAATCAGATTCCTTGAATTTTTGCACACGGCACTAATCATGCTATCTCCTTTTTACTCGTAAGTGCATCTCTTTCTAGTGCAAATTGTAAGTTTTTTACGGTTTTTTACATGATGTCGTTCAATTCTTTACAATTTAATATTTTTCCTATATACAATTTAAGGTTCTGTACATATTTTCGTTCGAATCATCAAGATATCTTTATTATTTCTCGAGTTATGACAAAAAAACTACTTGATGTTCTCGTTACGGTAATGTCTTTTTGTTCGCAAACTATACCTCTGTCTTTGTTCTCGTTGCGGTAATGCTTTTAATAAAACAACCTAACTAATACAATATTTTCCCTACAGCTAAGTTAAACATTTATTTACTTATATCATACTTATTTCTATGCTTACTTAGTAAATTCGTTAGGAAAAATGAAACACCCTATCTAATACAATTATGATTTACCTAGCTAATTAAAATCGACTTTATTTATTTATATAAATCATTTACTATTTATTGCTGTCCGCATCAATACTCATCATATTCTAGATGGGGAAAAAAATGTGTGGTCTTCAGAAGTAAATATTAAGTGCCACTGGATCTTTTCATGAGTATTGTAGTATGAGAACTTAATGACAATTAATTTTGAGGCTTATTCATTATTTTATTCCTATGAAGTTTAAGAGCGCTTTCGCCAATTAACGCACTCCGATTTTATGTAACAGCACCCCACGCCGCGAACTTACTGCGGGTGTGTGCGTTTTTTCACAAGTACGGCACACATTTATAGTTGTGACGCTCTGCTGTAAACACTGAAGACGAAGTGGTAGCTAAAGCGGCGCCCTCATTTGAAATAAATTGTTTAATACTAAATAAGGTGATAATTAAAAATTTGGTTTGTATAAATGTCTAGAAAGACCTTTAAACTATTTTATGACTAACCTTTGAAAGTAATATTGGTAGTCTGTCTAGTTTTAAAACTGTTTTTCGCCAAAAGTGGCCACTTTTGGCGAAAAACAGTTTTAAAACTAGACGGACTATTCGTAATAATAAACTAAACAAGATAAATCCACCGAGTTTGGGCTCATTTGATTTGTCTTTGTAAGCACTTTGGTACTGCATGATATCCAGGGTCTGAAGATGTAGCTGGAAGGTGGCCAAAGGAACTCGTAAACTAAACAAGATAAATCCACCGTGTTTGGGCTCATTTGATTTGTCTTTGTAAGCACTTTGGTACTGCATGATATCCAGGGTCCGTAGATTGAGCCGGAAGGTGGCCAAAGGAACTCGTAAACTAAAACAAGATAAATCCACCGCGTTTGGACTCATTCGATTTGTCTTTGCAAGCACTTTAGTACTGCATGATGTCTAGGGTCTAAAGATGGAGCCGGAAGGTGGCCAATGGAACTCGTAAACTAAACAAGATGAATCCACCGTGTTTGGGCTCATTTGATTTGTCTTTGTAAGCACTTTGGTACTGCATGATATCCAGGGTTTGAAGATGGAGCCGGAAGGTGGCCAAAGGAACTCGTAAACTAAACAAATCCACTGCGTTTGGCTCATTCGATTTGTCTTTGCAAGCACTTTAGTACTGCAGTACTAAAATGCTTGCAAAGACAAACCGAACCTAAACACGATAGATTTATCTTGTTTAGTTTATGAGTTCCTTTAAACAGCTTCCGGCTCTATCAAAATCTATTTGAGACCCACCCCAACCTGGAGAGTAATATTTCGGTACCTCCGTCGTTACCTTCTTTGTTCCGTAATAATATTTTTTTGCTTTTTTACCCATGATCGTAAATAAAATTATATCTATATGTTACCTACTTATACGGATCAAAATTATTTAGTCACACATTTGTTTACAAAAAAAAATTCGCGGTGGGTTAGTCAACTTGCTCAGGTCCTGCCCAGACTAACTCTACTGAGCGACTGAATTAGGCCGTTATATGAACGCGTGTGTTTACTATCTTTGAGTAATATTTACATAAAAGATTGAAGTCGGATATTTTTTCTTTTTTACACATGTATAGAACAATGTTTTTTTTTATACATAATAAATTTATTAATTATTATGTCAAAAGTTTTACAAATCATGAGATATATTTTGTTTTCTGTAGTCAAATTCTCGTTTTTTTTTTATTTTCTTCTCCTTAATATGAATACAGTAAAATCAATTTTAAATTGTTTTTTTCTTTAAAGGAAACATTAAAATTGAGGATATGCTTCTTCGAAAACATTTTTTTGCTTCTTACCTAATAATAATTACGCTCTTAAGTAACATGTAAAACTTTTCTTAATTTCTCAGGTAAATATTCCCACAATGATGAAGACATAGTTATGTCAGTACTTCTCATAGTATGCGCAAGACCAAAACCAGTGAAATTCTACCAGTTGGAGCCAGCTAACTACTGGGTAGATTTGCACCAACGAACTGACATTGATATTTGGTGCTGTCCTGTTTTTCGACTGAGGAAGTGCATCCCTACCACAGTGGGAGGTATGTGTTATATTTTTACCCTCTTATTCATAAATTTTAACTACCGTTTGCTATACCTATTTTAGTTAAATCATGTTTTGTTCCTTTCCCTCTTTTTATTATTTGACATCGAAAGAACGAGACAAAACATATTTTAAATAAAATAGGTTAGCAAACGTTTGTATTTTATTATCAATAAGGGGGTAAGTGTTTGGTGCTGGTGTTTTAGTCAATAGACAATAATACTCAAGGGTAGAAAATCTATATCAGACTCGAATCATGTGCCCGATGTAATAGGGTATTTACCTGTATCAGGAGTCTTAATAAATAATCAATTTAGCTTGCAATTTCCTATACAGTTGAAACTAATTAATCACATATGCACAAGCGCAGCGAAGATTAATTTGTGGCCAGTCTTGTAGTAAAGTATACATTATGCATACATTAGAATGTCCCAATGGAAAATGCTCTAAATGTTAGTAAGAACTGCATGAACCATGTTAGTATTTTATGAGATAAGCCTTTACTAACTGGATGGTGCAAAGGGCCTTGATAAAAACTGGTCTTGATAAAAAGCGCTTAACTTCAAGTCAAGATAACTTGATGGTCTTCATCTTGACTATTCAGTTTCATTTATTCCCTTATTAAATTTAATTAAACTGCTTTATAATGTTTCCCATCGTTTGCCGTGTGGTTTCCGGCAGAGTAGAATAGAACCACTCCAAGTCTTCCTGTGGATGTCGTAAAAGGCGACTAAAGGATACATTCATCACGAACACCAAAACAGGCTTCCGATGGGCAGCAGCGTCGGAAGCTAAATCGTGACACAACACTGCGCTCGCCAACCCGCCTGCCAAGCGTGGCGAGTATGGCAAAACCCCCCAATGAAGGTACAAAAATTGACCAGGCCCCCAGTACCCGGCGGCCCCGCTATTCCTGATTCCGGTAGCGGTCATGGTAACGGCGGGGCAGGGGGTGCTAAGAATCTCCGGATGAGATCGGGCTACCACCCTCGGCGGAAACTGGCCCTGGTAACACACAACGTCCGCACTTTGAGGTTGGACGAAAACCTGGCTGAGGTGGAAGAGGAAATGAGTAGGTTACGTTGGGACATTGTGGGGTTGTCTGAAGTTCGAAGAGAGGGCGAGGGCACGACAACCCTAGAGTCCGGTAACCTACTATATCACCGGGAGGGATACGAAATAAAGTCTCAGCATGGTGTCGGGTTTCTCGTTCACAGGTCCCTCATAAATAACTTAGTTACCATTGATAGTGTTTCCAGCAGGGTAATATACCTGATACTCAGAGTATCGAAAAGATTATATAGGTTTACATGCCGACCGGAATACACTCAGATGCAGAGGTTGAGGTTGTGTATGAGGACATTAGTAGGGCCATACACGCCTCCAAAACCCAGTTTACGGTTATTATGGGGGACTTCAACGCAAAACTGGGCAAGGGACGCGATGGAGAGATTAGGGTGGGGCAATTTGGATATGGCGAACGCAACGACAGGGGGCACAGGTTGGCTGATTTTCTGGAGGAAGAGGGACTCTTTGCGATGAACTCTTTCTTCAAAAAGCCACCACACAGGAAGTGGACGTGGATGGGTCCTAGTAAAAACAACCAGCCTCCAGTCAAGAATAAGATAAACTTCTTCCTGACGACAAAGAAGCAGATATTCAATGATGTCTCCGTGATCAACAGGATTAAAACCGGCAGCGATAACCGAATTTTAAGAGGCATCATGAATATCAGTCTCCGACTCGAAAGGTCAAAACTGATGAAGTCTACGCTCCGACCATCGCAGAGCCAGATCCAAAACCCCGAGAGCTTTCAAGTCGAGCTCTCCAATCGCTTCGAAGG
The DNA here is from genome assembly GCA_943193695.1 of Acrobasis suavella. Taxonomy (NCBI): domain Eukaryota; kingdom Metazoa; phylum Arthropoda; class Insecta; order Lepidoptera; family Pyralidae; genus Acrobasis; species Acrobasis suavella. The sequence continues at coordinate 10,441,891 of OW971939.1, forward strand.
CCATCCTGGATTGCGTTTCAGTGGACGAGTTAAACAATAGGCTTGTAGAAACTGTCCAAGCCGTGGGATCCAAGTTTTTTAAATCCCGCCCTAAAAAGAAACCTTAAAAAAATCTCTGCTCAGTCCCTAGACTTGATGGCAGAACGACGATCCATGACGCTGCAAACTTCCGAAGACGCTGAGTCGTATCGGCGGCTCAACAGAAGAATTCAAAAGTCCTTGCAACACGACATTCGCTCCTTTAATACGAATTGTATTGAGGAGACGATAGAACGAAATAAAGGTTCCAAAGTGTTTGCAAGGACTATGTCTACTGGGCAAAGCCGACTGACTAAGCTGATGACGGAGGGCGGTAACATGGTATCGACCAAAGAAGGGGTGCTGGCAGAGATCGAGAGTTTTTATGGGCAGTCATATACATTCGTTGCAAAACCTAGCGTGGATATGGCTGCAGATCCAAGAACCAAGCTAACCCGACACTATACCGAAGATATCCCGGACATCAGTCTGTATGAGTTTAGGATGGCCCTTAAACAGCTCAAAAACAACAAGGCGCCGGGTGAGGATGGAATCACAGCAGAGCTTCTGAAAGCGGGCGGAACGCCAGTACTGAAAGTCCTTCAGAGGCTCTTTAATTCCGTTCTGCTCGAGGGTGTAACGCCGGAGGCGTGGAACAGAGGCGTGCTGGTCCTTTTCTTTAAAGAATTATAGGCCCATCACGCTTCTGAGTCACGTCTATAAGTTGTTTTCGAGAGTCATCACGAATCGTCTCGCTAACAGATTCGATGCCTTCCGAATAAGCCGGATTCCGAAAAGGCTACAGTACCATGGACCACATCCATACTTTGCGGCAGGTTATAGAGAAGACGAGGGAGTATAACCGGCCGCTATGCTTGGGGTTCGTGGACTACGAAAAAGCCTTCGATTCGATCGAAACGTAGGCCGTGCTTCAGTCTCTCCAGCGGTGACGCATTGACTGTCGGTATATCGAGGTGTTGAAGTGTCTATATAACAAAGCCACTATGTCGGTCCGAGTACAGGAGCACAGTACGAAGGATATTCCATTGAATAGAGGCGTGAGACAGGGAGATATCATATCTCCAAAACTGTTTACCGCCGCTCTGGAAGATGCCTTCAAGCTCCTGGAATGGGAAGGACTGGGCATCAACATCAATGGCGAGTATATTACTCACCTTCGATTTGCCGACGATATCCTTGTCATGGCAGAATCGATGGAGGAATTAAGTACGATGCTTGAAGACCTAAATCGAGTCTCCCAACAGGTCGGCCTAAAAATGAAAATTGACAAGACGACGGTCATGTCAAATATGCACGTTGCGCCTTTACCTGTTTCTGTTGGGAGCTCCACCCTCGAAGTTGTAGACCAGTATGTCTACCTGGGTCAATTGATCCAGGCAGGAAGTTCCAGCTTCGAGGAAGAAGTCTTTCGGCGAATCCGACTCGGCTGGGCAGCGTTCGGGAAATTACGCAGTGTTTTATCGTCTAAAAGCCCTCAGTGCCTCAAGACGAAAGTGTTTAATCAATGTGTGTTACCAGTGATGACTTATGGCTCTGAAACGTGGTCCCTTACCATGGTTCTCATTAGAAGGCTCAAGGTCGCTCAACGGGCTATGGAGAGGACTATGCTCGGTGTTTCTTTACGCGATCGAATCAGAAATGAATAAATTTTTAGGAGAACGAAGGTCACCAACATAGCCAAGCGGATTAGCTCATTGAAGTGGCAGTGGGCGGGGCACCGAAGAACCGATGGCCGATGGGGCAGAAAGGTTCTCGAATGGCGGCCACGTACCGGCAAGCGCAGCGTAGGACACCCACCTGCTAGATGGTCAGATGACCTGAGCAAGGTTGCAGGGAGGCGCTGGATGCAGGCCGCTTCCGATCGGTCGTTTTGGAAATCCTTGGGGGAGGCCTATGTCCAGCAGTGGACTTCCTGTGGCTAATATGATGATGACGATGATGATAATGTTTCCAGCTAAGTCATGCCGAGTCTACATAGACGACAATGCCAGAGTTTATCACGACTGGGAGTCGTATTTAATCAATAATACACAGCCGAAATGTGTCCTCATTGTACCCGAAAACGGAGAGTATAATGGAACTATTATTGAGGTAAGTGCTAAAAACCACTACTAGAGTAAACGGTTTTGTGTTTTCATATCTTAAACATGATAGGGTCTATTTTAAAACTTAAATTTGATATAACTGTATAATAACCTGCCAAGTGCGAGTCGTACTCGCGGACAAAGGGTTCCGTACCATGTCTATACAAAATCGCGTTTGTTGTATGGGAGCCCCCCTTAAATATTTGGTTTATTCTGTTTTTAGTATACGTTAACAGAAATACATCAATTGTAAAAAATTCAGTTGTCTAGCTATTACGGTTCATAAGAGCCTGGTGACAGACAGACAGACGGAGGGTCAGCAAAATTTTAGGAATAGGATCCCGTTTTACCCTTTAAGTATGAAACCCTAAAAATTTGCATTGTACTTTTAGAAACTTGTCCGGCAACCCCTAACTTTCCGGCCCCCTGCCGGTGTTGTACTATTGTTAATCTAGCCATACTGCAAACGAAACTTGGTAAGTACAATGTCATTGGCATAAAGGCCAAGCCATACGAGCGTAATTTCATTTTCCGTCTCAGTAGCACGAACAGGACTTTTATGTAAAACTTATTGCAGCCGAAATAACGCGACTCTCACCTTAAAAATTTCCGCCCGAAAACTTGGTGTCGGTTACGCTAACGGTGTCGCGAATTCAATGGTTTTTTCCCATCTCAAAAAATGCCTACCTAACACACCTAAAGAAGTTTTCACTTCAAAATTGATCAAAAAGGTGGTGGTAAGATGCCAACAAGCTTAGATTATCGACTTTTATGTGCCTACGCGTAGGAACCATAGTTTCGAGAGGCGCTCGCTTAAGTACCAAGTTGTATGCATGCAAGCTCTTTTTTACCCGATTGCGCCAGAAGGAGGGTCGTTTGTATGTATGTATAATTATTTGGCATTCTGCGGCCTGAACGACTTGATGAATTTAAAATTGAGAGGTGTCATTAGATTCGTCATAAATCTGAGAGTAACACTGGGCATATTAAAAGGCAGTCGTGTTTCTTTTTTTATAATGAAGTTTTGTAAAAACTTCCTGTTATCTCTTTCCATTTTTTTATCTATATTTGCTCTACTATTTCAGGGTGAAGAAGCATTTGCAGTGAAACTGTCCGTCGTGCCATCACCTACACTGGGTCTCAAAGCGCGAGTACTCAGTTCTGCTGACACAGCAAGCACAGTAGCGTCCTTAGGTGCTCTTGGAGTATTAGGAGTAGCTGCTTTTACTCCAGTGGGACCGGTGGTATTGGCTGGTGCAGCAGTAGCATCTGTCACAACAGGAATCTATGGCCTTATGCGATCGTCAATGCATCTACGGGATAGGAGTGTTCATGAACAGGTAGGTTTTGTTGTAGTTAAGTTTGATAGTGAGTACACCGAGAGTTCTTAAAAACCTGAAGTACTTAGTGTACTAGAACAGTTTTACCATATAGAGACCGGCAGCTGGATCTTGTCATACTTGCATTGGGTTTTTCTATTAGATACAAGATTAGTTAGTTTACGCAAAGGCCTAGAGTTGCGCAATGATACCTGATACCCGTGAGCTTGCAACTTGCAACCGATGTTTTTCAGATAAACGCAATATTTTAAAAAATCGAACTCCATATTAAGTATATTGTACCCAAGATGAACGATTTTAAAACCTAATACCTGACTAAGAAAAAAAGTTAACAACTAACAAAGTTTATGTTTGTGAAATGTGCTAATTAAGACGTTCTATTTAATACGCAACTATAATCCATTTGTTTCGGTATTTAAAAGAATGGAAACAATCTTGACATGTGTTTTTATTGGAATATACACTTTATAAATCAATACTTTTGCAAATAAAAATGTAATTAATAAAATAAATAATTTGTAATTTGCAAAGGTATTGGTTAATAAAGTGTACATTTTAATAAAAAGACATGTTAAGATGATTTACATTCTTTTAAATTCGAAACCAAATTCACAATAGTAACAAAAAAATGTGATGAAAACGATGAAAATGTTTCGCAGACCATAAGCCCTACAGACTCTGAGGCCCGCGGCAGTTGGCTGAACATAGCAGCTTCTAGTGTTGGGCTGGCAGCAGGTGCCGCGAGCAGCTTGCTGTCGCGATCCGCCGCCGCGGGGACCAACCTTACCAAGGTACATTCACTTTCTATCACTAGCTAGCATTTCATACAAATAGATAGATTCGTTACCCTGTGCCGTACCTAATATAATGTCGCATACTAGCGAGAAATGAGTTTCGTTTAATATGCAGCAGTCGTAATTTAGTAAAGATTAGTGCCTACCCTGTAATAGTACATTACTGCAGAGGCCGGGAATTATGGAATTGCCTGGTGGATAGATTTTCTTGACAATAATTACGAATCGGGCAATGCCATTCCCGCCGAGGTATGTATAGTGCTTTTTTTCAATAAATGTGAGGAAAGATTAAAGAAATAACCAGAAATATTCTAATATTTACCGGCAGCGATTAATGTTTACTGCAAAGGGTATATAATCAATCACTAAGTGCTTTGAAAGAAAAGAAACTGCTTTCCTGCGTTTTTTATTTTGTGCAAAGGAAACCTAGCCCATACAGCCCCCATTCATATTTTACGCAAAAATGAAAAGCTGTAGAGTAGATAATTGTTTTTTTCTCTCGCAACGAAAACCCTACATTTTCGTGTGATTTAATACCTACATTTAATATAATTGTGAGCATATTCATACTTTCCTGTAAATAGTATGAAAATTCATTCCTGGCCGCTGCTCAAGACAAGAAGACAAGGAGTGTATTCAGAATGACTAGACAATGACATTGACGTTTCAGGTGAGAGTTCTGTTTTTACATTTGGCAAAGACATTTAGCATTTAATTTCATCACTTGTCATGCAGCCAATTGCTACCAATTATAAAAACTGCACTCTTCGAGCATTTATATGATTATGACAACAATTTTATAAAAATGTTGGTAAAAAATCCCACGAAAATATGGCTAATTTTCGTTGCGAGGGCAAAAATTACGGTACGGTATTTTATAATACGGTACGGTATGTTTGTATAACATGTTTGCGTGAAATATGACTGGGCTGAATGGGCAATTTTTTTTCTTTTTTTTCTTAGTCCTACAAAACGCGGAAAGCAGTTTCTTAATTTCTTTCAAAGCACGTAGTGATTGATTATAATATTCTTTGCAGTTAAAATAATTGCTGACGGTAAATATTTGCATATTTCTGGTTATTTCTCTAATGATTACCTCACATTTATTGAGAAAAGCACTATACATGTGTATGGGCTAACCACACAGAAAGTTAAGCTAAGTTAAGCTAAGTTAAGCTGAAGGGTTGCTAGCTAGGCGGGAGGAACTCCGAAGAGAATATAACCGAACCCGTCGAGTGATTTCTTCACACTAGTTTTATTGATTTCACTTAAACGCTAAGATCACTATTTGATTGACATATTGACCCAGATTACTTAATCGCTAAGTTGTGCATATAGTTAAAAAGTAGGTTAAAATATTGTTACCTATGTAGATATTAATTGTTTGCTAAAATGTATGAGATGATAGCTCATACATCTTGCCGACTCAAAAGGAGGAAAGGACAACTACTTACTTAATATCTAGAATAAAATGATATCTACAATAGCAACTACAATCAAGCTGAAAAGTAACGCTAGATGATATAAACAATACAGTGAGGGATTGGAAATGTTGTAGTAAAACCAAAATATTAAAGTTAGTGTCATTGTTTAAGTTCTCGATAAGCCTATTTGTCTTTGTTAGGTCGCACCGATTCCCCATAACTGTCCGTTGGAATAGGAATAGACACAAAGTGCGGTTGGTTCGTCAGAGGCGAGTTATACTCTACACTGGTGTCTACGCTCCCTCTCACACACTTGTGGCACTCACGACCTTCACAACACGAAACGCGGTTTTCACTATTAAGCACACGAAGACCGAAATAATTGTCTTTGCTCGTTGAAGTGCCCGCCCTGCTTGAGGCAGGGAGGACTGCTGTTCCTGGGTGCTGGCGACGGCGTCTCCTTCTTACGAATATGCATATAGCTACGATTACCAATGTTAGTATTGCTAGGCTCGAATAGCTGACTGCATACTGGTGGAAGTCGTGAAAAGTAAGATCAGGGTAAGATGCTTGCTTTAGATTATTTATCTCGTCCTTTATCTGATGATAGATTTGTTCGTGATTTTCTGTAGTAAAGTCATATGTTGGTATAGAGCTATTTATGAGAGTGTTCAAGACGGATACCTCTGGGGCTTCGAATGTAGGTTGGACGTTAAGTGTTTTCAGATATTTATTGTGAGAGTAAATGATGAAGGAATCGCTTTTTAAAGTGCAACCTTGACCTAAAGTGAAGAGGCCATTGCCTGTCAACGTTTTAGTAATGACCTCGGATGGACAAAATATGCGAACGCTGCATTTGCCGCAACATGAATGCAGCCATATGTTCGGGCGATGTAACTTGATCCATCTGTTTATACATGGCACTTGCTCGTGGATACAAGGTGATGATATTTTTTCCGCATTAATTAAAGTGATATTGCATATGTGCTGTTGAAGATCTAAGTTATAATGTGGCTTGTCTAAGCTGCACATCAAATATTCGTCCGAGGCGTGCAGACAATGTTGTAGATCGAAGTCCGTGAGGAATACTACCTTCTCTTTATGAAGGTTAAACGCTAAATATGGATACATAGATATGGTAATAGACGAATGAGCTCCATTACTCTGCGGTATGCCAATGATTTTGTCGAGTTCATATACTTCTTCGCTGACAATAGGAATCTTTATTTCAATGATAAGGTAACTTCTATGAACCTTAGCGTATACCTTAATCATTTTGTAAAAATCTAGAATGTTTTCCTTTTCAACAGCTAATTTGAGATCACCCTGTAGCTGGTTGGAAATAAATTGAATTTGCTTTTCCAGTTGTTCTATAGATAGGAGGTGAGTATCAAAGCTACCGTGAGTAATATCGGTGATAGTGTTGATGAGAGAATCTTGCGTTCGTCTTATGTGCTCGAGTATGATGTTAGCGGATAGGGCTGAAGCTGTAAAATAAAGACCTCGATTTATGTCGGAACGTAACTGGTTTACTTCATAGGAAGCTTCTTCTAAATGTTCTTTGATGAGGGAAAATTGTTTATTCATTATGTGCTCGTTGCGCTTCACAATGTTTGATTCGGCTTCAATGATGAGCGTTTGATTTCTTATAAGCTGCTGAAGATGATTCTCGTTAGAGGATACCCTTTCAATGTCCTTGGCGTATTGTTGTGCAAAGTTGTCGTCTAGTACTCCAAATAGATAGTTTGCTACGCTACCAACACCGTTTATTAATCCTCTTTTTTGTCGTTTGTTGTTGGAGCTCAAAAATAGCTGATTGTAATGCTCAATCTCCGTTAGTTCATGTGCTAGCTGCTCAGATATTCTTCGATATGGGGAACTGCATCTCATAGCCAAGCTTATATCTGTTAGATTATTAATGTATATATCCATATCTTCAATCGCTTGAAAGTAGTTGGTTAGGTTGTAGTAAACAACTAGCTTCCATTCATCCCGAATATTCTTTATGTTTGAAATCTTATCGAAGTATAAGGAGCTGTTATCATTTAGTGAAGTTGTCGAAACGTTATTTTGTGCCGACGGAGGTATAAAAGAAGCTAGTAGTAGAAGTACAAGTGTGATAAAGTTTGAAAATATTTTAGGATTTCTCTTTGTCCTTACAGGTGCTGGCCTTGGCTCATGCTCTACAATTTGTTTTGTTTCATTGTTGGGAGGAATATCGATTTCTTTATTTGATATGGGTAGTTGTAAAAGTTTTGTTACAGGACGCTTAATTATACCACCCTTTGCTCTAAGAGATACCACTCGAACATATCCATCTTTGCCGGGATGTAGTTCCTGGATCCTACCTAATGCCCATTTGCCAGGGGGCATGTTATCTTCCTTTATTAAGACAATGTCATCAACATCGAAGTTTTTGATAGGTTGCCTCCATTTAGACCGTTCTTGTAAATGCTGGAGATAGTCCGCTGACCATAATTTCCAAAATTGTTTATTCATGCTCTGAACGAGTTGCCAACGCGTTGGTAAGCTAAGGTGGTCTGGGTCCATTTGAGGCCTTGACAACAGTGAGTCGCCTATCAAAAAATGTCCTGGAGTAAGATACGAATCTTCAGGATTTTCTGTCAAGGGATATAAAGGCCGCGAGTTTAGACAAGCCTCTATTTGATGGAGTAAAGTAGTAAACTCTTCATATGTGAGTTTCTGTTCTCCTAAAACACGCTTCAGATGCCGTTTAAAACTTTTGACTGCTGCTTCCCAAATACCACCCGCTGAAGCCCAGCTGGGACAATTAAATGACCATTCGATGTTAAATTCGCTGAGATTTCTGAAGAAGTCTTGGTTAATCGTCCTTACGATTTCTTTGTATTCTTTGTCTAATGCGCGTTTGGCTCCCACGAAATTTGTTCCGTTGTCACTATACATGTGGCGAGGCATCCCTCTCCGCGCACAAAAACGACGAAAAGCTGCTAAGAACGCTGGGGTGCTAAGATCTGTCACTAATTCAAGGTGAACAGCCTTTGTCGCCAGGCAGATAAAAACAGCGACGTATCCTTTATATGTTGTGACTCCTCGACCCTTGTTCAATTTAAGATCAAAATAACCAGTGAAATCGCAACCTGTGTTGGTGAAGGGCCTAGAGGGTGTAACCCTTGCTCGAGGGAGATCAGCCATGATTTGCTGCTGTTTATCATTGCTAAAGCGTCGACATTTAACGCAAAGACGCAGCTGTCGCTTGACTGTTCTCATCCCGCCAATAATCCAATATCTTTCTCTTATATATGACAGGGTAAGGCGTGGACCTCCATGCAGCGTAGTGACGTGTGCTTGCTCGATAATAAGATTAGTGAATCGACCATGGCTACTTAATATAATTGGATGCTTTGACTTGTTGCCAATGTTGGCGTAGCTGAGACGGCCTCCTACTCTCAGTATTCCTTCCTCATCTAGATATGGATGGAGACTTGCTAGTTTGCTATTAGGACGGACATGTCCTTTGGTTGTAATGTCAAAAAAATCGCTTCTTAATTCGCTTTTTTGCACCTGCTTAATAATAAATTTGTATGAGTCATCTAGTTCATCAGCTGTTAAATAGGTGTCATGGTTCCTCGTAGTATGACGTAAAGCGGCCTTGAAACGTAACACCCAACCTAGTATGTTTACAGCACGTGTGATGGAGCTGTTATTCAATAATAAATTATCAATGAAATCCGAGTTTGTTTGTAAGGCTACGTTCACCCTGGCTTGTTTCGTTTCCAATGAAGGTGCGCTATAAGTTTGCTTTTTAATATTATTTGCCTCAAAATTATTTAACCATTCTGGTCCTTTCCACCAAAGAGAGCTTGTTTGTAATTTAGCGACTGTAGCTCCGCGAGTAGCACAATCCGCAGAATTGTCCTCAGATTTTACGTGGTTCCACCTGTCAGCTGGTATGATTTCTTTAATTTGTTGAACTCTGTTGGCTACGAAAGGCTTCCATCGATTAATGTCGCCTTGAAGCCAACCCAAAACTATGGTAGAGTCGGTCCATGCAAAAATTTCCGTAACGTCAAATGAACCTTTAATATTTTTTATCAGCTGAGCTAAAAGTAGGGCGCCACATAGTTCCAATCGTGCTAATGAAATCTTCTTTTTCATAGGGCATAATTTCGTACGAGCTGTTACAAGTCTCGCTGTGAACTCTCCTTTATTATCGCGTGCCACTAAATACACAACGCAAGCGTAAGCTTTTTCCGAGGCGTCGCAAAATGCATGTAATTGATATTTTTCATTTAAGTTGCCTAAGTATCGTGGTATTACGAATTGGCTAATGTTTGATAAGTCTTGCTGAAGCTGAAGCCATTCTATTTGGATATCTGAAGGGATAGCGTCGTCCCATCCGATATTAGTAGCCCAAGTTTTTTGAAAGAGGAGTTTGGCTCTAACTGTTACAGGTGAAAGCCAGCCTAGTGGGTCAAATATTTTAGATATAGCTGAGAGGAGCTGTCGTTTGGAATTAATTTTATTTGGCGTACCAATGTCGTAAGAAAATACGAATGAGTCGTTGGTAGGTATCCACCGCAGACCTAATGTTTTTCTAGTTTCGGGATGTTTAAAGTTGAATGGCTTATCTAGCTGTTCAGATGGTAAATCTTCTAATAACTGAGGATCATTGGCGGACCATTTTCGTAGGTTCATCCCTGCTCCTTTTAAAATTGCAATAAGTTGGTTTTGTAATTCCTTTGTGGCTGAAATTGTATCTTCTCCGCACAGAATATCGTCCATATAACAATTATTTTTTAAAGCTGAGGCTGCCATAGGATATTTATCTGCTTCGTCGTTGGCGATCTGCCTTAGAGTTCGCATAGCTAAAAACGGAGCTGCTTTTGTCCCGTATACAACCGTAGTCAGAAGATATTCCTGTAGTGGTTCAAGGGGATGCTCCCTCCAAATAACGGATTGAAGACGTTGATCACTAAGTCTCATCATAATCTGACGGAACATCATTTGAATGTCACAACTGGAGACATATTTGAATTTCCTCCAGTTTAACAATAAAGTTGGTAGATCTTGCTGTAGATTGGGACCGCATTCCATAAGATCATTTAGGCTAAACCCAGAGCTAGTCTTTGACGACGCGTTGAAGACCACTCGTAATTTCGTAGTTGTTGAATCGGCTTTTACTACTCCGTGGTGAGGAAGATAACATTTAGGGGTTTCGTCAGGGCCCGCTAGGCGCATATGATTTAACTGTAGAAAATCGTTCATAAATTGTATATAGCTTTCTGAATATGTTTTATCTGTAATTAGCTTGCTTTCTAAGTGCTTGAATTGTGCTATAGCTTTTCCCTTTGACAAGCCGAGAAACTCTTTATAATTCCTTTTCATAGGCAAGGCTACTTCGTACCTACCATTTTCTAGGCGTCTAGTAGTGGCCTGATAATACTCTTCGCAGTATTTATCTGCTTCACTAAGTTCGGATGCTGTGCTGGGAACTTCCTCCATCTCCCAATATTTAGCTATTTCCTCCAAATCGTTAATGACTACACTACAGGTGAAAGTCTTCACGGTACCTGACAGGATCCAACCAAGTTTTGTTTGCTGAGCTATCGGCATATTTGGAGCACCTTTGACTAATCCACTCAAAATAATGTCGGAGTATACGCTAGCGTCTAATGACAGATCGATTGGCTTTGAGATGTTGTAATCGGGATCAGCTAACCTCATGTGTTGGAGATGAGGCCATGATTGTTTTAAAAATGAGACATTTGGTAAATCCGTTACTAAACGAGGGAGAACAGCTGCTTCGGTAATGAAGCTGTAGTCACCGTAGATTGAATGACATTCTAGAGTAACTATACTTCTGCTATGTTTAGGACTGACGCCGACACCTGCTAATGATGCGCTAAACCTACGCCGAGGTGATCCTAATCGTTGAGCTGCATTTTCGGAGATTAGAGTTAACTGGGAACCTTGATCCAATAGACAACGTAAGGTTACATAATTCCCGTCAATTGCTTTGACATTTAGTAAGACTGTAGCTAATAGGACTTCTTCATCAGTCGCGCAGACATTGTTGGAGACAAAGGATTTATTGGTGACGACACGATTCGACGAAGTTAAAGTGTTTGGTAGAGGTTGCTCAGCTGTGAAAGACGCACCTTGTACCGGTGACCCAGAATAACAATCATGTATGCTTGTGTGATGCGCGTTGTTGCAGTATTTGCATTTTTTTATTGACATACATTTATCATTATGTTTAAATAAACAGTTTTTACAGAGTTTCAATTGCGCAATCGTTTTCAATTTGAGGTCAGCGGACATATTGATAAATCTAGAACACTTGTAGAGCTCATGATCCGAATTACATAAAGGACATCTAATGCGTGGCGCCGCATGGGCAGCTTGAAATCCTCTGAACGGTGACCTGTTATTGTTATATGAACTCCTAAAATGTTGTTTAGAAGAATTGGTAGCTTGTCTCGAGGGATTAAACGAGTGTTGTTTTTCAAATCTTTGTGTACTAGGTTCAAGTGCGATGTATTTGCTTTCGAGAAACTGCAGTAATTCGTCTAGTGAAGCTAGATCCCTAGGGGACTTGCGCGCTGCCTTATAATCAATTAAAGTCTCGCTGTCCAATTTCTTAGCAACAAGATGAGCGAGAATCGGGTCCCAGGTTGTTGTATCCACTCCAAGATTATGAATTGCATGAATACATTCAGTTGAGGTATCGTAAAGTCGTTTGATATCCTGAGATGTCGGCTTGCTTATAGGTTGATTAAGGAAAGTTTCTATTTGGTTTGTGAATAATAAGTGCGTATTATTATAACGATGGGTCAGTATTTCCCATGCTATATCATAATTCTCAGCTGAAATATTTAAATGCTGAATTAGACGCTCAGGCTCTCCTTTTAACTTGCCTTTCAGATGTTGCATTTTTTGCGCTTTTGGCAGGAATTTATTGTTATGAATTGATTCAGAGAAAAGATCAAAAAAAGTGGGCCAAAAATTGTACCTGCCTGTAAAAACGGGAACTTCTAACAAAGGAGTAGCATGTTGTAAATGAGAGGTTGCAGCTAGTTTTTGATTTAATTCTCTTTTCATCCGCTTAAATTCTGTTTCATATTTTAAAAACTCATTAAGATACACTTCATCTTCACCTCCCAGAATATTATCTATATCTAAATGTAATTTGTCAATGTTCTTCCAGATAGATTGAAAGTTATTAAGCTCGTCATCTAGTTCCCATTTTTCTGTAATTTCACTAATCTCAATACTAGATATCATACGCTGGAATGCTCGGAAATTAGTTCTTTGACGTGATAAAAGCTCATCAATTTTACCCACATTATCTTTTTCCTCTGGGCGCGATCCAGAGGGCTGTTTGTACGGTTCGTGCTTAGCTATTTTCGCACGAAGCTCAGTATAATATTGTTTAGTTCGCTCAAAGATAGATTCCTGAAAATACCTTTGATCTTTGGTACCTAACGATTCTAACCGTACATGATTAAGTTCGAACTCTCCCCAGAGGCTATCTAAGGTCTCTAGACGTAGCTGTAAATACTCTGAGGTTTTTCTATGAGTTGAGTCCTTGTTGAAGTTGGTGCCAATTTGCTGGATTTTGGCAACGAGCTCGCTCTGGCGGTCAAATACCGCTTGGACGTTCGACATTGTAATAGCTTGGTTAGTAATATACAGGAAAGATCTTACTTGTTATCTGCAGCTTGCGCGTCTTACATCCCACGCAAACACGATGAAAGTTCCTGAAGCTAATTGCTGTAGCTGAAGCTGCGAGGAGTGTTCCTAGATTCGCGAACACGTGCCCCGGAAGTATGCTAGTGTCCCACGGAACGAAAGTTCATGAAAACTGTCACGTCACGCGGAAAGCGTATGAACTCGAATTAATCCACACGCGCTAGTTCACAGTACGCGAGACCGAAGGAGTAAACTCGCAAAAAGTCCCGCTAACCGTTAGCTCGAAGGACCATATGTATGGGCTAACCACACAGAAAGTTAAGCTAAGTTAAGCTAAGTTAAGCTGAAGGGTTGCTAGCTAGGGAGGAACTCCGAAGAGAATATAACCGAACCCGTCGAGTGATTTCTTCACACTAGTTTTATTGATTTCACTTAAACGCTAAGATCACTATTTGATTGACATATTGACCCAGATTACTTAATCGCTAAGTTGTGCATATAGTTAAAAAGTAGGTTAAAATATTGTTACCTATGTAGATATTAATTGTTTGCTAAAATGTATGAGATGATAGCTCATACAACATGCCTCGGCGGGAATTTGATGCCGGATTCGTAATTATTGTCAAGGCCTTGCTAAAGTACTCTTCAGGCAATGCCATACTTCCTATCCTCTGAAGTAATGTACTATTGTGCACGTCACTGCTTTCTATAATGTCTGAACGCACCACAATTTTTGTTGTTTTTTCAGGGTCCCGTACCCAAAGAGTAAAAACGGGGTCGTATTACTGAGACTCCGCTGTCCGTCTGTCTGTCTGTCACCAGCCTGTATCTCATGAGCCATGATTAGACAGTGGAAATTTTCACAGATGATGAATTTCTGTTGCCGCTATAGCAACAAATACTAAAATCAGAATTAAATGAATATTGAAGGGGGCAAACTTTATTTTGTGACGTTTTTTGCTCGACATTAATAACGGCAACAGGTAAACACTTGAAATAGTCACAAAATATTTAGTTGTATATGCCCTTTAAAATAAATAATTAAATTAAAATAAATATTTCAGGGGGGCTCCCACACAACAAACGTAATTTTTATAGATAATGGTACAGAACCCTTCGTCCGCGAGTCCGACTCGCACTTGGCCGGTTACCGATTGGCCTTTCATTCATTTATTGACCTCTTTTTAAAATGCCAAACGGCTTAATCTGATGACCTACTAATGCATTAATGAGAATGCATTACAGAGCATACATTAGGCCAACATTAGGTGCATACTTCGCCTTGCAATGATAGTGTCCGGATTGATCGCACGATTAGTTGATAGATAGGGACGAGTCAAATCTTCAGTCAAATTACCGCTCTCACTCAATTCAAATGTCACAAGGAGTATTTATTCTCACACATTTATACATATAATAGGTAATTCTCATACATATAATAGGTAATGATTTCTGGAGGGAGATTATTAATATAACAATATCTTGATTACTTTTTGCTTAGGGCGATGCCTTATTTGTCCGTTACGTTGTCGCAAAGGATCAACGCATGGTATGCCACACTTGCGTTGAGACGACGTGCATCACCAAACCCCCCCTCCCCCTCCCCCGCGCTTCGTCTCACGTCCGTCAACCCGTTGAAACGTCACGTGCGACGACGCAACGTATTAAGGGGATACATGTGACAATGGATCTTTTCTACGCACATAAGCGAAAAACGGCCACTTTTGGCTAATGTACGTTAAAAAGCTTCACGTTCTCACTTTAAAATGTAAACAGTAGTTTATATAATTGTTTGAAGGGTTATGTAGGGCTTGGTCAAGACCAAATTTTAAAGGATATCTCGTTGCCTTTCAAATAATTTATTTCAAATGGGGGCAGCACTGAATTTCGAAAAAGTCATGTATCCTCTTAATTTAGCATTTTAATAAAAATATATGGTAGACGACGAAACGCATCACTATTAGTCGTGTACCTTAGTATATATATATGCTCGTTGTATTGATTCTGTTTAGTAAAGCTTTTTGCGATCATTTATGAAAGTCATGTTTACAAACATATATATTTTTCAGACAGGCCAAGCTCTCGCAGTGTCTGTGGAGGTGCTTCGTCACGCCAACATTATCACTGGCGGGGCCGGCGTCGTCAACAGCCTTGTGCATATTATTCTCAAGGTACAATACAAAACCCTTTTTTGCACAAAATAAATAAATACAGGACATAATTATCTCATTTTAAATTTCACGCGTACGCAGGCACTAACTAATTCTGAACAAGATTGCAACATTAAAATGCCTGCACTCCAATGATTTTTTAGGACTTGAAATATCCTCATGTCACGAGAGTGGGTTGGGGATAAGAAAGGAAACAACAATCCTATTGAATGGTGCCTTTATTTAAAACTCAAGCAGTACTCACAATTGACAGCGTTAGTCCTCTTTGCACTCCAACTGTCACTTCACTGTCAGGCCCGCGGAAACGTCACAGCACTCACGCACGCGGAAACGTCACTGCACTGTCACACGCACGGAAACGTCACTGCACTGTCACACGCGCGTAAACGTCACTGCACTGTCACACGCGCGGACTTCACTGCACTGAACACTTCACTTTCACTCACTACTTTACTCACTGTTTCACTTTACTCACTACTATTATTTTCTTTTCTCTTTTCTTCCTTCTTCTTCGGATTTCACTTTCCAACTAAACTGCCTCAAGCGGCGCCTTGTTCCGTTTATATACCCCCCGAATTCGAACAAAATCGCATCAATGTTTGAAACTCAAATTACTAATTTTCTGTCGCTTTCTCTTTCACTAATTTTCTGTCCCGTATTTTCTTTTCCATTTAGTCTAGTATAATCTAGAAACTTAACTTTAAAAACACTAAGCGGCTGTGATTCGAACCAGCGGTCTCTATATTCACAGTCCATCGCTTAGACCACTAGGCCAATCTTGTTCTGACGCTATTGACGAAATTTTCCTTTAGTTGAATTCTTTTTGTTCGAATTCGTGACGTTGACAATGTCATTCATCTCCTTACGCGACACTCACACACGACCACCCACACTTTTTAAAGCTCTTAATATCCTCACACACAACCAATCCTACACTTTTTTAAGCTCTTGAAATATCGTCACACAACCAATCCTTCAATTTTTTAAGCTCTTTAAATATCCTCACACACATATTCCTACACTGTTTTAAAGCTCTTGATATATCCTTATACATAAACAATCCTACACTTTTTGGTGACTTTCTTCAAAGCATAGTTTTTATTTTGCAGTACCGCAAGCACGGCGAGCGGCCAACTAAACTGGAACTATTCCAATTCACGGCCGCAACCCTCTTCTTCTGCAACGCGGTGATGTCCAACCGGACCGCTCAGAATATTATCGAGGAGGCTCAAGCCGCAACTATCAACGACTACCGGGCTTCTCTAAGGAGTAATCGACACAGGTATTGGTTTACTTATATGTCGAAATAAAAAAATAAATATAATGGACATTAAAAATGGGACTATTAGGACAGCGCCCATCTCGCGCTAACCTATGAAAAGCTGCCTTGGGAAACCACATCCCAGCTTAACGAACTCTAGCCCGCACAGTTATCCTGTGCCCAACAGGGCTTACCGTTCAGGAGAAGTAGTCTGTAATTGAATAAACCGGATTATCAATCCACATCAAGCCCACAGCGTACTTCACAGTACGGCGGTTCGAACAAAACTAAATTACTCGTCGAGTCGTCGCTAGGATGGCCGGATTTTATAAACGGCGTTATGCGCTGTAGCAAACAACTTCCTATTTGCACGAGAAAAATAATAAAGGACATTTATTTTGAATTCTCGGACATTTACTATGTAGAAGAGACATACCCGATACCCGTAATAAATCAAAGTACGGGCTACCTATATAACTATAAGTATAGTAAAATAAAAATAACAGTAAAAAATAAAATTCGACATTCCCATACAAACATCCCGGGCGGCTTCTGCATTTATTCTGTAGAGATCTAGTATATAGCCTGTAGTTTGATTTATTACGGGTATGTGCCTTCCACGCTGTATAACGTGTAACACAAACGTGTATTTTAATAGTAGATTCAGTCCACAGCTTTCCCCAAAGAACATCGATTATGATTTTTTTCTTTGCTTTCCATTTAATTAACTCTTATCAACTGATGGACCGACCGTCTTGTAAGGGTGGCCAAAAAATATAATTTTTTACTTCGATATAAATGTTCCTTGGGAAAAGCTGTAGAAGTATCATGGACTAAATTCAGCCTTGATTCAGTATATTTGGTTAGGCCCTGTAAGTATATTTATACCTAGGGTACTACGTAAGTGCTTCAAGAGTAATTCAGATCTCACAGCTTCATCAGAACGCATCATTGCTCAATCATAAAAGCGTGTTTCCAACACATTGAAATCTGTAACGAACTTACCTGACCTGTTTTTAGGGTTCTGTTTTTAAGATTCCGCTGTCCTTCCGTCCGTCAGTCTGTCTGTCACCAGGCTGCATCTCATGAACCGTGATAACTAGGCAGTTGAAATTTTTACAGATGATGTATTTCTGTTGCCGCTAACAAATATTAAGGTGGGGCGGGGCTCGCATACAACAAACGCTACATTTATAGCGAATGGTATGGAACCGTTGGTGCGCGAGTCCGACTTGGCCGGTTATTCTATTTTATAGATTGACTGGATTAAAATACATAATGCAGTTTATAGGTACAATATCCTTACGTTCAATTACAGGAAAATATTCGACAAGTTGAGCGCGGAGTCCCGCAGAGTCCAAGGTGACGTTCAAGGAAACACAGAAGTTATAAGAGGCATCAAGAACATCGTCAACAAAGACCAGTACTTCTCCGACGTGCTCAGAATCAACAAGGACGTCAACCAGCACAAGTTGAGGATCTCAATGACCGCAGACGGTGAAGTGAACATAAACGCACAACATAAGTTTAACCCTTCAGAGCTGTCTAGTCTTGGGAAAGAAGGTAGATCACAACTTTTCAGTACTCTAGGCCCGGCTTCGGTTGCGACGCGTAATGTCCCGACGCGGTTAACGTCTTCCACGACCGCTGTAGGAAGATACGAAGAAGAAGACAGGAGCATAATGGTTGGTATACATCCCGGAGAAATTTTACGCATAGGGACACTCCTTGTGCGCGTGAGCTCATCCGGCGCTGAAAATATAGCATTGTTACTTGAAAATCTTAGCCAAGATGTTTACGCAAATCTAATGACGGTCACATTTAATATGCTGTCTAAAATGCTACCAGAAGAAATAGCAAGACTAAGGTTGCTCAGTCCTGATGAAGATTTGATCGTTCAATTAGTGAAATTCGTTTTTAATTACATGAAACATCAAAGGCCTTTGGGAGAGGCTTGTCGGGATGATAATGGTATAATGTTAGTGCTCAGAGAGTTCTTCCAAGAAGGAGTCGTGCGTCAAGATACGATTTTACTTTTGAAAGATCGCCTCATGATGTGGATTGACAATGAGATGGACCAAAGGCGTCAACTATACCCGAACAAAAAACAAATCATTTGCGCTATATGCCAAGGCGTCAGATTTGCCTGATTTCTCTTTATTCAGAACGTTTTTTTTTTTTTAATTATAGTTTAATGATTAAATCAAAGCTTTTTTGCGAGATACATCTTAATTCATAATAATTTAGTTCTTATACATTAAAAGTATAATACATTGCATACAAAACTCCCATTGATTTCATCATAGAGCCAAGATCTATTAAACGGAGTTGAGTATGTTAAGTATGCGATCTGGTTTTTTAATCACCGCCCAAGTATGTGGAATTGTTATGTAAGTATATGGAATTGTTCGTCTTACAAAAAGTTATACCAAGATAGCAATCGCAAGACGCAACTTGCGACGGGGTAAAATGCCATAATCTCAATGCTAGAGATCTGTCAGGATCATAGCAAGTTGAAATCCATAGTCTACGATCCTAAGAGAGGGGTGGGCAGTGGCTTTAATTGAAATTCAAGGCGCGATAGTATGCATGTATCTCACTGCTTTCTTGCAAGAAAATTGTACAAAACAACACCTAATGATGCTTTAATGCAAACCAAACATATCACATTTTGAAAATTTTAGCCTTTTATAACTATTTATACTTCACAAGTGATATAATATTATACTAATGTTGTGTTATTAGGTATTAGAAGTATCTTATGAATAACAGTTAGTAAAGAAATCATATGATCTTATGTATGTAATATTTATTATTTAATTATCATAATAACCTCTCGTTTATGTTATATTTATTATCTAAATGGATAGTTACACAATACAGTTATTTACAATTCAGTATTGGAATTGGGCAATATCGTTACGGCAGGTATATTGGTTTTTTTACCTATAAAATTGTACCTATAAAACCTTCCTTAATGGTTTAAGTGTCCGTGATTATGTTATATTTGAGTCTTATTTGTTGTATTGTATCCAAAGAGCTATATGTTTATTGCAAACTTTACTGATAACGGTTACATCTTGCCATCTGGTGACAGGTGAAGAACTCGCTTTAGGTGGGCAATATGCATATATGCATACAGCTCACCTGAAGCAAGTTCTTTTTTATAAAACTGAACATATACATATGTTGTAGTATAGAAAAGCTTTAAGTTAACGATCTACAGTGCTCACATGAGTACAAGCAAAGCATTTAATATACATACATATTATAATTACGAAAAATCTAAGACCAAAAAAGTTATAGTTATGAGCTCCCATTGGCACAAATTAAATATAAGTAGTTAACATTAGTCGCGATTCTCTCGCTCTTTGACTCATGTTAAAAGTACCCTTTAAATCTGTGCAACATTTTTTAAATTAATTGAGTACTTTTAAATATTAATCACATACAATTTAGGTATTAATAGGATTGTTAAATTGAAGCACTGTTCTGTGATATTTAGATCATTAGAAAATCAACGAAAATAAAAGCACATATATCCTATACCCCCAGTAAATTAAACCTTGTAGCCTCTCACATAACTTACATGTGTGTTTCACAAGAAGCGGTGGTGGACGAGCAGTTAAGACACTGGCTGTGCGTATGTCAGGCACGAGTTCTATTCTCACTAGGCGTGACTTTTACCTCTTGAGTTTGTATCATAGAATCATAACCCATAGTTTGTATGTACGGTTATGTACGGTAATTTTTAACTATAGTGCGTTTGTTTAGGTATTTAAAAGAATGTAAACAATCTTGACATGCCTTTTTATTGAAATATATATACACTTTACACACTTTATAAAATCAATACCTTCGCAAATTACAAAGTATTTATTTCATAAATTATAAATTACATAATTTATTTGTAATTTGCAAAGGTATTGATTTATAAATAGTATATTTCAATAAAAAGACATGTCAAGATTGTTTACATTCTTTTAAATACCTAAACAAATGGACTATAGTTACGTCAAATCGTGAGGAAACCCATAGACCTAGAAGTTTTTGCAAACCTGCTCGCTAGTTACTTGTCATTATGCGTAATAATGACAGTAATGATAGACTTTCCAGGCCACGTTCCATAAAAAAATGATAGATGGCGCTGTGCAACGCTGGCAGTATAATTATGAACCATAGCCTAAATATTGTAGCCAAGTCGTCAGAGTGTAGTAGAATCGAAATCCAAATATAATAGTCAGGTCTTCATATAAAGCGGTAACCAGAGTCCAAAGAAAGGGGTCAAAAATCAATAGAAAAAAAAGATTATCACGCACGATCACTACAGCAGAAACAGCAAAATCAGGAAAACCTTTAGACTCCATCTTTATTTTTTCACTCTTTATTCCTAACCTGACCCGAAATATACAATCAAAAGTTTGTGCAGGTCCTTTAATAGCTGCAAGGGAGCTTCTGGCGACAGATCTTTACGAGTGTGTGGCGTACGACGCCTAAATACCGCAAGCGTTGCACAGCGCCATCTATTTGATTTTTAAGGAACGTGGCCTGGAAAATCCCTTACTGAGATACGTCAGATGCTTTATCCTCTCGTCAGTGAGCAGACCGGAATCCGGTCGACATGCATTGTTTATAGTGGCTCGAAAAATCTGACACCAGTGTTAACTATTAACACACTCAATAACAAGACAAGGTGTTAAAAAATGTACTGAAGAATCTATAGGTTTATTCCGAATACTTAACAATTTCCTTAATAAAATACGAGTGTATAGCAAAATAACAAACGAACTATTTTCTCTTCTATACAAATTGATCAATGAGCTAGTCTTATTCATCAATGTGTATTGCACACAAATTTGTATATCAGTTATAGATTTTTTTAACTAATCTGTTTCGAATCATAATCAAATAGTTTCAATATGCAGACTGACTGGTAAATCACGTATCATACTTAAGAACATAAATCATGATCACACGTAATGGCAAAAAATACATCACCAACAAAATACTTATAACAAAAAAAAACTTCATTAAATTAGTGCGCAAAATTTCGGAATGTTTGAAAACCGCGTGCTCGGTACCCTAACTCAGGTATGTAACCAAACTCGGTTCGTTAATGGCTTATCATCCCGCGCAGTTTGAGTGTCCACACTTCTTTTAATTGGATAATTTGGTCAGCTCTAAGCACCAACTTTTTTTTTTAATTTGAAACTAGAGTCGAATACCGAGTGCCCTCTTCCAATGTAAAGAGATTTACCAGTCAGCCTGTATATTTTATGGATTTTGTAGACATGAATAAGACATCTCGTTATAACGTTGATGATTTCGGTCTTCGTAGAATCGCTGGTAGATATTTTTGGTCATTTAACCAATTATTTTGTTGATCTAACCTCATACTATGACTGTGCCAGCAGTTACAGGCATTTATTACTAAGCATAAAATATCTTAAAATACGAGTAGATACTTATCAATTTGGTTTACAAAACCTTGGCATGCCATTATTGTAGGCTTTGTAGATCTACTTTTAGCTATAGTAGTTATAGGCCTTCAAACATTTACTGGACTAGGTATATTATTAAGAGTTTCTTATTGCGTGTCTTTTGAAGAAATATTTTTATTATTTTCCATCCACATCGAAAACTAGAGGTGTGATAGTGTAAGTGAAAACGGTGGCTCCCTCTCTAATTATCTATGGCTAAGGCTTGGAACCGGTACCAAAAGTACAGGTTCTGTACCGGTATTTTTTCTTTTCATTTCGGTACCTGGGTACCAACACTCTTCCAGGTACAGGTACTGTACCGGTATCTAATTTAGGTACCTGCTTACTATCTTGCTTATAGTTAAACCTGCTGGTATCTGCTTTCTCTCTGGTACAGGTATAGTACTGATACTGACGGAAAAATAGTACCGGTATAGATAGTAAAGATACTATGTCTGGAACCGTTACCGCACCGAGGTCAATGGTACCGGTTTCCATGAATACCGGTATAACAAGCCTTGCGCATGGCATGCAGACCATTTATGCTTTATCCGCTTTGATTCTATAAAACTTCATCCAACCAGAGCCAATTTCTCATTGAAAATATTAATTAGCTACTTTCCAACAATTTAAGAGGCATTTCACATTTGGTTGGCTGTCTCGCCTCATCTATCATATAGTTATATTGTGGATATTTTAGACATGTTTGTATATTGTGTAGACATTGACTACATGGAGAATTAGGTCATCAAAATTTTCATGACCTAATTCACGATACACACGCACATGAATAATAAAAAACGTGTCTAAAATATCTAACATATAATTATATTGAATGTTAATGAAACACTTTTCTACAAATTAGACACAATTTTTAATAACCTTTAAAAAGGTTTGATTGTGCGAGCGAGACAGCCAACCAAATGTGAAATGCCTCTTAAATCAGATACTTTTTTCCAAATGTCTAAACAAACATTTTCTGTGATATTTGTATGAAATACAGGCTAATGACGTCTTAGTTTGTTGGAGTCAAATAGCGCTCGAGAGGTATCAGTTTTTCTGCAATCATAAATCTAAAATCACGTTGAAAATACGTTTATGATTAATAACAAGTGACATTATTTTGTGACTTTTTTTTTCTTAACAGTACCAAATAATTTATTTTTGACTCAGAAAAATACCCAATGTGTGCTGACAACACGTCCTATTCTATCCTGCTACGAAAACTCCTTGTACTAGGCAGATCTGGACTGTTATTTCAGAAAACCACACGACAGAACGTCCTTTTTAAATGTCGAACCAAATTAGACTAGATCATAATTTTGTAGCGCTGAATTTCGCTTGACACTGCAACTTGGGCACGTAGCTACGTACGCATGTCGTGTCGCTTTTGTAGTCGTCCTAAATGAAGCCAACGACAAGGCGGTCGCTGTGGCTATGTTATAGTATAAATACATTTGATTTATGCCATTTTCGTGTGATACGAAGTCCCACGATATCGTGCCACCTAATACGGATATAGACAATTTTTTTTTGTTTGCTCATTAGGTAGAATTTTTACGTACACGTACGTACGTACATATTTTTCTTTCTCTGGTCATCAAATAATGACGAAGATACAGCGTATTTTAATTCGCATTACGTCCCTACCAATTAAATTTTCACTAGACGGTGAAGTAAATGGCGGTGAAAAAAACTCTTAATTTCGATGCGCTCTGAATCTATCTTTGTGAATTGTTTACTTATTTGCTAAACGAAAAAATTGGGTACCTACGCTGCAACGTTTAGATGTAGTGATTCCAAAAATCTCCTAACAATTTGCAATGTGTAAGACTGTATTGAATGTACAATTGGTTACGCATTAAACGTAACTGCCATACGTTGGACTAAAGCCCATATTTTCTCAATTACGGTTTATGTGTAGCCTGGTGAGCGACCGGGGACTTAGTCCCGTCATCTAGAATTCTAGACGCTAACGAGTCCTAACTTATAAAAAATATGATTTGTGCTTACTGTGCCTTGTGATATTGATAAATCTATATACTATATTATCTTATGAATAAATTATATTTACCTGGGGAACAATGTTTTTTATTTATTTTTAACTCCTTTTTTAATTTATACTTAGCTATAAGATTAAGTTTTTTGAAGTGAAAACTTCTTAAGCGGCGTTGTACACTTTTTGTAATGAGCAAAAAATGTTAAACTCGCATCAGGGCGTCAGGACACGTGACCTGATCGAAAATTCGTAAGACAGCCGGCGCGGCGCGACGCGGCGTAGGAGAGGAAGTATCCCCCTCTCTTTGTACGGCGCGGCGAAAATGTATGCCTGCGCCTGCTGTTTCGTTCAGATGGCGCAGGGCGCTTGCGCGAATGTTCGTTTGTGTTTGTTACAGCGTGCCACGCGCATCCATGGAAATGCATAACGTTAATATTCAAGTTTTCACTTCTGCCGGCACTCCCGGAGTGCAAACCGTCGTTTTTTTTTTTACGTGCTTGTGTCTCACTGTTACGAGTTGAGACTATACGTACTCGCTTAAAAATTCCTAATCTACTACAACGGTTTTTTCCCTCTCGGGAACCACTACTACCCCTGCCGCTACCTACTCCATCATCGAGGTTGGAGGTGTTCTTCTACCGCACCTACATACATACCATCCACGTAGCTGACGTGAAATCTGTGCTGTGCGCACATTCTACCTGCAAGGGCCCTTCTCGAGGAGCTGAGGGAAACGGCCGTTGTGTTGTTACCAGTGTTAAGACCAGTGATCTTAGTGCTAATCACAGTGTACTATTTCGTAGGACGTACATAAGGCTGCAGACATTTTTAAAGGCAATAAATGGTAAGAATCTCTAAGGTCTTTCCGTTTATGACCCAGTCTACCTACCTACCTATTTGTAGCAGGTGACCTACCCACGTACCACGCTGCAGTGGCTAAAGCCTCCACTTCCTCCTTCTACAATTTTCTATCCTTGTCGTAATTTTGAAGTCGTCTGACCATCTTGTTCTAGGCTTTTGTCTTTCTATCTTTCGATAGCCATCACTTGGAAACGAGTTAGAATATGGGCTCATCTTTCTGGTTGCATGCGACAGACGTGACCTGCGCAGTTCCCATTTAATCTTGCCACCTTTTTTCCAACATCCACGACCTTTGTGATGTTTTAAATTCATTTTGTGTGAAAAAAATTGGAATATTTGAGAACGGTAAAGTGATTTATTGTATATGGATTTCAATTATCAAGAACTTTCATAAAAGTCTCCTTTTCTAATGGGTTTTCGGTTAGTGGCGGTGGATTGTACTCGAAAAATTTCGCTATGAAATACCTGTGAACAAGACAAGTTTTTTTCAATAATATTCCTGTCAAAGATTACTTTTCCAATGCTATACCTACCTTGAAAAGAAGCCTAAAAGATAATTACATTTTTAATTTAAAAAAAACCGGCTTCAATTTCTTTCAAGAGTTTCTTTCATATCTCCAAAGTTCTTCATCATGTCTTCACCAAATTAATATGGGACCAACTTGGTACTAAAGGCTTTCAAATAAAAAAAAAATCATCAATATCTGTTCTCAAATGGCGAGGATATCGCTAAATTTCATACAATAAAAAAATACGGGTCGAATTGAGATCCACCTACTTTTTTTGAAGTCATTTAAAAATGTGTTAAAAACATAGTGGCGTAGGTACCAGCGTTGAAGGAAGTAAATCGATTACTACACAAGTCGCCTGCGCTGGTGCGGTCTTGCGAAAACCAGAAAATAACGTAAGAAACAAATGTCTAACCATAACGCTTTTTTTGGGACCGGCAAAAGTAGACCCATGAATCTATGACTTAACGCCGCCAAGAATGACATCGTGCTAATGGTGTCACAACTAAGAATGCCGAAAACGAAGAAAACGGATTCTAAACTCGGAAGTTGTTTGCCAAGAATACAACCGGGAATACCTACACGAGAACATAAATGTTAAGGCTACGCTACAACTCAATACAGTCAATAAAGATACATTCAAGTTGTTACACTAGCACGTTTTTTCCCCCTAAAGGGGAAGACAGCTCGACCTTGGATTCGCCAGTCTCAAAATCCACACTTAGCGTTATCTGGGCTTAATGATCTAAATAGGGAATAAAAATAATGATAAATTCACTAGCCGCGTCGCCTATTGGCATGTTTAGATTCCCGCCTGTACTCTCGGTCGGCTTTTATGATCTGCTCGAGAATAGAAGCGGGCCAGTTGCTACAATCTGCCTTTTTTTCTTTTCCAGCATACAAGGGATAGCCCTTGTACGCTGGTCTGGGACAAAATAAAAATGGAGACAAACAGGACGGCTACAGTAGTGGTTTGGGCAATCCCCTTAACACAGTAAGCCAGCCCCAGCATGAAGTCATCAGTGTCGGATGCTGTCCTATAACTAGAATCCCGAGGCACACCAGGGCTATAACCAAGTCAATGTTGATACAGATATAATTTTTCAAAACTAAAAACCGACTTCACCTCCAATCCACACAGCCGATTTTGATAAAATTTCTATGGGACCACCTGACAAAGCATACCAACCCTATCCTTTCCTCCTTTTTGCAAGTCGGTTAAAAAGAGACATTACCACACGAGTATCTCAACCGTGACCAGAACGGCTGCAGCAGTGGTTTGGGCAGCTACTTTGGCCGGCTCCGATGATCCTCTCAACGCAGCAGCCAACATGGCGTCTCCAGCGTCGGAAGCTGCTTCCAGAGCTGCTACAAGGAGTGCTGGGGCGGCAAGCCAACGGGCTCCTCGTCTCCACCAAGATTGCTGTGGATTATTTGAATTGATCGTGATGTCATAGAAGAGAAAACTTGAGGAGATAAAGCATATTTAATTAATAGATACTTGCAGATTTGCACAATTCTCACAAATGGACTTGTAGTTTCACTTTGAAATTTAAAGTAGGTACTTATATTAAAAGAAGAAACCTAGATACTAAGTACGTACAGGCACCTACAATAGCGGCATAAACATAAGTCAGAGTGAACAACATTATGGATGTTGTAGACAGCATGTGGACAAGATGCTGAGCATTTTAGCAGATTTTTGGCTCCAAAGCACAACGCAACCTGGAAGCTGTTTTAACCAACCGAAGTTAGCTTATCTAATTTTCAACACACTTGCTCGTAAAGCGGATTTAATTTCACCGGTTTTAGATAAAGCAGCTCAAAAAACACGCGTGTGTTATAAACGCAAATAGTGAAGTTATAGTCTACATATAACCGAACTATTTGCTATTTATATACTACAAATTGCTTTTTTTTTTCAAATTTGTAACTGGCCCGCCGCGCGGCGCCAGCCAGTAGGCAAAAAACCAAAAAAAACGGCGGGAAATCAACACTGTGTATCACAGTTTTATGGTTCCGTTTACTCAAAAAAATCAATTCATTAGATATTTTCCCTCGCAAGTGTGTTGAAAAACGTCATACAATATACGTGCGTATATTGGTTAAACACACTCGGCTGGATTACGCCCTCGCCTTTAGCTTGGGTTGCAATTGTGCCTTTAACGCATTTGTATCGTAATGTTCTATAAAGTAATTTTACCTTGGACATAACAGCGATAAGAAGCAGCAAAGAGCTTCCAGCAGTAACAAACGCGCTGAGCTTCCCATAACCCATTACCAGGCGTATAGTAGGTTTGGTAATGCTGTTGAAAATACACATTAAAAGTTATTTTTTATAATCAGCATGTTAAAAAGCTCAGACTACGTAGACAGAATGCACAGTACGCAAAGTCATTTAATTCAGGCTACCTTCCTACTTGGCACCATTATTATTTACCCAGATCCAGAAAGACTAATATTAGCGCGAGTCCGTATTCATTTCGTCAAAGTAAAATGGAACTGAACTAAGTTTTCCAGAACGTTTCGTAACTTGATTTTCATAGATAAACAACGGGTATAATCATTTACCGTCGAGCAAAGCTAACATTGCTGAGTTTCTGAGCTACATCATCGTCTTCCAACTCTAGCTCGACTGGCTGCGAAGCAAACGCGCACGCCGACATCGACACTCCTAGTAACGCCACTAGTAACGCCCGGAGCTTCATGCGAACGCCCTCAGAGGTGTCGTTTATGCTGTTCATAGCATTGATCTGTCAGTGCAGAAGAATACAGGAATGAAATTACGTTAACTACTAGAATTAAGTATTTACACACTTTGTAATACTCGACGCGTAAAAGATGCATAACATAGATAGGGATAGAGAATTGTGGAGTTTGGTGGAATTTTTCTAGCTTGACATGGGACGTAGGAACTTAGGAAATCAACTTAGTCACACATATTTAAAGCGGTATTAGGTAAGTCCGTCTAAAAGTATACACCCCGAGTACGTACCGTACTTGTGGAGCACACCGGTTTGCCTTGTTTCAATAAATATTTACCTGTTTTTCATGTTTAAATCGGAGCCGGTCGAGGTAATTAACGCTCTCCGTTTCCATCTTTCAGCACAAATGTCAGAATATTATCATGGTTTAATCATTTCACTTGCATTTGGCTTCGCTACAAGATCGCAAATTATTACATAATTAAATATTTAAATCCTAATCATCAATGTAGTTGACACTACATGGCAGTCGTATCTGAAAACCAAAGAGAATATAAACGTGCTCAAAACGTACAATATCTATGGAACAAAATAATTAAACATCTAGGTATTTTGACTAGCCAGTATTTTCAGTTATTTTTGTAAAAATTTGCTGCCAGATTTTCATAGAATCTACGCAAAGCAGTCCTGTTTATCCCATCCTGCGCAAACGAGGCAATTGTGTCCGCAAAAGATCATAAACCCCTGCACCATCAGAAAAAATCCGCTGAAGACTCGCCCGACTTCACACACGCGGCGCGCGGACTTACCTAGAGCGATGTAAAATCCGTTGCTTCACCACCCACCCACTAAGTCAAGTCAGTTCCTTTTTTGTGACTCATGCGTACTTTTGCCCAGTCCCTGGGCTCGCCTTTTCCGTCTACACAATAAATAGTACTCGTAGCTGCAGCCTAGTCT
The DNA here is from genome assembly GCA_943193695.1 of Acrobasis suavella. Taxonomy (NCBI): domain Eukaryota; kingdom Metazoa; phylum Arthropoda; class Insecta; order Lepidoptera; family Pyralidae; genus Acrobasis; species Acrobasis suavella. The sequence continues at coordinate 10,471,189 of OW971939.1, forward strand.
TGCGAGTTGTCGCGATGTTCGACGACGCTCGTACGTAGGCGCAGCACACAAAAAACACAGGTTCCGCTCACAACTTTCCGGCTGGCACTGGCGGCTACTGCCATACGCGTCCAAAAATGCGAGTGATGGCCGAGCTGCTGCCATGTGTGAGTTGCGAGGCGAGTGAAAACAAAAAAAAATTGAAGTAATTCGGATGCGAGGTACTGATCAACCCGCACCTACGTGTTACCCGTAACGTCTAAACAGTGCGAGCTGTACGTCGTACGCTAGCTCGCACTATGTAAAGTAGCTATCAGGTTCCTACAGTTTTCGGTTTTCCTCAAATATTTGAATTCCGTAGGTACCACCCTCAAGGACAGTCCTTAGGTTATTTTCTTTTTAAGTTGCCATTAAACTTTATGTAAACCATCAGATTGTTAGGTAGAGTTTTCGAGTTAAGTAGGTACAGACTACTAGAGACTATGGTAGAGATCAATATGCAGGCAAACTTGACATACCTAACTTGAATAAGTGCGCCTTTCGCAGTTGGAATATCTGCGCCCCTCGCAATGATTTTACATTCCTATCTACTTACTATACATACTTAATTTTAAACTACTATCAAAACAATATAAGAAAGTACGTACAGTCCTCATCAGTTTTCCGTAAAAAAAAAAACAAAAAAAAGTTAATTTCTATATTTTATTAACCGAGTCCTTCCGTCTCTTAACTTTTTGTTACAAATCGCAAATGCACAAATATTTTCGAAAGACACAAAACTCCTGCAGACAGTTGAATATCATCAGCAAAACAGCTGGTACTTTGTGTCGAAGTTTACACAACGATTTTATATTGATTTGCAAAAATGTGAGTAACACATTAATTATTTCTACAGCAATCAAAAATAGCTGCCCTGCCAAATGTGGCAAAAACAATGCCGGATTCTCCTGAAAAAAAAAAAGCAATTTAGGAAAAAACAAATGCATGTTTCTCTTGAAGTAAGACGTGAATTAATTTTTGTCACCGTGTGACACAAACAGGGCTTTTGTAAGAAAATGAATGCAGCAGGAATTGTATTTGAATTCTCTTTGCAGGAATTCTGCAAATCTATACTCAAAAAAATACCCCATGGAAAGAATTACTTCACTAACACATTTATCAAATTATCGACCCACTTCCAGGGTTTAGGCCCAGACTCTACTTAGATGAACGAGGTTCTGCTGTGTTTTGACATTAAATAGGATTTCGATGTTAAACCTAAACAATATAGAGTAGCAGTTCCACTCCTTGTTGTTCAGCATCCACGGTCTGTGATCTTTAGAGCGCAGTATTCATGTGCGGTCTGAAATCTGACTCCCAAAATACTATCCTTCATGGCTCGTTGACCATCTCCGAGTTTGGACTGCATGCCTTATGAATCTAAAGATATCTTCAGTGGAGCATAGGCTTTACGGGTGGTAAATGCAGTGAGACACACCATGCACTATGCAAGTTAATGGCTTAGTAATTAGGTACATACATACTTAGATATAAAACCCACGACACAACAAATATACCATACATACTCACATACGTGGAAAGTAGGTACCTAATAAGATATAAGCAATATTTGTTGCCTGTTATAAACATCCATTATCAACTAGATATTTTTATAGGTACTTATTACATTTAATTATTGTTGTTTTTTACACATAAACAATGTATCATTATTGATTCAAATGTAATGTAAAAGCCAATAGGTACATACCTATTAAAGATATGATTCAGATATAAGTAACTATTATAAACTATCAACATGAAACAACTACTTAATACCATTTAAAATAGACTCAATTTAACTTACTGTCATACAGCCCAATATCAAACAAGCATATTGCACCAAACCCATAGACGTAGCAATAATTTTCAGGTCATGAACTAGCATAACATTTTTCTTTGAGTCTGCAAGTGTAGGATTTTCACCTAGATGCTGCCTTAGATGATTAGCGTTTGAAAGCTGAAAAAGGAAAACCAGAGGTATAGGGGGAGTGAAATACAACTTTAATGAATAAACTTCTTCGTTCCCAATTAGGTACATGCCTCGTCGGGCGATCGCGCTAACATCATTGTATGGTCACCTAGTATATTCTAAATCTTTGAATGGCGGTCATCATTGTCAAGCTATCTCAAATGCCTTTAGGCACCTGAAAATCTGGCACCAATGTTGGTAGCTTACATCCACAAAAATAGGTAAACAAAGTCTTATGGAAATGGGCCGGTCCCTTAAAATAAGTAGTACCTACTTAAGTACACACCTACTCATTTGATAACTTTCAGTATCTGCGAGCATAATCTGAACCTAAGTAAGTGAATTTTCAAAATAAATTAATAGAACTTACAAAACCAAGCACTCCATAAATGTAAGTGTATTGAAGACTTGTTAAAAACGTGGGATGCTGGCACAGCAGTCGCGTAGTGCCCAAATTAGGTCTAAGAATTGTTGATATAACCCCGCTGAATGGTAGTTTCATGACTGCCAATAACTTTGAAGTAGCCTAGCATTTTGAATAGGTACCTCTATCTCAACATAAACCTGCGTAGTGCTACAATAATGCTGTAACTATAGCAAGAAATAGCATCCATTCAGTACCTAACTATTTAATGTATGCCTCCAATTTCTGGGTCGAAGTTTTGCTACTTGATGAGATGACATATTGTGACAGTCAAAGAGAATGCAAAACAGATTATGTATCAGAGACCTCTATGGGTTATAATTCTGAACCCATAATTTTTTTTTTGCTCTTTGGTTATAATTCTATGTTATGTATCACGCAAGTATCACGTTTTTTTTTCGGAGGAAAGATCCCTGTTACGGATACCCGTCAGCCTGCGGGGGAGGCTGTCAGGTTATGTGGGACTCCACGCCAGAGCGACGTGCCTACCCACTAAAAAACCTCCGGAGTTCCATCTCAACCGCTTTTGCCGGGGACACGGGAACGGAAATACAACCGCGAACCCCGGCGCGGCTGGCCGCTAAAGCGGCCCCTCCTCGGGGACGTCTAAGCGCCCCCCCACTCACCAAGTCGGCGCGTCCGGAACTCACGGACGCGCTGTACCTCCTCGGGCCAATTGAAAGGCGGCAGACTCCCACGCAGTCCACCGCCTGTGGACCCATGAAAGCCAGATAAACCGGCTCCCAGCGGCGAAGAAGATGATAGGCTCCGCCGCCTGCCTCTCGCCGCAAACGCGGTGCGGCACCGCTCGTTCGCGGAGGATAGGGAGAGCGGCAACGTAACACCGACACTCCTCCTCCTCCGCGACCGATCTCCAACCACAGCCACGGCGGTGTGGCCCCGCCTGAAGCGCCGGGAGAGCAATGAAACATTCCTCTCCCGGCGGCCCCACCACGGGTGGGGGGAGAACTTCCCACTCCCCCGCCGCCCCATTGGGCGCATCCCTACAGGCTCAAGGCCGAAGCCGAGCCCGCGGGAGCGCCCCTCCCCGGGTAGGGGGAGTTCTTCCCACTCCCCCGCCGCCCCAATGTGGGCGCTCACTGCTGGTTGACGACAGCAGGAGCGCCCCCTCGCGGGTTCCTCTTAGCTTCCCCGTGGCTCGAGGCTACCACGGGTACTGAGCCCCCCCGGTACGACAAACCGGGAACCCTTTGGGGGGGGGAAGTATCACGTATCACGTACCTAACCTATGTATATTCTAACCCCATTATTCATAAAGAAATACAAACGTTTGCTAAACCTTCTTTAGTTAAAATATGTTTTGTCTCGTTTTTTCGATGTCAAATATTCAAAAAAGGAAAAGGGACAAAACATGTTTTATCTAAAATACGTTTATCAAATGGTTGTTATTTTTTATATCTTTGGCCTATACGTATAAGTATTTTTAAAACTGATTTCTTGTGTGGTCAAAGAGCAAAAAAAAGTGAGGTAAAGACAAAACTGTTGTCATTTGTTTCCAACCACAGGACCTAAAGTCTGTTTACGGAGGGTTGATAAATTCAGGGCTTCTTAACTCATTACAAATTGCGGCTCGCTTATTATTTTAACAATTTTAAACATTAACTATATACAGAAAACAACACACAATCAACCAAACTACATAATAAGTTACTAGTACAGAAGTCTAACTCAGACAAGAAATTGAAAGAAATTAGTATCTACTAAATGTGTTTAGCGCTATGGTTTAATTTAGCTCGCGTCAGAACTTCTCAACTCCTCGTTTAGATACCTAAGACTTATTACTCTAAACAAACGATTCATATAACTGAAGTGGTCGCCGTGCGCATAGTAATAATGTAGGTATATTTTCGATACCTAAACAGGGAGTGTCACGTCACACAGGCCTGTCCACTCGACGACGAAGCGCATATCAGCACGGAATGACAATCTAATGGCCGCCACCGCGTCCGCTCGCCCGGTTCGGGCCGCAGTTGACATCAACTGCGTATGCCTCGTACCACGCTAACGGCGAAAGAGAAGAGACAAGCGATCTTTGCGCATGGGTTATAATTTTATGCTTTGCGCCATGCAGTTTGCGACAGGTGTCAAACAAATGTCATCAAAAAATCTAGAGTTCGCAGAGCGCTTTCTATGAAGTGTCCACACATAGAATTATAAACCCTGTGTCCACAGCACAGAGAAAATTCAATTCACATTTCCTCTGAATTTCAACATGTTCCGCTCAACAGCTGGATTATTAGGAGTGTGTTTACTATTTAAAAAAAAAGCGAAAAATAAAGAAACGTGTGCGCAAATACGGCGTTCACCTGTTTAATTCGGAAAGATTATTAGGACAATTTTTTACTTATGAACTTTTTATGGTAAAATATTATTAAGTATAACAGCCGTTTACAGAAACGTCATTTTGTAGAAATTGCATTGGCATCTACTCATTTATAATAGATTCAAAACCAATGATTTTCAATATCAGAATCATTTTAGAGCATACATTTTATAGCCATAATAATCTAAAAGTAGAATCGTTTCATTGCAGAAAGTTCGCAATCAGAATCGTCTTTTGGTATTTAATTAATACATATATTCATTCAATGCAGAATCATGATTTAATATAATTTTCTAGGATAGAATTTTATTTTGGCATACATAATTAGTTGGTTGAACACTTTTTTTTTCGTTTTACTTACCTGTAATAAAAAAATATAATATGAAAAGGCTGTCTACCTTGGTCGCAGTTTTAACATAACTTTATATATATTTTTTATGTTGACCAACAATACGTGGGGCGCACTATAAGTTTCCGGAATGAATATGAAAAAATACTATTAAAGGTACAAAATTAATTTATTGTTTTTCAAAAAATCTCCCTTGGCGTCTATGCACTTTTTCATTAGATGAAACCAGTTTTGAAAACTTTTATGCCACTCCTCTGTGGTGACCTCTGAAACGTGTTTTTCATACTCCTCGACAGCCTCTTCTGGTGATGAAAATCGTTGACCGCGTAATTGGTTCTTAATTTTTGGGAACAGAAAAAAGTCACAAGGTGCCAGGTCGGGACTGTATGCAGGATGACTCATAAGTTCTACATTTTTCGCCTTCAAAAAGTCGTTTGTCTGTCTGGCCGTGTGAGAACTAGCATTGTCGTGGTGCAGGATGATACGGCGTTTACGGTTATTTTTACGGAGTTCGTCAATAACTTCCGGCAAACAAATGGTCGTGTACCAGTCACTATTCACTGTACGACGATTCTCTAAAGCAACAGTAGCCACGTGTCCAGTTTTATTAAAAAAAGAAGCAATCATCCGCTTAGATGCACTTTTCACGCGCGCCACTTTGGTTGGTTTCGGCTCATCTTGAAAGACCCATACGCTCGATTGCTGCTTTGTTTTGGGATCGTAGCAATAAATCCATGTTTCGTCACCTGTTACTATGTCCCACACCAAATTTGACGCACCTTCGTTGAATCTGGTAAGCATGGCACTGCACCAAGTGACGCGGTCCGTTTTTTGAGCCTCGGTCAAGTTGTGTGGGATCCACCGCGAGCACAGCTTTCTCACACCCAAATGTTTGTGTAGGATTAATTGTATTTGACTCATGCCTATTTCTAAGGATGCGCGAATTTCATGGTAGGTCACATGCCTGTCTGTTTCAATCATACGGCGCACAGCATCGATGTTTTTGTTGGTCACAGCGGTGGACGGCCGACCATCGCGAGATTCGTCACTGAGATTGATACGACCACGCTTGAATTCTGCAAACCAGCTATAAACAGTTGTCTTGCATGGTGCTTCATTGCCAAAAGCTGTTTCAAGCCGAGCGATGCTCTGTTGAGCTGTCAAATTACACTTAAAATCGTAGAAAATCATACTACGAAAATTTTCCCGAGTTAAATCCATGTTGATGCAGACACACAATTTTTTAAATGGCGCCACAAGGTAAAAACAAAAGACAGTCAGATGAAACAAACTGCATTCTACAGCCAAAGAGTTCTATTTTCAAATGTTGCAATAAATTTTTAAATATTGTTTATTTAAGTGGCCAGTTCCGGAAACTTATAGTGCGCCCTATGTATTATCGAATTTAGTGACTATGGTATTTTTTCAATTTTATGCTTTTTGATTTACATTGCAGATGAAGGTGAAAATAAATTATTCTAATTAAACTAAAACCAATTATATGAAAGTTAATGTATATAAAAGGTAATAAAACTAACGGTTATTCTGGTTTTTGGCTTTTGATAAATCTTATTGTTAAAATAATTTATTTCGATTCATTCAAACTAAAAACTAAATTAAATCTAAATTAAAAACTAAACTTAAAACTAAATAAATAAATAAAAAATACTTACAAATAAAATGCCGTGCAGATAATTGCCCTGCGGTAAAGTGCCCAAAAAGCTGGCAGCATTGTCACGCTGGATGGCAATGCTTATACGTTGGGAAGTAATTGCTAGCTCTTTGGTCACCAGAAACCTCGACCAAAATCTGATTAAAAAAAATAAAAAGTTTGTGGGTTGAAGGCCCCCACGGACCTAAGGTCTCAATCTCAACCCCAAACGGCTCAAATATGAAGTCGTTCCCTAGACATTCATACTTGCGCCGTTTTAGGGATTTCGCAGTGGCTGCAGCTGCGCCAGCCTTGGAGCTTGTACCGTGAAGATGAGAGGCCACCAGAGTGTCGACATACTTAGCGTCCCACACCAACGGCTTTTCCAACCTCACGGCACAAGCGTCATACCATCCGGTCTCTTGCCATCATCGCGAGCCAAACCATTTGGTTCTAAAATGGCTGGCAACACGACGGTGACAAGAGCGCGGTGTATATATTATTTAAATTAGCATGACGTGCCGTTTTGCGTCAGTTCGCAGCGAGACGGCCGCGATGGAGGATGTCGGCGATTGTCTTTCTTTTAAAGCCAATTCTTTTTCCAGTTCAATTTCTTTCATGCTGCTATGGGAGAAAAGAAAAAAACTTAGAATGTACCAGCTGCTTCTCTTCCCGCGCAGATCGTAGGAGCCGATAGAAGGAATGGGCATAAATTCAAATCATTCACTTTTAAAAGTTTAAGCTATTTTGATTCTTTTTCTACCTTCTCGCCCACCATCACGATAAAAGTGGCCTTTCGAGTCTTGTGCCTCTATAAGCTAAGAACCGCAAAACCCAAAATGCTCTGTTTACCACATTAGGGATAAAGTATTGATAGTATGTATGTAGCCAATTCTTTATCCATCGCTTTCTTTACACTCTTGTTTAAAGAAAGGGCTACAATTATTGCCACACAAGCTCAAATTGGCCTCTGTCTAGGCACAGAATAAGTACTAGTACTCGCGTACGTCTTACTCAGAAAATTAATGTAAAGAAACATTTACTTAATGTGGTTAGCGCTATGGTTTAATTTTGATCGCGTCAGAACTTCTCACCTCTTCGTTTAGATACTTAGACATTCATTGCAAGCCAATTTCATTCTTATTACTCTGGACAAACGAATCATGTAACTGAATTTTCCCCTTCGAAGTGGTCGCCGCGCGCATAGTAATAGTGTAGGTATATTTTCGATACCTAAACGGGCAGTGACACAGGCCTGGTCTAGGGTCCAACACGTCCGCCTCGTACAAAAAATGCTTCAGTTCTGACGCAATTCGTATCGATGGTGTAGGGTGTGCTGAATGAATGAATAAATATCAAGTATTATCACAATATATATTGACGTGTAGCATTCATTCGCCTCAGGCTTTTTTCAGGCAACCGCATACTTCGCGATATTTTTTTTAAACCGGATTCCACCTACCCCTACTTAAAATATATGATTTGCAGGTCGCGGGTTGGAGCCCAAGTCAGGTCAAGATGTAAAATTATATGTTTAAAATTGTTTGTCTTGGATGTTTATCTAATGTATACATATGTAGGTATGTTTGTATGTGTTATAAAATATGGCTACACATCCCAGAAAATGAGCGTTGTGTTGGGGGGGGGGGATTACAATGTTAAAAATGTTTGCAACAATGCAGTCTAGTGGTTTCGTCTGTTCAATGTACCTCACGAATTCATACCATTGATGAATGCAAGGCGCGTTACTCTATGCATATCTACAAAGCAACAAATCAGGGAAATACAGGGGAAATGTAAACACTTGATGAATTTTATAAATGAGATTTTTTTAATCCAACAGAACAACAAACAATCTATTTGGAATCCGGACTACAAAACTGACTAAATAATACAATAACACATCTAACAATTGTAGCTACTATTATTATCAAGTTAAAAGATGTAAATATTATTACAATATATATCAACTTTATGTAAGGTATTGCATTGATTGACAAAAATATTTTTTATAGCATACGCAGGAGGCGATCTTTTACAATCAGTTGACATTAAATGGCCCAAAAATGGATGCATTGGAGAAGTCGACGCCACAAATAAACCATTTGACTCCAGTGTTAAAAAGTATGGCACACTTGGTAAAGACTTTTTGTGTTTAATGTTAGGACGGTCAGGTTGTTTTTCATTCTTAAGTAACCGTTCGATGTATTCTAGACTTTGAGGCCCAATATACATGACGTCGGGATCGTCAGACCTAAGTGATATTTGATAAGTCATCATTATGTTTGGCTCATTCATCATATCTGGCTCATTCATCATATTTGGCTCATATGTCATATTTGGCTCATAGTCAGATTCATCAATGAATACTGGTACAAATGGAACCGTAATATTTTCTTTTTTGTCTTGCGTTGTAGTGATGTTTTCTTTCTGTCGCAACTCTGTTGGAACAGACTTTCCGTAACTGTTTTTCATGGTTGTTATAACAGCCGATGCATTCAAATCAGATGTTTCTCGATCTTTTTGTGTAGTAACAGCAATTGTGTTAACAGTTGCTAATTTCTTTGTATCTTTGTTGTTGTTGATACTTGTATTGTTCCTATTTATTGTTTGCTCAGTCGCTTCACGTATATTTCTATGTGTCCTTACAAGTGAGTCATTCGTTTTCAATTCTTTGTCGTTTGCTAACGGTGGAAACCAAAACGAACTATTAAAGATAGTGCTTGATTCTTGGAATAAGTGACTAAATAGTTGGTTAACTATTTGGAAAATACAAGAAGTGTATTCCCTTTCTTCATTTTTTTGAATACAATCAAGTGCTCGTTTATATTGATCAGATTTAATACCATTGTTGTGTTGCTTTAATATAGTTGAGATTCTTTTATCTTCTTTATGATTGCGGAATTTGTCTACACCATTTATCAAATCTATTGCAACTCCTCCGGTTTGCCAAACGGAAAAGATTCGAGCATAGAATGGTAAGTAAAGCGACGGAATAGTCCTCCACTTATATCTCAATGGTGTACGTCCCATAAACTTGCTAAGAGGTATAATTGTTATATTAACATTTTGATAATTATGCTGGAATTCTCGTATTGCTTGCATATTGTTGTAGTCTTCGAAAGTCTTAAAACTGGGCATTGAAATTATTCTGCCATATAATTTATGCCGAAAACTTCTATCAATCAAAAAAATTACATTGATATGAAGCATGGGGTATCTTTCAGCCATGTCTGCCAAATAGTCGGAGTACAGCTGAAATGATTCGGAATCCCACTTCGAAACTATATGATGGTAGTAAACTTCATTGTTGGGATTCGATGCATTGCATTTGAGGATCACTACTGGCTGTTTCCTCATGGTGCCAATCGTCAGGACGTACATCACCAAGAAGGAAATTGCCAACAGAATTCCAGTCATCCAACATGCTGTCAAAAATTCTGAAATTATACAAAAAAATTTCAAATGTCTGAAAAAAAAACCCTCATATATAAAATAAAGGAGCAGGTAGGTAGCTTCCTTCCTATTCCTAAAATAGTCTTTCAAGATTAATTTTAAGTTCTAGATTTGGTACGTTAGATACAAGGGCTCTGAATTTTCACTTTTAAATGTTTTACATTACTGAATAGAAATGCACCAAAGTAGTAATGTCAGTTGGATGACTGCACAAGATTATATAATTAAAGTAAGCCAGAGCTGAATGATTAAAAGTACCTACAGTGTCCTGCAACGGCCTGATAACCTTTGAATTGTCAAGGCCGTACAATAAGGCATGTTGGGTAGAAGGCTTATTTTGCGACTATTTGTCTGCAAAATAGTCACGGTAATTCTCGCATTAAGCACACCAAAATGCCAAACAGACCCCAGGCTTCCAAACGTCACTAGTTAATACGACTGGGAAAATTAAGAATTGGGATGAGATCAAGGGTGGTGTGAGGCTGTGACGGCAGAGACGGTGATGTGTGACCATAGATTTTCACCTCCAATTTTTTCTCTAGGCATAACAACCTGTGCAAAAATTTCATACCATATTCTGCAATCACCGCCCCGGCTACCCCGCAAGAAAATTATGGGCAAATCAATGTACGTAGAGCTGGCGTACCCATATTGGAATTCAGCACCGGGAGTTTTTTCAAAAAGTGTTTACAAGCTTGTTTTAATTGTTAATAAGTACATAATAATTTATTAATAATGCAATTCTCGCCACTAACCAACTCTACAGCTGAAGTATGAACCCAAAATGTTCATACTGCAGCTGTAGTAATTACCTGTCGGCTAACGAAAAAGTAGGCACTTAGAACACACACACATCAAATTATAATATGACTGTACCTTATTTATGTAAATTAGTAACAAGTTACAGTTATTTCGTGTATAATTTTTCAACAGAAACTTCTGAGAAATCAACGAGAGAAGTATGGGTATGCTAGCTTGACGCGGACTCGAATGACAGCTACAAAACTTGATTAATTGTGAAGAAACTATTTGAGAGATTATTTCAGGATTTGGAATACTGAGGAAAAAATTTAGGTAGTAACCGTTATTTAGTGGTAAAATCGGAACTATGAACCAAGCCGTTTTAAAGATGCAGTTAAGAGTACCTACGCTAGCTTGACGTCAAGCTAGCGTACCCACATATAAACCCCTATAGCTCCTGAGGTATTGAGATACTATTTTTTTTTACTAAGTAGATATTAATACACAGTTTGTAAACAGTTTTTGGAAAAACTTCCTTACGTATGGGTACGCAAAAGCAAATAATTCCTTTTATTAATAGATGCCTTTCTTCTCTCGAAACTGATATAGGCTACAGCCTATATCAGTTTTTTGGATTGAAAGAAGATGTAATGCATACCAGGCCAGCGGTCGAACCAAGAGCTTTTCGACGAGCAGGTGACGCTCCACGCCGGTGAACCAATAGGCGGCGACTGCCTGCCGCTGCCATCGCCACTACCTCCTTCCACCTTCAAAAGTGGACACTCTTCTTCAATTTTTAATTGTGGAGCAAGCTCCACCATTGCACTTTATCTATAAAATGTAGGAGAACTTTTTAATATTTTTTAAACAGCGATTATTATATTGTGGACTTGTAGGTTATGTAGATACACCATCTTGTCTTTATTAAGATAAGGAGGCCCTCGGCTTACCTCCTAACTCGAAGAGACCTTTACTCTGAGTTTATAGAATAATTCAGAGTAAAAATGTTGTTGTATTTTTAACTGTGTAAACTTAATGTACAATAAAGAATTTACTTAAAGGTCCTACACACAACATCGGTAGCTTCGCTGCCGGGAAAACCATTGTGAGCCCGACGGTCATAATATAATCCACCGGCGTACTTATTTCTGTAATTGGATTTGGCACTCGTTTGCAAAGTTTACAATGTAATATTGTAATAGTTAACATTGTATTAGGCATGTTATCTTTGCAAAGTACCAAATCCTTTCGGGCGCAGACAACCAACAAATATGTGTAAATAAGTTCCTTCTTTCGGCAGTGGTCGTTGCGAAGCGCTAGTGTCGATTCTTTAAAATAATGTCAATATAAATAAACTTTACTACTTTGTGTACTACTAAACTAGCTGATGTCTGCGAATTCATTCGCGTGGACTATTATATGAGTCCGGCGTATTAATATAAATACGAACTAATGTAGATATATAAGAAAATACTAGTAGCAGTCTTATATATTAAAAGTCATTACACATGATAATGCAAATAAATGTAACTTAGTGCTGCATAAGGTGTTCCATATCTTAGATTTTTATACCTCAGCAAAAAATGCTCATTAGGCTGAACAACTTTTGCTAAGTCGTCCATTTTATAATTCTTATAGTACAGCTGGACCATTAGGGTACTGCATCAAGAGTTCCATTTTTCGAAATCAGTTAAACCATACAAGTTGAAGTAAGAAATACTATTACTGTTTTCATCGCCCCAAATTGTTTTTACAGGCTTTTATTTAGTTTCACCTGTCCCGTTGTCTGTCGGTCTGTCTGTCTGTAATCAAATCTTGCAAGTTAAATTTGACCCAATTACCGGTTTCTGATGAAGCTGAAATTTTGCAGGCATACGTATATAGCGTGTGACAATACATTATTGCGATGACATGGAGCTGATCTAATGATGGAGCTCGAAAGTGGCCATAGGAACTCTGTAATGAAACGACGCAACCCCATCGAGTTTGGGCTCGTTTGATTCGTCTTGAGGAGCGCTTTAGATAAAACCTTGCTTTAAAAATATTTTTTAATATATTTTTTAAATAATTACTTGTTTTGGAAATATATTCAATTATTAGACTTTTTACTGTTTTGTTACATGTATTAATTATTGTCTTGCCCTAAAGCCTAGTTACCCATTGAATAAATATTTTTCTCTGATTATTTACGAGCCATTTTCGCAAAAAGCCGGCGACTGATGACGCATGTACTAACTTTCTAATCTATCTTATTCAAGGTCATCAACCACCACTTTTAGTCCCAATAAAGCGACTAGGTAGTAAGCTTCTTTTACTTGCAATGTAAAAAACGTTTGTAAAAATGTTTTGGTAATAGATATGGTGGTAGTACAATGAAACAGATATTTCTTACCTCCCAAGAGCGAATCAAAGGTTTTTTTGGCGTTATAGCTATTTATAATTCAAGGTAACTATTTGATTATTGGTAAAATATTTTGTAAAATAAAACCGTGAAATATGTGGCGTAAAATTTTGCAATCAATTAAAGCAGATTCTATTTTTGAAAATACAAATGAGCTTATGGGCATAGATAAATTATTTTTTACGAAGAAACTTTTTAACCTAAAAGGTCGATTCCCTTTGTTTTAAGACCTGTGTGTAAGGAAGTTAGGTGGTACCTAACTAAAATTTAAATATATCACAATACGAGTAAAGGCGTACTTAGAAGAAGGTACTCTTCTCTAAGAATTATGCTTAGATAAGGTACCAAGATACGGTTACGTGAAGGTACGTGAAGGTACTTGTGTGTGTACTAAACCTTGACATAGGTAGCTATTTTGCAAATCAGCAATTTTAAACAATATACAATTAATACTTCTAAAGTCAATACGTGAGACGAATGCTATATTGATTCAACAAAATTATACCATTGAGATATGCTTACGTGCTTCTCGCTTGAAACGATTTCGTATCGATTGTTTGGTTATTAGTCATAATGCTATATCGTGAATAAGTGCGGTGGATTAATGTTCGAATAATCATTTAAGAAAAGTGCCACAGAAATAAGGTAAAACACTAGAATAATCAAAAGATATTTTTTATACATTTGCTGGTTTGTATGTTTGTTCTTAGATGTACATTTACTCACTTCAAGTTTCTTACATGTTGCATACAATTTTACTGAAGTGATAAATGAATTGTTTGGTTGACGTTTTGTCTAGAGCATGCAAGTCATGTATTAATTTGAGTAAATTGAAGGAATATGTATATGACTAAGAATAGAAATAGACATGTCTATAGGAATAAACATAGGTACTATTGCAAGAAACTTGCACAATGTTAATGGGCCTTTACTCCTAAACCTTTGGCTGGATTTTCAGCATCACGTGTATCGTTTATTTATTATGTGCGTAAGTATTATCACTAAGTATAGCTACATACTATAATAGTCCCCACTACTGTAAGAAAACCATTCCGACTCGCAAAGAAGAATAATAATTGTCTCTACAGTGTAGTTTTTTTTGAAAGAATAGGTACCTATTTCGTAGAAGATTTAAAAATACAGGTATTTACCGAAACTATTTTGAGGGCTGATTCAATAAAATACACTGAATAAACTCCGCAAAGGAACATGTGTATCGAAAAACAAACTCATATAAAATTTTGTATTGAAATTAACCCAGTTGTTTCTTAGTAATCACTGGAACACAGACAGGTATTCGCTCCGGTGCCAAGGATCTTCAACACACAGACCTATAGATTCTTTTACTTCGTCTCGGTAATCTTATTACATCAACATAGGTTATTCTTGATGATCTTTGCCAGGTCAATAACTAAGTCAGTGGACGTGACATGATTGCGCCACCAGTTGTTCCCAACTGTGTTATGGGCAAAGATTTAGAATATACAAGTAGTGGGTTATGGGCGGTCCCAAAGGGCAAAGACAATTTTTTCTATCTTAAGGCGGTCCCATGTTTAATTTAAATCATAACTTGTAGGTACATGAATCCTCATTCTAATGATAAAAAACAAAACTTTTAAGTGTCTTGACAACATCAATCAAAATTAATAGTTGTACCTGTATATGTGACAGTTCCTTGCCATCATTATTTTCGATTTGAAGAACCTATTTATAATTTCGATTTATCCCATTCACACTATTGTATGGCCAGGTATGACTGAAACACATCGCGAGCACCACCCGTTGTTGTATGACGCCTTGTCTGAAGAGGAACATTTCAGCCCACATAGGCGTTTACGTCCTATGGCCTTTAGGAGTCGGGTCAGGAACAAAGTCAGAGGAGCCGCTTCTATCTTCAAACGTTGGCCAGGTATGATACCTTTCTATTTATCTATAGTGAACAAGTACTTACTTATCAAATGTTGTTTTCATTACTGAAGTTGTGAAAGTTATTTAACTTTAACGTACTTAACATCTTATAAATGGGAAATAACTTATTATTTGAAGAAATTAATGATCTTTTTCTCATTTCAGGATACTGGTCCTCAGCTCTAATATACTGGTGGATAGGTTTAGGAATGATTGTTATCACAACGTTACTGATATATAATGGATTAACTGTTTTTGCATTATTACCACCTGAACGCAACATATCTCCTTTAGTTCGAACAGAGAATATATTAATGTTTCCAACCGAGCGCACTTCGTACTTACCTGAAGTATTTATTCATGTGTTTAAAAACTTAGGCGATGAAATGAATCTAAATGCATACTTACCATATATCGAAAATTTCAGAAACCCATACAATGAATATAAATATCATTTAGTTATCGTTTGGAATGACACTACCTCTGAACACATAATAAGTCCCGAAGAAAGTAATGATATTGCTCTAAACTCAATTTTGTACGATTCAAACATCCATGAAAAAAAGGATACAAATGGAGTTATTATTGAACAAATCTCCCTAACGAAATATTTGGATTCGTCACCTTTAAGAAAATATTGGAGGGATATCCCATATCAATTCATCGAATTTATGGTTAGAGCCATCGCAATATGGGATAAAGGAGGTATAGCCTTCCATCCAAGTATTTTAACAACTAAATCTCCTAACGTTCCTATTGAAAAACTGCAGCACATATTCGAAAAGTACATAAAACAATCAAATCACGATGATATCGTACAAAATTTCAGTGAGACGATCAATCCTAAAGACAATCTAAAACAAAAATTAAATAATATTCGTGATATCATTAACGCTATGGAGCAGACTGATGAAAACAAATATAATGTTGCAGAAAAAGAAAACGATTTGATTTTGGAGCCCGCTGAAAGCAGGTTCCTTAGTCCTGTCATTCTTAACATTTTAAATGGCACTAAAACAGTAATCGAAAAATTATCTGGCTCACTACTACAATATAAAAACAAAGGAAATATACATATAAACAATAGTAATATGGAAAATTCTAAAGAACCAATAAATGTTACATCAATTCCACAAAACGGCAATAGTAACAAATTAAATAAAACTTTAAAGAATAATGATACCACTAGCTTTAGCTTTTTACCTGCAGTTTTAAAATATTTATTAGATGAAAAGAACGTGGAAGAAAAAGCAAAAACAGAAAATATTGAAATAACGCCATTACCTTATGTTACAAGAAAACGCAAAAGTGTCATTAATACAAAAACAGACCGTGACAACAAACAAGAAAATAAAGGAAAATTATCTAGTGATTATGAAATAGTAAACGATGATGTGTATTACATGCCAATGATTGTTCCAGGAAATAAGACTACTAACAACTTGCAAAAAGTAACAAAAAAGTATGGAAGTATGTATGTTATCGATAATAATAATAGATCCATCGACCAATTAACAATAGGCTTAAATGGAAATATTTTAGCAACTAATACATCATGCCATGCTTTCATTGGTACTCTATTTAGTAATATTATTCATCATGGACGAGAGGAGACTGTTACTGACTTCATTATAAATGAGTTAACTTCGTTTTGTAAAGGGTTACTTTCTTCTTGTGATGGTATTGATGTGATATTACTTTAACTATTAAATTATTTTTATTATTTTTTAATAAAACGAAAACTAAAATACCGTTGTTTGAATGAAATTGGAATAAATAGAAGTAGACAGTTTTGGAATAATTTATATATTTCTGTAATGTTATTTTATACTAAAATTATCATACTTGCTAAGATGCCTACTGTATCTGTAATATTTTATTAGTCGTGCTCAAAATATTGTTTAAATTTTGCAATATTTTGTTCACAAGTTTAAACCTACATTATTTAAACCTTATGGCAGCTGTAATTTTACTGTCGCATTTTAATGTTACACATCAAGGAGACTAGATTCTATAATATTTAATGTAAAAAATAGCTGTTTTTTTTGGGAATTTGAGAGTATCTTTGCAACGCTGAAGAATTGATATACGTTGCATTTTAATTCCTTATTAAGATATTTCTATAATGCTACATTTTTACGCTCTATTGGTATCTCCCATCTTCTACTCCAATCATTCGTGGATGTCTTACAGTCTTTCAAGCTTTCTTTCTTTTCACATCTCTTACTAATACTCCAGTACATGTATCCTTCAGGACACAGATGTACATATCCACGCAATTGACCAGATTTGGCTTTTTGGCACTTTAAGAATGCAGGTGAACATTCACTAGTTTTCTCAAATGGATAATAGCCTATAGATGGACATGAGTATTTTTCTCTTCCCACAACAATCTGGAACAAATAAAAGCGTTAATAAAAACTTTGTGTAACAATCTCAAAAATATATCTATATTTTTAGTAAAAACTCTGTTCGTAAACTTACTGGTTCTTTATAATAAGTATTAAGTCGTTTTAATCTTCGGCGTTGTGCTATTTCCCCATCACACTTTTTCTGAGCTTTATTTTCTTCGACGCACTGGGTTTTGCTTTCGTCATATATAGTATTGTTTGGACAAGTAAATGATGCTATTTTTGGTTCATGACTGTCATCGTCTTCAGTACATTGATAAAACATATTGCAATATTTGGGATGTCTCCTAAATGATGTCGGACAAACATATAAATATTGGTCTTCGTCGGTATCAGGGCATTTTTTTCCTTCAGAGCTCGAACTCTCTGTTGTTGACATAGATTCTGTTGTCGATTGATTGTCTGTTGATTCTTCAGTATTCGTGCTCTCTGTTGTTACAGAAGAATCTGTAGTACTTGTTTGACTGGTAGTTGATTGTTGAGTAGTTGTCTCATCAGTTGCAGATGTACTTTCAGTAGTCGTTCCTTCAGTTGTAGTTGTTTGTTGGGTCGTTGAACTTTCTGTTGTCGTTGATTCCTGTTGAGCTGTCATGCTTTCAGCTGTCGTTGAACTTTCAGTTGTTGTCGTTGTACTTTCTGTTGTCGTTGTACCTTCTCTTGTCGTCGTTGTCGACTCTTCGGTCGTTGTGCCTTCACTCGTAGTCGATTGTTGTGTTGTTGTCCCTTCAGTTGTCGTTGACTGTTGTGTCGTAGAACTTTTGGTTGTTGATATTGTCGTACTTTCCATTGTTGTAGATTTTTGAGTTGTTGTCTCTTCTGTTGTGGACTGTTGAGTTGTCGTTTCTTCAGTAGTTGATTGTTGCGACGTAGTGCTTTGAGTAATTGTTGATTGTTGTGTTGAGGTACTTTCCGTTGTCGAAAACTGTTGAGTAGTTCCTTCAGTTGTAGTACTTTGTTGTGTGGTCGTTGCTTGTGATGTTGTTTGTTCAGTAGTTATTGAATCCTGAGTGGTTAATTCTGTGATTTGAGCCGAAGTAGATGAAGATGAAGTTTCTTGAATATTCTCATTTTGAGATTGAGTACCACTGCAATCCCGTGGTGGATAAACAGATTCTTCGTGATTGCAAGTATCCAGCTGAGGATCCCATATAGTGCCTTCTCCACATTCAAAATGATAAACAGAAAATCTTTCTCCATTTCCATCCCAGTCTACACACCGATAAAATTTCTTGCAATCATTTGGATTTGCATAATATCCAGCTTTATCGCAAGTTATGTTTTGATTTCCTGGTTTTTTTGTTGTATTTTCTTGAGAACAATTAGATGAAGTTTGACTAGTATTTTCAGTATTACTTGACTGAGTTGTTGAACTAGATGGTGAACTGGTTTCGGACTGGTCGGACTGCTCACATGAAGGATTTACAACATCTTGAGGGTGATTGCATGTTTCAATGTCTTGATCCCATATAGTTCCTTCACCGCAATCAAAATCATATTTAGTATAGCCACCATTTCCGTTATCAACGCATCGGTAGAACTTTGTACAATCTTGTGTATTACCAAAATAGCCTTCACTATCACAAGTATCCTTACTTGAGGGTTTACTACTTCCCGATGATTGCGTGGTTGTTTTCTGTGTTGATTCACTAATTTCCGTCGTTTGGGATGTTCCCTCATCTTGCATAGGTTTATTTTGACTATCTGTATTACTTCCAGCGCCACTTCGACATCTCGACACTTCACTTTCATGGTTACATGTTTGTATATCTGTATCCCAAGTTGTGCCTTCACCACAACTAAAGTCGTATTTTGTGTAACTTCCTTGTCCATTATCTACACATCTGTAAAATTTTTTGCAGTCGTTTTTGTTTGGATAAAATCCTTCTGATGAGCAGCTGTCATCATTTTCCTCCAGTGCATTTGACTGATTGTCCTGGTATTCGTCGTTTGGTCTTTCTGTGGTATTGGACGTAACAACACTTGATGATGATTGATGTTCCGTACTCGTTTGTTGATTCTCAGACTGTTGCGATTCTGAAGTCCCTGAGCTAGAGCATTTTAACTCATCATCTTCATGATCACATGCCTGTATATCTTGTACCCACATCGTTCCTTCTCCACACGTAAAGTCATATTTAGAATATCCGCCTTTTCCATTATCAACACAACGGTAAAATCTTCTGCAATCCATCGAATTTGCAAAGAAGCCTTCTGTATCACAAACATCTTTGTTAGTAGAAACTACTTCAGATGATTGATTTTCATTTTGTTCGGTGTACGAAGATGTTGTAGTAATTGTTACAGAGGTGGCAGTATTATCAGTTTGATTTGTATTATTAGAGCTAGTTGTTTGACATTTACTACTTGTTTCATGATTACAAGCTTGTATTTCTTGATCCCAAACGGTACCATCACCACAAATGAAATCAAATTTAGTATAACTGCCTTTTTCATTTTCTACGCATCTATAAAACTTTTTACAATCATTTGGATCTCCATAATATCCATCAGACTGGCATGTACCAGTGCTTTGACTAGAAATTTGTGTTTCACTAGTATTTTCATTTGTAGCATTTTCCGAAGAACTTGGTTCCTTAGTTGTATTATTATTGAAATGCATTTCATCATTTTCTGGTTCTTTAGCTGTAGATGTGTTAGTGGTTTCACTTCCTCCACACTTTTCTACAGCCCATTCATGATTACATGCTTCTATTGAAGGATCCCATACGGTACCTTCACCACAAGTGAATTCATACCGTGTAAAGCCTCCATTTCCATTGTCCACACATCTATAAAACTTTTTACAATTATTAATATCACCCATAAATCCATTCAATTTACATTCATTTCCTGTTGGCACTCCATTTTCTTCCATCGGCGTTTCCGACGACGAAATAACAGTCGATTGAGATGAAGATTGTCCATAGCCTGTATCAATCTCATTTTCCTCGGTCGTGGTAGACATTGACGATGAAGATATAGTTGTAGTTGTAGTCCCATAATTTGTTTCTCCTTCTTCCTTGGTTATTTCATTGCTTATATTACCACACACTTTAACTGCCCAAGCATGATTGCAAGCTGATATTTCGGGATCCCAAACAGTTCCTTCACCGCATGTAAATTCATAACGCGTAAATGCACCATTTCCGTTATCAACACATCTATAAAACTTTTTACAATCCAATTGGTCAGCTATAAATCCATTGGATGAACAGTTATTGCTTGAACTTTGTGGTTGCTTTGATGTTGTGGTTGTAGTAGATGTAGTTGATGTATCTACTTGTGATGAAGAACTTTCGTCATGTTGTATACCGTAACCAGTATCAGACTCATCATTTTGCGTATGTGCTGTCTGAGGAACATGGGTTGTAATATCAATTGATAAGGTTGTTTTGTCTGTTGTGACTGATGAACTACCTCCACACTTTGAAACTGCCCATGGATGATTACATGCCTCTATATTCGAATCCCAAACTGTTCCATCACCGCATGAAAATTCATATTGAGTGTAAGTACCATCACCGTTTTCCACACATCTATAGAATTTTTTGCAATCATTTTCATCTCCTATAAATCCACTAGATGTACATTTGTTTCCTGGTTGCTTTGTAATTTGTGTTTCAGTAGAAGATGATGTTGATTCTGTAATTGTTGTTGTTGAAATATACTCTTGACCCTGATTTCCATATCCAACGTTTTCTACGTCCTCTATAGTTGTTTGAGATGAAGGTACATAGTTTTGAGTAGATTGAGCAGATGTCGTAGATGATACAGTAGAACTTGATGTTGTTATCTGTTGTCCTGCATGATGAGTTGAACCTTTTCCTCCACATTCTTTAACTGCCCATACATGGTTGCAAGCATCTAAATTAGGATCCCACACTGTTCCTTCACCACAAGTGAATTCGTATCGGGTAAAAGAACTATCACCGTTATCCACACATCGATAAAATTTCTTGCAATCATTTTCATCGCCCATAAAACCACTAGAAGTACATTTTTTTTCTGGTTGTTTAGTTATTTCAGTTGTACTAGTTGAAGACGGTGACTTAATTGTAGTAGGATTTTGATTTCCATAACCGATATCTTCATTTTCATCTATTGTAGTTTGTGGCTGTTTGGTAGTTGTTGTCGTATGGTAAGTTGTAGTAAATTTAGTAGATGTTCCTGTTGATGTGCTTGATGTTGTAGTTCCGGCATCTTGTGTTGGACCTTTTTCCCCACATTGCTTGACAGCCCACGCATGATTACAAGCTTCTAAATTGGAGTCCCAAACTGTACCATCTCCGCAAGAAAATTCATATTTAGTATAACTGCCTCTGCCATTGTCGACACATCGATAAAATTTCTTACAGTCATTTTTATCCCCAATAAATCCACTTTCGGAACATTCATTAGTAACAGGTTCGTGATTAGACCCTATGTTGTTGTTGTAAGCAACATCACTTTCTTCGTTTTCGGGAAATGTGGCACGACTCTCTGTACTAGATGCATAATTTTGAGTTTGTCTCACGTCCATCGGGTTGGCAGAAGTTAAAGGATTTGTTTTAGCAGTAGTTTTCGTAGTAGGTTTTGGACTCTGTGTGATATAATTGTCGCTAACCTGTGTTTGTAATACTAATAAGGCTAAATTCGTATGTTGTTTGTCTGGTTGTTTAGTATTAAATATTATTTTGTTAGTTGTATATTCTTGAGAAATACCTTTATTGTTATTTTCTTGGGTATCAATAACCTCATTTACATTTCCTCGACCACAACGTCTCCGTTTGACGGCCCATGCATGATTACAGGATTGTATATCATCATCCCAGATTGTAGATTCTGTGCACATAAACTCGTATCGTATGTAGCCTCCACGTAAATTACTGATACATCTAAAAAATTTCCGGCAGTTTTCGCTATCCCCCATAAAACCTTCAGAGGTACATAAATCACCATCTTGTCCAGTGACAAAAGATACTCTTGGAGTAGTAGACCTTTGTCTTCTAGTTGACGAAAGCGATGGTTCCGTAAAAACGTGACTTGAAGTGTCTTGAACGGGAAGTTTAGTAGCATTTATATTCAATTTATTTTGATCATTTGTAAAAGCAAGCCAGGGGTATGAAGTTGATAAACTTTTTCCTTTGGAAGATGTTATCCAGGGATGTGCAGTGGAACTGCTTGAAATGTCAATATAAACTGGATTTTTCGTGCTGATTGGAGATGGAAGTTCTTGTCGGACTTCTTCTAGTACATTTTCATGTATTGGCTCATTAACTGAAACTGTATGTTCTATTCCACAACCTGACCTCTTCACAGAAGAAGGATGATTACAGACTTCAGTGTTTGGATCGTAAATTGTGCCTGGTGCGCATTGAAACTGAAAACAATATGTTTTTAAAATAGTTAGTATTTCATTCTTCTGTAAGTATTTTATTTTACGTTTCAAGTCAAAGTTTTATTAAAATAGATTAAGTTTCTATGTATGTAGTTTTTTTGTATGCCATAATCTAAAAAAGAGAAATCTTTAATAATTTGATATTCGTAGTATTTATTTCATGGTCTCTCGCCAATTTCTTACCTTAAAGCTCATGAATCTTCCCCGGCCGGACTTCAAGCAGCGGTAGAAGACGGCGCAATTCACTGGGTCTGCTTGAAATCCTTCTCCAAGGCATACGAGGGGGGCAGGTCTCGTTCCTGAATATAATCTCACAACTCTTCGACTGCTCCTTGGCGTTCGATCCGGGTCTGTCGCTGAAATATTTGAAATAGGTAAGTACGAAAAAGCTGTACAAATAACATCACAAAAATAAAAATTATATTTTTTGTTTTTATTCTGTCTCTAGTAATTTGACACAGAGAGAAACAGAAATAATTTTACTTTTTAGAAAAAATACATGTGCCCGATAAAACTTTCCCGTAATCAATTTAACCACGGGCTATACTAGATCACTATAGCATAAATAAATTAAAATAACAACCAAATGACCAACAAAAATTATTACGGGCATGTCCCTTCCACGTTGTATAACGCACATGGTACTTATTTTGATAAAGACAAAAGTTCAGACAGGAGCTTTTTTGTATTCCCGTTATAAATAGATCTGTCGAAGACATACACTCACTGACAACCTAAGCATATCCAAACGCAGAACGGTGATGTTGAACACCTATCCGCATTTTTATAATCAAACAGCCAATTTTAATAGCAATTTCAGTTCATAATACTTATCTACTGTAGATATCCCCAAGGAACCTAATCATATCGAAAAATTATAACATTCAGTCGTTCCGTACAAATGAGCGATCACCCGATCGGATTTTGTTTAGTATCATATGGATTGAACTTAGTTGAAAAAAGGAATTATTAAAAAAAAAATTTTTAAACAAGCTTTTGTCGAAAACAATCAACAAAAGTTTGAAGTGCTTTTTAAGACGAATCAAACGAGCCAAGACTCGATGGGGTTGCATCCTTTCATTACAGTGGTCCTATGGCCACCTTCCGGCTCCATTGCCAGATCAGCTTTATATCATCATAATATTGCATTGTCACGCTATATTCGTTTGCGTGCAAACTTTAAACTCAATCGGAAACCGGGAAGTGGGTCAAATTGAACTTACATAATTTTTTAAAACTAAAAACCGACCACCCCCAAACTACACAACCGATTTTAATAAAATTACTATGGGACCAACTGGACAGTATACCCATGCAAACGAAAAAATAATATTCCAAATAGGTCCAAGCGTCTTTGAGTAATCAGTGAACATACATAAAAAAAATAAAGGATCGCGACGAATTGATAACCTCCTCCTTTTTTTGAAGTCGGTTAAAAATTTGATTACAGACAGAGACAGACAACGGGACAGGTGAAACTAAATAAAACTTGTAAAGTGGGTTTGTGTTTGAAAATGGTTCTAAGCACTGTACCACAACCACACCACGTGATCAGACTCTTTTTTATAGGAAAAATGAATAGTAGAATCTACCATACATTCTGGCAGAGACACAAGAAACTTACCATTATGGTTTGACTCGATGGCTTCGACTGCTAACAGCACCAGCAGCAGAGGCAAGCAGTGCAGTACGATGTGCAGTTCCATGTTGGGCATATACATTATTATGCCTCAATGCGAAATCTCTTCTAGGCTGAATTCATTTTCCTTTGCGCCTGAAATCAATTCAATAGTTCCTTATTCATTTGAATGGTAGGTACCTTTTCTTACCTGTCTTATCTTTTATATTTGAGCGAAAGACGTTAAAATTTTTCTATCAGAAAACTGATTTCAATAATAGGCCTTAGTCTTATATCCAATATTTCTCTCTCAAACGAAATAATGTTATGTATCCTTAGTAAACAAGGAACCCTTACAGTTTCGCCATGTCTGTCTGTCTATTCGTTCGCGGTTCCACTCAGGGACTATTAAGTACTAGAAAGCTGTAATTTGGCATGGGTACGTACTAGGGTGGTTCTAATTTTTCGATTTTTGAAATGTTACCCCGACACGTTGTGATTTGAATTTCTACTGTAATATGAATCTTTGTTTTTTATTTTAATTTTTAGACCAAATTCAGAGGTCGTTACCAGTTGTCAAAGTTTGAAAAAACGTTGTGTGGACATTTGGTTATGGAGTCTCCTTAATAGATTAAAATTTGTGGGTATGTTACGTTTTATAGCGAAATATGCACAAACGTCTCCTTTCTTTTCCTTCCCCATTCATTTCTGCACCTGGAGCATGTCAAATGTCTGCAATACGAGCATACTAACTCCATAGAATTTCAGCCTTTCGACACCACTGCTATAAAAACCGTATAAGATATTTATGTAGAATTTGTGCTCTTTTACATAACGAACATCCTTTTGTAGCCAAAAATAGTAAAAAGAAAACAAAATTAAAGTTGGAATCCATAATTGACAATGCTGAGTGACCAATGCGTGTACAAGTGACCACAGGCAAGATTACTCTTGCGGAACAAAAATGAAATGATTAGTGGAAGTTTTTTCAATCTTATCATAATACTCTTAGCTAGAGCTACTGATACAGCAGGGTAGTCCTGCAGATCACCAGCAACACCTTATTCAGTAACTCTAGCTAAGAGCATTATAAATAAAAACTTAAAAGAAATATTTGTTTTGCAAAGCAAAAGCTTCCTGTTTTTGTTTTCATACTACTTCGATCTTTAGCTACTTCTTTCCAATCCTTGTCCAAAGTAGACAGGTTAGGTTTTTCCCTTGCGTTTCCTGTACCCTTGAACCTGTAGCGACTTCGACGGTGTATCGTCGGAAGCTGTATATATGCAGCGAATCGAGCGAACTCTGAGGTCGAGATGTAGGATACTGCTGGCGCCATCTCGTATGCTTCTTTTGAACTATGTTGTCGATAGTCACTTGATTGTTTTCTGGTTGTAGTTTCTCGTAGTGGCGTAGAAGTCGCCACAAACCCATTTGTTGGGTATTTGAGTGAAGTTTCTTCCCGGCACAATTTGGCAAATCTGTCCCGCCCAGTCCTATTTTAGTTTAGCATTCGTGATGGAGCGCATCGTAGTAGTCTTAACACTTATATACTATGCTTCATTGCCCTTTGGCAAACCTACAGATAGAGCTTTTGTTTTTTAGTCAGCGATCAAGTTTAAGCATCATATAGGTTAGGATGGGCAAGATAGCATGTCGAGCCGAGAGTAAAAAAAATATATACAGAAACATAACACGTATTGTATTTTTTTTATCGGTTTGCAACTATGCAAGTTAATAAATTACGTTACTAGATTATTTGGTAATGAAAATCAGCATGTAAATGTTTGCAACATCAAACAATCTAGAATAATTGTAATTAGGGTAGGCTCACATATGAGTCAAATAGTCGATCGATGCCTGTCATTCCCTGTCGTGATCAAAATCTTCTCACGTGCCATGTACAGCTTTAGCTATCTTTGCCAAGATTGTAGTCTTAAACGGGTACATTTCACTTGCATGCACATGCGATAATGACCTTGTTTACGGTTTTGTATCCACGCCTTATCAAATAGCGGCTGATCTTTTAAATTTATATTTATTATCAGAAGAAAAGGTAAAAATACTGTGAGGTCTATTTATTCTGAAGGAAATTTTCAGAGCTACGAAATTCTTAGGTACTCTATTTTAAGACAAAAGTTCGTTAGACTTATTTATTGAGGACTTGCTAAGTTTATTTAGACAAGCTCTTAGTTTTATCGAAAGTGTCACCTTTAAAATTTTCGAGTAAATCCACTACGGCTAGGTCATCCTCATTATTCATTACTTATCTTCGTAGTTTTACCCCCAAAAAGGTCACTACCTGCTTCACCGTAGGGAACATCCTGGCCTCCTTCGAATACCATAATTTCTGATTAGAATCAGATTTATGTAGGTACCTATAATAGTAGTTAGATTCGTCCTACATAGCATTACCTAAGTATATATCCTACCTACATGTACTAATGTAATTTAACTTCTTTTTTTCCTGAAACCTTTTTTTAACATTTAATAACATTCTATTTGTTTCCAAAAAAAGTTAAGTTTTACTTTTTGTTGTCTATCCCCATCCAGGGGATAGATAAAAAAAGGGAACAATCAAATTCCATCCATATCTTGACATATTAAGTAAACCTAATTCCTATAAGTTATTTTCGCACACAAGACAAGCAATAATGCTACTTCCATAATTTATTACTCTGATAGCCAGGTAGGTCACGATCACGGCCGATGCGAACGACCTCAATTGGCCTTTATTGCATAAGCCCAAAATAAAGCCTCACTGTGCATTTTAGTCATTTGCTACGCAACGCTATAAGTAAAAGTATATTATAAATATTCAGTTTTTCGCATTCCTTAATCACATCGTTATTAATACATATATATTTTGTTACGTCTTTATGCAAGTGGAAAAAGTAATCAAAACAGTGACAAGTTATTAGTATCCACATCGGCTACTGACATGGTTCAGGTTTTTACCCGCTTCCTTCACTTTATGATACACTGGCTTTGAAGAAAGGTCTATTGTCGATCCTTAGATATAAAATTTCAGGTCTGGTAATTCAATTTTCATCAGAAAACGTTAAAAGTTTTTAAGGTATATATCGTGGACGAAGATTCTCTCTCTCCGGTATTCGGTAAGAAAACATAGTAAGTAGGTATTCTTCCAATCAACTTCTATTCCCGTAATTCCTGTTTATTTGTAGCTGGCATAAAATAAAATTCAATTATTTCTCTGTTATTTATTCCTAATTGAAAAATATCTCTATTGCAACTTTAACCCATCCGAAGTAAACACTTCTACTTGTTTCTTGTATTTCAACTTTTTGCATCCGATTCGATATCTAGATACTGCCATCATCGGTAAAATATCGGACGTATGCGATAAACCAATGGTATTCTCAGGCTATTTTATACTAAACGATTTGAACCGAGTACGTAGACATAAATAAAGTACATTTTATTTCTTTATGCAAAAATATTACAAAGAAAAATCTCAATAATAATACGTTCATCTAAGAGGTATTTTTATGTGTTCGTATTTATAGTACCTACAAACCCGGTGATTCACGTTTATGAAGGGTCCATTGTTGGCATTCCTCTTCTTTTCTTTTTCAATCGTAAAAGGTATTATATTTTTTTCTTGGAATCAGTTCTTAATGATTGCATAGTAATGAAATTGCAGAATTTGTTCCGTTGTGTGATACACATTGATTCAGATAATCGTATACAGTGAGGTCAAAAATATTAGGTAAAGTTATTTGAACCTTCTTTGACTTTTAAGTACGAATTATTGGGATTCGCATGCAACTGGAAATAAAAAAAATCAATTTTTAATACTGATGTAGGCACAAAACGCACACAGATAGGATAAGAACTTGCAATATTATTATTAAACAAGTCTACTTACAGCGTATCGGAATAACAAGTGTGGTGAGATAAGCAAAATGCTCTTGTACAACTTCTTACAACTTACTTGACTATTTCTTCCAAAAGAAATTCTTTAGTACAATAAAATTGTTAGCTACAAAAACTGGAATAAAATAAATTTTTGATCATCATTTTAGCCGGATCATATCTTGACTCTGAACTTGACTAGGTCGTATAGATCCAGGGTGGTTACTCCATAAAATAATACGTAAGCGGATATGCCGTAACGTTTGTCTTGCGTACCGCTTATGGAGTAACCCCCCAGGTCGTATAGACCCAGAATACTCGAATAATTATAGTCCTAGTGTATCATGCTCCATTCTTTTTTTAAATTTGCTTGACAGAGACCCTGCATAAATATCAATGATTTATTAAAGCTCTTAAAAGTAAAAACATGTCTTATCTACTTAATTATACTAGGTAACCCAATCTGCATGTCTCTTGCTTGAAAAAATTACATTTTACTTTTTATAGAGATACAAAAAACGCAAATTGAGACCAAGAGTCATCCCTTTAGACCCTGCCCCACAAATTCCCAGCGCATCTTCGGGTTATTTTCTAAAGGCCATATGTGAATAACCACGTAGCCTTCGTAAGAGAAAAACAACCGTTCAAGTTTAAGTTAGACTGACTATTGAGGGTTCCACAGTTTGCCTTAAACTTTAATATAATAACGAAATTAGTTGAATCGCATTTCTCACATATTTTTTTTTTTAATCTAAAACTTTTTTAAATCGTTGACATAATCAATGATTTTCTACAATATTTCGTTTTATTTATTTTATCACACTTTGTTGTTCCAAAGTACAAATATTCAATTTATTTCCTTAGACAGATTTCTTAATGGTTACTGTAAGTAAGTACAAACTTAGAAGACATCAGAGAAATTTTATTTTTTCTATCAAGCTTAATAAAATTGAAAAAGTATCTAAAAATGACAGACAGCGAAACACCAAGTTCTTTCTTATCATATCACTGCGGAACCCTAAAAATCGACACACAAGCCTTCTGGTTCATTGCCACGAATAATTACAACTCTGGTCCACAAATAGTATAAAACCGAAGCTGGTTTATAAAGACTGCCCCTAGGATGTTCGTTATGTATGTTATGTGAAATTAAACGGACTTGTGTATGTACTTATTTATAAAGAAGCATAATTACTTATT
Source organism: Acrobasis suavella (assembly GCA_943193695.1). Lineage (NCBI taxonomy): Eukaryota > Metazoa > Arthropoda > Insecta > Lepidoptera > Pyralidae > Acrobasis > Acrobasis suavella. Next base: position 10,500,929 of record OW971939.1, read on the forward strand.
CTGAGCTTCGTATTACGGGGGATATTATTTAAGTTGCATAGAAATGGTATTTCATTGTCTCGAAAGAAACACAACAGGCTTGCAACAGGTGAACTCATGTACCTATGAAGTAAGTCCTAAGGTTAGAATTTATTCAACAAATTATATATAATAAGATTTGATTCATATTATACTTTGAGATGCACTATAGCTAAATTAATCAATAGTATCCAGAGTTTCAAAATCGCACGTGAATATAATAAATATTATTACGTAAGTACTTATTTATAAAAAATTCTGTAAACAGATAAAATACTTTTTTTATTCAAAAATAACAAGCGTGAACTTTTGTTCATTTAATGCACAACATATCCAGTGTTAAAACTGACCTCGAGCTAGGACGAATCTAGCTATATATACAACGGGGATCACCTATCACCCTCTGATGATATAGAGAGATATAGGTACTTAGTCTTAACTAATATAGAGATGAATTACACGATAGACTCTGAGACGCGTAAACACAGTAAAAGTCCTTTTACTTTCAGAAGTTAGTGCAGGTGATACCAGGGATCCAGCTTAACTGGTTCTCAAAGATTCCCTTTCCAGAAGTGGTGGTCAAGACGGCATTCTTGTGGCCGGCGTGTGATGAGTCCTGATAATGCGTCTAGGAATAAATTGCACTCCTGCCGCGGCGACGACTGCCCATTTTACATAATTGCAAAAAAGACGCCAAGTGCGAGCCGTTTTTAAGGAGTTATTTTCATAAAATACATCAATGATGAGCTACAAGGTTTTATTGAGAGAAAAGATAATTATGAAGGATTATGTACCATTTTAGAAATTCTTGGGAGAGGCCGATGATCAGCTGTGGCCGTTATGCAGCTGAAATGATGATAATGATGTATCGGTTGGCTTAATTGCCTCTAAGTTGGTATGTGTATATTTTTGTAACTTTTTTTTGCGTAAAATAGTTAGATCGGTAAGAGGTATCTAGGTTGTATTAAGCATTTCTCTGTCTTCTTGAATTTAGAAATAAAGGTTTTCCGGCATTTCTTTGCAATAGCGTATTTAAAAACATTTCAATCTTAAACTTTGGATCAACTTTATGCTAATATGTTCAACAAATATTCGAATTTTGTAATACTTAAAGGGTTATTTAAAAAAAATCTTTAGGAGCATAAACAAGCCGAAATCAAAGTAGAAAAAATAAACATGCTCTATCTAATGTAGGCCCAGTCTATTTTTCGTACAAAACAACTTTATCAGAAGTATGAGTTGTATAACTAAGGAGATAATATCTATTTTATTTAAAGTCTACGTAAATAAAAAAAGGATGAGAAAAAAGAAATTGAAACCATAACAACATAGAAATATGTTTAGTTCTAACCACAAAATTTGCTGTGGTTGCCTGGAGATGAGCAAGAATCCATAAAACTATAGATAATTTTTTGTTGTAGTTATTTCTATAGGAAATAATATTGTGTACAAGTATTTTCTTTTTTATGCATATATTAGGTTGGGGAAAAAGTCTTTTCGCATATAGTGTGTATGAACTTGTAATAAAACCACTTTGGCTATACTACTTTTACCTGGCTGGTTTTGGTATCATTTAAAAGTTTAAATTTTAAAGAAGATAATTCAAATTAGGAAAATGCGTGATTTTCATTTGTTTTTCTTACCGTCAAGATGAGTTAATCTAATGAAGTAACTAGATACTTTTTAAAATTTTACTACCAAAAAGACAAAAATGCAACGCAAGCCGCGAAAAAAATTTGCGATGTTTATGGACCTAGTGCAGTGTCTGTGAGAGTAGCACAAATTTGGTTTAGGCGTTTTCAATCCGGAAATTTTGATGTCAAAAATGCACGTCGCTTTGGTCGCCCTGTTACGGATAAAATGGATGCTATTTTTGAAAAAGTGGAGCAAGATCGGCATATCAGTAGTTACGACGTAGCTGAAGAACTGGGAATTGACCACAAAACAGTTTTGGCGCATTTGAAAAAAAAATGGGTACACAAAAAAGCTCGATATTTGGGTACCTCACGAGCTCTCTGAAATAAACCTAATGAACCGTGTACTCATTTGTGATTCTTTATTACGACGTAATGAGACCGAACCATTATTGAAGAAATTGATAACTGGTGATGAAAAGTGGATCACGTACGACAAAAACGTGCGAAAAAGGTCATGGTCAAAGGCCGGTCAGGCTTCACAGACTGTGGCGAAACCCGGGTTAACTCGCAACAAGGTGATGCTGCGTGTGTGTGGTGGGATTGGAAGGGCATTATTCATTATGAGCCTAGGAGCTTATGTTACCTACCACCAGGCAGGACCATCGATTCAGAACTCTACTGCGAACGACTGATAAGATTAAAGCAATAAGTTGAGAGAAAGCGGCCGGAATTAATCAACAGAAGGGGTGTGGTTTTTCATCATGATAACGCTAGACCTCACATATCTTTAACCACTCAGCAAAAATTAAGAGAGTTTGGCTGGGAGGTTTTAATGCATCCGCCGTATAGTCCTGACCTGGCACCTTCAGATTTCTACCTGTTTCGGTCTCTTCAGAATTCTTTAAGTAGTGTCAGGTTAACATCACGAGAGGACTGCCAAAACTACTTGACGCAGTTTTTTGATCAGAAGCTCCAAAATTTCTATAGCAATGGGATCATGTCCCTACCTATAAGATGGCAAAAAGTTATCGAACAAAATGGTACCTACGTACTTTAGTTCAATGTAAATAAACTATATTAAAAATGATTTGAATTTTCATATAAAATGCGAAAAGATTTTTTCTCCAACCTATTATTTTTATTATATCTTTAGTTTTAGTGCTGGCAGGTACACCCCGAAATGCAGTAAAAAGCTACATATGGTGTTAAAAGCATGAAAATCAGAACGATTTATCTTTAGGCCATACGACACCATTACAGAAAATAAAAAGTTTTAATTTTTTAATAAAAATAAATATAATAATATTGATAAATAATATAAATATGATTAAAAACTCCTCTCGCATTAGTATTTATCGTCCTCAGAGTCTAAAACTTTTTTGAACTTTTTATACATGTTTCAACTATTGTGACTTTATCAAATTTTGTAATATTAAAAAAATTATAAAAAAAATACTAAATTTAAATATTTTCTAAATTACTTTCTTGGGGTTGGATATGAAGCTATTACATATCATTTTAGGTATATTTTACAAATGATAATTCAACCGCATCATATCTGGAGGAGCCCGAACTTGGTATGTTTTGAAAATGATTTTTATTCTAAAACAAGTGACTGAAATATAATTAGGTGTGATTTATTTTTAGAATCGGCTTAGTAAGCCCTTTTATTAGATATCTACCACACACGATAGGTTCCAGAACCAATTTTTTCCCCGTACAAAAAAGAGATGACGTCACAACTCCTCTCCTTTTTGTATTTTTTTTGTTCGTGCTACAGGTCAAATTAATTCGTTTGGCCTTAAGATCAATCGTTCCTTTTTTTTTTCATGCTTTTAATCCCATAAGCAGCTTTTTTGGCGTACCGCTAGCACTATTTGAGGACATCATAATATCTCATTTCTCCTAACCTAAAGGCAAGAATTTTCAAAAAATGATGATCACTTATATATTAGAGCTTACAAGACATTTTTATCGACTTTTATGTTTCCTAATCATATACAATCAAACAAATCTCGAACTTACTTTGATCTGGCTCAATGTGTGTGATTTGCACGTATATAATATTTATTTATTTAAATGTTCGTATAGATGTAAAGTAATTCATTATTTACGAACTGTTATTCAGCTACTTACTAGAACTGTTTATTTCTTAATTGAGCCAAGCAGCTGCTGGTTTTTGCTTTATGTTTAAATTATAGTTACACTTATCTAAATTACTTTACATGTTGTGTGAATATTGATGGCATTACGGTTCTCAAAAAGAGCAAGTGTAAAAACTATATGTAGGTTGAAAAAGGTAATCTAAGTTATTTATCACTTTAATTATCTTATCTCATAGGAATGCTAACTCCTATGTTAACTTGTTACTTTATTAATAAACATTACTGTTATAAAAATATTCGCAGCGTAATCACCGGAAGGTAATCATTTAACGTAATCGTCCATAATTGATTTAATTGTTGCAGATAGATATCACTGTGTTACTTCATCATACTAAGAATACTTTACTTTATCACCTATGAGTACTAGTTAACATCAACATTTTTCACATAGGTAGGTTAGTATTATTATTAAAAAATATGTTGACGACACCATGCAAACCTTACAACAAAGTAGGTACCTACATTTATTTTTATAACACAACATCATCTCAGTGTTATTTATTTGATATTGATGCTTTTATTAACATCAATGCACGTAATTATTTTCTTCATCAATATCTATAATTATTATGAAGAACATAATAAAGAATATAAAATAATATAATAATTAAAAATATAAGATTTAATTTGATTTAAATATAATTATAAAAGTTACACCTCTTCCTCCAGTCCGTACTATGCTACTCGTAGAAAGCTTTAAATACCGATGTAAAAAATATCAGTTATTTAGAAAATCATACGTAAAATATAGTTACCATAATATAAAAATGAGTTAATAAAGTTATATTCTTGTATTAAAAGTCAAGTAATATAATTTTTAGTTTTTGCCGGTTTTTTTATAATTTATAAATACCTAGGTCACAATGAAGGAATAAAAAATAAAGCTTTGAAGGATCGTGGATCACAATGAAACAAATACCATATTAAGTGGTCCGAGTAGATATTACGTGCGGACATAACTAAAAAATTAACAAAAGAATAATTTACCGTAACGTATTATAATGCCAGTACAAAAACGAACTATAGATTTTACTGGCTTAATAATGATGTCATGAGGTACTTTGTTATTGTGGTTAAATATGGATTAAGTTGTGATCGAGAGGAAGTATCTCGTTACAACTGAATTAAAAGTTTATATCCGTTTAATTTCCTGTCAATTGTTAGACATAATGAACATTATTGTTCATTTTTTATTTAATTTTACCAATACAAATTATATTCCCTTCATAAAGTTGATGAGAAAAATAGACTATGTACGTACAACATTCTGATATAATAATATATACTATACATAGTCAGATACATCTTAGACTACAATTTTCATCACAAAAGTTATTGAATGACAAAGAAAATGAACAATAGAAATATCTGAAGTAGAACTAGACTATAAAATTAATCTTCTTTGTTTCGTCATCTTCATCATAATTTGACAAAATACAACAGTGTGTTTCGGAAGGCCAATTATTACTTAACTACTTCCTGAATTTTTCGAGATGCAGTGCTGCCTCCATTTGAAATAAATCATTTGGAAAGAAACGGAGATATTATTTAAAATTTGATATACCTAGATAACCCTTCAAACTATTTTATGAACTACTGTTTATATTTTAAAGTGAGAACGTGTAGCTTTTTATAGCATTTAAATGTAGCGAAAAACGGCCACTTCTAGCAAAAATGCTATAAAAAGCTTGGACCGGACTTGGAAAATTTAGGTAGGCCGTTAATGTTATGTTTTTACATATTATTTATTAGCTCTCTTTGTCCCACGGCTGGGCAAAAGCCTCCTCTCTATGTTTACAAACATTTCTGTTGATCACTTTTCTTTCCACATCCGACCACCTTGTTCTTGCTCTGCCTCTTTTCCTTGTACCGTCTGTCGGAGTCCAGACATTGGCAACGGTAGCACACCTTTCCGATGACATTCGACAAACGTGACCAGCACAATCCCATTTACTTACATATGTTGTAGTGATATCTAAAAATATTATTATATTGCTGTTATAATTATTGTACTTAATTTAAGTTTTTGTTGAATAATATTCCGCAAAAAATATTTTTTGCCTGATGTCATATTCCACTGCTGGGCAAAGCGAGGTCTTAGCTTGTTCGTTTTATTCGTCCCTATTTTGAGCGTTATTTTTATGTGTGTTTATTTCTCTCAAATACTCTTCACTCATTCATATTTCGAGCAAAATCATCAAACTGATGTATTTTTTCTTCAAAGTTTCAAGAAATATTCCCAACGGTCTTTCTTACTAGTCCTATTAGTTGTATAATAAAAGTGGTTCTACAGCTGAAAAAACTGAGTGCCTCGTAGAAAGTTCGACTATCGTTAATTATATGCAAAATATTAAAACATATTTTGCAGGGCTAGCGCACGTGGTCATCTATAAATCATTCACATTCTAATATAATTACAACAAATGTATACTTGAATTCCCATGGATTCAACAGTGAAGTCATCGTTAATGTTTCCGCACGATATCCATGAAAATCGTGATTCCAAAGTGTAGGAAAATTTACTGATGCCTTAATCACGGTGCCCTGCAATGGCTGGGAGAGTCAAGGTTTGCTGCATAGAATTATGCCAGAGTAATTATTTTCCAACAACACCCTACCTACCTACTACATTTAAGAGCCAGTCTCTTGTCGGTATCAATATATGGAAAGAGTGTCTCTTTCCAATAACCCTAATATAAACAAAAAATATTACGAGTAGATAAGTTTAAAAATACTTTCTTAATAATGATGATTTTAATAATCTAATGTAGAGATAAATTCTTTTACTTAATAATAATAAAAATTATACATATGGTTAGGTTATTAATTTATTATATTTTGTAGTTACCATATAAGTATTTTACTTATCCATATCAATACATATAATGAAACAATAAAAAGAGATGTATCTGTACATTGAATATATATTATTTCCAAAAAAAAATGGGTCAATGGAGACATACGAGTAGTAATAGAATAAGAATTAAAAAGTCTGTTGTGTGTTTGTTTGTTTGTACACGCTAATCTCCGGCAATACTGGACTGATACGAATGAAACTTTTTTGTGTTAAGCCTGGGCACCATATAGGGTATAATTGATTTCAGAAAATGGAACACCAAATGGAGCAATTATAGGCCAGGTAAACTATAGGAAATATAAAAATGACACCTTAGCAAAAGTTGTTCAGTCTGATGAGCACTTTCGTTGAGGTATGAAAATCGAAGATCAAGAAAACCTGATGCAGAACCAAGTTAAATTTATTTGCATGAACATGTTGTTTCCAAAAAATCGATTATCATCTCATGTAGAAATCAAAGAGTTCAGGTTAACGATATATAACACTGCTACATTAGTGCGTATACGCCGGAGTCATAAAGTCCACTCGACCGAAGTCGCGGGCATCAGCTTGTTATAAATATTTTATAAAACCTAGTACATCATTTTTGTCTTTGTGTCACTCCTTTTTTCCACACGGGTAGACAGAGACTATGGACATCCACATGTAACGATTCTGTCTTGCTTCATCTACGCACGCCGTCATGCCGTTCATAAAAGCCGGCCCTTTAGTAAGAGGTCTTATCTACTAGCGAAACGATATCTACTATTTTCGTAGTAGTGCACTGACACGAACTTCCTCCATTACATCTATTACCCAATTTCTATGTTATCCAGACACATACAGGTCAAATAAGTTATAAATCACGTCTACATGAATCCTTTAGTTTGGCAACGGTCGTCACGGGCCGCGATCAGCTGATCATATCGGGTCATCCGGTGATTCTCGCGTCTTATCATTGCGCAATCGATATCTAACACTTTCTTATTGTTTCGTCTTAATTATATAGTTTAGGCGAATTTGGTTCAATGGCGAATGTAAAGGCCATGTCATGTAACAATTCACTTGCTAAAATCACGATAAAATTATGTAAACAATACGCAATTAGTGTTTTTGTTCTTATGCTGTGAGCTTTTTGTTGAATAATTGTGTGATAATTGCTTATCACTCAAATTTCAGTCATTATACAAACAGACTCCCTAGACGGATGGTAATAAATTAATATATAGTGACAAATCACACTTATTGTTATTATCACGCTAGCCGTAAGTAAGCTTAACTTGTGTTATAACTTATGAGATACTAACTCAACGATACTATCTATATTTTATTATAAATATAATATAGATAAATACCCAAGACCCAGGACAATCCGAAATGGGAGGTCGTCAATGATGGCAGGTTTTAAAGCCAAATATAAAATAGAACATACAATAGTAACAATACATCCTTTAATTGTGTTTTTTTATGCTTGAAGGCGGAATGTTAAATTCATAAACTATATTTTTGAAACTCGGTCAATGGTGGGTGGACGTAACAAAATATCACATAGGTGATATCCATATTCAAGTGATGGTACATAAAATAGTACCAATAGACTAAGATAATCTTATATTTCACTGGCATACTTTATATCCAAGTAAAACGTATCATTTTATTTAATATGGATGTCTTAAAGTAGGTAGGTAATAAATTGATTTGCGTAGAAAACAAAAATCCCAATTTAATTATGAAGTCCAATCAGAAGTCATAAAGCTAAGATTCCTTACGGTACACTTTTATAATTGGTGGTGCTAGGATAAAGTTGCTTTCGTAGTATAATAAACCTATGATTTAGATGCAAAATGATTATACTTCTGCGTCATATAAATAAACCAACCGCACAAAAGGGCGTTGACCTAAGTCATATAAATATTTATTAATATAAGCATTGCAAAAATTTATGAATTAATGATAAAAAAAGTCCGACATATCTTTTTTTTTTAAAGCACAGTTAATGAAGAAAAGTTGGCACAGTTATGGAATTATAAAACTGTGATATGGCTGAGCTGCCAAAAGACATGCCAATGAAAATGTATGGGCTAGTTTCTTGTCTGTCGTCTTTTAAATATCTATCGTGCAAAAAATAAATAGCCACGCCCGGTTAGCGTCAGATAAAATTAATGGGTCCCTTGTTCGCCATTGTTTAATCTTCTGCAGTTTGATGATACTACCGAGAAACGCTATCTATAATAAGAATAAGAAGTAGGTACTTACGATCTTCATTGTAATTTCACTGTTATTACAACTACTTCAATGTGTGCACATACAAATTGACAAGCAACTCTATGTATATTAGGTACTTGTATATTACTAACTGTAGGCATATTTCAGTAATCATTGGCGTAGCTATGGATTTTCTCAGGATGGGGCCACAGAGGTCAAAACATTTTGGGACAGCTATCCAGCTACAAGTATAAAATCTGGCGATTAAACGAAAGTATAAGTATGTTTACCTATCCCTACGATAAATAATACAAGCATTTCATATCAAAATAATACTCATGGAAGAAAGAGAGCAATTCGCTTGACTGGTAATTTACAAAAAATCTAATTCGCAAACTTTTTCGAGGAATAGCCGCTAGATAATGTTTTCTCTAATCAAATTTTAAAATAAGGTCTTTCTTATTTAGATATTTGCAAAAATCCCAATTACCTTTGCTTTTTTGAGGAAGTGTCGTCACGATGAAGTTTTAAGTAAAGTTAGCAATTTTGGCCCTAAGTACTTTCCTCCTGTCACTTTCATCTCCCTACAACAATATATGTCAATGACAACAACCAACATACCTAACGAAAGAAATTTAAAGAGGTGCTATTGGCAGATGAGAGTTATCATTGCTTTTTTTGTGAAGGCATAGGAAAAATATAAACTTCGATTGCTGTGTGTCATCAGTGTCATCACTTCCGGTGTAAACTTTTAAATGATATAAACATCCTGATAACACTTAGAATTTTTTATTCAAATTACCTTCTTAAAATTGTCTATATTTTCGATTAAAACCATCTAAAACACTTTTATATTATTTAGTTGACAAGCCAATTATACTACATTATATTTTACAAAAAGTGCTAGTAACGCTAGCTCGAAAGAACGGAGGTAATAAGAACTTCAAAACTAGACATTTATGTGGAATGGGTAAATATAGTTCGCCCATCTTCTAGCTACGCCCATACCAATGATCAAACAAAGCTGTTAGCTGTCTTGATTGTTCTTATATTGCCTAATTAAGCAAGAGACAAAAAACGTTATTGTGCGCCATATGAAACAAAACATCCTCATTCGGTGTTCCGATAGTGATCTAAGTGTAATTATATTTTGGGATTACAGGTCGCTGACCGTGTCTGTAACAAAGACTGGCAAAGGCTGTTATATCATGATGACGTATAATTGTGGTCCTTAGACCTCAAGACTGGAAGTCAAGTTCAGTAATACTGTAATTAGAGACGATTCGTCGACAGCATTTTATGTATAAAGAGTACTCATCATTATCAGTGATCAGCGTAATAAGCCTTGTATGCATGCATGCACGAATTTATATTGAATAACCTTAATTCTAAATTGTTTACTATTGTATACAAAACATAAGATATATCTTTTACCTATTCGCAGTTTCAGAAAAAACAAGTGCTAAATATTTTACAGAGTGGAATCATTCTATGCTCCTAATGATTACCTAAACTTACACACTCGTATAATAGTTATTTTTTTCTTTTTTGATTCCTCTGGAAAAGTTTTAACATTTCAATTAGATACCTATCTATAAATAACATTATTTGCACTCGATACTAGTAGATACAAATAATGGCAACGAATAAACAAAAAATACTTGCTACGTGACTTGTTGCAATTATTTCAGAAACCAGAACAGAGAGTGACATGGATTACGTGCCTTGAAGTTCCTCACTTTTAAAGTGGCATATCGGCACATCGTATTAGCAATACTTACATTTATTTAGTATTAGCAATGCTACGTCTGCGATACCTGTCGCTGTCCGAGCGCGTGTGTAGTTCGGTGTTGCTTTTGTGCATCATTTGACACCTGGAGTACTACGCTCTCGTTCGCTAGCAAACCTTGAGTTTGGACTTTTACCGCTATTTATAAAACTGTACTACTTAAATCAGTAATATAGTACCTATAAAGTTTCTGGTTAAAAGAGCTCTTTAATCAGAAATAAGGTTTTTCTGTCAACCCCATCAACATCTGCACTTCTTAAATTGGTAGCATACAGCTATAAAGACCACGTTTTCGCGACATATTTTAATATAGAAAGGATAAACCAATGAATAATAAGCCATGATACACCTGTCCATATTTTTTATATAGGAAAAAGGAAGGTCTCCTTTGAATTTACAAATATCAGAAATTGCAAAAGCGTTTTTCTTTTCGTTCAACTACTTCCAAAACGGACAAAAAGGAGGAGATAAAGAAGGAGATTATCGTCGCGATGTCTTTTATATTATGTAGCTATGTTTATCGATATTCGAAGACGCTTGGACCGATGCTTTTGTTTGAAGGGTATACCTACTTGTCAGGTGTTTCCATAGAAATTTTATCTAAATCGGTTGTGTAGTTCGGGGGAGAAGACGAGTTTTTAGATTTAAAAAAATATTAAAACATATGTGCCTACGGAACCTCAAAGAGCACGTATCTTCAGAGTATCAGACCAGACCTGTCCAGATCAAGTCCAAATCGAAGTAATAACATGTCTGCTACAATTCACAGAATGCTGCATAATTAAGATCATACTTGATGTGTACGATAAAATACGTAAAGCGTAATTTATAATTGAGATAATACGTCGTCGGAGGCAGTAAAATGTCTTCCAGTGAGGTATTATGGACTGTAAAAATTTTGTTCCAGTTATATAATTATTGTAATACATCATTAAAGTTCTTTTTATGTCAAATTTTTGTCAAGACTTAAATTTTCATTTCTTCGTATGAATTGTGTGTGTGTCCCGTCTAAATATTGTAAGTAGCCCGGCTTCCAATACCGGGATCCCGGTATTGCTCAATACCGGTATTAGGCGATTTTTTGACCTGTTTTAAATACCGGTATTGAAATTCAATACCGGTTTTAATACCGGAATCGGTTATTTTAGAATTACATAGTGTAAAAAGGCACATGAACAGATAATTAATAGTGACATTGTAATATTTTTGGAAAAACCTGCACGCAAACTAAGAAAAGTATCTACACGCCAAGATTCTTCAAAAACAGATATCGACACCATTGTAAAGAGTTGAAATGGGTGCCTATGATGGCACTGAAGGTGACCGAGAGAAGTATCTAGATATCTTCTCTAACTAATATTTTAAACGAGAAAGTTTGTATGTATGAATGAATGTTTATTACTCTTTCACGCAAAAACGGCTGTACGGATGGGAATAAAGTTTGACATGTAGATAGCTTATTACCTGGATTAACTTATAGGATACTTTTTATCTCGGGAAAACGTGAGGTTCCCAAGGGATTATCTAAAATGTTCCACGAGGACAACGTAAGCGGTCGCGTATTTGTGCAATCGATTAAAAAGCTCGCTCTCGAATAAAACCTTAGATGCTTTCTCTTTCTTGAGAACCCATTATCAAGAAGAAAAAGCTCTAAAACAGTATAGACCCGAAAATTAAAGAAAAAAAATACATGATCTCACGTAAAATTCAAAGGACAGAAAAATTGTAATCAATATTGTTAAGTACTTTAAAATTATGAAAACAGTATTTTTTATTTTTCTTATTTTTCTTATTTAGGAACACTGAAGTGATATTTTTGTAATTAGATAATATTGATAAGATCAGTTTTATTTTAAATATTTTTATATACCTCTCTGTTTTGTTTGTTATGAAGAGCCAGTAAATTTTTATTTTAGATTTTTGTCCTAATATCTGGTATTGTATTTATAAATTACCACGTACATACAGTAGACGTTCCTGTAACGATTAATGGCTGATTTGATGCTAGCTAGAACTGTAAAAAAGTTGTTGATTAATTTGTAAAAATCATAAATATTTCAAGTTGAATTAGGCAAAGCTGTGATGATTTAGTATGTTATATGAATAAAAGTTGATTTTGAATGACCTATGTTCTAATTTTAGCTTAATATTACAAAAAATAAACTTTTTGAAAAAGAAATACTAATTTCCACCTCAATACCGGAATTCCGGTATTAATACCGATTTTGAAAATTTTTCCGGTATTGATACCGGTATTTAAAATGTCCGGTATTTGGAAGCCCTAATTGTAAGTGCCGTATGTCTAAAGAGCTACCGCGTATTATAGTAAATAAATTTCTGGTACTTTTTAGGTCAGATACTCTTTAATTTTATTTATTTGGGCCCATATCGATTCACATTAACATTAGCTCCTCATTAGAAATATTATCGAACTTATATTAAAAATTAAACTTCTTAATTTTTTTTTTTTAACAGCAGGATGAAACACAATAATTTTTAAAAGAAACCGTTATCATTGGGATTTGGGATATCATAATTTAATCTGAAAGCAATCGATTGCCACCAAAGTTGCGATTTTGGACTTATAAAGCTGTTCCGATAAGAATCGAGACTCTGACGCATGGCATGCGTTACAGGCACGACAATGAGCAGCAACACTATGCCACATTGTGCGAGTACATCTGCGAGTCGTGGATTGCCGAGATGTGACGGTCGAGTAGAATAAAATTTGTTACCACCCCTTTTCTTTCCTAGGTAACAGATGATTTAGGTCAGCAGCGTCCTTTATAAATCAATTTTATAACATCTAATTTATTTGATAAGGTTACTAATCTGCCTACCCAGCGTGGTGATTATGAGATTATGTCCTTTAGTGGGAGAGGCCTTTACTTCTGCAGTCGACTGAAACAAAGCCTGGTACAGACTATAAGTTAGTCGAATGGAAAGATCAGAATAATGTGCACTTGAGGATATGATGCTGTCCAACATTGTATTGCATTGGATACTATTAACGCTTTTTAAGTGCAAGTTTTAAGAGCTCCCTGTAATAGGTCTAAGCATGTCCACTTTTGATTTAATTTATATATATACGACCTAATAGCTATTAGGTATAATTTAAAGTTCCGCATAGTATCTTTCATAATCCCATTAAATGTTATGTTACATATTTCATAAGGGTTATATATATAGACAAGGCTTGGAACCGGTGCCAAAAATACCGGTATTTAGAGTTTATTTTCATTTCGGTACCTGGGTACCATTTCTAGATAGGTACCTATCGGTACTCCTTCTTAAAAGTACAGGTACCTTAGTTAGGTACGTGCTGCTATCTGCTTACACTTGTGCTGGTATCTGCTTTTTCACTCTGATGTTATTTGTACCGGTACTAGTATCCATATAGTACCGATACTGACGGAAAAATAGTACCGGTAAAAATAGTACAGACAACTATGTATGGCACCGGTACCGCACCAAGGTCAATGTTACGGGTTTCCATAAATACTGGTATTTCAAGCCATATATATAGATAACGTTTTCACGATAGATTCATTTAACTCGCTATATGTAAAGTTAGTTGTACAAACACGAAAACGAACACGATCCATCAATGACATGCAAACGTGTGACACATCATTGTATTGTCTGACACCACCCTGTAAATACCGTTACCTGACTTGCCGTTTATCGTTTCATAATTGCGGAATGGAATTTCCGATAATTTAAATCTTGGTTGGACAGTAATAAATCTATTTGGTTTATTTTTTGATTAACAAAGTGAAGAAGGCTTAGGCCTATCATGTCATTTCCATCATCACTTTAGTCACAGGACATACTGCTGGACATAAATATCCCCCAAATATTTGCATAAAAACTAGTTTAAAAATATTTTTTTTAATTTATCGGCTCTACATTCTACATGTCAAGTTAGTTTAAAACTTTGGAGCGCATAGTCAGGAATTAGGTAAGTAACTGAAACTGACCTCTTCTTATCGACAGTTCCACCCTAGTGACGGCGACTTGGCAGTACTTGGCATTGAACTTGAGAAGAGACCCACTTGGCCATAGCGCCAATTGTGCCGACATGCCTGTCGGACCCGACATGCCTATCTCACGTCATCGGTCATCAATCTTCAGTGAGCTAAAAGTACCCGTATTGAAAGATATATAGTACATTAATCTGTGGAGAGATTCGCAGACGTGTATTTCCAGATTAACTTGATACCTTCAGATCACTAAACTCTAGGAAAAAGGACATGCCACGTGAAAATGCCTGTTGGCCCTGTTGCACAAGTATCTTATTTTTATATACCTATGTGTGTCTTCAAGTGCGGGTTGAAGTAACGATGAATATAGGTTGGTGGTGGCAACGCACGAAGGTTGTAGCACCGTAAATAAAATATATACCTATATATTATATATTCGAGATACAGGTTTATTCCTAGTTCGATGGTGGGCTGCCGAGTGAGGGAACCTTCGATATGATGTGATTAATTTACATGTTTAGATATGTAAGTTACTTTGTAAACAATCTCTATGTTGTACTAGAATTTAAGAGACACGACAATAAAGTTTATTTATTTATTTATTTATTCATGAAACTGAAGAACTTAACGGCTGTACAAACATCTACCATACAAACTTTTTTAACGTACGTTGTCTTGTCCCACAGTTGGGCAAAGGTCTCCCCATCTCCTTTCACTTATCCCTGTCAAATAGAAACTACACCTAAAACTGGCATTTATTTAAAAAAATATTGCCTTCCTTTAGTATAGTAGCGGTTAAAACACCAAAACATGTAATCAAATAACTATAATTAATATTATATAAGGAAATTATTATTTATTTATAAGAACTACCAACTCTGATTGATTTACCGTAACACACGCGTTTCTAACAACTGATGATGCACAGATATGGGTAATTAGTAGTGTGTAACGATTTAAACTTAAATTTGTTTATTACAAACAGGGAAGTGGGCATCTAAACAAAACCCTTCCTTATAGGCTCTACGTGATCAGTTTAGGAAAAAAGTACTTATTTGAAACGTAATAACCGTAACACATTGCATCATTAATACTAATCAAACTATTTGTATTTTGTTCTTTAGTAATGAATAACCAACGAGTATAACTGACAGATCCCAGGTTTGATCCCCGCTCGCATCTCTGAGTTTGCATAGTTATGATATCTGCCTCATTTACAGTCATTTTCATCAACCTCCACTTACTTCAGGTAAAGGAAAACATCGTTTAGAAACTTACATTATGTCAACAAACAACGTATACTCTGTCCACATATCAGCTATAAATATAATATCATTGTGAGTTGACGTTCTAGGAGAAAATGCTGCAGTGCAGTTTGTTACCGCTTCTTCTGCACAAGCGCTTTGGAGGCGGCAGTAAACTTATGTTACCTCTAAGTAACTTTTTGACGTCAAAAATTATTGTGCAACAAAACAAAGTGACGATTATTAAGAGACATTATAAATATCCTATGATAATAAAGATATATTTGGATTGAATTTGGATTGAATTGAACATAATAGATTCACTGGTGTGTAAAAATGTCTGTTCTCACTAAATAATTCTCATTGATGCACTTCAAATGCCTACAAGCTGTTTGAAAAAATTAACACCATATGTTAATAGTATACCAACTACACTCGATATTTTCGAAATTATTAAGAAAAGTGAAAAGTTAAATTATTTGAAATTAATATATACATATGTATATATTAATATACATATTAGGTTGGGGAAAAAGTCTTTTCGCATATAGTATGTATGAACTTGTAATAAAACCACTTTGGCTATACTATTTGTACCTGGCTGGTTTTGGTATCATTTAAAAGTTTAAATTTTAAAGAAGATAATTCCAAATTCAAATTAGGAAAATGCGTGATTTTCATTTGTTTTTCTTACCGTCAAGATGAGTGAATCTAATGAAGAAATTAGATACATTTTAAAATTTTACTACCAAAAAGGTAAAAACGCAACGCAAGCCGTGAAAAAAATTTGCGATGTTTATGGACCTAGTGCAGTGTCTGTGAGAGTAGCACAAATTTGGTTTAAGCGTTTTCAATCCGGAAATTTTGATGTCAAAGATGCACGTCGCTCTGGTTGCCCTGTTACGGATAAAATGGATGCTAGTTTTGAAAAAGTGGAGCAAGATCGGCATATCAGTAGTTACGACGTAGCTGAAGAACTGGGAATTGACCACAAAACACTTTTGGCGCATTTGAAAAAAAAATGGGTACATAAAAAGCTCGATATTTGGGTAGCTCACGAGCTCTCTGAAAGAAACCTAATGAACCGTGTACTCATTTGTGATTCTTTATTACAACGTAATGAGACCGAACCATTTTTGAAGAAATTGATAACTGGTGATGAAAAGTGGATCACGTACGACAAGAACGTGCGAAAAAGGTCATGGTCAAAGGCCGGTCAGACTGTGGCGAAACCCGGGTTAACTCGCTACAAGGTGAAGCTGTGTGTGTGGTGGGATTGGAAGGGCATTATTCATTATGAGCTGTTACCACCAGGCAGGACCATCGATTCAGAATTCTACTGCGAACAACTGATAAGATTAAAGCAAGAAGTTGAGAGAAAGCGGCCGGAATTAATCAACAGAAGGGGTGTGGTTTTTCATGATGATAACGCTAGACCTCACACATCTTTAACACTCAGCAAAAATTAAGAGAGTTTGGCTGGGAGGTGTTAATGCATCCGCCGTATAGTCCTGACCTGGCACCTTCAGATTTCCACCTGTTTCGGCCTCTTCAGAATTCTTTAGGCAGTGTCAGGTTAACATCACGAGAGGACTGCCAAAACTACTTGACGCAGTTTTTTGATCAGAAGCCCCAAAATTTCTATAGCAATGGGATCATGTCCCTACCTATAAGATGGCAAAAAGCTATCGAACAAAATGGTACCTACATACTTTAGTTAAATGTAAATAAACTATATTAAAAAACGTTTTAAATTTTCATATAAAATGCGAAAAGACTTTTTCCCCAACCTATTACTAAAAGATAACATAACTATCAGCTTTATAAAAAATCAATTTATCTTGTATAGTACGAGTAACGTACTTATTCCGAGGAAGAATCTCAAATATAAGAATAATTGGAGTGATTGATTCGCACCCCCACACTTCAAACCAGAGAGCTCTCTCGTAGATAACGCACCTCCAAGAAAAATCATTGCAAAGGAGCCCATAATTTTTGCCTCGGCCTGCGCCCCGCGGTCTACGGAGGTGTAGTGCGCAACAGACGCAGTCATTCCTTACGTCAAAATGTTTTTTTTTTTGTCATACTTGTTTATTTACATATAATCGTTATTTTGATTATTTTAGGTTTATATTATAATTGTAAGTTTTATTTTATAGTCAATTGATGTTGCCGTGCGGAGGTGCATCGTGTAGTACCACGGACTCTGGTTTATCGTCGGAAAATTTTGTTCAATGCAGTAAGTGCTCCCAACAACGCCTTTTTAAAGGACAAAGAGGGCTAAAAATCCATCTGGCCAGAGCACATAAGAGCAACACAACCAATGTGCCTCTTTCTCCGACCCCAGCCTCACTGTCTACTTCACCACAGTCCCAACAATTACAGTTTCACGAACAACTTACAATTCTTAAAAATTCCAGCCCTGTTGTGAAAAGAGTTCCAAAAAATGCCCGCAACTTGTAGCCGGAACTTTGTCACAAAGTATAAAGGATGTAACCATGAACAACACACAGGAAGCTTGGGAGCTCTTACGGACATTCCCCTACAAAATTCTTCATGTTGGGAAAGATGATTCGGTTCGGAAGGTTTCTTCGGCTGCTAAAATAAAACAAAATTGTAAGGAACCTTACCTTAGTAACTTAACGAGTATAAATTCTAAAAAAAGATCTTTATCCCAATATGTAGAAAATAAAATCAGCGACGGAGATATTAAAGGGGCAGCAAGAATTTTACTCTCCGACTATGCAATTGCGCCAGACACCTCGGAGACCCCGCTCTCCGAGACAAACGTCCACCTTCTAGCAATCGTGATCTTCCCGACCCCCCCGACACTACCCATTCCCCCCTCACAGCGTCACCGGAGGAAGTTCATAGGGCAATTATGTCTTTCAGAAGTGGTTCGGCTGGTGGTCTCGACGGTCTATCACCACAGCATTTAAAAGACCTTGTGGGAGGCAACTGCGAAAACGCCGGTTGTGAGCTTTTGAAAGATATAACGTTCCTAGTGAACTTGATGTTATCCGGGGAAGTCGTTGAAAGTATTACAGACATCCTGTATGACGCTAATCTATGCGCATTGAAAAAAAAGGACGGCGGTATTAGGCCCATAGCCGTTGGAACGTCTTATAGACGTCTTACGTCTAAAATATGTTGTAGAGCTATCACACCCACTCTTATAGACTATTTTCAACTCCTACACGTAGGTTTTGGGTCTAAGGGTGGTTGTGAAGCCGCCGTCCACTCTGTAAGATCTTTTTTAGATAATCAGGAGGAAGAGGTATTGCTAAAGGTGGATATAAAGTACGCCTTTAACTCTGTGGACAGAGGTGCCCTGCAGACGGAAGTAAGAGAAATTTTTTTATTTATATATAAATAAATATCTTTGACAATGCTATAGTAAAAATTCAAAATTAATGTATAAGGACAATCTTCTATTATCTAGCGTAGGATGTCAGCAAGGCGACCCGCTCGGACCGGCAGTATTTAGTCTTGCCATTCATCCTGTCATAAAGCGTCTAAATTCTAAATTAAACATTTGGTATTTGGACGATGCCTGTTTATCTTCGGGAGACTATAAAAATGTTCTAGATGATTTCAAAATTCTAACTGAAAACCTGCATAACATTGGCTTAGATCTAAACTTTAAAAAATGTAAACTTATTATTTCGGACAACTGCACTCAAAAACAAAATATTATATCTGGTTTTTGTACAAATGCTCCCGATATCAAAATTATAGACAAAAGTTCACTCCACCTCCTTGGCTCACCTATTTTTGAAGAATCATTTCCTCATTTCATTGACCAAAAAATTGATAATTTTCAGAAAGCTTCGGACCGTCTTCCAGATATTTAGTCTCATTTCGCATATACCATTATTCGACACTGCCTTTTCGTTCCAAATTTTACTTATAACTTGCGTTGCAGCCAGTTTTGGAAACATCCACATCTGCTTCACAGGTTAGATGCGTTTATTCAAAATTCCCTTTCGTCCATTCTCAATATAGATTTTCGTGATCGTATTTGGGACCAAGCCTCTTTACCTATTAGGTATGGGGGCTACACATGGTATGGGGTTATCCGTAAAATTTCTAGTGTGGCTCTCGCAGCGTTTTTGTCTTCGATACATAGCATTGAAAGTCTTTACAAGAAAATTTATGTAAACTCACCAAGCCAAATTTGCTATGCATCGGAGGCTAAGAAAACCAGGGCAAGCTTACTTCCAAATTCAAAATTTCCTGATTACCCTACTTCGCAAAGACACTGGGACGGCCCGCTTTGCAGAATTGCACAAGATCATTTAATAGAAACGTCAAGCAATTAGGGCGTGCCCGCTCTCTGGCTTTAGCACAATGGAAATCTGGACTTTGGTTACAGGCCTTACCATCCGCAAACCTAGGCACTTTGTTGCTTAACGATGCGTTTCGCGTGGCAACTGCGCTGCGGGTAGGCGCTACATGTGTAGTCCCACATCCCTGCCCCTGCGGGGATACCGTCGATGGCCTTGGACTCCACGGACTTCCTTGCGTCAGGAGTGCTGGTCGCTTAGGACGTCATTCAGTAATCAATAATATTATCCACCGTTCTCTAGCCACCATTAATATCCCCGCGGCCCTAGAACCCAATGGTCTGCCTAGAGATGATGGCCAACGGCCGAACGGGATGACCTTGGTGCCTTGGAGATTGGGACGGCCCTTAGTGTGAAATGCTACTTGTGTGGATACCCTTGCACCGTCCCATCTTCAAGTCACCAAGTCAAAGGCTGGCGCAGCAGCAGCTGCAGCAGAGAGCCTCAAAAGGCGCAAGTATGTAAATATTGGAGAAAACTACATATTTGAGCCTTTTGGGGTAGAAACTTTTGGTCTGTGGAGTCTTTCAGCCCATAATATAATCAAATTTATATCAAAACGTTTGTTCGAGGTATCCCGTGACCAAAAGGCTGGTAACTACTGGCTCAAAGAATCAGCATTGCCATACAACGTGGCAATGCTGCCAGCCTTTTGGCTACGCTGCCGAGGGGTGATATTTTTTGTTTATTATTTTTAGTTTTAGGTTGTTTTAGTACTTATTTAGTTTTAATTTTAATTTTACTACTTATTATTTTAATTTATTAAAATGTACCTTTATTTAATTTTATTTTATTTTTAAACAGGAGACTAATATTATAATATACCATTCTTGTTAGACTACTTTTAGTAAACACGAATACGGTGTTATGTTCATAACAAAAACTTACGATTAATTTTTAATTCAAATTAAAAAAAAAACTTTACCTATGTCATGTGAACAAAATCAAGCTATAGTGATTTAGTTTATATTTCCATATATTGTGACTTCGAATTATTTATATTTATTTGGACATAAAATCGTCACTGCACACGATTAAAACACTAGTTATCCGTTAATTAAAAGTGGAAAGTAAAACTCGACATGGTGACGGTAGCAAAGTTCTATGATTTTAATACTGACTTATTTTCTGCTAAATGCACAAATGTTTAACAAAAGTAAGTACCTACCTTTATTATATTTTAATGCAAAGAAAGCTTTTAAAATAATATACGTATTGTTGAAAACTTCACTATATAACATTTTTTACTGCTAATATAACGTCACCAGGATGGCGGCTGTCGTTTCGTTATTATACCATGGGTGCGAGTATGATTTGCGTAATTCTTAAATACTTTTTTTTTTTTGCTAATAGCGTCATTCTTTCAGGAAAATAAAGTGCCAGTTGTATTATTTTTTTCCAGCCAGGGTTGTGTCCCACTGGCTGCTGGGCAAAGGCCTCCCCCGATATTGAAATAGATTTTGAAAAATTACAAATTTGCCTAGCCGAATTATAATTTGATATGATGATGATGAACAACCTTCTCAAAGCAAGTTCTTCTAAAAGGCGTAAAAAAATTTTTTTGGATCGGCAATACGCTTATGGTTATTGATTAATTGGTTGGTTATCAGACGTTAAAACATCCATCGTATGAAATGGTGCCGGCATATCTGTCTACTTAGTTAATATTGTCATACAAACGAATGATAAATGTGTACACCAGAATGATTGAATAGCCAGGTATTTTTATATCTCACATTTTTGGCGTAACAAATTGAATGTTAAAGTAACAGATGACAAACTAAGATAAGAGTATATTTCCCCTATGACACGCCCACGAGTTCGCTGATCGACCGATAGCAAAACTATAATTTAATTTTAAATCATCGTACGGAGAATAGCTGGCGATTTGCATAAGCTCGGTGCGCCAGCGCAAAAACTGGTACGTTTGAGATAAACTTGCTTCGAATGTACAAATGGACTTCGATGGAAACTTAATTTTTTTCTTCTTTTTATCTTATCAAGTGTGTTAGCTAGTACTGGTGTCAGATTTTCTTGAACAGCCTAAAGGCATCTAAAGTAGCGTGGTCGATGAAAATTAAAGTGATAAGACAAAATATGATCTTAAAAGAGAATATAATGAATCATATCATATTTCATCATCAGGATGGAAAACTTCTGCACTCTCATATTTTCTTTCAAGTTTATTATTAAGTATTTGACCGTCGAAAACTAGTTATTTGCCTAGATACATGCAATTTCTTTAAAATTACAAAATACTGCCGAAATCACACATGTCATTTCAAAATAAAAGCTAGACTACGTTTGTATGGAAACGTCTAGGGTAAGGGGATTCTTAACGGTCATTCTTTAAAGGTCATTAACCAAAGTGTAATATATTATAGATAATATTAACTTTACATGTACCTTTTCTGGAGAGGAAAATAAACGATATTATTATATTGTTATTATTATTAACTGACCACAAAACAAGTACCAAATAACATGCTTGTCAATATTATTTTCCTTTACACGCTGTCTACTCTACGCCTTATGATAAAGTGCCTGATGCATTTGCCTGTCTGTTCTCTGGAAATAATGTGCAAATATATTTGAGGACGTTTTCTTTTTTCTCGGTATACTTATTGAAATGTAAATAATTATAAATGACATTAATCGAAAAGCGCTACCTTAGTCATATTTTATTTTACACACTGAAGAAACAATAATATTGTCACGTTTTGTAAAGATACAATCTAATCCTTAGGCACGAGAACGGGAGACCCGACCCATGTCCCTTCTTAATTTGTGGTATGTTGACAGTCATCTTCTTTAATCTGGTGATATAAATAACATTTAAAGTAAATTTGTCACGGTAGACCTACAAAGTCAGTTCTACCTAACGATTGTGCTAATGGAATTTTTAATCTCAAAGTATTATAATTAGGACTAGAAGCGATGATAATATTGAATTTGACATACATGTAAATTAACTTTAGTAAACAGTTTGAAAATGTTGTATTCTGCTTTTTCAGGTTTAAATTTTTGCAATTTCAGACTTAATGAAATATATGTATTATAATCCTGTAAGGTTAATTATAAAGAAGTTAGGTATTTCAAGACTTTCTTTTACGGAAATTAGAAAAAAACTTCAGACTTAGTCGTTTTGATTAAAAAGATTTCAACGCGCTCTTTTATTCTCAATAGGAATCAAGTTGCAAACTAGGTAATATTTTCAAAATACTCAACATCGGACAATATCTGTTCTTCAATTTACATATGTATTGTACATGCGTGGGTAAGTTATTAAAAAAATAATTTAGCACAGATTAATCGGTGAGCCGTTAAAGTAATTGTCGAAGCATAATTGTTATCATAACAGTTTTGCCAAATAGGAAACGAATAGGAATTAATAGATAAATACACAAAGCCACATATTTTTTTGGTTTGTGCGGTCATTGACGTGCTAAATTTTGTAAGGTTTCGTATTTTTAGCCAACGAATGCGAGTGCGTGGAAAAGAGCGAAGAGGTTTTCTTGCCGTATATCATACGTGTATCGATACACGTATGATATACGGCAAGAAAACCTCTATACATTTGTTTTCGTGCTCACTTACACAGTGCAAGTTTCTTGTTTGTAATACAATTAAATTGAAGAAAAAAATGATTTGCATGGTCTAAACAAAACGTCATCTAGACAAATAGTTTATTACTTCAATTAAATTGTATACAAAGAGCAATAAAGTTGCACTGTGTTAATGGGCCTTTACTTTTTATTTTGTTTTTATTTTACAGAGTACGACTCTGACTGAGATAATTTTTCTAAAAGAATAAATATTTGTTTAGAAAAATACTAAGCTCTTTAACAGAACGGGTTCCTTATATTGTTGAAACTAAATGCCTGCCACTTAATAATTCACACATTTCGTGTGGTGTTGACGCATTTTATCAAATGCAACGGAAAATTGAAGTTGTCGCCACCGATACGAGTATTAATAAAATGCTAGTTGACACCTTAGTGGCAGACATAAAGCTAATGAACTATTCAGTATTTTTTCCTAACTCATTAGTTTGACGTAAACTCCCAAACACTGCAAATCCATTCCTCGGAAACCGATTTCAGTCATGTTCGTTCAAATTTAAACATTTTATTAGATTCACCTACTAGCTCGAGACCAACGATGTTAAATGATTTTTGAGCAGCAAGGATGGAGCTCAAATTTAATAAGAAAGCACCTATCTAGGCTCAGCCCACATCCAGCCAATAATATGGACTATAATATAGCCTATAATTTGAACTATAATATGGTCCAATAATATGGACATAAAACATAAACAATCACAGACACTGGCATCTGATAACCACGGCGACAGTTATGTCATCGAGATCGCGATCGCGGGGACAATGCCGATGCAAATGACTGAGATCGATCAACTTGACACCGCTATATGACCCCCTGGCCCCAAGGGTTACAGCAAAGCTATACGTTGGAGACTACCCGCAATGTAGTCAAAATTACTATGACTTTTGAGATTACTTGCAATTTAGACAAGTTGTTATTTTACAGTTCCGAGTTGCGTTTTAGACGAGTTTCTACATTATTTGTATATGTCACCGGAAAATAGCAAGAATCGTATGTTGATTAATTTTCTAGGTAGTTGATCAACTCTCGGAAAATAATAAATAATAATAAATTTGCATTTAAGACCATTCGACACTCATTCTTCATGCGATACTAATTAAAAAATAATCATTTGTAAAATTGTAAGCCCACAATCCACCTGGTTTCATCATTAAATCAGCTTAATATTAATGATGTTAATGTCACCTAATTAACATTACTATGTAAGTACTACACGAAAAAAAGGCTTGTCAAAAAATAATTTCAGTTGTATCAATAAAATTTATTTACATATATAAGTTTGTTTATTTTAACACTTTTAAAATTTATTTTTAATCCAAAAGCTATAAACGAATACTAGCGTTTCGGAATAACTACTGCTGAGAAAAAGCACTGAATAGTACCAAAGATTAAGTAAGGTTGATACCCGAGTACAGGTACTTATGCGAAGTTAAAACTGTCTGACTTAGTGTTTAGTTTAGTGTTGGACTTAGTTTTTGTACATCTCTACATTTAGTAAAAGAAATATTTGCGTATCTGATTTCCTATTTCAGCGCGAGTCAAAAGATTTCCTATTTTATCATGAGTCGGAATAATTTATTATTTTTCTGAGGATAAAATATATTTTGATAATGCGCGTACGTACATACATACAAACTCGTGATTATAATTGAAAAACATAGTTAAAACATCCGAAGATACGCTCGTTCGTAATTACCTACAATATATATAATCAAATATAATTACATATATATTAAGTGTTTTATTTTGGACGATGCCTACTTATTCAATCGTTACACTGCAATTAGCGGGTATTTTACGTCTCAGTATATGTTACAGTTGTAGGCAAAAACAACAATAATTAGTAGGTATACACACGTTTATTTTTTGTTTAACAAAGCTTATGAAATAACATAGACGATATAACTACAAGTTACTTCATCTATCTTATGTTAAACATACCTATATCTATTTTTCATATGTTCACCAAAACGTTTGTTTGTTTGTAATAACTTTATTGTAAAAAAATACATTCAAAAGACAACATACGAAAGAGCAAATATACAAAGGCTAATTATGTTATTTGGTGTATATACTTTATAATATTTAAACGCTAAATAAAATTATTAACGATGCTGTACAAAAATAAAGTTATTTTTAATATAGAAAAAAGTTTTTTTATTGCTTATTGAAAAATGTTGCAAATATATGCAATTACTATAAAAGTGTTGTAGCATTTATAGTACACCTACAAATGCTACAACACTTTTAGCCCTACCAGTTTAAGGTTACTATTTTCATTAACGTTGCTTGACTAAAGAATGAGGATTTGTATTTATACTATAGAATAGATAAACTTTGACTTTATAAAATTTCAATAAACAAACTAATTTCTGTATAAAATGGTAGCAGTTTGCGGTAAAAAAAATATCATCAATGTAGAGTCGGTTAGCCACCGTTCTTGTGCTAGGGTTACATTGCTTCCTGATATGTCCGGAAGTTTGTTTACATTCGTTGCATTATATTGAAAATATAATAATCCGATTAGTAGTAAAGTTTTGTATTATTATACTTACCTACCTAATATTTATTGTTGCGGTCCTGGGGAGTTACTCCAAAAGCTGTACGCAAGACGGACGTTACTGCGTATCCGCGTTTTAGTATCAAGCAACATTGAGCACTAACGTACGATGATAAAGTCTAATTTGGTTTAACATAAAAAAAGGACGTCACTATCGTACAACTAACGTATTATTTTATGGAGTAACCCTCCTGTCTCCTGTAACGTCAGTATTGGAAATAAACATGGTCATCTGATACTCATAAATATATAAAAACTACAAAATCAGATAGAGTAGAAATATATTTTCCTCTTTTCTTGATAGTAAAAATAACTAAATGAGTCAATTTTATACCTTTCTATATATACTCTGATTATTCTTGATAATTTATATGTATTCATATGAAATGTATAGGAAAACATTTATAAGTTATAAGGATGAAGTTAATAAACATTGTTGGTTGGAGAATAAAATTATTAATATAATGACAATGGTGAGTCATAGCTACCCATTATTTTCACCAGTTTTCTTCTAAATTGACTGCTATACATATGCAAAAGGTCAAACTTATTATAAGCACTCCCTAAAAATCACCATCTTATGATCTAACACCCTAGACAAGATTTAAAAAAAAATGGTTTTGTAAAACTGAACACATTTCCAGAGTACACACATACGCCATAATAGCTAAGTATAAAAATGAACTGAAAAACAATAGACATGAACCTAAAATAAACTGGTAAATACCAGTTTATTTTAGGTTCATGTCAGTACAGTACCTTTTATATCGTAACATTTGTAACCCTAGTGGTGCTATCGATCGCATTAACATGAGACTTGCGCCTGCGCATGCTATCAGAGCATCTTAGCGTAACTTGTAGAAGCAGTTTGTATCCGATTGAATTGCGAATAAAGGCGAAACAAGAGAACAACGCTCTTTTTACAAAATCTCTAGGTACTCTTGAATTGTTATACTTACTTTTTGTTTTTATTCCTTTTGTGTAATCAGTATTTAGGTATTTCATGGATTTATTTTCTCTCACTAAACATACTCTCTCTCCTAAACACTCTCTCTACTAAACATGGATTTTAGAGTAGCTGCTATTACTATTGTAAGTTTAGTTTTTATTGTATTGTTAAGGTTTTCTTTGTTTACAAAATATTATGTAAACCAAATGTACAAGTTAATAACGTAGTCTTAGTCTTGCATATTAAAATCGTTATTATTCTCGTAAGAGTATTTTTAGCCACACCTAAACTGATTTTTTTATATTGCTATGTTATGATACACACTTATATGTAATTATAATAAGTGTACCTACTAAAAGTCAACGCGGATGTTTATATAAGAAATCATCGTAAACAATGAAAGATCTATCAGTATGACTACAAATTAATTGTAGGTTAATGAAATGCCTACCCATATTTTACAGGCATGTTACTAAACGTAACATATTCTGAAACAATGCTCGAAATTGCTATTCCAAAGGATTTCACTTTTTATGTTAATTTTTCTTACAATATATCCATGCGTTATTATTTATAAGTTTGTTGCTTAATTGCATCATTGCGTATAGGCTTATGCAGGTGAATATAATTACAATTAAATAAAAAGTCCTAAAGTATTTTCCTTTTTCCTTTAAAAAAAATATCCATAGCAAAAGTACAACAAAGTATATCTAGTTTTATTTATCAACGTGTGAATAACTCTTTTTTTAACATTTAGATATCAAGTTTAGCTAATCAAATCTGGTTACGTATGTTAGGTACGTTAAAAAAATATAGAGCCTTTTCAATGAGCATTCCCAAAAATACACAACAAAAAAAACTTTACTTACCTAAGTATAATTTCAGTATCACAAAACAATCTAAAATCACTAATCACTTATTTGACAGTCTTTTTAAATGAATATTGGCATGTTCTAAAAAAGTTTTAGATCTATGAATAGAAGAGAACTATCCTGTGGGCGCGTTGGTTTGAAAATGGCGGGAGGTTTTCGCGTAGGGGCTGTGCGATGACCGTGTCCTTGCGTAGCATACAAGGTTGCGAGGCTGTATGTGGACGCACCGCTTGATTCCTTTGCCTCTTATAGGCACTCATTGTAGGTACGGGCCTTTTAGCAGACGTACGGCTATAACGGACTATCGTAAGGATTCAAACCGAGCATCTGTTATCCTTTTTATCTTGTCGACAAATACCAATTTCTCTCACCGATGTAGGTAAACAACTTATATCAGACAAATTATTGCTTTTTAAGTAGAACGTAATTATGGTCAGGTGGATGTGTGTAAATTTTTGAAATACGAATATTTTTTTAATGTTTGTTTTAAATAATCATTTATATATATAAATAGTTACATATATATTACGTAGGTATTACTTTATTAGAGCTTCGATCCTTATTTATAATGAAGAAAGGTCATTAATCATCAAGCCAATAAACTGTCTCTAAAATAGAGTTTAATTTTAAAGACAGAACTTATTTCAAAAGACATAAGTACAAATGCAACTAAATGGGAATAAGTACTTACTATAAGGAGATGTAAGTATATTGATCCTCAAAATATATTTTCGTCAGAATTTAATCATTTTACTTTGATATATTCGACTAAAACCTAGTGGGCTGTTATCAAAGAGCAAGAATGCATACTTACGCAGTGACACACATTCAATTTTTCGATTTTAACTTTAACAAGGAGACATCCCAAAGATTTACGTTTATTGGACTGAAACCGTTATTATGCGGTATTTTCGTGACCTTCAAGATGCATTACTTTGCTTAAAAACAGTGGTACCATTTCATTATAATCGCTTGCATTTTTCAAACCATTCTCAAGCGTTCTTTATAACTCTATATAATAAGTTATTTTTGCACTCACGTGCTATAAATTGAACTTGTATTACTTTTACCCGAAACGCTAAAATAGAGCCGCAAGACCCGTGAGATGCTCTTTCTATCCCATAGGGATTAAAGATGCAGCGATGGCCACAATATTTATTACTATCTATTCATTGAGAATATTTTTGTACTTATTTGGAGATTTGATGTAACTTTGCCCTAATTTTCCTCCATCTCGTTAAGTAAATTGTGAATTTTCATTAATTTGATAAATCGAATAATACTTAGGTACTTATATAATAATATTCAATTAATGCGTTATCATCCCTTTTGTATTTCATTTATATCATTTTTTATAATCATAAACGTTATTTTAAAATGGAAATTATGAACAGCTGTTGTTTCTCAAAAATAAAATTCAAGATAAAATATTTACCGCATTCCTCTATCTTTGTGCAAATGAAACAACCCAAAGTGCTTACAATCACTACTCACCAATTCGTTCATAAACAGTTTCTTGTTAAAATTATGAGAAGGTGGGGGAGGCGGTTGCTTTTTATTATAAAGATTAGAGAGGTCCATCTAAAATCTTAGGGCATTTGAACGCCCAATTAAAACGGTCACATAATAAAATTATAGCCAAGTGATACGTATTTTTATGATTAATTTCATGTAAGTACTTACTATTTAAGAATAAATTGAACTATAATATTATGTAGGTATATACCATACTCAGGGTGTTTCAAAAAAGAATACTTGGAAGTCGAGGGTAGTCCTGTCCCGAGGTAGGCCATGGGCAGAAAAAAGAATGGAAATACGAAAAATTACAACTTAACATAAAGTTACAGTAGTATACTTGCGAACTTACTCCGAAAACTACACGACATCAATAAGCAGCTCCTTGCAGGAGCCAAGTAAGGTTTTGGGCTTTTGGCGTAATTTTGTAGCGCTCAAGCAGCTCACACTGCACAGGTTCAGAGATGGTGTATAAGGAAGTATCTAGTGTATATATCTTAATCTTTGACACATGTCATACAGCGTCTCTACAAGTACTGTCACAGTGTATGTAAAAGGAGAAAGTGTTTCCATTCCATTTTCCTTACTCGGTGGTCTGAACTTCTATTCTGGGGAGACATTTTTTTTTGGGTTCAGGCTCAGGCTTCTTCTTCTTATCTTGCTACTATGAACGACTAGGTCCGTGGTAGGTATTTTATATTCATTAGGTAAACTTTCAGTTATTTCAGCACCTTGAAAGTAGTCAAAACCACAATATTATGAAGTCCCATTTATGTATTTTTATGCGATAGCGTCCTCAACGGACATTCGTTACTAAAAATACCTTAGTCGCTAACCATTCTGCTTCACCAGAGTGATGTGCTCTTCGCGGTAAAGACAACACCACACATCACCTGTTCGACGTAAAGTTTCGATTTTAGTATTGTTTTCTAAAATATGTGTCAGTGGACCAGAGATGGGCATTGTTTACATTAAAAGTGAGTGTCTCCATGACGCATATAAGTAACAATCCGTCAAAACATTGGGTTTCGGTGTCGCAAGTGTGCTATACATAGTAAGCAGCCGATCAGCCTTGACTTTGCAATACTTACCTGACATAAATTAATGAGAGCTACAAATGTGACTCCTATTATAAAATGTGCTAGCATAAGATTTGTTGTCATTGAAAACTAACACTGTTCCTCAAAACACGTAAATTGTAATTCAGTAAGACTTACCGCACAAAATGAGGCGCCGTGAATACGTTTGGCCTACTTTTCATTGCATGTAGGTTAATAATTAATTTAATTAATTAATAAAAGCAATGAATAACACTAATCACAGTATGACCAACTAGATAGTGCTATCAGTGAAGTATGTATTCGTATCTATATAAATAGTACTTATACCAATACATATTGCACGCCAGTCGGACCCAAGATAGACAAATGTTAGGTCCTGCGTACCTGAATACTACGAGTATGATACGTAGATATTGCAAATTCTATGGACTTCAAGCAAATGGTCTTATGAAAAGTTAAGTATATTTCTGTAACATTTCTATTTTGTGGCAATAACCACTTCGATATTGAGGTGAACGATCTTATTAAGATTTAGGTGGTTTCCCCGTAACAGGATGATCTTTTCGTTAATCTAGATTAGTCTATTTTTGACAATACAAAGCTATTTTGCAATATAATCATGCAATGAACTTTTTTTTGACTACCTCCGTGGCGTAGTGGTCACCATGCTAGTCCGTCACCCAGAGGTACCGGGTTCGATCCCCGGTCAGGGCAAGTTGAAAAATGACCTCTTTCAAATTGTCCTGGGTCTTGGATGTTTATCTATATATGTATTTGTTGAACTTACTTTGAGTCTAGCTCAATCAGTGTAATTTGCCTCTATATTATTTATTAATTTATTTTAATTTACTTTTTCAGATCCACTACACACACTCCACATTTATAAGTACCTAGAGGTAGTCTTAGATATATATTTTTATTTATACTTACTCGTATGCATGCTCGCTGAAGCTAGGGTAAACCGAATTCCCTCTACGTCTCACCAAGAGGTGCCCGGTGGGTGGTAAAGTTTGTCAGACGACCTAGCCAGAGCTTGGAAATGTTGGATGCCACTGTCGTCGCTCGGTCGTTTCGAAAATCTTTGGGGAAGCCTATGTCCAGCAGTCGCTGACATGGGGCTGAGATATATAATACTTTTTCAAATACAAAAATATAATGGGCAGATTTTTTAAATAAGTAACCTACCAATATCATGGGCTGTGCTGTGCTGATTAAACTTTGATGGCCGTAAAACTGTTGGTTGTGTCATTATCTACTTAACCCTTTACCTGTCCCTACAAATAAAACAATAGATAAACAATTGACCTGGGAGGAATTCCTCCCAGTAACAGGTAAGAGGTTATTTGTATTGTAAGTACTATTTTTGAGAGGATCTCATTTCTTTTTGAACAGTAGTACGCAGTAAAAAAAGGCCAAAATTTCAAAAAAAACACTTCTTTCTTCCATTTATAAGCTAGGTACATTCTAAATTTTGTAATACAGTGCAACCTTAATATAACGTACCTCAATATAACGACTTCCTCGATTTAACAAATTCTTCGTAATCCCCTTGAATTGTCCATAAGAGTCAATATAAAATATACCTTTACATTGCGAACATTCTTTGCGTACAACCTCTTTATAACGAATTTTCAACTATCAAGAAAAAGTATTAATACCTCTAATTAACGAATTTTGCCAACCCAAAACCTTTATATAAAGTTTCCACCAATAATAATAACTCTTAATCTTATATGTAATGTGATTCATGTCTCGACACGCTTTTGTTTGTAAAATCATTGTTGTTTTGATGGAAAGTAATGTAAACACCTCTGCTCGTCACTGTTGTTAAAGATAACCCTCAGAAAGCTCAGAAACGTAAAAGGTGTTCCTTATCGGTCGCAGAAAAACGAAACATCATTAATTATGTTGACCAAAATCCCATGACGAAAAAATTAGACATAGCTAATAAGTTCGGGATTCCCGCAAGTACATTGGCTACAATTTTAAAATTTAAAGATAAGTGTTCAGAAGAAAGTGGTTTGAATGTAAACAGTAAAAGAGAATCATACCGGTGGTAAACAGACAACTATCAATGACTTTTTTTCTAATCAATGAACAAAATTGAGATTAAGCTACTATATAACCACATTGTTAATTGTTTTTGATTATTAATGTAAGAAAAAAAATTATTATCTACCTAATTGTTTTTAAATACATAGCAAATACATATACATGTAGTATGTAATTTGATAAAAATGTGTTATCATTTATTAGTAGAAGTTGTTCGCTATAACAAGATAAGTACGTAATATTGAGGTGAATAAAACTATTCTTTTACCTCTTTATAACGAATTTTAGACCAATCTAACCTCAACATAACAAACCTCAGTTCAACGAATTACTTGATATTACGAATATTTTCTTGTTCCCCTCCGATTTGTTATATTGAGGTTGCACTGTAAAAAGTTTGTAGGTCGGCTAGTAGTAATTAGTTACCTTAGAGTTTTTATACAGACCCAATCGATGAGTAAGTGAGTTGGCTCGTAATGGCTCAAGAACTGTAGAAGTTAAGTACTGTACTGTTCGTAGAAGAACGAAGGTCACTGTCATAATCCAGCGGATTAGCTAATTAAAGTGGCAGTTGGTGGGGCACATAGTACTTAGAACCGATGGCCGATAGGACAAAAGGGTTCTCGAATGGCGGCCACGTACAGGCAAGCTCAGCGTAGGGCACCCACCAACGTGGTCGGACGAACTTAGCAAGGTTGCAGAAAAACACTGGATGCAGGCCGCTTTTAATCGTTCGGTTTAAAAAAACCTTGGGGGAGGTCTATGTCTAGCAGTTGTTGTGGCTGATATGATGATTATGTTGTAGAAGTTAAACTTTAAGTAATATTTATTTTAGCTACGATATAGCTAGAAGAATAAACGTAGGTAACGTTCTTTTGATTACAAAAATTTGATTCTTAATTTCTGTCGCAAAGAAGTTACGGGGTGTTAAAAAACGCCTCGAACATTATCAAAGAAATATGATCATATTTGTGGGACTCATAGAAGTATGAAGAACCTATGACAGTGTAATAGAAACATATGGTTCACATTGTCTATGATCATAGATATGGGATCCTATTTGACAGCATACGTACAAATATGATCATATTTTTGTTTTTGTTAACAAAAACGGCGTCCTCAAATAGCAAAACTTTTGACTATTCCAGTCAAAAGTTTTGCTATTTGTAAAAGCGGATCGGGGGAATGGGCGAAGTACACGTTAATAGGCGATGCGGCTGCCAACCCATCACTATTTTGATTCCTTTCTCCATCTTAAAACCCATTATCACGCTAAGCGTGGCCTTCGGGTGCTACCGCCCTGGACTCTGTCTACCTCGTTAGGGATAAAGACGTGAAAATGTATCTATATTTGTGGTAATAAAAATGCACTCCTCACATGACAACGGAAAACGCGCGGTATCCATCGTGATAATATGACATTTATATGACCCTGGTGTAATATAGAACTTGTATAGAAAAACATCCTATAAATATGATCATAGAATTTGACAGATATGAAATCATATAAGTAGATATCTATATATATAAAAGGAGAAGTTCCCACTGACTGACATAAGATGCACGCACAGCCGTAACCGCTTATAGTAGAAACGTGAAATTTGGACAATTGTTTTAATTCAAAATGCGGACGCACACTAAGAAGGGATTTTGAAAAATTTTAATCCTAAAGGGGTGAATTAGGGGTTTAAAATTTGTATGGAAAAATCTTTAAATCTGCATCGATTTTGATAAAAATTTAGATTCATACTCTTAAAAACATTTAATTGAACACGTGTTTCATGGTTTATTAGAATTCACCCCTTAAGGTCGCAAAATAGGAGTTGAAAGTCTGTATAGAAAAATCTTTAAATCTGCATCGATTTTGATAATGAAGTCGGTTAAAAAATGAGGTTCATGCGCTTAATAACATTTCATTAAATTCTTATTTCATGGTTTATTACAATTCACCCCCTAAGGGTGCAAAATGGGAATTGAAAGTTTGTATGGAAAATATTTTAAATCTGCTCCAATTTCCATGAAATTTGTTACTATATACTCCTAAATACAAATAATCAAACACGTGTATTTTTTAAAACGCATCCCCAAATGTTGTAAAATAGGGGTTGATAGTTTATATGTAAAATATTTAAAATCTGCTCCAATTATCATGATCATCAGTAAGAGTCCTTAAACTAAGAAATATGTACACCTGAAAGGTGATGTTACTGCGGGACTGTTTGCAGATATGCTGCTAAAAATAGGAAATGGGGAATGTAACGACAGTGACGGTAAAGTGACTATAAATGATTAGTTATGCACTATGGTGGCTACTATTGAAGAATTAATGAATAAAATATACCCCAATATTTTAAGCATACAAGAAAAAAGTATGGAATGGTTTTGTGAACGGGCTATTTTGACCCCTAAGAACGACCAAGCAGAGGCAATAAATGACATGTTGCTGAAATCAATGACAGGAGAAGAAAGGATATACAACTCGATAGACTCGGCAGTGAATATGGATGACGCTGTTAATTATCCAGTAGAATTTTTGAACTCCCTAAAACCCGCGGGTCTTCCTCCCCACAAACTTACCTTACGGACAGGGACACCTATAATGTTGTTAAGAAATTTGAAGCCTCCAAAACTCTGCAACGGTACCCGACTACAGGTCAAGCGTCTACATCAAAATTTAATAGAAGCCATTATTATAACTGGCAACTTATAACTAAAAAATATTGTTTACAAGGAAATATTATATTCGTGAAAGTAAAGATCTGAATATCTAAGAAGTTAGTGTGCCTCCCGCGTACTACGCGGAAAATTAATCCATCCTAATTTTATATGGGTAGGTAAATTCTAAAGTTACTCTGTTTGTCTATCTATTACCTATTCAAGCTGAAACGGCTGGACAAAAATTTTGCACGGTTATACTTTGAACCATGAGGATGGAAAAAGGTTTTGTTCGCGATAACCGACACCCACGCGGGCGAAGCCGCGGGCGGAAGCTAGTGATAAATAAATGATAATGTAATATCGGCCTTAGAGTAAAGTATAGTTTTCCGGCGGGGCCACTACCGGGCCTTCAGGTAAAATTGACAAAGAACCTCCCTCCCTCCTGCTTAATGTAGGTAACATGAATAAATCAAGCCCTTTTATGCTTTAAGTCTTATCTTAGTATTAACTAAAACTCACTAAAAGAATCGTGATCCAAAACACTTGTCTCATAACATAACGTCGAACAGTTTTTATCTAATTTGACAACCCATTTTGTTCACTCTATATTTATATCGGAATGATAAAACGTTAAGGATGTGAACTAAAACATTTCTTGGCACGCGATTTTTTAGGGTTCCGTACAAAATGAAAAAAACGAAACCCTTATAGGATCACTCGTCCGTCTTTTTTTCCGAATCGAATGGATCAAATCAGGTGAAACTTGATAGTATGGTGTAATCCTATGACCCAAACACAGATGTGCAAAGTAAATTAATATATTTTTTAAATAAGGGTAATTTTTGGGGGACAAAAAAAGTTTTGCAATCCTTACTGTGTCATATGCTTGGTCGTTCTTAGGGGTCAAAATAGCCCGTTCACAAAACCATTCCATACTTTTTTCTTGTATGCTTAAAATATTGGGGTATATTTTATTCATTAATTCTTCAATAGTAGCCACCATAGTGCATAACTAATCATTTATAGTCACTTTACCGTCACTGTCGTTACATTCCCCATTTCCTATTTTTAGCAGCATATCTGCAAACAGTCCCGCAGTAACATCACCTTTCAGGTGTACTCTCATACATAGGGCGCACTATAAGTTTCCGGAACTGGCCACTTACATAAACAATATTTAAAAATTTATTGCAACATTTGAAAATAAAACTCTTTGGCTGTAGAATGCAGTTTGTTTCATCTGACTGTCTTTTGTTTTTACCTTTTGGCGCCATTTAAAAAATTGTGTGTCTGCATCAACATGGATTTAACTCGGGAAAATTTTCGTAGTATGATTTTCTACGATTTTAAGTGTAATTTGACAGCTCAACAGAGCATCGCTCGGCTTGAAACAGCTTTTGGCAATAAAGCACCATGCAAGACAACTGTTTATAGCTGGTTTGCAGAATTCAAGCGTGGTCGTATCAATCTCAGTGACGAATCTCGCGATGGTCGGCCGTCCACCGCTGTGACCAACAAAAACATCGATGCTGTGCGCCGTATGATTGAAACAGACAGGCATGTGACCTACCATGAAATTCGCGCATCCTTAGAAATAGGCATGAGTCAAATACAATTAATCCTACACAAACATTTGGGTGTGCGAAAGCTGTGCTCGCGGTGGATCCCACACAACTTGACCGAGGCTCAAAAAACGGGCCGCGTCACTTGGTGCAGTGCCATGCTTACCAGATTCAACGAAGGTGCGTAAAATTTGGTGTGGGACATAGTAACAGGTGACGAAACATGGATTTATTGCTACGATCCCAAAACAAAGCAGCAATCGAGCGTATGGGTCTTTCAAGATGAGCCGAAACGAACCAAAGTGGCGCGCGTGAAAAGTGCATCTAAGCGGATGATTGCTTCTTTTTTTAATAAAACTGGACACGTGGCTACTTTTGCTTTAGAGAATCGTCGTACAGTGAATAGTGACTGGTACACGACCATTTGTTTGCCGGAAGTTATTGACGAACTCCGTAAAAATAACCGTAAACGCCGTATCATCCTGCACCACGACAATGCTAGTTCTCACACGGCCAGACAGACAAACGACTTTTTGAAGGCGAAAAATGTAGAACTCATGAGTCATCCTGCATACAGTCCCGACCTGGCACCTTGTGACTTTTTTCTGTTCCTAAAAATTAAGAACCAATTACGCGGTCAATGATTTTCATCACCAGAAGAGGCTGTCGAGGAGTATAAAAAACGTTTCAGAGGTCACCACAGAGGAGTGGCACAAAAGTTTTCAAAACTGGTTTCATCGAATGAAAAAGTGCATAGACGCCAAGGGAGATTATTTTGAAAAACAATAAATTAATTTTGTACCTTTAATAGTATTTTTTCATATTCATTCCGGAAACTTATAGTGCGCCCCACGTATTTCTTAGTTTAAGGACTCTTACTGATGATCATGATAATTGGAGCAGATTTTAAATATTTTACATATAAACTATCAACCCCTATTTTACAACATTTGGGGATGCGTTTTAAAATATACACGTGTTTGATTATTTGTATTAAGGAGTTATAGTAACAAATTTCATGGAAATTGGAGCAGATTTAAAATATTTTCCATACAAACTTTCAATTCCCATTTTGCACCCTTAGGGGGTGAATTGTAATAAACCATGAAATAAGAATTTAATGAAATGTTATTAAGCGCATGAACCTCATTTTTTAACCGACTTCATTATCAAAATCGATGCAGATTTAAATATTTTTCTATACAGACTTTCAACTCCTATTTTGCGACCTTAGGGGGTGAATTCTAATAAACCATGAAACACGTGTTCAATTAAATGTTTTTAAGAGTATGAATCTCAATTTTTATCAAAATCGATGCAGATTTAAAGATTTTTCCATAAAAATTTTAAACCCCTAATTCACCCCTTTAGGGTTAAAATTTTTCAAAATCCCTTCTTAGTGTGCGTCCGCATTTTGAATTAAAACAATTGTCCAAATTTCACGTTTCTACTATAAGCGGTTACGGCTGTGCGTGCATCTTATGTCAGTCAGTGGGAACTTCTCCTTTTATTGTATATCTATATATATAAAAGGAGAAGTTCCCACTAGCTCAACTCTGAAGGGTATCTATTAGAAATACAGTTATTTTTATATCGAATTTCATTTTCCAGAAAACTATTCCACGTTTTTTAATATTTATATTTTTTAATAAATCGAATAATTGAGCATGGCAGTACTTTATTATCGAACAAAATTTCATTTTTTTATATTGTTTTCTTTAAAAAGGGTTCATCGAAGTAACATTTCATATAAAGTATTAAGTTATCGAAAAAACTGTTCAAACATGTTTTAATACGAGTATGTAATGAAACACGTAATATATAGGTTTGCCCTAACCTAGTAAAATGGATAGAACTGACCTCGTACTCGTTTCGAATGCTTCAATTATTTTTTTAAATGAAACTTACGTGGAAACAAAACTTTGATGTTACCTACATTATTTCGATAAAATATGAAAAGATATAACTAAGAATATACTGAGTTTGTAAATAATAAATAATTGAGTAAATACAATTTTGATGTAACCAGATTTTAGGATTTGTTAAATATTGTATATAAATATTTAACAAATCCTAAAATCTGGTTAATACCCTATAAAACTATTCGCAAATCTTATAGATCTGCGAATAGTTTTATAGGGAATGAAAATCGTTGAAGTGAATTGCGATAAAGTGATGGGTTTCCGGATTTAAAATAAATTTAAGTTATTAAATAAAATAAATAGTTTTGATTTTATTCTTGAAAGAAGACGCAACTTGACCAGTTTCTCCCCTCTGATCTCCAAAACTACTGGGCCTAAAAAAAGATACAAAATATACTCGTAGTTCATTTCTTGTAGATTACAGAAAAACCAATAAGAATTATATTAATTGAAAATAAAGTGGTACACTCAATAAAATACGTTCACTTTCGGAAAATTGTTCACTGAAACACCACTAGATAGTGCTTTTATTAGTTAACTCGCGACTTACTTAGATGTGATAGATATTCATTACGCGCGAGTTCAACTCGCACTTGGCCGGTTTTGTTTTCTTTTCTCTGCTTGGCAAATATTGATGAAGGTAAAGCGCATTTAAATTTCGAAACACGTCTCGGGCAAGTAAGATTTTCACTGACCCTCGTGTGGCCCGTCGACAGGGCTCATAAATGCACTCAGAAACTTGATCTGCAGGCCTACCGTCATCTCTTATAGCAGCACTTAAACTGAATTGTATTGTTTAATGCAACCATGACACCTTTATAGCAGGCCTTAAACAGGATTGTTTTGGTTGACGTCACAAAACCATTCACCTTTTTTTGTATGGACTATTCCTACCATCACGTCTATTTGACAGCACGAAAACGATTATTGCGCGTCTCAAGTGTCAAATAAAGCGATCCTTAAAAAGTTACTTTCCAGTAACTTATATGGAGGATTTTAGTTGGTTTTCTTGTGAATGTGAATATGTTTTTTCTTTACTTTAGATTTTTACAAAACAGTTAGTAGATAATTGAAGTAACGCTACCATGGGACCTTAAATAATCCTACTTAATACCTTTTATTGGAAATTTGGATTTCAAAAACAAAGTAAGATATATTACTTCATTATTTTAGTACAACTTATGTGAAAAATAGTAAGATATTCCAACTTACGTAACATATTTTTTTGTAAGTAATAACAATGCTAATCCTTGTAAAATATTTATTCACACACGAAAACAAATAACAACACATTCTTAAGTATAAATTATTTATTAAAATTACAACTACATACATTTATACATTTTGTCTAACAGGATTCTTTGGTTACTCTCTGAGAAGTACCATGATGACATCAATAAAAAATACAAGACAGGATTCACTGGAGCCTATTATTAAATACAAACAAGACTGATAGAGCCAGAGGATTACAGCCTCCTTTGGAACCTGTGATTGAACCAGTGAAATGGCAGAATGTTGAATTCCAAGCATTTTACAAGGCTAGCTCTGCTGCTAGGCTGGTTCGCTTTTTCACCAGAATACCTGAAAGAAAATAATAGTTTAGATTCATGTCGCAATCTACGAATATCAAATACATACCCATACTTTGTAATAAAATTCTTTGTGCACTACAATCACTGCGTACTTACTAAAACCTAGCCTTTATCTCGTTGAGTTAGTCTCGAACTTACTTTGTCTGTATATATTTATGTTATTTATAATAGCACTTAGTGAAGAAGCTGCAAGTTTGAACACATAATTATCTAAATATAAACTTTGAATAGGTATGTAGTTAAAATGTTACTTACGACATGGTTATTGATAAAATATATTTATGACAAGACACTGTGCTTTTGTACGATGAAGCCCACAATAAAATTAACTTCCAAATACTAGTGGTTACCATCGTATAATAACTATTTATCACAGCAATTCGAAAAAGCACTATAATATGAAGTGATGGATATATTTTGTCAGGTGGTTGCTCGGCTTCCAGCATTAAAAACATAAAACATTTATGTTTTCACGAATTTACGATTTATTTATAATTTCGAAAACCAGACGCAGACATCCGTTCAAAACTTTCACTCACAATTTTTTTCGCACTCATTAAAATTTTAGCCATCATTAATGGTCAATATCAAATTAAATTTATGTACATAATCAAAAGAAAACAAAGTAAATAACACTAACTTTTATATATTTAAATAAAATATGATAGAAATAATTTTGATTTACGTAAATAAAAACACCGGTAAAAATAATAATTTTTTGTCAAGGATTTGAACGTCTTCGCAGTCTCATCACCAAAACAAGCCAGAGACAACAAACAGTTCACCATTCAGGAATAACCATTCAAAAAACGTTCAGCATTATGAACGTCATGGTACGATTTAAAGTTGTCCTGCTTTTGACCTGCTTAAAAACTGCAACTCAACTGCCTTGTTTCTGAATGGTTTTATAAGTGTTGGTGGTAGCATTCCTGACTATCTTTTTGGATTTTTACTATTTTGGTATACGAAACAATTTGTACAAGAAAAATGTGGATCCATTATTTTTTAAATTAAATTTTGACGGACGAAATAAAATAATATTTTTTGGACCCAATCCACATCCTAAGTAGGTACCTAAGTGTGATAAAACTGATAAACTACCCACGTTTATTAGGTAGTTAATTCGTAAGTATAGGAATATAAGTGAGATCCTCGTAGTACCTAGTTTTATACAAACTTACTTGCCAGGTACACAAGTTAGTACCTCCCTATGTACTTAGGCACTTTACCTCTTCATTGTGATCAACTGGGTACACAGTGGGATATGTATACATAGCACTACATAGTTCCTTTCTTTTTATGACGTTCCAAAATAACAGCTTTCTAGTACCTAAGTAAAAAACAGTCTGAACTAAGCCGCAAACGGACAGACATACGGACATAGCAAAATCATATGGGTTATTAGTCTGGACTTCGGAAAGCTAACTTACTTATGGAACCAATGATACTAATACAGTGGAGTAATAATACTACGAACAAATACTTATTAGCTTACTTAAGCTTAATGTAGAACGTTGAGTATTGTTCATTTTTATAACCTATCGATTCTCAATTCTTGTATTTTTATCTGTGATCCATGCTCTACTTAATCTATGGTTATTTGGCAACACTGTGCTGTCATTTTTGGTACTGTGCTGACAGTTTATAAAGACTACCCGTTAAGTAAGGAAAATTGTATTATACAAAACCCAAAACCATACAAAAAATGTGCTAATTTTATTATTCGCAGTAACAAAAAAACACTCAGCGTTTATAAATATATGAAATATTAGTATGTACATTAGGTTGTATTCCAATCCATTTAGCGATTTTTTACGTGACAGCGGAACAGACATACAAACAATAACAAAAACAAATAAAT
Organism: Acrobasis suavella; assembly: GCA_943193695.1. Taxonomy (NCBI): domain Eukaryota; kingdom Metazoa; phylum Arthropoda; class Insecta; order Lepidoptera; family Pyralidae; genus Acrobasis; species Acrobasis suavella. The sequence goes on from OW971939.1 coordinate 10,543,380, forward strand.
AACAAGACATACAGACAAACATTATATAACATTTATATGTATTTAATAAGATGTACCTATTTACATAGGCGTAGCCAGCCATGGGCTCAGGGTGGGACAGCAGTCTAAAATAATATGTAACTAGCAAACCATACCCGCGGTTTACCCCAGTTATTTTTTTTCATAGCAAAAGATTACCCCTCTAGCACCCTGTATCTGTATGTATAATTTGAATTATCCAAAACATTTTCTAATTGCTTACCTACCTGTAGTGACCTCAACCATTTCGTCACTAGTTTAATTTATTAATAATTTGTTATTTACAAAATTTACATTTACAAATTTAACATTTACAAAAGGTTAAAAAGTTCATATTTACAAATTTTAGTTTTATTTACATTGTTTGGTTTACAACTGTACTTTAGTTCACAACTGTACTTAAATATTGTAACGACCTATAACATCTAGTCATCTACATTGTATTATACAATTTATGTTTGATATACATTTACATATATACAGGTAACATGATTGTAACTAGCTTACTAAACTACATATATATTATAGAATAAACTAAACTAAAGATGTAATAAAAATTAAATAATTAAATTGTCAAGGAACAAACTGACAAACAGATAAGTTTCGTATGCATCGTAGCATGTATAATTTTTCGTTTGACTGCGACACAGAGCGCAACCGGTTTGGCTGCCGGCCGGCCTGCCTCATTAGCTGCACCACTCCCGCGCCCGCGCAAGACCCTCGTTCGCCTTGGCGCTTCAGCGCGGGCGCCCGAGCGGAGGCAGGCAAGCCAGTCCGATGATTGCTTTGCCGCGGAACGAATGTTTGTTTGCTCCTTATCACTTACCAAAATACTTACGTGTTGTTATTGTTACCATCTATCCTCGCTCGCTTGGCTGTGCCGCTCCTTCTTATCAAGTAAGCCTTGCCGACTATCTCTCCCTATCCGACTGCGAACACAATGCCGCAGTCGGATAGCGAGAACGACAACAAAGGAAACGGAGAGCGGTTGCAATTGAATCGCGTAGGTGTGAGGGTACCACCTTTCTACCCATCGAAACCAAAACTGTGGTTTGCTTCGCTGGAAAGCCAATTTGTACTGGCTGGAGTTAAGTCAGATACCACAAAGTACCACCATGCAGTCTCCTACTTAGAACCCCAGTATGTGGAGATTGTGGAGGACGTCGTCAAGGGTCAGCTACGCCGAATAAGTACGAGGTACTGAAGTCGGAGCTTGTCAAAAGGCTGCGTCACGGGAGAAACAGGCCCAGCAGCTGCTTCATCATGAAGAATTAGGTGACCGAAAACCGTCACAGTTTCTAGGGTGGTTACGAGGCTTAGCCGGTGCCGAGGTGCCAGACAATCTACTCAGAACCCTCTGGGCCAGTCGTCTACCCAACAATGTACAGCCCATCATCGCGTCCCAGGCCAAGATGAAGCTGGATGAGGTAGCTGAGCTTGCTGACCAGGTTTTGGATGCTGTATCACCCAATGCGCAGGTAGCAACAGTTTCGGCAAGTACCTTCAGTGGATCCAGCGAGATTGCTGCGTTAACATGGCAAATAGAAGCGTTAGCGGAAAAGGTCGATCGTATGTCGCGGTCAAAGTCTAAAACCGGACATTTTTCAAATCACCGAGATCGCTCATCGTCGTCGAAAGATCACACTCGAATTATAGAAAACATCCGATTTGTTGGTTTCACTATAAGTTCGCGGATAAAGCTAATAAGTGTGTGAAACCCTGTGACTATTCGGGAAATGCGACAGGCAGTCGTTAATGGCGGCCGACGACTGCCCAAGTGCCGGTGGCTTATTTGTTACGGATAGACAATCTAAATTACAATTTTTAGTAGATACGGGTAGGTAGCGATTTGTGCGTATTCCCCCGCAAATATTTAAAAGAATGTCGGGCGAAAACAAATTTTGAATTGTGTGCATCTAACGGTTCGATCATAAATACATATGGTTTTTATTACTTAGTTTTAAACCTAGGGCTGCGCCGTGACTTTCCCTGGCATTTTATTGTGGCCGATGTTACGAGGGTGATAATAGGCGTGGATTTTTTATCACACTACAATTTAATAGTAGATGTCAGAAATCAACGCCTTATAGACAGTCAAACTAAGCTCGCGACCGCGGCTTCGCTCACATTTGGTAATGAAAGCATTTCTTCGGTGAAGATAGTTTCTGGTAACTCAGTATATCACAATATACTAGCTCAATACCCCGAAATCACTCGCCCACACGGAATACATCGCACAATACACCATAACACCATACATCATATCCGCACCACACCTGGGCCACCGGTCTCTTTTACCCCACGCAGGCTTGCGCCTGATAAACTCAAAATAGCGAAGTCAGAGTTCGAATGGATGTTGCAGAATGGTACCTGTCGGCCTTCGGAATCAGCATGGCCTTCACCCCGTCACCTCGCGCCCAAGAAGGACAACGGGTGGCGTCCTTGTGGGGATTACCGCATGCTGAATGCCCGAACATTACCCGACAGATACCCTATCAAGCACTTCCATGACTTTGCTTATTGTTTATCAGGCTGCACCGTCTTCTCCACCATTGATTTGGTGAAGGCCTACAACCAGATCCCCACTCATCCTGATGACATCGCGAAAACCGCTATTACAACGCCGTTCGGTCTTTACGAATTTCCATTTATGACGTTTGGTCTTCGTAATGCCGGACAGACGTTTCAGCGTTTCGTCGATGAGATGCTACGGGGCCTGGATTTTACCTATGCCTATTTAGATGATTTTCTCGTGTTTTCCAAAGACCAGAAAACTCACGAAGAGCACCTGCGTCAACTTTTCGACCGGCTAAAACAGTATGGCATGGTGGTCAACACTTCTAAATGTGTATTTGGCGCTTCTCAAGTTACTTTCTTGGGCTACCTCATTTCAGGCAAAGGTACCACGCCCCTAGGTCGAGGCTATTAAGAACTTTTCCACCCCAAAGACAGCGAAAGAACTCCGTAGGTTTTTGGGAATGGTAAATTTTTACCGTAGGTTCATTTCAGGCGCAGCTAAACAGCAAGCTGCACTGAATGCGCTACTCACAGGATCAGTGAAGGGTTCGCACCCGGTCCATATCACCGGTAAGTCACTCGAGGCCTGCAGTGCCACCGGCCACGCTGCGCACCGCTGAATACCTATTATTTTATATTAGTCTTTTACTTTAACTTATTTCCTTTTGAATCCCCGACGCAAAAGGAAGGGTGTTAGGTAGGCTTAACTCACAGCTTCTTTACTCGTACTGTCAAACCATAAGCTGAATTCTAATTTGCTGTGATTTCAGTTCATAGCTTGAATTTGTGGGCATTGTAGGATTTCATAATGATCTGTAAGAAACATAAAAAAAATTGTACGTGAATATTGATTCGGAACAGCGTTAAATTATTACATTATTTCTATTTATTATTTATAAAAGAGTTATTGATTCTTCCATGCTAGAAGAAAAGAAAAACCTTTGAATTTACCAGCTGCTTCTCTGTCCGCGCAGATCATAGAAGCCTATGTTATTAGGCGATACAGCTAGCAACCCATCACTATTTTGATTCCTTCTTCCATCTTCTCGCCCACCGTCACGCTAAAAGTGGACTTTAAGTCATGCAGACCTAGGCTTTATTTGCTGCAAGAGCTGCAAGATCCAGTTACTGAGTAAGACGTAATAGTATGTAACAGCATTATAATGCTCAAAATTTTTCATCACATAATTTTAATGTGGATAAAAACTTAAAACTTTCTATTCTTTTCTGGAGAATGTTTAGGTGCTGTAGATTGTAAAATGCAATTGAAGGAATGGAGATAAATAAGATTTGCGGCTAACGAACCATCACTATTTTGATTAATTTTATACTTTTTTCTCCAGTTCAAAGGTTATGAGTATGATTTAATTATGATAAATTTGACCAATGTTTGGCCACGGCAACTCCCCGGTCATTTGCTTATCCTGCTAGAAGTGGCCTTTGAGCCTTGCGGCCCAGGTCTTTATCTACTCGTTTGGGGGGCAGCAAAATGCAGAAGAAAAAGCCGGAAAGCTAACCCCAAGATGCAACTTTATTTCTATTTATGGAATGCATAGAATAGATTGAGGCATTGCCAAACAAGTGACTTTTGCTTTGTTCAAGCCATTTTGTGTATTACGTTACGTAAATAGAAATAAAGGTGAGAAAATGGTTTGACAATAAATTACTTGCCGGTGGCCGTTGGCCGCTGCCTTTCTTTTGCAAGCTAAGCCCATAGAGGTTATAATATACTACGTATTATTTAAGTCTAAGTTTGATGCCAATGTCTGTCAATCATGTCTCTCTTTGTGGCATCGCAACTCACAAACAATCGCAACTCACAAACAAGTTTCCTTGCGGTGGTTCTTAGCTTTATTTAATGAAAAATATAAAAGGAATGAACGTTGATTAGTCGGGTCGCGTCAAAATATCTTGTTTTTCAAAAGTCATATTTATTTTTGGTAGTGAAATCCACTGTTAACTGTTATTCTTATCACGAAAGAACGATCGTCGGACACTTATTACCAACCTTAATATTTTGTATATTGTGGCTTGGCGACCTCGGTTCATCTAGCCTTTCGGTAGCTGAAGTTAAAGTAAAAAGAGTAAATTAAAGCTTTAGCAGGGAGTTCTATGTATTTGTCATGGCAATATTCCAATTTGACATTTGAAATTTTTTATCTGTTTGTCGAATGTGATTTCGTTTCCGGTTGAACGTCAACGCCAAATTTATCCGATTTTTACAATTATTTGCTGACTTGGAACCGAAAAAAGCATCAAAACACTTTATATTATAATCCCGATATCCATTTTACCCTCTACCACACCTGACTTCAAAATGCCCCGCGGTAAGTTTAACTGATTTACGCGTTGTTTTTCTCAATGTCGTCCAATGTTATGAGAATGTGCTTTTATTGTAAATTCGCCTTGTGTCGATAATTTTAACGTATTCAGTATGTGAAACCAGTCTAGAATAATGTTTTTCAGGTCTATTATTGATTTGACTGAGAATGTGAATATTCTCAAATGTTATTCACCGTTGTATATAACGCATTTCCTCTTCACCATAACCTGTTGTTGGCTCTGACACTGTTTATTTTTCAGGTAAATACACGAACCACAAGGGACGCAACCGTAAGTTCACCAGTCCTGAGGAACTTGAAGAGCAGAGGAAGCAGGAAGAGCTAAAACAAAAGTGAGTACTGTTGATATTTACTTAGATTTTGGTATTTGGTCTATATTTAGTTATTGCTTACAAATGGGTGTAGCAAGAAACGAACTCGTAACTTTATTGTATCGCAGTTCTCAAGAATTGTTCATTATTTTCTGTAGCCTTGACTATAAATTATAGTTCAGTTGTTAACTTGACACAGGTAGTAACTCGGTACATATATTTTTCTTGACATCTTATTGTTACTGTTTACTGTCATTACTGAATAGCATATTGTGCTTAGGTATGTGTTTGTATTTAAAGCCTTTTAAGCGCTATTGACCACTTTAGTTGCAGAGACTCCATTGAAAACTAAAGTGGTTAAAATTGTACTATTTTTACTAGGCTAGGTGACAGGAATGAAGAAGGTAAACAAGTGCTGGTATGCAAAAGGTTAAAAGTTTGCGAAGGTGTGCTAACATTGCTAACAGAAAAAAATACTATTTTATAAAAGTCACCAATCCTATCTATATTAGTGCAAGTAGGTATGAGGTAACTTTGAGTAGATTCTGAGAATATGGTTATTGCTAGAATATAATATGGTATGTTTGTTTACCATACCATTTTTTTTTATATTTATTTTACGGCTCTGGATTAGTATCCAGTCCTTTAGAGCCCATCTTTATTTTTATCTCTACTTTATTCCTAACCCTAACCCTAACTTACAATCAAAGGTTAGTGTAGGTCCTTTGATTGCTTTAAGGGAGCTCCTGGCGACAAATCTATACAAGTCCACTGGTTTTCATAGCCGAATGAGTGGCGGACGGTGCCGAAAGATGCCTACCACATTCTGCAAATAAATATCACTACAGCCGCACTATGAGTGTCCACTTTAACCATTTCACATATTGTCCATGAGCATGAGCTTTTATAACACTAAACTACACCGATTTCATATTGTAAAGTCCACTAGAATCAATTTGTAAAACAATTTAAAGCAAACTCCAACTGAACCCCTTGACTTCCCGCCAAAAAACCCTTTACCATACCATTCATCAACATGTAATTGTCATATTGGAATCATATCTGTTGACCTAGTTAGATGAAGTCTTGTAAGACTATTCCATTACATTGTCTACTAAAAGGGATAGAAATTGGTTTTAATATAAAAACATGTCTTTTCAGGTGGAGAAAAGAACATGGTGGGGAAAGTTCAAGCGAGGAGGAGTCTGCCGAGGAGAAGTCAGGGTCAGGCAGCAGTGATGATAGTGATTCAGAAGGAGATGTAAGTTTTGATTTATTCGTACACAACTACCTATTTATCCCTTCTAATACTAAAATCTGGCTGAATGATAGATTTTGGAACAACTTCACAGAAGGTTTTTTTATTGCTAATAATTTCTGTTGTCACCAGGTGAAGATTTGATTTGATGATGGGATCCTCTAGAAATTGAGAGTACTCTTCAAATATTCTAAGCATACATATAGTGATTTTTATGATGAAATGAAGCATTTGCATCAGAAAGTGTGTTTTGGTGAAGTGATGAAGAAAATCAGAAATTGAAGTCGCTTTTTTGTTTTAAATAATACTTGTTAATGTATGTTTTGATCAGATATGTTAGATGTCTACTAATACTACAAAAGTAAACAAACATCTGTGCTGTATACATGTCAATGTGTGTGTGTGGTCAGGGGAGAGGTGCGGGGACAGGAAAAGGGAATGGACATTGCGCACCCTAGGGACTTCCCTTTCTATATACATATAATACTTATATTAGTTCTGTGATTCCGTGTAGTTAATTATTTTGTTATCTATAATATTCCAGCACCCAGCGAAAGCAAAAGGCGTCTCCGGACTCATCGAAGTAGAAAATCCAAACCGTGTAGTAAAGAAAAACAAGAAATTAACAAACTTGAATAATTTAGGAGAAGGAGAGAAACCTCAGTTGTCAAGGTAATCTATGTATTCTTGGCATTTACGTATTTCAAACTGGTGACTCAGCGTTACAGATGAGTTCCTGATTCTAATGCGTCGAGATCCTCTCGCCATCGCTTTCTTGGCTTCCGTAAACGACGACAAGTGACTAAAGGCCCATTTACATGTTGCAAGTTTCTTGCTTGTTGCAAACAATGAAATTGACGCAATAGATAACTTGCATGGTCATTTATTTCTTCAATAAAATGGTATGCAACATGCAACAAACTTGCACTGTCTAAATGGGCCTTCAGTTTCAATTCTAGCTTATTTCTCGCAATGTATTCTGAAACTGGTCCTCTCCAATTGACAAGTCTCCAGTATTTGGCAATTTTTGCCCCACATAAGCAAGTTTAGGACTGTTACTCCATGAATAGACACAATAATTGTCCTGTAGTATCATCCTATTTCTATGTCTGACCAACTAAGACTATCATGATTTCGAAATCAATGTTGTTTGACACTGAAACGCGGACACGTAGCTACGTACGTCTTTCGTGCTGATTTTGTAGTAAGGGTCTTGTTTGTGATGCTGAAATTAGAATGAGATGAATTTTCCTACATGTTATATTTTCTGTTACAGACGTGAGCGTGAAGAAATAGAACGCCAGCGCGCCGCGGCGGCGTACCAAAAAGCGCACGCAGAGGGCAAAACCGAGCAGGCACGGGCAGACCTCGCGAGACTGGCTATCATCCGCCAGCAGCGGGAAGAGGCTGCCAAGAGACGTGAACAGGAGAAAAAGGCCAAGGATGATGTGCCGAAGAAGAGGTAGTGTTTTAGTTTTTAGCAAAACAGAGCAGACACGGGCTGACCTCGTAAGACTGGCCATCATCCGCCAGCAGCGGGAAGAGGCTGCCAAGAGACGTGAACAGGAGAAAAAGGCCAAGGATGATGTGCCGAAGAAGAGGTAGTGTTTTAGTTTTTAGCAAAACAGAGCAGACACGGGCTGACCTCGTAAGACTGGCCATCATCCGCCAGCAGCGGGAAGAGGCTGCCAAGAGACGTGAACAGGAGAAAAAGGCTAAGGATGATGTGCCGAAGAAGAGGTAGTGTTTTAGTTTTTATCAAAACAGAGCAGGCACGGGCTGACCTCGTGAGACTTGCCATCATCCGCCAGCAGCGGGAAGAGGCTGCCAAGACACGTGAACAGGAGAAAAAGGCTAAGGATGATGTGCCGAAGAAGAGGTGGTGTTTTACTTTTTAGCAAAACTGAGCAAACACGGGCTGACTTCGCGAGACTGGCCATCATCCGCCAGCAGGGAGATAGGCTGCCAAGAGACGTCAACAGTAAAAAAGAGGTAGTGTTAAAGTTTTAAGTAAAACAGAGCAGGCATGGGCAGACTTTGCGAGACTGGCCATCATGCACCAGCAGCGAGAAGAGACCGCCAAGAGACGTGAACAGTAAAAAAAAAGGTAGTGTTAGTTTTAAACAAAACAGCAGGCACGGGCTGACCTCGCGAAACTGGCCATCAGCCGCCAGCAACGGGAAGAGTCGAAAAAAAAGAGGAGGAAGTAGTTTAATTTTTAGCAAATCAAAAACTGACAGAAAGCCTACTCGTTTACTTATGTGTAATAATAACTGTAGTCACTAGATGACAGTCATTTAGCTACACCAGATGCCTTTAGGCAGTCATTGAGCTACGTCAGATTTTAGGCATCTCGGAAGATCTGACACCAGTGTAAGCTAATCAACACACTCGATATAATATTGTTTTTATAAGTATTTTCTCTATGTTTGGAAGTCTTGAACATGCCTGTCGTTCACGTGAAATCGATAGGTGCTCACTTTCTGACTATAGATATATTTTTGATCGACACTTTTTTTTATGTCTTAAATTAATCATTTACATCTTTATAACATAGAAAAAAATATAAATAGGCTTGAAAATAGTCAAGATCTTTTTCAAAGTGAAATTTAAAACATTGAATAAATTTGAGCCGTTCAAACGCCACCATTTTGCGCGCGCTTATGATTACGTCATTGGTTAAGTTCGTTTGTTTACTATAGTAGCGTTTCAATTACTTAATACTTATTTTCAGTTTTAATTGCTAAACAAATTATGGAAGAAATTAAGAAACCTTCTTACATTGCTTTCATGTCCGAACGCCGCCGATGAACTATTGAAAAGTAATTCATCTACGCCCAAAACAACTTTTACCTTTACTAGCAGAACTCCATATGACATTATCTCAGCTTACAAGGCTCTTAATACTAAAAAAACTGAGGTCCTATGGGGTATTTCGGTTTCCGTTTTGAGCAGTATCATCGACCTGATTGCTCCTCACTTAATTTTAATATTTAATAAATGTATTTCAGAAGGTGTTTTCCCTGACTTAATGAAAGCAAGTAAAGTTATACCACTGTTTAAACGGGGATCCAAAGATGATCCGAACAATTATAGACCAATTTCAATATTACCGGCTTTAAGTAAAATATTTGAAAAAATTATATTAGACCAGTTAGTATCGTATTTTAATATTAATAAATTACTTCACTGTCGCCAATATGGATTTACAAAAGGGCGCTCTACCACTGATGCAGCAGCGACCTTAGTTAAGATTATTTACGAAGCCTGGGAGAATCGACAAGACGTTATAGGTATCTTTTGCGATCTGTCGAAGGCATTCGATTGTGTCGATCTCATAATATTAAAAAATAAACTAAAATTTTATGGCGTTACTGATACTGCACTCTCTGTTATTTCATCTTATCTTGATAATAGAACTCAAAGAGTTGAAATCAACAGAGTATCCTCAAATAGTGCACCTGTGAGCATGGGTGTGCCTCAGGGTTCAATAATTGGTCCATTTTTGTTTTTGATTTATATTAATGACCCCCTGTCTTGCAGAAAAGTTGTGTGAAGTAGTATTGTTTGCTGATGATACATCTTAACTTTTTAAGGTTGACAGAAAATGCAACTATGACGATGTAAGCAATACTATGTCACAAGTACTTAGTTGGTTTACGACTAATAATCTGGCCTTAAACACACAAAAGACTAAGTGCGTTAATTTTTCACTATTGAATAAACCTAATACTTACATACCTTTGAGTCTTAATGGTCAAGTTCTAGAATGGGTACCCAACACCAAAGTTTTAGGCATAACTGTAGACTGGAACTTAAACTGGGATAAACATATTGAGGCCACTGCCAAGAAACTTAGTTCGGCAGCATATGCTGTGAGGAGGGTCAGACGGTGTACAAACGTTGAAACTGCTAGGCTAGTATACTTTAGTTATTTTCACAGCATAATGTCATATGGCTTGTGTAGACGACGCGAAGCACCGCTGCTTCCCCCGGCTGCACCTGTGAATATACATAAATAAATAAAAGTTAGATTTAGCAATAATAAATAAATAGGATATATACTTACCATTTACCGTTGTATATTGTAGATGTTGTGTTTATTAAACGCACCGTAAGGAGTACGTATGTGTGTGTCAGTGACACACTAACAGCTGATTTGTAAAGGGAGTTGACCGCTACGAACCGACGCAAACACACGCATGCGTATACCCCGAAAGTGCTTCAAAAAATACTCGTCTGTGTTCTCATTTTCAAAATCCTGGACCCTGCACCTTACATCTGTCGCCTACAGCTGGTCCTACGAGCGGATCACCACGGATTTCTGAACCAGAGGATCAGACGAACGAGGAATGTTTTAAACACCGCCACGCACAATGGTTGAAACGCGTGGAGCTCTCGATCGAGAAAAGTTTTTGCATACCGCAGAAGATAATAAAAGTGAAGTGCTTTCACGTAAAGAGCAATCGGAAATTTTGGTTCCAAAGAACGATCTGAAAGAAATCGCCCAACAGATACCAAAACATGAAGGTAGTCTCAATATTAAAGTGGGTGGCCCCGCATCGGTTGTTTCAAAGAAAGGTTCCAGTAGATTATCTTCGTCGGCACGAAGAAAGCAATTAGAGCTGGAAGCAGCAGAAGCGAAAGCTGAAATTGAGAAGAACTTGATAGAAAAACGGTTAGCGGCCCAACTCGCTGCGCTCGAGTGTGAATCATCGCGGAGGTCCCAGCCCAGTTGCATTGATTCCGTTGCCGAAGCTTCAAATAAAGTAGAAGAATGGTTAGATAAAAGCCAGCAGGAGCTACAGCAGCAGCGCGCCGCCACCCCGCCGCCGGCGCCACCCGCTGTACCCCGCACATCGGATCTTCAGCACCTAGCTCGAGCAATGGAACAGATGACCTCAGCTACACACAGTGCACACTCGAAATTGCTGTCATGATGCCGAAAGATGTTGTAAGTACGTACGCCTTATTAGACGACGGAGCGACCGTGTCTTTAGTATCAACTGATCTCGCGAACTGTATTAACTTAAAAGGTCAGCCCGAGACTATCCGTATTCGAGGTGCGTGGAACTCTAATATCGTGTGCCAATGTGAAATAGTGAACTTTAAACTCTCAAATAATAACAATGAAGTGTACGAGGTGCGCGCACGAAAAATAAACGAACTGGATTTACCTACACAGTGCCTATCGAAAGTTAATGTCGACGCGTATGAACACTTACGGAACTTAAAAGATCATTTATGTAACAGTGACGTAAAACCTAAATTGTTAATCGGGCAAGACAATTACCAATTACTCATATCTCTAAAGACTATCTACCGTGGCAAAAATGAACCGTGCGCTACCCTTACTCCGCTCGGGTGGTGTTTACATGGGATCGAACCCGTGATAGCTACTTCATACCCTCGTCGTCATTAAACGCACGAATCTTATTTGACTGAGCATGCATGCTCAGTCAAATAAGACACTACGATAGTGGAAGGATTGCAAGGCGTAATCCCCACTCGCGCCGCTGCCCCTCCGCTCTCAGCCGCCACCGCGGACATCGATCCTGCACGGCGGGAGACGCACACATGCGCCGGCGCATCAACGTTTGCAACGAAGCAACAATGGGGGATCACTGCACACAGAGAAACCACTGATAACGATGAATGTTTGCATGAACTGGTTCGACGATCATTCTCATTTGAAGCGATAGGAGTTAACTCCAAGCCACGAGTAAATAAAGATGAACTTCGCGCGATAGACTGCATCGAGAAATCTGCCAAGTTAAAGAATGGTCAATGGCAAGTTTGTCTGCCATGGAAAAATGATTTTAATGTCATGCCAAATAACTATCAAAATGCTTACAAGCGATTTTTGGGAGTTGAAAGAAAAATGCAATCGGATCCGAGTTATGCTACGAGATATAAACAAAGAATGAATCATTTATTTGAAAACGATTATGCTCGGAAACTAACTGATAAAGAAATCTCGCTGCCTAGAAAACATATTTGGTACTTACCACACTTCGGTGTAGATAATCCGAACAAAAGTAAATTGAGATTGGTTTTCGACGCTGCTGCCGCCACCGCTGGTCGATGCCTAAACGAGTACCTGCTACAGGGACCTGATTTGCTACAATCATTACTGGGAATAATGCTGCGATTTCGAGAGAAACCAGTCGCCTTTGTAGGAGATATACAAGATATGTTTCTTCGAGTGAAAATAAGTGAAGAAGACCAGCACGCATTAAGATTCCTATTTCGCGAAAATAAAGAATCTAATATCGATACTTACGTCATGACATCATTGATATTTGGCGCTAACTGTTCACCGTTTATAGCGCAGTATATAAAAAACAAAAATGCTATGCGGTTTAAAGACGAGATGCTTCAAGCCACTCAAGCTATCCTAAAATCCCATTATATGGATGACTACAACGAGTCAGTAGATGACGAACAGACAGCCTCAAAATTAATAAAAGAAGTGTCCGAAATTCATAAAAGGGGTGGATTTCACATAAGAAACTGGATATGCAATAAGCCGGAAGTTTTAGAGTGCACGCCAAACGAGACCTTAAGCGATAAGGCGATAAGGTTGAAAACCGGGTGCGATGACTCACCAGAACGCACTCTCGGTTTGGTTTGGTTCCCGCTAAGTGATACCTTTGGATTCGACTTATCACTAAAATCGATTCCAGCTGATATACTAAACTCGCAAAGAGTACCTACGAAGAGAGAACTACTACGCATAGTTATGTCAATATTCGATATCTTCGGATTTCTCGCGCCGTTTACCATTAAAGCTAAGATAGTGCTTCAAAATACTTTGAAGTCTGATATTAAATGGGACGAGAAAATACCTGAAAAAGAAAATAAAATTATACAAAGCTGGATAACCGAGTTACAAAAATTACAGCATTTACGTATACCTAGATGCCACTTTCATACAGTTGTACCTGAGAGGGAGCGAGATAACGAAAACCTGCTTTGCGCTAGCACCGATGTCACTAGCCGGAAAGAGACAACAATAGAACTGCATATTTTCTGCGACGCCTCGCCAGCGGCATACGCTGCTGTGGCCTACTACCGAGAGATAACGAAATACAATGTACGCACTTCATTCATCGCATGCAAGTATCGAGCGTCGCCTATCCATAAGTATACCACCGTGCCTAAACTAGAATTACAAAGTGCAGTAATCGCTTGCCGGCTCGCCGAGACAATAATGCGTGAGAACCGGTTAGTTATAGATAAGAGATACTTCTGGACGGACTCACTAATCGTGCTGCATCAAATAAAAACGATAAGCGTAATTATAAAGTATTCGTTGCAAATAGACTGGGTGAAATAGAAGTTATCTCAGCGTAGTGAATGGAACTATGTGCCTACAGATATGAATATAGCCGATAAAGCTACTAAGGTGAATACTTACGAATTGACAAACAGCTGTGAATGGTTTCAAGGTCCACGCTTTCTTTACTCGACGCCTGAAGACTGGCCGAAATATAGACCTGAAAAAGAGAAAATAATTAGTGAAGAATTATTACAAGTTAACACATTACATAACATAGAAAACATAGACTTACCCGTTCCAGATCCCACTAAGTTTTCTTCGTGGCTTCGCTTGCTAAGATGTACGGCGAAAGTATTGTTGTTTATAGACAAATGTAGATCTGCTGGAAAAGCTGAAAATAGCACAGAGATAAAACAACGTGCTGAAAATTTGATATTACGCCACGCTCAAATGCAGTCATTCGCTGGAGACATCCACTTGCTGAAAAATAAGAAACCTTTGGACTCCCATAGCCGACTACGTACCTTAACGCCATATATCGATGAATTTGAGTTGCTGAGGGTCGGCGGACGAATTGGGGCAGTGTCTGATGTCGCTTCTGAGCTGAAAAATCCTGTAATATTGGACGGCCGCCATCCGACTGCAAGATTAATTGTGAAATTTTATCACGAACATGCCGCACATGAAAATAATGAGATGGTGGTAAATGAGATCCGCCAAAAATACTGGCTACTGCATTTACGCCCTACCGTTCGTTATGTAGCCACACGCTGCTTGTCTTGTAAAATCAGAAAAGCCAAGCCCACTAATCCAAGACTAGGAGATCTCCCAAAGCCGAGACTGGCACACCACCAACGAGCCTTCACCTTCTGCGGAGTTGATCTCTTCGGCCCCATGGAAGTCATCATCGCCCGCAGACGCGAAAAGAGGTACGGAGTACTTTTCACATGTTTGACCGTAAGAGTAATACACATAGAGTTGGTGCCATCCCTGTCATCTGATTCATTCATTATGGCCTTACGAAGAATGGCCGCACGCCGCGGATGGCCATCCAAAATATACTCTGACAACGGCACGAATTTTAGAGGCGCTGCTACCGACATTAATAAATCAATGCAAGAATTGAGTCAGTCAGATGTCAAAGATCAACTCATCGACAAGGGTGTAGATTGGCAATTTATATGGCATGGGAGCGTTTGATAAAAAGTGTAAAAACCGCGCTCAAGATAGTTCTAAAAAAAAGAGCTCCCAGAGAAGAAGTTTTAATCACTTTATTAGCGGAAATAGAAAATATGGTAAACAGCCGCCCGTTATGTCACGTTTCTACTGAACATGAATACCCCGAAGCTCTAATGCCCAACCATTTTCTTATTGGGTCCTCATCAAACTTACCAGTTCCTGGAGTATTCACGGACTGTGACATGTACAGAAGGAAGCAATGGAGAATTTCACAGCGTCTGACAGAAATGTTTTGGAAACGCTGGATTCGTGAAATCCTACCTACTCTCTTACCTCGCCAGAAATGGTGCCAAGAAGGTCATAACCTGAAACCAGGAGATGTGGTTATTATCGTTGATCATAACCTGCCACGAAATACATGGCTGAAAGGTTTAATACAAAGGATATACCCGGGTCCCGACGGCCGTGTGCGCGTTGCTGATGTAAAAACCAAGACCGGTGTACTTACCAGACCTGCTACTCGCCTAGCCGTGCTGCCCACTGCTGGTAATGATTGTCCTTGACGGACAATGGGGCGGAGAGTGTAAACGACGCGAAGCACCGCTGCTTCCCCCGGCTGCACCTGTGAATATACATAAATAAATAAAAGTTAGATTTAGCAATAATAAATAAATAGGATATATACTTACCATTTACCGTTGTATATTGTAGATGTTGTGTTTATTAAACGCATCGTAAGGAGTACGTATGTGTGTGTCAGTGACACACTAACAGCTGATTTGTAAAGGGAGTTGACCGCTACGAACCGACGCAAACACACGCATGCGTATATATACCCCCAAAGTGCTTCAAAAATTACTCGTCTGTGTTCTCATTTTCAAAATCATGGACCCTGCACCTTACATCTGTCGCCTACAGCTTGCTCTTATGGGGTAAAGCGGCTAACATACATGCTATCTCTGTGCTACAAAAGAGAGCAATTCGGTCGATCTACGGACTAAAATCACGCGATTCCTTAAGAGAGTTATTTAAATCTATAAATATTCTTACTGTGACATCTCAATTTATTTACGACAATCTTCTATTTGTTAAATCTAGGTTAAATAATTTCAAGAAAAATAGTGATGTTCACAGTTATAATACGCGCAACAAAAATCAGCTTCATACGCCTAAATTTCGACTTGCTAAAACCAGAAAGTCACTCTTAGGTCTAGTTATAACATTATTTAATAAATTTCCCGAAGCGATCGTTAACCTACCAATGGCAAAATTTAAAACACATGTTAAAAAAGTTTTATTGAACAATGCGTACTATACTACATAGGGCGCACTATAAGTTTCCGGAACTGGCCACTTACATAAACAATATTTAGAAATTTATTGCAACATTTGAAAATAGAACTCTTTGGCTGTAGAATGCAGTTTGTTTCATCTGACTGTCTTTTGATTTTACCTTGTGGCGCCATTTAAAAAATTGTGTGTCTGCATCAACATGGATTTAACTCGGGAAAATTTTCGTAGTATGATTTTCTACGATTTTAAGTGTAATTTGACAGCTCAACAGAGCATCGCTCGGCTTGAAACAGCTTTTGGCAATGAAGCACCATGCAAGACAACTGTCTATAGCTGGTTTGCAGAATTCAAGCGTGGTCGTATCAATCTCAGTGACGAATCTCGCGATGGTCGGCCGTCCACCGCTGTGACCAACAAAAACATCGATGCTGTGCGCCGTATGATTGAAACAGACAGGCATGTGACCTACCATGAAATTCGCGCATCCTTAGAAATAGGCATGAGTCAAATACAATTAATCCTACACAAACATTTGGGTGTGAGAAAGCTGTGCTCGCGGTGGATCCCACACAACTTGACCGAGGCTCAAAAAACGGACCGCGTCACTTGGTGCAGTGCCATGCTTACCAGATTCAACGAAGGTGCGTCAAATTTGGTGTGGGACATAGTAACAGGTGACGAAACATAGATTTATTGCTACGATCCCAGAACAAAGCAGCAATCGAGCGTATGGGTCTTTCAAGATGAGCCGAAACCAACCAAAGTGGCGCGCGTGAAAAGTGCATCCAAGCGGATGATTGCTTCTTTTTTTAATAAAACTGGACACGTGGCTACTGTTGCTTTAGAGAATCGTCGTACAGTAAATAATGACTGGTACACGACCATTTGTTTGCCGGAAGTTATTGACGAACTCCGTAAAAATAACCGTAAACGCCGTATCATCCTGCACCACGACAATGCTAGTTCTCACACGGCCAGACAGACAAACGACTTTTTGAAGGCGAAAAATGTAGAACTCATGAATCATCCTGCATACAGTCCCGACCTCGCACCTTGTGACTTTTTTCTGTTCCCAAAAATTAAGTACCAATTACGCGGTCAACGATTTTCATCACCAGAAGAGGCTGTCGAGGAGTATGAAAAACACGTTTCAGAGGTCACCACAGAGGAGTGGCACAAAAGTTTTCAAAACTGGTTTCATCGAATGAAAAAGTGCATAGACGCCAAGGGAGATTATTTTGAATAACAATAAATTAATTTTGTACCTTTAATAGTATTTTTTCATATTCATTCCGGAAACTTATAGTGCGCCCCACGTATCAATGATTATTGAGATAAAAACGCGTGGATACTTCCTAAACATTTTCCATTACACTCCACACATGAAACATAAATAGCTGCATTTTCTGTTACCATAATAAAAGTAAGCTTACTGTAAAAACATGTAAATGCTCTGCGATCAATAAGTGACCAACATATAATTAATATTTTCTCTTGACAAGGTCTGCGAGTTCGGGTTTTTCATGCTCACTAAAATGTCCAATCCGGTGGTGGCGTCGCTGGTCGGGTCGTTGGATTCCCTCTAATATGGTTGAGTTTAACGATGGCTGATCCGTGCGTCAACTCGTGAACGGGTGCTGCCGGGAGGGACTGGTCAGCTCGGCTTCGCTTTTTTTGACTACTTAATATTTTTTATTACGCAATTTATGTTTGTTTACTTGTTCGCAAGCATTACATGTTATAATGTGTCAACATTGTATTATATTATAAGTATTTATTAATTAAAAGACAATTATAATAATATGACAAAGCCCTTCTGGCGAGTAGGCGACCAAGTTTCTTTCGGCGTTTCTTCTCAGCAGTGGTCGTTACGAAGCGCTGGTATGGGCAGCTTTTCTTTAAAAATAAATTAAATTTTAATATACTTTACACGTAACATAAATTATACTTATTAACGTGTAAAAGTGCCTGTAAAGGTCTAATTACTGAATAAACATTTGAATCTTTGAATCTTACAAGTGTTGCATGGTACCAAAATGTAAAAACACTACCATTAGTACACCAGATGAAGTGTTTTAAGGGTTCCGTAAATTTTGTTCCGTAAATTCCGTAAACAAGGAACCCTTATAGTTTCGCCATGTCTGTCTGTCCGTCCGCGGTTTTTCTCAGCGACTATAAGGACTAGAAAGCTGTAATTTGGTACAGGTATGTATATTAATTATGCGGAAAAGGGAGTAAAATAAAATACTGAAAAAAAAATTATGGTAGCTCCCGTACAAGTAAAGTCAAAAGTCAATTTTATTTTCTCGACTTACTAATCATGTCGTATCGTTGAATAGGTCTTTCAAAAATATGAGCTTGTGCACACCGTTTTTCGATTTAGGGATCCGTTTCTGAAATATTTGGTTTAAAAGTGAAAAATTTTGTAAGAGTCAAGTGTCACCCCCCCCCCCCCCCTTCTATCTGTTCAACGGTTATATATGGACACGTGAAAAAATTCACAGCTAAAGTAAATATAACGAAATTTAAAGGAAAACTATCAGAGCTAAGTAGGGTTTACAAATTAAAAATATATAGTGGATCAACTTATAAAATTTACTCGGAAAAGGAAAATTTCATACAAATTCAATAGTACATTCGTTTTTAGACGTTTTTAGTGGCATTAACTCAAAGTTGGCATTCGTAACTACGAAACTCTACACTGCGCGTGGCCCGACACGCACTTGGCCAATTATTTTGTATTCCACGCAAAACGCTGGTATCGGTAGCTTTTCTTTAAAATAAATTAAATTTCAATATAAACTACACGTAATGTAAATTGAACTTATTGACGTGGAAAAGTGCCTGTGAAGGTCTAATTACTGAATAAACATTTGAATTTTGAATTTTTAAGAAAAATTACGAAAACAATGGTGTAAGATAATGAAAATGGAAAATACATATCTTTATTATCGGTTGTATTTTGTTGTGAAGATCATTTTAACTTAAGTATTCTATATTTATGTACATCTTAGTGTGAATTAGCTATTAAGCAGTAGAAGATTCGGTCTCAAACTAACCTAGTTCACAAGTTTACAAAAGTTCATTAAAATTTTTTTTAAAGATCTTCCTTATACCTATTGCGGTTTTACGAAATTTGAAAATTGATGATTGATAATTGATTTCAGGTTAAAGAAGATACAGTTAATTATATTGAATACTAGCTTTAACCCGCGACTTCGTCCGTGTAGAAGTCAAAAATGATTCTTAAGGACTCTCCCTGTCCCGTGTCCCGTGTCCGCTGTCCGCTGTCCGTAGTCCCCTACCCCCTGCCCCCTGCTCCCAGCTCCCTGCTCCCTGCTCCATGTTCCGTGCTCCCTGCTCCCTGTTCCCTGTTTCCTTATCCCTGTTCCCTGTTCCCGTTTCTGTCATTCGCTAGACCGAAAGAGACCGACGGAACGCTTCAAAATGGTCAAACTAATCTTGTTTGTCCATACAAACTGGACCCCCGTTACACCCCCTTAGGGGATGAATTTTGAAAAATCTTTTTTTATTGCACCTCTAGACCTCATAAGGAACCTATGTGCCAAATTTGGAGCCTTTAGACCCAGCGGTTTGGGCTGTGCGTTGATATGTCAGTCAGTCAGACATTCAGTTTCTTCTTTTATATATATATGTCGGAGAGTTCAATGTACAATTCCCTTTTTATTATTTTTTACACGTGCAAAGAGAAAGTTGTTTACTACAAAATGCAACGGTTGGATTTGAAGTGGCAACATTCGTTAGCAACAAGTTATAAGACCGGTCGACCTAGCGACAGGGACAGTATTGTTCGGGCGGCCGTATCGTGCACAACTCGTTTGTGTAGTTTGCTGTGGCTTGGCCATGACTCATTTGATTGTGATTATTGTAATAGATGTGGATTGGTGAACCGATTTATTACAATGACAGTTTGTTTAAGCAAGACGGAAAGCCCAGGTGTATACACAGTATTCAATTCTGTGGGACCAGGGAATCCAGACATGGTGGTTGCGATTCATGATTCAGTGCGGAGGCGGGGCACTGGATTTCCGTCACATTTTTATAAGGCTCACGAAGGGTCTCTCATGTGGCGGCATCGGTAAGGTGACGTGACTGTAAGTAAGTTTTCATCCTGACATCAGTTTGTTCTCGTACTGTAAGTAACTAAGTGGGTAGTTTACGTCACTTGAGATATCAGATGCCGATCACGCCACGCTCTGCCCCCTTTTATTCATTCGTCTGCGACATCAGAAGTGAGATCTGGACTTGTAGCTCACATTTGAGGTAAGATTTGTATCTGGAGCTCACATCGGAAGAAGATCCTGTTGAATGCTACTTGTGGTTTGCCCGTTGTTCAGAGCGTTAGTTCTCGAGGTAAGGTTTTAAAGTGTTAACAAGTGATTACAATGTGCCAAGTAGATGGATACCGCGTGTTGCGGCCGGATAGGAGCTAGCAGCGGTACGCAGCAGGTGCTGGAAATTTCTGGTGAAGTAAAGAAAAAATGTGAGCGGATCTCGTGTATGTGTGTCTGTGCTCGCGGCACATGGCTTGTCTGCTGGATCGCCAATAAAATTTTGTGAGTAAAGTTTTATGAAATCTAGTTTTTTGACCACTATTCAAGCAGTAAATTGGTTTTGAGTACGCTAGTTTTACGAAGAGTGTGTAACATTTGCTAAACTTAGTAAGCTAACGATCGGTTGGAGCCGGAATATTGGTTGTTGTGTAGAAGCAACATGAGGTTATCGTCACTGGAGGTGGCATGAGTCGCTGTCGGTTGACGCCCGAAGTTATTGTCAATGAGGTGGCATAAGTCGGTATCGGACGGAGCCGACCGTGGCGCCAGATTATCATTCGTAGCAAATTGAGTCATTTTTGAGTATTGAGAATTATGAACTTGCAATACAGTACTGTGGCGCGTGAATACTGGTCAAAGATGATATTAGGTACTCATTCTTTGTATAGTAGTAAAGATAACCTCTCCCAGCATTTTCTCAATATTGGACTTACGGTGGTTGATGATGAAAAGGCGGTGATGATGATGACGATATCATCATTGATAGCGGGTAATGATGATGCTAAGGTGGTAACGGCTACGTCGGCAAGTCTACAATGGTCATGATCATGGTGTTGACATGATTTAAAGAGGGCTTTTCACTGTTTACTATGTGCGTAATATTATTTTAAAACTACACTTTAATTGCTGTGTTGTTTGAAGTAAAATCCCGTTACTTGAGTTCTGATAATTTACTTTTCGAAAAGATTTTACAAACACGTTACAATAATCCGATAAGCAATACCACTTTTATTTTTAGGAAGTCTATACCAAATAGGTTAGATTGCAAATGCGTTAACAATATTCTTATTGCGATAGCCTTAGTGCAAAACCACTGTAAATGGCTCTGTACAGGTTTATTTTTGTTGACTACTAGTTACCCAGTTAAGATGTATTTTGTCGTATTTCCCCTTCAGCCATTTGCCGATTGGTGAGCGACGTGATGAGTGCTTTCCATTTATGACGATTTTGCACCTGTTCAAGTACTTTAGAGATCAGTATACTTTCTGGGCATTAAATTAAAAGCGAATGAGTAAGTGTGAGCCCATTGACCACTACTTAGTCGAGTTACTAAATTGTAGTTGTTTGCTCTGGGGAGCCAACATGGTGAGCGTCACTCGATAGAGGTGGCAAGGTAATCGTCACTCGGGGAGTGGCATGAGTCGCTATCGCTCGATTTAGGTGGTAGCGGCGATAGAGTTTGAGATATCGTCGCCTGATGCAGGTGGCATGAGTCGCTATCGCTCGATTTAGGTGGTAGCGACGGCCGTTTTGAGATATCGTCACTTAATACAAGTGGCATGAGTTGCTACCGCTCGATTTAGGTGGTAGTCACGCCGGTTAGTAAGAGATATCGTCACTTTGCGAAAGTGGCATGAGTCTTATCGCTCGAATTAGGCGATAGGACGACCCGCTTCTGAGATTACGTCACTTTGCGAAAGTGGCATGAGTCTTATCGCTCGAATTAGGCGATAGGACGACCGCTTCTGAGATTACGTCACCTTGCGAAGGTGGCATGAGTCCTTTTGCTCGAATTAGGCGATAGGACGACCGCTTCTGAGATTACGTCACCTTGCGAAGGTGGCATGAGTCCTTTTGCTCGAATTAGGCGATAGGACGACAGCTTCTGAGATTACGTCACCTTGCGAAGGTGGCATGAGTCCTTTTGCTCGAATTAGGCGATAGGACGACTGCTTCTGAGATTACGTCACCTTGCGAAGGTGGCATGAGTCCTTTTGCTCGAATTGGGCGATAGAGATGACCATGATCGATAGAGTCGACAGGAGTAATTTAACAGAGCAAGTAGATTCTTAAGAATGGTTAATTTTTGAAGTGTGGTTGAATAGTGAGTGAATAATGGTCAGTGGTCATTTCATAGTTGGTAAAAAGTTTGTGATTATCCCTAGTAATTATGTAAGCTTAATTATTAGAGAAAAAGGTTTTGGTTTATTAAAAGAGTTTGTTTTAAGCCCTGTCTTAAATCGTTTGATCAGGATAGGCCGAGTAGAGATGATTTGATATTGCAGTTAGGTTCAATTATTTTCAAATGCGTCACACTGGGACGTGTGACTTGTCAGAATGGCCGTGTCGGAGAGTTCAATGTACAATTCCCTTTTTATTATTTTATACACGTGCAAAGAGAAAGTTGTTTACTACAAAATGCAACGGTTGGATTTGAAGTGGCAACATTCGTTAGCAACAAGTTATAAGACCGGTCGACCTAGCGACAGGGACAGTCTTGTTCGGGCGGCCGTATCGTGCACAACTCGTTTGTGTAGTTTGCTGTGGCTTGGCCATGACTCATTTGATTGTGATTATTGTAATAGATGTGGATTGGTGAACCGATTTATTACAATGACAGTTTGTTTAAGCAAGACGGAAAGCCCAGGTGTATACACAGTATTCGATTCTGTGGGGCCAGGGAATCCAGACGTGGTGGTTGCGATTCATGATTCAGTGCGGAGGCGGGGCACTGGATTTCCGTCACATTTTTATAAGGCTCACGTAAGGTCTCTCATGTGGCGGCATCGGTAAGGTGACGTGACTGTAAGTAAGTTTTCATCCTGACATCAGTTTGTTCTCGTACTGTAAGTAACTAAGTGGGTAGTTTACGTCACTTGAGACATCAGATGCCGGTCACGCCACGCTCTGCCCCCTTTTATTCATCCGTCTGCGACATATAGATAACATAATGAAACAGAAAGGAGAAAAACTTAATCTACAGTTAAAGAAAGGAGTTGTTCCTCATATATTTTTATGTCAGAAACCGAATACGCCACCACCAGATGAGAGAATGGCCGTAGTTAAAAGACAAAGAATAGCACTGGTAAATGCAGCTCTTTCAGAGTTTGCTATCATAAAAAGTAATATTTTAGAAATGAAAAACCTCGTAAAATCGAGGTCTGATGTAAAATATGCCGACATCATAAATGCATCTATTTTCGGTAGATTATCCGATTGTGCTTTGAGAAAACCAGTTTCTGTCATCGTCTTAGATTGACTACAAATATATATTAACAAAGTAACCACACAGAAATACAGATTTAAACAATTTTTCTTAAAGACACTATTATCACAGTATGAATATCGACGCCGATAAATGCAAGCGGTAAACAATGACGTCACATTTTGTTTCGACCAATAGTGACGCGTTGTGTAAGTTTGAATTTCCCTCCCTTATTTTTCACTTTTTATTTAATATTTTCTGGGTTTAAATAATAACTAAATAAAAAAAATACCTTTTAAGTATAATGTAAAGACAATAAAGAATCTAGAAAAAATAATTAAGACAAATTTAAATTGTATGCATATTCTCCATTCTACACAGTGAAATGCAAACTGCTATCGTTCGCAAATCGCATTGCAACTTCGTAGGTTTCTTGGCTCTAGGTTATACTCACGAAATAAAATAAAAAAGGTGGAAGTGCTAAATGGGCGTAGCGCGCTTGTCATAATTTAGCAAAACTGAACTAAATCGACGTCAGGCGTATTCTGACTTCGTATCCTATCCCGACATTATATTAAACCGATTTAGGTTCATAATTGCTTCTTTGTAAAATAACGCTATCTATCGTTAAGTACCAAAATTTTTTCTTAACTTGATTTTACTACAGATTGCGAAACATCGTACTTAAGTACTTTTTGAACCGAAGCAAAATAAATCTTATTAATGACATATAAAGGTCATTATATATATGTATAAAAAACGAATTGTTTATATGTAATGCAATATGTGATATTTGGTTTATTTATGTGAGTTTGGCGACAACGGTTCTGATACAAATTTTGTCAAGTAGCACTTCCACTAGATTTTTTTCTGTTCCGTGGATAGACCGTCTATGGCTTGGCGCAAACGGGCCACCACAAAACGCAGTCACTGACTACTTTCCTTTAGTTTTCATTCATTATGTATGGACTCGCCGCACACGGTGACGCTGGTGGCGGCCACTAAATTAGTAGGAAAGTGCCCGGTGGCCGCGTTTGGCCGTGGCACGTTTGCGTCGAGCCTATTATTGCCGTGTCAAAAACAGTATGATACTAATTCATGATTTTTCTTTTGTTACAGGTAGACAAATGTCCTATAAATAGACTGCAAGAATATTCATATTTTACTGTTTACATGCTCATACTTGGCTAGGTTTGGCTTTCAAAATCACTGACTTTCTATATACATACCGATATCCGCGCAAACGAGTAAATATCTGATAAGAAACGCATAATAGAATCATAACTTCCGAAACTGATTTTGTTAAGCTTCCCCTAGCTGTGAATTCATCGCATGTAACGCACTTTTATTTCAATGTTCAAAGAACTTGCCTTTAAATATTCTCATACTGACGTTTTATACGAATTTAATACTTGTCTCATCATTTGTAACTAGTTAATTATTTCATAAATTCGTATTCTGTTATTTTAATTTGTCAAGCTCGAACGCAGAACTTCGCTTTGTATTAAATCTTATATGAAATAGATTTTAAATTGTTATAAAATATTTTAAACTCAGTTGTATCAGTTTCATTCTTTTTTATTGTATTGCCTTATTAAGTACCTTATGGTATGACATGTGCATATTGTAAGATTTTACAAGAAAGTGTGCATGACTTCTCGAAGCTTTTGATGATCTTGAAATTGATGGAGGTGCGTAGGAAACTAGAGGGCGATTGTGGAATATAAACATTACTATTTGGTGAGAATTGAGTTTTTGCAATAAATAATTACTATATAACTAATACTCTTTCCGGTATATGCTACTTAAGATCTTTTCCTGTACAGGTACATATTCATATAGCAAGATTTAAAAAAGTCTTCGGATATAAGGCGACCATCTCTTACATGCCTTCGGGTCGTAAGAGGTGTGTTACATCTACTACTGGTAAACTTTCTAGCCAAAGCAACACTTTTACGAGCGATGATAACGAAAGCCTCAGATAGTTCAGATACAATTTATCACCCGTGCCTTTTGTTCGCATGGCCTTCAATCTGAGACATTCTTATGCAACGCCCTTGGTATTTAACATACTATTTCTTTTTTTGCTATATGGTATGCTCCTTAAGTTCTATGTTACATCACGAACCAAACTTGCTCTTAATTTGTTGTTTTTCCATCGGCCTGTATCTATTCTACCGTCATTTATGCCATATTAGTCAAAAAATTAAATTGGTTCCATAAATATAATAATATAATAACATTTAAACTGATTCATAATATTTTTTTAAATCACACAGTTAAATAACAGAAACTTTGTTATAATAATACCTAACACCATTTTATTGTCATATTATAAATATTATGTAATGATATATTATTCTATACAATGTAATATAATAATTAAATGAGCGAATACGATAAAATGTAGACTGTAATTTATATTTTCAATTCCACCAGATGTACCTAAATAAATAAATTTATGTATGAATCTAGGTCTAATTTTAGATAGTCTCACTTGAATATTTTATATGCCATGTGTACCTATCTAAATAAAAATTGGAAATGTTTTTCTCACATATTGATTGTTTAGTCGATAAAATGTTTAAAAAACCTTACCTTGTTAGGGAAATAGGTCGATAGCCCAGCAGCATATAAGCTTTTTAGAAAGAGTATGCATGAAAAGTAGTAAGGGCGAGGGCAGCTGACCCAGATGTCCATTCGATGTCGGCAGTTTATTTTGAACCACTTGACCACTAGTATATCATGTCATCAGAGATTTGGAAGTAAGAAGGTATGGTTTTTGTATATGGGCCATAAGTTCTGTAGAAGATCTTGTGAATACATAATCATATCACGTCTTCTATCATAACAGGGTAAAAAACAGACCTGGGGGAGGTGACTCAAACAAAAACCCGCGATTAGCTTTAGCGATGGAAAAAGAAATCAAAATATATACTTACATAATTATCACATGATTAAGATTCACGTCCATTACCTCAATCAGTTTTTAAAATATGCCCGGGAAATAAAGCAGCTTATTTTTCTCCCAGATCAGCATGAAAGGAGGTATTGTTGTATCAAACTCGTTTCCTTCCTAAGGAACGGCTCTGATATTAACGACATAAATTTTGCGCGCCTTCGGTAGCTCCCAGATTTTCTCTTGTCCCTGTTAAGGTGACATTAATTAAATATGCGCATACCTACAACGAAATCTCTCTGCTGTAGAATAAAATAAGTAAGTATGAAGGTTATTTGCTTTTTGACAAAATTATATCCAAGCTATAGACGTAGGATTGTTGTGTCTAAAGATCCACGCAATGACAGAAGAAAACTTTGCTAGAGACTTACCTCCGTGTTGACTCAGCGGAGCGAATTTGCATTTGGTGTTAGCAGAACCTAAGTGCGACTGATAGTAGTAGCTCTTTATCTTATAAGCTCTTCCATGCACCATGAATTAGAATGCTCGCCAACTGTTTTACGTTACTTTACCCCCGACGCCAAGCCTAGAAAAACCGAACTACGTGGTCTCGCATACAGCTTGAAAACCACCAAAGAGTAGGAAGGAAAGAAAGATATTTTATGCATACTTTATTTTTATTTTATTAAACTTTTTTGTTCCAAAGTACAAGTATACTTTTAACAAATGGCGGACTTAATGCTAAAAACAATACAATATACTTACTTACATTATAAAATATTACTTTTAAGAGTTCCCCATACCCTAGACATTATCAGACTTTTCGATACAAACGGTTTTATTTTGAAACGGTATGTCAGACATTGGCGAAATTATGTCATTGTCAAAGAAATTGCATATATTAAGGCATATAAAACTAGTTTTCTCAGTCAAAAACTTAAAAGAGAATATAGTATATCATATCATATTTGACTATCAGTATGGAAAACTTCTACACTCTCATATATTCTTTCTAGTTCATATTTGACTATCGAAAACTAGTTATATGCCTAGATAGGTATATGCAATTTCTTTAAAATTAAAAATACTGCCGAAATCTCACATGTCATTTCAAAATTAAACCTAGACTACGTTTGTATGGAAAAGCCTAGGGTAAGGGGATTCTTAATATACAACATAAGTACCCATTATATATGAATATTATTAGGTTGGGGAAAAAGTCTTTTCGTATATAGTATGTATGAACTTGTAATAAAACCACTTTGGCTATACTATTTGTACCTGGCTGGTTTTGGTATCATTTAAAAGTTTGAATTTTAAAGAAGATAATTGAAATTCAAATTAGGAAAATGCGTGATATTCATTTGTTTTTATTACCGTCAATATGAGTGAATCACGAGTGAATCTAATGAAGAAATTAGATACATTTTAAATTTTACTACCAAAAAGGTAAAATAGCAAAGCAAGCCTCGAAAAAAAATTGCGATGTGCTACTCTCACAGACACTGCACTAGGTCCATAACCTAGTGCAGTGTCTGTGAGAGTAGCACAAATTTGGTTTAAGCGTTTTCAATCCGGAAATTGTGATGTCAAAGATGCACGTCGCTCTGGTCGCCCTGTTACGGATAAAATGGATGCTATTTTTGAAAAAGTGGAGCAAGGTCGGCATATCAGTAGTTACGACGTAGCTGAAGAACTGGGAATTGACTACAAAACAGTTTTGGCGCATTTGAAAAACAATGGGTACACAAAAAAGCTCGATATTTGGGTACCTCACGAGCTCTCTGAAAGAAACCTAATGAACCGTGTACTCATTTATGATTCTTTATTAATGAGACCGAACCATTTTTGAAGAATTGTTAACTGGTGATGAAAAGTGGATCACGTACGACAAGAACATGCGAAAAAGGTCATGGTCAAAGGCCGGTCAGGCTTCACAGACTGTGGCGAAACCCGGGTTAACTCGCAACAAGGTGATGGTGTGTGTGTGGTGGGATTGGAAGGGCATTATTCATTATGAGCTGTTACCAGCAGGCAGGACCATCGATTCAGAACTCTACTGCGAACAACTGATAAGCTAAAACAAGAAGTTGAGAGAAAGCGGCCGGAATTAATCAACAGAAGGGGTGGTTTTTCATCATGATAACGCTAGACCTCACACATCTTTAACCACTCAGCAAAAATTAAGAGAGTTTGGCTGGGAGGTGTTAATGCATCCGCCGTATAGTCCTGACCTGGCACCTTCAGATTTCCACCTGTTTCGGTCTCTTCAGAATTCTTTAGGCAGTGTCAGGTTATCATCACGAGAGGACTGCCAAAACTACTTGACGCAGTTTTTTGATCAGAAGCCCCAAAATTTCTATAGCAATGGGATCATGTCCCTACCTATAAGATGGCAAAAAGTTATTGAACAAAATGGTACCTACATACTTTAGTTAAATGTAAATAAACTATATTAAAAATGTTTTGAATTTTCATATAAAATGCGAAAAGACTTTTTCCCCATCCTATTAGAATGAATATCTACATATACAATACACAATAGATACATTTACTTATACGAACAATAAATAACAATGAAGAAAACTAAACAATAATAACTTTATGAAGAAAAGGAGTTTAAAGGTGGGCGTGAACTTTTTTTTTTAAAAGAGAATTTAGTAGAAATTTCTCTTATGTCAACGGGTAAAGCATTCCAGAGCAGTGAAGCTGGAAGAGAAAAAGAGTTAGACATAAAATTAGTCCGGTAAAGGGGGATAAAGAGCTGGCGTGTCTCATTAGAACGAAGTTGACGAGCTTGACTGTTTGAAAGATAATTGAATTTACATTAATATGCATATGCGGTTGATGCTCTAGAACAGTCTTTCCCAAAGTGGGCGATAGCGCCCCCTTGTGGGCGCTGGAGGCTTGTGGGCCCAGAATAAAGTTGGGGGGCGCTGATGTGATTTAAGCAATGAGTGATTTATAACTTCAGCTATTTCATATTTTAAAATTAACTGAAATTAAAAACACAACATCCATTTATTAGTTCATATTTATATCCTTTTTTTTTGTACAAATTTAAACTAAAAATGTAATTGATATTTATTATTTTAATGCGTTCACAACGCTATTTATATCGTTAAAGGAATCAAACACTGTAAAAATTTCGTGTTTTAAAGTTTCGCAGGTGAGGTCCCCACTTCCGATACTCTTTATTATTGTAAAATTGTATTATTATTGCTATTTTTTTATTTAAAATTAACAATGTTGATTATTGTTATTTTTTAGAAAAGATACTCTAATGTACTGGTGTATGTATTATTATTGCTCTCTCTTGTAAAAAAGTCTAGTTTAGAATATAGGTTGAATTAAACTACAGGCAAGACAAATATGTGATTCAGGTTTTTATGGTGAAAAAAATGGGGGGCGCTACAAAATAACAGATTTTTTAAAGTGGGCGTTTGACAAAATAAGTTTGGGAACCTCTGCTCTAGAACCACAACCTCCCATTCCAACATTAGTATAAGTATCAATAAGTACCTAAATAGTTAAGTACCTAATACACAGACAATTCATATAGAGCTAACCCCAAAGTACTCGATCGGCATACGATGTGCGTGGGAAGAGAAGCATCTGGTGCAATCTATATCTTTTTATTTTTTGTCGAACCAGCTTGAATAGTTGATTTTACAAAAATCTTGATATTGTTGCAAATCACAGGTAGGATTTATACCTATTCCCCCGGGTTTCCAGGCAAGCTTACCTAACCGTGCAATTTACTTATCGGGCGTGTCGTAGGTAGTTGCAGATTTGCGGTATTTGGGATCTAACGGAGTTTGGAATTCTATTCGAAAATCTGTGGGATGCCTTTATTTTCCAGATAGATTGCAACATGAGCTTATTGAAAAAGGTGGTGAAAGACTTTCTTTGGCGTCGGCAATGCACCTTTAATTTAATACGCATACAAAACTAAATCCGTCTTATTATAAAACACAGATAAACTTTGTTACTAGGTTTAAACCATTATCCGCCCAAAATGAAGTTGACATTGACAGTTGACATAGTGTGATATTACTAGATGTCAACTTTATATGGTCGGATAATGGTTTAAACCTACTAACAACATGTTGCCAAAGTACCCCTTGTGGTAAAAATTTTGTTTTTAACGCAAAATAAAATGATTATAGAAGGGTGTCAACCAAGGAAACACAGCGGACCGGCCAAACATTAGAGCGAAGTGTTTCGCTGAAGGCATTGTGGGCATGGCGATGGGGTGTATTCCCTTTTAATTTTAACGGCAATTTGTACACATTATTTTTAAAATAATTTTTGTATCAAATGAGCAAACAATTAAAAAAGCAGTAAACAAAGGGAAAACACCCCATCGCGGGAATACCTGAGCCTACTTCTGTATTTTACCTAGTTTAGTGTGAATCGTCACGACTCCGTTTCTGCCGCGGGGCGGGCGTTTTCCACTCTCGGATCGAGCGGCGGGCACTGCCTGCCCGTAGTGGGACGGAGACGTGACTTTTCAAAAATCCGTGCGGCATATTTTCTGCTTTTAAAAGATCATCCAAGTGGGCGCTTGGGCAGGGGGTACGAAAAGGCTTTTCGAGATGTTCGGCGTCGCAACCGGTGCATGCGCTGGTTTCCAAGCTCGTTCCATCTCGAAGAGCATATGGTATATATATATATATGTATGTATATAAAAAAATTGGCCTATTTATCATATTTAGTCTACTTTTATATCACATATTTATTTATTTTAAAATATTTTATTAGTAATAATTTAAACAGTGAACAGTCTATGGTACGGTTGACATGTGATTATGTTTTTTATTGAATCCGCTTTAAATCCTAACCTTACGTGAGTACTAAGTAGTACTAATACTGTGCCTAAAAGAGGAATTTTGTTTATATACGTATTACGATTGTAAATTAATATTAATAAAAGTGTTTATGTTAAATAAAACAAAATAAAACCTTATTTATTAAGGGTTTTATTGTGTTCTGTTTCCATCCACTGCAGCTGATATCTTTTTATATTTATTTATTTACAAAATTCATGTACACAAAATACAAACATAGAAACAAACAAAGTAAGAACATTGAACATAGGTACTGCTTATTAAATAAGAAATCTCTTCCAGCAGACCCCGGAGAGAAAAAAGGGAAGAAAACAGGTAAGTTGTAGGCGTGTACAAAACAGACTAATTTTAAATACAAATACATTTAGGTAATTATCTAAAAGTTTAAACATAAACATTCGTATTATATAATACATAATGTATATAAATAAACTAAAATAAACCTAACTATAAATGTGAATATATAAAATTATATTAAGAAAAAATATATATGTATTCGTATGTACAATTCATTAGGTTAAGGAAAGATAATACTCTTCTAATCGCTTCCTAAAAACAATGAATGATTTGGAGTCTCATATAGTGCGTGGTAGTGAGTTCCATAATTTCATTGCTTGAACAAAGAAGGAGAGGGTATTGCACGCCGAAGTAATAATGAGGGACTAAGCAGACAGAGCCCAGGATCACAAGACTCAAAGGCCACTTTTACCGTGATGTTAAGCGAAAATATGGAAAAAGGAATCATCAACCTATGTCTAATCTTAAGATTTCTCGTAGTACTTGTAAACCCGCTACGGATTAAAACGAAAGTACGACCAAGGTCACGGGATACTGTTATTTTAGTTTCAATACCAAACTATCAGGTGGTTTGTATGAATCGTTTAGGCATTAGACGCAAAATTAGAATGTAGCGTACATTCTATTTTTTTCTTTTCTTCCAGACCCGGCATGAAAGAGTTAGTAATATCTTATATAAAATCAACCTGTCTTAAAATTTCTCGTAGCACTTGTAGATGCTACGGATTTGAACGAAAGTATAGTCACTCGTTAGAAGTCCAGGGATGTCAGGGAGCTCCGCAACCATCGGATATCCGATATAAAATAATATCCATAACTGTAACCGAATCCGAAATAAAAGATTCGTATAATATCAGATAGGGTCGGAACCTAATTGCGACACGTTATGACAGGTTGTTTTGTTGATCGATGATAATTTTGTTTTTTCATTTTAGGTAGAAATCACTCAACATTTATCTTACTGATTTTTGTTCCTACCAAATAAAACAATTTTATTAGCTATTTATATTTTACTTCTGAAATTCCTTAAAAATCTAATATCTGTAACCGGAATTATCCGAAACTAACGGATAATCCGAAATAATTTCATATCCGTATCCGTATCTGGTATAATAATAATTACTAAATCCGTATCCGAAATTTCATATCCATAACATCCCTAATTAGAACCCAATGACATATTTTTTCCAGTTATTTTCGGTTCAATACCAATCTATCAGGTGGACTGTGTGAATCGTTTAGGGATGTCATGAATCCAATGATCAGAGTTAGAGCTATATAATATATAATCATCCACTTTATTTGTTTAGGTACTTAAATAAAGGTAAACAATCTTGACATGTCTTTTTATTAAAATATACACTTTATAAATCAGTAGATACCCTTGCAAATTGTAAATCAATTAATCCACAAATTATAAATTACAAACTTAATTTTTAATGTGTAAAGATATTAATTCTATTAAAAAAACATGTCGAGATAGTTTACATTTATTTAAATACCTAACCAAATAGAGTATAGTAATTTATGTATTTTGTAGAACTTGTAGACCCGCTACGGATTTGATAAATGCCGACCAGGGCCGCGGGGATTTACTGTCGCTCGTCGGTAGAGCCCGATGACATTGCTTTTTCAGTTATTTTGGTTTTAATAGAACCAAACAACTTAACTGATTGTAATAAAATTTCTATGGGACAAAATTGGATACTTCCAAACAAAGGAATTTTTTTTTAAAATTCGGTTCGTAAATTCAGAAATGCGAAAAATTCTGGCGAATTGATAAGTACCTAACTTCTTTGCTTTTTATAAAGTCGGTTGGAAACTTAGTATGCAGTACCGTAGATAAGCAAGTATTAAGATAGCTCACGCTGTGGGAGTATGTCCCTCATCTATACCGAACCATTTTTAGTAAATAAATCAAGGTAGTGCTTACTTAGTTACCTATTTCTTAAAATTGTTGGTATCCCAGGTAGGATTTATGTTTTAGGTAGGCATACTTACCTAACTTAACTAAGTAGTAGGACATCCCTCGGGTATCTCGGAATGCGGGCAGCTTACCTAACCGTACGTTTTAGGTACTTATCGGGCATGTCGTAGTTGAGATTTAGATAGAGCCTGCAGTATTTTGCTCCCTCCCGAGTTTCGGGAATCGGAATTGTAGGAAATCTTGTGGGGATTCGTAGGTGCATTTGAAATGTAAGAAAATGGTTTAAATAAGATTCAGTTACATGGGATTTCTTTCCAGTCCATTTTTTTCTAATGTACCAGGTACCAGGTTTTTGATTAGGTAAAAGATGAAATTTTTCCATTAATTCTTATGACTTTACCTACCAACCTAATAAGATACAAGTAATTACCGTACTAGAGTAGACAATAATATAAGAAGTTTAAATTATTTAAGGCTTGACTACTGGTTTTCATATCTTATAAAATTCATTACGACCAGGTTTAGTGCTAGATATAAAACCCACTCGTAAAGCATATACTTGCCTACAGTTCGGACGGCATGGGCAGGGGAAGCGTAAGTATTTACCTAGATATGTTTAAATATGCATAATTCGAGTTCAGTAGTTACTATATGCATCTGCCTATTTGTGAGAAAATTGCGTCTTATTTATATGTTCTGAGAAAAATGACATAGAATTCGTAGTCGGTTTACCTACATTAAAACATAAAGTACGAATGGAAGATTTCTCCTGAAGAGGAAAATAATTTATTTGAATTACGAAGTTTAGCCAGGTACGCCAAGTTTTCCAGGCAGAGTACAAAACAAGCTAATTGAATAGCTAATAAACGGGAGCATCTAACTTGGTCGCTGCGATAAATAATAGATAAATGAAATGGCCGGAGCAAACAAAATTAAAACTTTTGCTGATTTATTTCGCGGCACCGCGTCTGAGTCGTAGCCGGGATCGCGCAATGGTTCCCAAAATCCCAAATTGTTTTCAACTTATTTGATGCTACCTACTGTACGTACCAACCAACTGTAGCTATAAACTTTTATCTAGTCTTTTTGTTTGTGCCTTTTTTTTTCATTAATTCAAATATTTATCCGAGCATGTTATACGATATGTTATGTATGCATTTAAATCAATATTGAAAGATAAATTATTATTTTTTCTATATTTAAGAACCGGGAAGAGCCAAGTACTTAGGTACTCGGTATTTCAGGTGGATTGTGGTCTCAAAAGTTTTTTCGGTAGAAAAATAAGGTTGCGATACTGGTTTTCCTTAACAAGTAGAACTGATTTGAGGGGATCTCATTTTTCATGTCTAGGTAACCACTATTATAAGATTATCATTTTTTTTTGTGTAACTTGAACCTTTGAAGTTTCTAGATCTGCTAGAAGTACCTACCACTTAGAGTTATACGATGATCGGTGAGCGCATGAGCCTGTGATAAAATTGAAAAACTTTCGCAAACTACTATACCTAGAAGTTATACCTATAAGTGAATTTGGAATGTTATCAAGAGACGAATATACTTAAGTATAGTTAGTACTTAAGTTCTTTTTATCGCATTAAAAAGAGTTCTGGCTTCTGCTGCAAGGTAATGACGAGGTTGTCAAAAGTGCGTTAAAAAAGTACCTACCTAGTTCTACGGCTAATGTGCCCGTTTTTTTGCTCGACTTGGCGGACCATGCCGTCACCCAGATTCATTAGAAAAAAAACAATTCTCGTACTAAAGCTACTTACAAGCAAACTGATTCTGTTACAAGAACATTCTTATTACGAATACGGACATTTCCCTGTTATAACTCGTACGTACCACAGGGCTTCGTGCCCGAATATTTGAATGCTTTGGAGGCGTCCGTGGAAGCGGTAAATTCTCATTACTGCACAGCCCGCGGCGCCTGAACTCCAACAGTGCTAATTTAACATACGCCTCCCTTGCCGTCCGACCTGTGAACTGTATACTTTATAAGTGGACGAGTGGGTTTTCACATTTCGCACGCCTCATAAGCGGAGCGTTGAGGTAGTGCTCTACAAGCATTTTTCTGGATTTGAACTGTTCCAATTATATTCATATTGCACTAATACAATAAGTACAGAGATATGAAGAACAACTTTTATTAATAATTTAATTAAATTAGGAATCAGGGAAGTAAGGAGGCCACAAATAAATTATTTAACACTCACTTTTTTGTAACATTTGTTATAATACATTTCCCTACAAATTGTAGCCTATGTCACTCAGACAATAATGACGAATCGATTATATTCATATTGCATTAATACAATAATATAAATACAAAGATATGAAGAACACCTTTTATAAATATCTACTTAATACTTGTAGAAAATATTTGCCAAGCATAAGATATAAAAAAAATTAATCGTGGATGTCCGAATGTCTGTATGAATGTGCTACGATTACGCTAGAAATACTTGATGCATTTCTACCATTTTTTGTTAATTGCTTCAACACGTTATTGGATTGTTGCCTTCGAAAATTTCTATTTCGGTGTCGTTTAATTATAGTAATGATTTTTTTAATGAGCATTATGAAGCCTGAACCTTTGGATTTCCCAAACTTATTTCAGTATTTACCTACCGTAATAGTATATAAATGAGTATCTATGTTATGTCCACAAATCATAACTCCTGACAATAAAATTATTTGAAAAATGTTTCAAAAGGCACAGTCATGAATTCATAACTAACAGATTACTTATAGATAATACCCTAATGGTCAAAGCGCGCCGAACTTAATGGAAATGTCTCGGTCTGCTTTTTTGCGACACAGAGTCCTAACGGCGCTTGCTGATCGCTTACCTTCCTGAAAACATATTGTTGGGTTCGTAAGGTCAATTTCAAAATGAGTGGTCCCAGTTTAGGTATCTTTCGTATTTATACGAAGTGTTACAGAGAGGCAAAATACAACTATTTTATACAACCTAATCCAACATGAAAAATATCTACCTATTAGTTCGTAGTAATTGATATGAAACCGAACAGCATACCTTCCCGAGACAAAAACATCGAAATAATATCTAATAAAAGAAGAAGAAAAAGCGTACGTGAAATGTACGGCCCATCTCCTCTCATGCCTCAACTGCGCAACCTCTTGTACCTTAGGTGATTTAAAGTCTGCTAATGACAGGGATCAGGGGAGTAAGGGGCCAGGGGCCACGGTCACGGTCCACAACCTTATAAAAAAGCCATTCCCTCTCACTAAGATAAGGGACAGAGATTTTCTTCTTAGCGAGTCGGAATGCGGTTTTTACAAGGGTGTGGACCAGTGTGTGGCCATCCTTACTTCCCTGACCCCTCGTCGAATCGACATTAATATTTCGGACTGATCATGCTTTTGAAGG
This sequence comes from Acrobasis suavella, assembly GCA_943193695.1. NCBI lineage: Eukaryota > Metazoa > Arthropoda > Insecta > Lepidoptera > Pyralidae > Acrobasis > Acrobasis suavella. The sequence goes on from OW971939.1 coordinate 10,580,444, forward strand.
ATCATTTCACCTTTCTCTAACACTATCGAGTGTCCTTGGCTAGAAAAATCAGTAAGATTTTTGAAGTAGCGAGTGTTTAATTTGTTAATGAATTTCTCCTCCTCCTCCTTCAGTCGTCTGCTCACTGCTGAGGGTCTTGATGTGCTCAACCTAACTTAATGCTTAAAGTGTTAATGAATTAAAGGTAAACAATGTTAATTTTGAAAATATTCTGCCATTTCCAATTTCTTAGACGATAAAGTTATGATCGATTGCTTATCCTAAATAAAAACAGAGCACTTCGACCCGAACACAAACGTTACGTAAAGATTACCAGCGTTTTCCGAGACGCATCACTTATTGCCTACTCATAGTTCTCATATCCAAAGAGCTTACTCGAATAAGTCTATTGAGCAGAATCGATGAGAAGCGCCGAATGATTTATTGACTCGCTCGAATCGCTAATGGCCGCTGAATAAGCGGGGGTGTTTTCTTTTTAATCTCGTAGACGCTCGCAAATAAAATTATGCAATAGGAAGTCGGAAATAGAATGTTAAAAGTAGCTTTGTTTGTTTTCTTTTGTGAACTGAAAGCTTTGGATGTAAAAAGTTAAACAGAGGGTATATTTGGATTAAAAATGTACCTACCTACCATTATGTATTTACTTTACACATACGTACTATATGATATATTGATTATACTGTATTCATTTATAAATGTAAACTATATAGGTGATTAATATTTGGATTATAATGACAGGTGTGACTATTGCGTAACCATTGCCTCATCTTTATTACTACTTTTCATCTTTTCTTGTCATTGATTCAACCTATAGGTATGTTCTTTAAAAATTAAGCTACGCCTATCAGGTTAAAAACTTTTGCAATCTATATAGATATCAACTTAATGAAATGGTACAGATATATTACTTTACACAAATATAAAGCGATGAGTCGCAGAACTTTCAACCTACTTTCTCGTAATTTTACAACATTTCACAATGTTAACAGCGAAATGGAAGTCAAATTCAAGCTCAATTAGTCTGTAGTTTGGAGTTTTCGAGGAACAAACACTATCTTGTGTGCATTCCGAGCTGGTTGACTTCAGACGGTTAAAGTGCTCAAATGAACCGGGATGTTACGAAATTACAACGAAATTCAATTAATTATGGAGATGCCGGAATCGCTCTTGAATCAATTTCGAGATGGAACGAATGCTTTATTGAATTTCATACAAGCGACGGCGACGGTGCAATATCTCTTGTCGTGCTCGTCTCTATTGTACTAATAAGGACTGCTACGAGTAAGAATTCATAAGTAAAAAAAATTGAATATACATAGATACATTATCAAGTCTTTATCTATAACGGGGTAAACATAGCCTTAAGCCATAAGATCCAAAGCTCACGCTTATAATAGTGATAAGTTGATAAAAATTGCAAAATAGGTAACTATACCATATTAGTTCTAGCAGGACATCTATAGTCCCTATCAACGTAATAATTTATTGCAATTTTCAAGTGAATTATTTGATTTTTAAAGTAAACGTTGTGTACTTACCTACCTTATAATTATAAGGTAGGTATATTTAAGCAATGACCAGAAATACGAATTATTTTGTAAGATACGAGTCGCCCAAGTAGAGTTAACATTAGATACTTTCCATGCGGAAAGGCCAGTTTCACCCGTGGGATTGGGGATGCAAGAACCAATCTTTAAGAAATGCAAGTGTAATCTTACCCACGGGGCTTCTGCGAATCTTAAAGTATGCAGGCTGGAACGTATGGGGAAACTTGTATTCTTTTTCATTTTTCTTAGAAGACAAGCAAGCGAAACTTTATTTCTCCTCAAACATTAATCGGACTTTGAAGACAAATATTTGAAATTTCGAACCCCTGAAAATGTTTGAAAAAGTGATTTGGAAGCATTGCATTTGCACACAAGTTACGTTAGATCCATGAAAGATAAGTATACTTATTGAATTTTGTTTTGATATGTTCGGAAAGGTAGGACTTGCAGCTAATATAAGTACATACCTATAACATGACTGTCGTTGTTACTCTAACCCGTAATGTATTTCTCCACAGATATTTTGTCTAAATATTGACTTTACGAGACTAAAATTGTTTCGGCAGACTTTCGGTATAAGGGGTTTTATAAATACATCAATCACCGATATCTGACAATCAGCCGCCCACACGTGTCTAAAATAATTGAGCTCCCATTTTGCGTGCTAAACAAAACTGAACTCTATTCTACTTAACTTTAGCAAGATATACGTTTAAAACTACCTGACTACGGGAGCCATTTACGGGTAACAATTTATATATTTTTGAAATGTAATTAAGACCTTTCATTTCATATACAACTCGAATTAAAACAGAAATAAACTATTTGACACTCACTTTTTTGTCAAATAATAATAAAAACCTTAGAGACAGATAAGACAAATAAAAGAAAGTTAATTAACATACAATTTTTATGAGTATATAAATTAGTATTTTTATTAGATTTTACATATTGGCACCGTCGCGGGTGCACTGGTTTAAATTCTGTAAAAGTAAATAACTTTTTTATTGAATAAATCACGGGATTTTTTTGCTCTTTAAAATGAATCCCGGGATTTGAGGCATATCCTCTTTATTCTTTCGCTGTATGAAATCAGTGTAAGTACATAAATAACTCTATCCTATAATTCCGACCTCTGGTTATAACTTATAATACATTTATTGCCTACAAATTTTAGCCTATGTCACTTAGAAAATAATGACGAACCGATTAACATCATATTTGTCAAAATGGGATAAGAGGTTCAGATACCGTAGCAGCTGAACGTGTAGTGTGTGTAATTCACCCTTACATACATAAACTGCTAAAATCAGTACCCTTCCTCTTAGCTTTGCCGTAGTCGAGTAAAAAGAGGGCTCTGTTAATCTAAACGATATGTACTTACTATTTTTATTTCTAGCAACTACAAAATTTAATTACAGTAAATATACCAGGCCTGTGTCACCCTCGTTTGGGTATCAAAAATATACCTATCTAAAGTATTACTATGCGCGCGGCGACCACTTCAAAGTGGAAAATTTAGGTACACGAATCGTTTGTTCAGAGTAACAAAATAAAATTGGCTTGCAATTTATGTCTAGGTATCTAACTAAACGAAGAGGTAAGGAGTTCTGACGCGAGCTAAATTAAACTATAGCGCTAACCACATTAAGTAGATATTTCTTTGAATTTCTTTTCTGAGTAAGACTTCTGTACTTAAGTACTAGTCCTTATTCTGTGATAATACCTGAAATATATTTTATGGGCAGATTCGGTCTAACTATGTCAGTCTAAGATACATATTCAACATGTCTCCTAGGATCATAATCATTGAAATACAAAAACTAGGTTTGCCCCTTGATATAATAAGGACTTACCTACCTAGTTATCAGTTGATAGTTATTGGAATGTGAGGAGCTTGGTGGCCTAGTGGGAGTGCGCATTACTAGCGCTTTCGCAAGTAAAGCGACACCGGGCTTGGTCCGCACTTGGATGGGTGGCCGCAAGAGGCATAAAAATCACTAGAGCTCCCGCGTGCTTCACAAGGCACGTATAAGCCATTAGTCCGGGCTGGCAGTCGTCAAGCTATGTCAGGTGCCTTTAGACAGCCAGAAAACAGACACCAGCGTTGGCCACTTACACACGTAAAACAAAATAATTGGAATGTCCATATCTTTTTTCACATCTAGATAAATGTTCCTTGGGGAAAGTTGTTCAGAATCACAAAGTATGTTACAAACAAAATACACATAAACACTTCCACTACCAAAGAACACTTTGTTTTGAAAAAACTAAAAAGGTAAATTGTAGTATTCAGCAGTCCAATAAATTCTGTAACTCACAGTAAACAATATACTTACTTAGTCAACACAGAACACAGCTCTACAAACAAAATACATAATTATTAGGTACCACAGTGTAAGCTGAAATTAATGAATATCTATAAATGAGACCTAAATACTGTAGCTATCTACGAATTAGGGAATTCGAGTAACATTGGATAAATTCTCCCATATTCTAAATGTAAATCGAAGCGCCGCTGATTCCGGGACAATGGTCCTCCGTAATTATATTGTAAAGCAATTTAATCGCGTCCCAGGACGCCACCGATGGAAATCGTAGCGGATTAATAAAACGCCTGCAATGCTGGAGCAGGGCGTAATAAAGCGTAAATTATGTGAATTCATTCACATTTTTATACTAAAATTTACAGCGAAGGCGAAAGGAGGGTTATAATTTTCACCGTTATGTATGCAAATATTTTTGGACTAAGTTGTAGTATTAAATGCTTATTATTATTTAAGTTAATCTATCCACGATTCAGATTTTTTTTTCTTTACTTCCTACTTCCATTTCTAAGGGCTTGTATTGAAACGCCTACGATAAATGCAACTATTTTACAACAAATAAAAAGCGAAATGCCTCCCAAAATGGATAATTGCTCACCAAATTGTGTTTCTAAAAGTATTGTAGATGTTAACTTATTTTTCTTTTTATTGTATCCAATAAAAATTATGAACGCCTTTAAAGTTAACGAAGTTAAAGTAAATTTAAAAGACCATATGTTTTATTATATCGCCAAATACATGTTACCAAAATTTTATTTCACGAGAGTCAATTTAATTTTTGCTGAAATAGAAAGGCTAAATGTCAATCGTAAATATTTTAATAATTGCGTATCCCAAACTCATGTCACTTTGTTATTAGGGTTTCATACCCAAAGGGTGCCAACAGGACCCTTACTGAGTACTGATGTGTGAGCACGCTTACATAGGGCGTGATAAAAATTCGGATGGATGACCGCTTTTATAGGTTAAGCAACACCGGGCGTGGGTGGTTGGCCAGCAGATGGCCAGTATATATTAGGTTGATAATAATATATTTTGGTTTCAGGTTGGTTAAATTTAGTTATTTTGGTGAACAAAAGGAGTAAAAAAAATAAACGTACAATTATTCTGATGACTGTTTATTTATTTTGGTATTTAAAACGTAATACTTTAGTCAACTCGGTTCAGAGAAAGTTCAATTTTTATGAAGTACATAAATTTTATTTGGTACTTTGTCTAAGAGTCAAAAAGTATTTTGATAAGTATTTGAATTGTACCCAGTTTTAATTGCTAAAAGCTGTATTTTTTTTGGTATTCATTTTATCTCCTTCTTCTTTTCAAGGGTATATAGTATTTTTGTACAAAATTTCCTACGTCGGTAAATACAAAATTTATTATATTAAATTTGATATAAAGAATAATATATATTTAAATTAAAATACAAAGGATAAAAATTGAATAGCTCAAATGTACGTACCTTATTTTAAAGTACCCACTTTTTCTTTTAATGCTTCAAATATATTAGGAAATATATTAGGAAGGACTTCAACAAAACAACGAATTATTTATGTTTTCACTAAACTCTTTATTTATTTCTTATAATACAAATAACGTTATGTACACCATAATTACACTATTGTTACACCTATTAACAGTAATAGTACCTATGTTACACATCATAAAATTATAATCACTGACAGAATGTGACTTCTATATTACAACATCTTGTTCAATATTTTTTTGTTGCAAAAGACTATTCTGAAAAACATAGATACAGCAATATTTTTCCAGTGCACACATTTTTTGACAATTAAACTCCATGAACTGTGAACAACTGATTATGGCGAAATATGAAACGTAATCGAAATAGCATAAAATGCAATTTATCTAAAACGACCAAAAATATGATTAATAAAATAAAGAAATACATAAAAAAAACTTTCAAAATTTGATTAAATGCTTGAGGATCAGAATATTTTTGATGATACTATAAATATTATTTTAGAACTATATATTTCTTTAGTTGAACCGAAAAGCTTGTTCAAAGTGTACTGAAAAAATCTTCCTATAAGTAAACAGATAGTTATTTACTAGTACTAGAGAAAATAGTTATTGATATTTAAGTAGATTAAAATAAAATGCGATGTTGATATTAAATCTTTTTATAAATCTTTTCTAATTTAGTGCTCAATTGCATATTTACAAGGCAATCCAACAAATAAAATAACGTACCTAACGTTACATCAAATTTTGCATGAACCAATAATTTAGTTAGTTCGCATGAAATAACATTTGTATGGAGGTTAATGCACTGACACAAATAATTTAAAAAAATATGCAATGAGAGATTAAAAATAAAACCTAAAATTCCTAAAGGCGGGAATTATGTGACCGTAAATGAAAAAAAAAATCTTAGGTGATAAACCAGACAAATATAATATGTAAGTCGATTAATTTTTATAATGTATTTTACTTAATAACGCGGAAACCTATCTAAAGAAGAGCTCGCAAATAAGACACGATTTTATAAAACTGTCACATTGTATTACAGAAAGTACGTTTAAGGAACCCAGTCAACTAAAATGTTAAGAAGCTTTGCTCGACGTGAAGTTTATAATAAGTATAGGTAGTAAATTAATATCATGATTATGAATAATATTTACAGACAAATTATCTAATAAACAATCATTGGCACTACATAAATTAATAACAAGAATCCGTTGTACATCTCGGCGAAAGATTTGGTTTAAAATAGTCGTCGTTCGTTGCTCAATCGCAATAAACCCTATTAACTCTACATTTTGTATTATTCGTATATACACGGCACATATTTTGTTAATTTAATACTTAAGCAAACGAAATACATCAGTGCTTTTAATATTTACACAAACTTATCTACAATAAAATAAGGTACTTGACGATAACTGGAAAATATTAATACACAAGAACTTGTTATACTTTTTCCGCCATTTTATATCGCGATATGGCGCGGCGGCAATTTAGCAGGAATTCATTAAAATTTCATCACGCTTTGAAATTTTTAATTTTGTGATGGAATTTGCTAGTAGAAAATGTCGAAATATATTCTAGATTGTTAACTAACTACGCTCACTTGTTTGCATTTGTTACTGTATGGTAGTTTCGACTAGTAACATTTTATCGACAATTGACTTCCTGGATTTCAATTTATCCTCGTATAGCCAACGGCTACCTATAGTAACTATTAATTTCGACGTTGTTTGAATTGAAATTTGTATTTGTTTTACTAAACTGCAACGTTGAACTTTCTCTTGTGTATTTATTTTCGGGAATATAAATGAGAATTACATTTTGTAGTGACGCAACTACATATCACCTTGATTTTTTATCGCACTCGTTGCTTGGATCAGAATCAGATTCACAAGCCTTTTGGGAAATTTCGTAAAACACTAATAAATATACTTAGTTCGTTATAAGTGTGCTAGAATATCGATCTCGGAAGGCGGTTGTGTGTGTGTCTCGTTGAGTGCGGGGGACCCAGAGACCGTAACGATAACTGGTTGCGCCTCAGTGTGCACTATGGTTACTAGATGTTCGTCAGGGTCTTTTTCCTGCTCTGTGGGTTTAGGAAGGGATTCGATGGCGTCGTCGGCGTATTTCAGATCGAGTGGGGTGAGTGAAGGTAACGCGTCTGTGACAGTAACAGGGGGATCAACTCGTGGTGCGCGGTATGACGGTGGGCCACTGTATTCGGAACCACACCATGCAGCTCCCGTCGAACCTCTGTGGAACATTAAAAAAAAAACAATAAAAATACAAACTAAGGAGAATTCAGTCAAATAACTATCAAATTAAAAAATTAAAAGTAAATACCTGACTAGACTGGCTGCGTTTGACCTGTACGTGGGAGGTGGGGATACCGTGGGCGCACTTCTGTCTAAGAGAAGTAACCTGTAATCAAATAAAAAATATATATAAATTAGATATTTCATTATTAAGGAATTGTGTTACAGTCTTCTTAATTATGTGGTATAAGAAAACCTACCTCATACGAAAATGTATTGGATAAAAAATTACTCATATTTTGATTACAGCTACAGTTGATATAGAGTTTCTGTATATAATGATACAACGTTACTGCATAACCTTTGACGACCTCTGTGGCGTAGTGGTCACCACCTAGTCGGCCACCCAGAGGTCCCGGGTTCGATCCCCGGTCAGGGCAAGTTGGAAAAAAGTCTTTTTCAAATTGTCCTGGGTCTTGGATGTTTATCTATAGATGTATTTGTTATAAAATATAGTATCGTTGAGTTAGTATCCCATAACACAAGTCTCGAACTTACTTTGGGGCTAGCTCAATCAGTGTTATTTGTCCCTAATATTTATTTATTATTATTTATTTATTTATAAACCGGACAGAGCCAAATTTTTTCAGGTAAGATGTGGTATTCCATATTTGAACAATGCATATTCATCCATATTTTAAGATCCATTTTCACATTTAAAGTACCTATCCAAGTTGGTAAACGACAGTCATAACTTAGACATTTGTCCCATATAGCCAGACAAAATGGTAATATACTAAAAGCCACCGAAGACCCTACACACATCAGCTCAAAACAGCATTTGATATGGGTTCCACTCCGCTGAATTATCATACGAGATGCTTTTTCCCGATACCTTATCGGGAAAAAGCATGAGGTCCCCGTTGGATTATAAAAGTGTGCGGAATGCCCCCGAAGGAGTTCCTGTTTCCGACTAGGAAAACCGGATATTTTTCAGCAGAGAATAGGAATAAAATAACTTTTGATAAACAGTTTTTAACAGAAAAATTGACGATGTTTGTGATGCTATCGTCATCCACTGACAAGAAAAAGCTAAATGCTTTTAAAATGCATATTGAAGGATAGATAGTTGTTTATTACTTAGTGGTAGCCTCGTGAAAAAAGTACTCGTAACATGCAGAAATATTACTGGTAAACTTTTTATAATTAAAATGAATTATTTTGATAAAACCTGAGTACATCATGGTTGCCAAGTCAAGTATAGAGTTGATATAGTAGTAGCTAGTCTAAACGCTAGAAGCGCCTAAACGACCTAAGAAATAGACCACAGCTTAATATATTATGAATATGAAGCAAACAATAGACGAAATAAATTCCGTACCTGAGTCTATACTCTTGCATAGAAGCCTGATAAGTAGGCGGTGGTGGTCTGTAGTGAAACTCTGGATACAACATGGCCGCATACGGATGATGAGGCCTGGCGTAGCTGGGTGGTAGCCTGGGGACCAATCGCCGGCAGGACGCCCGTCGAAGACCAAGCAACGCGCACGGCGTGTCTCTCGCACCTAGCCGCCAAGCCAGCCCGGCAGCAGTTACTAGTACCACTCCTATTCCTGAAAAAATGTTTTTTTCAATTAACAAAACATAAAACGATTATTCACAAACTTTTATCAACCAATAATCGGAGCATAACAAAATAGTATTTTGTTGAACTTTATGAAAGTTACAAACTTCACAATTTGTGACTCTTTAAGAATACCCTTACCCTAGACTTTTCCATACAAACGTAATCTACGTTTTATTTTGAAATGACATGTCTGATTTCGGTGGTAATTTGTAATTTTAAAGAAATTGCTATTATTTAGGGTTATTATTCGTTTATAACGGTAAAATTATAAACTGGAAAGAAAATATAATGGAGTAGCAGTTTTCCATACTCATGGTCAAATATGATATGACATAATTTCGCCTATATCTGTCATGTCGTCTTAAAATAAAATATACTTCTGTTTTTATGGAAAAGACTGATTCTGTCTAGGGTAAGGGGACTCTTAAAGTGCAGCGTATACTACACCCACCCACTAGGTGGTTGGACCTGAACAAGGCTGCAGGAAAACGCAGGATGCAAACCAAGTTTTGAATTTCCAAAAGGAGCTATTAGAAGCAGCCTTAGTGGAGGCCTACGTCCGGTATGCGTATTGCCACACTGTGTATCAGTACAGACACCCATAGTCTGTACTCGATCACTTTGTGCTCATTACAATAACGAATATTCTAAAGCAAACTACGTATGAATACAGACCAATCTGTATAAATATACAGTTTGCTCGCATATTCCTAAAGCAAAATATGACCTTTTTATTTACATTGTAGGTAGCTAAGTTTCAAGGTTGCCTAATATTTTAATTGAATGCAAGATATAGGCCTGTGTCCAGCAGTGGACTTTCTGTGGATGATGATGATGAATATAATGACCTTTGAAAAAATAAAATGAAGTAGGTAAATAAAAAATTATTTAAAATTGAAAAGTATTTATTTATTTAAGAAGGTACAAGTAGAAAATTTATTGTAATATTTGATATTTTGATAAAATAAAAAAAATAAAAAATAGTGAAAAAGGTACATTAACTAAATAGTTAAATCAATTACTATAGAAAATCAAACGTTTCTTTGCATTTGGTTGATTTTTCTTTTTTTTTTGACACATGACAATGTTTACAATATTTTCCACTCGTACCTTGAGGACATTCACATGCAATGTCTACAAACACAGTATAAAATTCACAGGGGCACTTTTTGATTGAGTTTTATATTCATTCTCATTGATTTTATTGTAATAATTTGATAATAAACCGAAGAGTGCAAAAGAACGTATCGGTATTTGGTGCGAATGAGATAGAACGTGTCTGCACTCGCATGTATTTTGCTCATTCTGAAGCATGCCATTCTACATACCATAGCAGCCTAAATTGTCTGTACTCGTATGTTTTTTGCTCTTACAGATTAGAGCAAAGTGTAATTTATTTCAGTCTGTCTCTGTACTGACATGCAGTATGCTTTACAGCTACAGGAGCACATTGCGTGCGATTTCAGAGCAACCCCTGTCTGTAGTAGTACACATTATGGCAATACGCGTCCGGTATTTGATTTCGTGTTGTTTATATGAACTGACTACGATTTTGCGTATAGTTTTCGGACTCTTACTCAGGTATTTTCTTCCATAATCTAAACGAAATGACTGCGCATGTCGCAAAGACTGTATGCCATTGTAAACGCTACTTTCGAAAAACTTACACTTTTCATAGTCGGGTATTCATGAATAAAAATTAGGCAAATAACTACTTATATAAAAGCACTACTATGAACATGCAAGCGATTGTTAAGTAAGATTACCCTAATACCTAAATTTACGATCAGTGTACCAGAAAACTTTAGAGCTTTCACAAAGTTCGGTAAGCCAAGTACCTGCTTACTTATTATATAAATAAATAAATAAAATAAATATATAGGGACAAATCACACAGATTGAGCTAGCCCCAAAGTAAGTTCGAAACTTGTGTTATGGGATACTAACTCAACGATACTATATTTTATAATAAATACTTAAATATATAAACATCCAAGACCCAGGACAATTTGAAAAAGGCCATTTTCCAACTTGCCCTGACCGGAGATAGAACCCGAGACCTCTGGGTGGCGGTCTAGCATGATTACCACTACGCCACGTAGGTCGTCTCGTATACCAGTATATGATATGAGTTGGTACCTATAGCGACCAGTAAGGTACTAATGAAACCCATTGGGTCTGGTTCGATCAATCACCGTCTATAGGCCAGGAGTGGCAACGGGATAGTAGATAATTTATTTGAATTATGAAGAGTATTTATACAAAAACATTGTACAGTGTTATATTGAATGTACACGTCCAGTTAGTACGTAATGTGCTGAATTAACAAAATAAATTGTTAGCTTATTAATTAAATATATATCCTAGTTCACATCACGTACGACTATAAGGATGCTGCCTTTTGTTTTGAAAAAGAAAAACCAAAAACATATCAATCCTAAACTACACATATGAAAAATAAAATTTTATAAAGATAATCTACCTAAAAAATCTAATAGTCCAGGTAAAAAAAATTGTACGTACTAAATAACAATAACAAAATATTTTCTTCCCTTAAATAAAAATCTTGATTTCTTCATTGCCGCATAGCTTGAACGTCGACATTTTATCCGGAATCATCATTGATATTAAAACTTTCGAGTTCTCTTGGTACTCAAATATGGTCTTGATATGCAGTCTTTGCGTCTCTAATGAGCTTTCAATTGCCACTTCGCTGTGAGTCGGGAGATAACTTCTGCTCGTAGTCTTTCATAAGACCGATGTGAGCGTACTCGCAGTCTGCAGTGAGTCAAGACTGTAAAGAGCAATGTCGACGAACGCCGGTGGAAATCCTGCCGCAGTGCCCCGCTGGAGAATATGGCCAGACATATATATCTTCATCCAAAAAAATGAGCTTGGCGGATGTGCCAGACGCTATAATAGTCGATGCAAGTACTTGATCTCAGGACCAGGAGCTCGATGCGTCGGCTGCTGTGGACCTGGATATGACCCGTTTACTGGCTTGCTTTTGAGATTGCTTGCTGCTAACCATTTGATGCATCTTGAGAGAGGTTATTTTCAGTGGAATTACTGCTTCAAATAATCGGCTTGTGTGATCAGCATTTATAAATGTTTTCGCTGTTCCATGAAGTTGTTCGCTCCTTCTCTTGCAGACTTCATAGTTATCAAAATATTTGCTCCTTGACTTACTATACCACTTCTATACCACTCCCGTAGTATACCACTGTGTAAGTCGGTAGTAGTTCGGCATTGGAACTTTTTGATTAACGGAATGCTGTGCAATTTTTTCGTTTATATATAAATTCTTCTAAAATACGCCTTTCTGAATAACACACGGACATCGGCGACCTTGATCTTGACCTCGATCAATTTTGTTGCATCTGCATTTTTGTTCGTCGTCCGTAATGCAGCGATTCTATGTGGAATGATGCAATTTGTGACGTCATATCTATTTCTTTATCATTTTGACGTTGCGAATGAGTAGACAGTATTTTCTTCATGTGTGGGTCTGATCGCTATTTTTCATCTTAGCGGAGTTTACGGTGACAGCTGTCGGGGATGCGCAGATTTTCCTTGGTATGATCCATCGTTGCCTCGAGGTTGTCCATTGTGGTTGCCTGGTGAATCTTGTGCCTTTTTAATTTCCACTGGTGGGACCCGTTTGTGGGAGGCCACTGGAAATGTGCACGTTGATCGTCTTTCCATTTCTTCAGGCTTGGTCTTCGGCTTGCGTGTTGCTCCAAAACTTGAGGCGCGTGTCCATCACGTCGGGGTATATAGCGACCAGTAAGGTACTAATGAAACCCATTGGATCTGGTTCGATCCATCACCGTCTATAGGCCAGGAGTGGCAACGGGATAGTGGATAATTTATTTGAATTATGAAGAGTATTTATACAAAAACATTGTACAGTGTTATTTTGAATGTACACGTCCAGTTAGTATGTGATGTGCGAAATGAACAAAAGAAGTTATATATATTATAGTATATCCTACTTCACATCACGTACGACTATAAGGATGCTGCCATAGTACTTACTTCATGCACGGATATAAACTAAAATTATTGTTTTACTTTGGACGTTGGAGGTAAGATTTAAAACGTTATTATACTTATTAGCCTATCGTCTATTTTTTTAATGACTTATTTTATTGCAGAAATTTGAATTTGCCCGACTTGTCTACTAGTAGATACCAATCATCAACTATGATGCAGTTTATCTCTAAGCCGACCGATCGTGGCATCAGAAATCTAGAGCTCGTTTATTGACTGAGTGAGCGAAGCGTCTCAGTTTCGACATTGGCCAAAAATGCTTGTGCACGATTGTCCGGATGTCCGATTCTCAGTCACTTTGTCTATCTATTTTCACCTACAAGTCGCATTCGAGAATCGATTCAGAAGGTTTGAAAATTATGTAGAATTTCTTATCGAAATTTTTTAAAATGACAGAAATATGGGAACTTTCAAAAAATCATATTTCAGCCATTTTGTTCTTTTTTAGATGTCATAAAACTTTTTTGTTATCCTTATGAGGACGCAACTTTTTTGTTTGAATAACTTTTTTATCCGACAAACTTCAACGGGTCGGGATGACTGGCGAGGTCTCACAGAGCCACTACGAGTAGTACGAGTAATATAGTGTTTCATTAAGTTCCTATCGCTATTAAATTTATTTCTGTTTTTATAACTAGTAGAGAATGCATTAGCATTAAATCCATCTTTTGTACCATTATGGTCAATAATGATTTAATAAAATGAATTAAAATAAATTTGTCCAGTGTTTATGTAGACGAGTTTAATATCTATAGGTGGTCACAATATCAAATTAAAACTCGATAGCAGAGTTTGAATAAATCTTAAATGTTTTAACTACTGCTGTAGAAGTATCTAACCAACAAAAAGCGCACACGATTTACACGGAAAATACGTACGCTACACCTACTTAGGTATGTACCTACCTATGTAGGTAGGTAAGCGATTACCAACTGTCGCAAACAAATGCTGTCCGACACAATACAATGTCTACAACATCATTGTCCCTATTGAAAATCCAATTAATTTTGCCTCGAAACTCATTTGAAGTTTAATTGAAAACTTCGGGCAGACACGACTACGTGGATGATGTAATGAAAATTTGGACAGTCTTGTTATTGTCATATGCATAACGAATACCAATGAGCGACCCGCAGTTTCACGGCTAATTGCCACCATATGTTACATGTAATGCCGCTGTGGTCGGATTTATAAATATTAGATTTATTTTATAATCAAGCGTTTACATCCTGCGTGCTACGTATATTTTTTATTTTATTTTAATTTAGCTACCGGATTTAACATATACCTTGATATTTTTACAATAAATTTACTATGAACTAGGTGCTTGCCACCTAGAAAGATATCCGCCAACAAGACAACCAAGGTCGATGGAAAAAGCTGAATAAAGGCCGCTTTTGATCAGTCGTTTAGAAATTCCTGGCAGCATGTCCAGAGCAGTGAAAGCATTAATTAGAGTTAACTCCCTAAGCAGAAAAAGTAACAATCTACAACATTGAATGAAACTTAATCCTGTAGTTCAAACAAATGATTTTTGAATGGGGTGGTGGAGAAGACTATCCGCCTACTAAGTAAATACTGCTGGTGTTATTCCATAAAATTATTAGCTCTTTGATCGTAAAACAGACGTTTTACGATTATGGTATTATAATATATAATATTATATAATAACAATATATGTATAATATTATATTATATTTTGGAAATCCTTGGGGGAGACCTATGTCCAGCAGTGGACTTCCTGTGGCTGATATGATGATGATGGTGACGATTATAGAGATAACAATTTTCTGTCTCTCTGTAATCTGCAAAATATTGTGTCTAAAGTCTAAACACAATCTTTTGCAGTTTCAATGATAAGCCAAACTTGGTTCACGTCTACTTTCAGCGCTGTAACGATGATCTAATCGAACAGATTACTGCCCAACCTTTGTTTTGCTGAGATGTTCATTAGACCGTATAACTTTAATCAGGTATGAAAAAATACCGTGAGCATGAAATGAGTTGCAAAATGTTATGATCAAAGACTTCGAGGAATGTTATCCAAATGAATAGTTCCCGGCTCCATTGAACGGGCAGACCCTGCTTTTTTGTGTTTTATGCCTTTATGTTCTCATCGATGGACTGAACCGATAGGCAGACTTTTAGCAGTAATATGGAACAACTCAATGAAGACCTCGAAAACACGTTTATTTCATTTTGTTTACTAATAGGAAACCTACATAAATAGTGTTTAGGCGGTGAGTAATTTTATAAGGTTCGAATATGCTCAAGTTGACTTGTACTGACCTATACTATTGAAAAGTGTAGGTAACCAATATAGATCAATCTGATTAATGTACGGTTCTTAACATAGGCCACCACTTCCCTTCAGTGATAAAATATTTCGGAAAAAAGTATATGGTAGTACGTACTTGTGACAATTACATGAAAAAGAAAGAGTTTGTGGTGTGTGGTGAGTTTAGATAGGTATTCGTTATGTTTGGCTAGGTTACCTAAATTGTCATAAGATTATTTCTCAAGTATGTACAAAAAGTACTAATCCACAAATCTCTTGCAAATAATCTAAACATAAAATCGTTAATTTAAAACAGATATGAAATACCATTGTAACAACACGAGTATGCGGCAAATAAAAGCATATGGCACGTACTCCCTGTGGGTGATCCCTGAATGCATCCTATAATTACCACACTAACAATATTAAGCGTCCAGAGAGCCGTGTCGAGAACAATGGACAATGCTTACCTATCATGAGCAGTAATAGCGTGAGAGGGGCCCTCGGGTGTGGCCTCAGGGCCCCGAGGACGGCTCCAGCGGCCACAAGGCAGGCCCCGACCACGCCAAGGAACAGCACACATAGCCTCAGGGGGGGTCGGCCGCAGCACGACTTGGGGGCGTTCCCTTCGCCTTCTGAACATGCGTACGCAGCCCCGCGACCCGATCTGTAATGGAAAAATCGTGAGCGTAAGACATACGAACTTTTTTCTCGTAATGGCCAGTACTGGCTAGTTTTAAATTGATGCGGTTTATTTTTTATCAAAAATACTTTTGAGAGATTAAAAACATATTATGTGGTGAACTTTAGAAACACAAACTTAAGGTAATCAAATTTTATCATCTAATTAAAATTTATTCACGTCAATATAAAAGCTAAACAAGATATTGAAACGTATTTTGTGTAACAAAAAGAGTACATAGGATAATTTAGTGTTTCCGTTGGGAAGAGTATAGGATAGGAATAAATAACGATCTATCTATCATAAAATAAATGGTTATTGTAGCAACTCAGCTAAACATATGAACAATATCACAAATTATAATGTTATTATCGTTGTAAAACGTACGTTAACCCAGTTACAAATTGACATCCAAGGCGAGTGTATTCAACTCAGGTTTATATTCAAAATTTTACGAGGTTGCATGCTCCACAAAGGAGTTCGAATTTAGGAAACCGTTTACGCGAGCAATCGACTGTATGCTGTAATACAGTTTGCAGGCGATGTTTGCGTATTTAGTAAACACCCAGACCGACCGATGTAAAGGGGCGTCAGTCTGGTTTTTAAGAAGTGTTGGATGCCAAAGGCGTCTAGTACCGGACAGACGCACGTATCCCAAAGATTGGTCCTCAGGGCCTTTAAGAACCCGGAATTGAAACATTCTACGTACCCAATAATTGTCATCATACAACAAAAAAGAAAATTTATTTCTTAATTTTTTATAACCTTTCAGGTAAAAAAATATATCAAATCTGACATTTTAAGTAGTTTCTATCCGTTTTTGGGACGAAGTTCCTTATCGCGCGTTGCGAAAAGGGGCTAGACGGAAAAAATTAAGACCAAAGATTGTAACGACACTTTTTGTTCATTCAAATTTATGAAGATAATAAAAACTTGATTTTAGAACGCTGAAAAGTGTTTGAATGTAATTTAGACCTATTTATATTTTACTTCGTCCGGGTGTCCCTTGACACCTCTCAAGTTTTTTTTATTTTTAGAGAACGCATTTAGAGGAATGGCAGGGGGCTCGCCCAAGGGTACAGATAGAGCTAAAACCAGGCATAGTCATTTTGGTAAATGTGATCGTATTTGCTACAAACGACGCGCGTTTATGTTATGCTCTCGTTGTTTCCAACGACCTCTATGTATATTAGACGAGGCTCTTAGTATGCGCGACATGTTTTAATAAACCTGTGTTTTGCTACACTCGCAATTATAAGCTATGAGAATATAGCAATACCGGCGCGATCGTATTTTCAATTTTTAATGTTAGTTTTTTTATTTTTTTTTATATCACACTCAGCAAGGAAGCATTCTATTCGCAGATTATAAAATATGCACCTCATCTCAATTTATATATTTTTTTTATTATTTATCGTCATGTGAAGGGGGTCTAAATATAATAAACGTTTTTTACTAGTTGATTCATTATTTGACATAGATCAATCTTCTCTAGAGAACATTATGAAAGAAAACGCTGACCGATCAGCTTATCCAATAGGTACTTACTTAAGTTTTCCTACCCTTAAAATAGTTATATTATTTTTTGTTACACGTGACTCGATGAAAATTAATGTCCTTTATAAAGCAGTTCTTGCATACCAATTTGTATTAATAACTACTTATTGGATTCTTCTCTAACTATCATTTCTACATATTAGCGACATTAGAGTCGGTCTAATTCCACGCTAGAGCTGTGTTGCTGTGATATGCAGCTTATTACTTATCTAAATCCTATTAAAGCCATGCCATTTGTACAGGGTGTTAATTGGATGAGCAATGTCAAGCCGTTTTAAACCCGAAGGAAGAGGATTAATGTAATGGTTTTAGGTACATATTTTGACGTAAACAATTAAACGTAAATGTGTCAATAGCATTTTAATAAAGTAGGTACTATGATCGATCACTTTAATAAATCAGAAGCGTGATTTTATTGTTAAATTTGTGTAAGACATAAATTCTCTTTTCAATACGAAATACGAATGGATTCATAAAATGAAAAAAAAAATTGTAGAATTCAAAGGTTTTACATATATAATCATTATTACATTTATCTATCTGGCGAACCCGTGTACAACCTTCATAACCTATGCAGACATTATATGAGTAAGTTATTAGTACTTATTGTATGTATCTACAATGATTGACTCGATTATATAAAGCATAAAATTATATTTTATTTATAAATCAGTATTTTAAGTTCTATTTTTCATATAGGTAATGCACTAATGCAGTTCCTTGCCTATTTACTACGTGCTACAGTGGCTGTTATAAAAAAGTACAATTTTTATTTATAAATGAGAGCTATAATTACATATTTGTTTTAGTATGTTTACGGTGATTACTTTTTCCTAGTAATTAAATACTGAAATTTACCATAATTCGAATAAATTAATCCTACATAGGTAATCCTACTGTATTATTTATGCGAAAGTTTGTACAGCGCCAAAACAGATAAGAATGAAATTTGTCATGTAGATTGCATTGGCACATAGGATATTTTCATCCCGAGAAAACGTGAAGGTCCCATGGGATTGTCAAAAATTTGCCGGGCGACGCCGCAGGCATCAGCTAGTATAAATATGTTGAAGTACGTACAAATTGAATAACTTTTTTCATGACTGATAGCTATGGTTGGTTGACCAAAGTATCCGACTCCGACGTCGTGCATAATGCGGGAACCACATCAATTTGTCTGGCTACCCGCATGCCATTAAAAAAAATATATAAGAGACAGACGCGGCCCTATATTTTTTAGTAATCAAGTACCGAAAATTTTAACTCTTTTAGAGTATTTTTCTTAAGAAATTCCCAACATTTGTTGATCCTATTTTAGTTAAAAATGTTTTGTCCATATCAAATTTATTCAAAATTGCACATTCTAAACTTGAATTGTTTCAGCAATCGTTTGCTAATTTGATAAATACGAGAATAATACTATACATCTACATTATATAAGTATTATGGACTGGTCCTATAATATTAAGTGATGCCTGGTCAATTTCGCTGAAATTTTAAATCATCATTTCAGCCATATAACATCCACTGCTGGATTTCCAAAATGACCGATCCAGAGCGGCCTTCATTTAGCGTTTTCCAGCGACCTTGGGAAGGTCTTCTAATCACTTTGTAAGAGGGTGTCCTAAGCTTCGCTTGCAAGTACGCGGTTGCCATTCGAGAACCTTTTTGCCCCTTCGGCAATTGGTTCGTCACGCTATGTGTCCTGCCCACTGCCACTTCAACGAGCTAACTACACACTAAAAGGTTCTAAAAGGTTCTGTGTTACTTGATCCTAAAAAGACCTGTGATCTTCCTCGACATCTTTTGGAACCCGATGTTATTAATACATCCTTTTTGAATGTACCCGGCAAGGACTCTGTTTCTATTTCGGATCTAACTTATTTTGAATGGCATCGTAAATTTCCAACTATGTTTCAGCTTCAGCCCGTGAGCGAAGAAGTCGTAGCCAATATTATTTTAAGTATGAAATCCAATGCACAGGGAATTGATGAGCTAAATAGAGATATGATATTATTAACTATGCCCCACACACTATCCTTTATCACTCAAATTATCAATCGATCTATTGCTACAGGCACTTTCCCTGACCTTTGGAAGACTGCCGTAGTTCGACCCGTCCCCAAAACGAGCAACCCAATTGATGTCAAAGACCTTCGTCCAATTAGTCTTCTTTCTTACTTATCTAGAATAATGGAAAAAGTTGTATACCTCCAACTATACAAATATTGTGAATCTTGCGGCATTTTTCCCGACCAACAATCGGGTTTTAGAAAAGGCCGTAGTACTGCTACTGCATTGATTGATGTAGTGGATAATATTCTTACTAGTCAGGACAAGGGTAAGGCTACTGTGCTTGTCTTACTGGATTACTCCCGGGCCTTCGACTGTATTAACGTTCCACTACTATTGTCCAAGATGTCTTCCTTTGGTTTTCATCCATCAACTGTTAAGTGGTTTAATTCCTACCTTAGTGGCAGGTCACAGCAAGTTGAAATTCGTTCTGGTGGTGGTACCATACTTAAATCTAAAAACTCTTCTACGAACAGGGGCGTACCCCAAGGTTCAATTTTAGGGCCTTTGTTATTCATCTTATATACTGCTGATCTAACTGACTGTATAAAAACTTGTAAATATCAGTTGTATGCTGACGACTTGCAAATGTACATCTCTTTTAATGATGATGAGTTTGATACCGCTATTGCGAATTTAAACAGTGATCTTGATAATGTTGCAGCCTGGTCTGAAAAAAATTGTTTAGTCGTAAACCCTACCAAAACCAAGTATATGGTTTTTGGTTCAAATAATCAAATTAATAAGACTATTATGCGCAATCCTTGCATTAAAATCATGGGAATCAACGTTGAGCGAGTGGAAGAGGCCAGAAACTTAGGGATACTAATGGACGGTAATCTACGTTTTGAGAGTTATGTGACCGAAATAGTAGGAAATTGCTTTTACAGATTAAAGGTCCTTTACAGGATTCGTGATAACATTAGTGTTGATCTACGTATTGCACTTTGCGACTCGTTAGTATTATCAAAACTAAACTACTGTATAACCGTATATGGGCCCTGTCTTTTAGCTAGGTCACAAAAACTTATCCAGCGCGTGCAAAATGCCTGCGCGAGGTACTGCTTTAAAATTCCACCACGGACTAGCATTACTCCATATTTATATTCCTCTAAACTCTTAAAAATGCGTGATAGTCAAAAATTATACATGGCTACTCTTCTGTTTGGTGTGATCAATTCTAAATCTCCTTCTTATCTTTACAATAAACTAAAATGGAGGAATTCTAGAGGAAGCGGAAGACTGCGAGCTTGCGTGCCTCCCCTTGACGTGCCTAGACATAGAACAGCTGCGTTTCGTAGCAGCTTTAAATATAATGCTACCAAAATTTGGAATAATATTCCACCTCCAATACGAAACCTTAAATCAACCTATTCATTTAAACGCAAATATAAAAAATACCTTTATTCCAACGCAGTCTTGGTAGCAAACATCTGACCCTAAGCTCAACTAAATATTTATATGTTTCACTCACAATTTTATGTAATTCTTATTCTTACTCAGCACACATGTATTACCAATCGTTATATCTATTCATATCGTAACTACTATTTTATTTATAAAACCGTATATCATACTATTAAAATGATCGAGAAGAGAATATAATTGAAATTATTAAATATCTTCAACTTATACACACTGTATAGTAATATAATTAGCCCACCTTCGTATCTCTTTACCGACCTCACCCTTGGTTCTGGCAGAATTATCAGCGTCGCAGCTCGACTAGCTCGTCTGTGACATCATGCTGAGTCAGGACCTTTTCGCTCTCTAGGTCACATCTCTCAGTACAACCGCATTGCACTACCACTATTAAAAACCACTCTTAAAATTTGTTAATAGTTACGTGCTTTACTCATAATTACATGTATAATATGTGGCCTTTTAACGAATAAAGTTTTTATCTATCTATCTAATCCACTGGGCTATGTCAGTGACTTTTGCTGTCCTACGCATTTTCTCATTTCTGATTCGATCATGCGGAGCATCAAGAAAGCTCAAGGTCACTCAATGCGCTATGGAGAGCAATAGCGCGTCGAGCTACCTTGAGCTTTCTTATGACACCCATAATAATGGACCACGTTTTAGACCCGTAAGGGACGAGAGGAATTTGGACGAGAAGACACTGCATAGCTTCCCGAACGCTGCCTAGGCGTGTCCGATTTGTCGAAAGACCTCTTCCTCGAAGCTGGAACTTCCTGCCTGGATCACTTGACCGAGGTAGATATACTTTGAAGATGGAACTCGCAACACAAATGGGTAGGAGCGCGACATTGGGCTTGAGCATAGTACTTAAGTCTACAACGGATTCTGCCATGACCACGATATCGACGGCAATTCGGAGGTGAGTGATATACTCACCATTGATGTTGTTGCGAAATCCTTCCCATTCCAGAAGCTTTAATGCATCTTTTAGTGCAACGGTGAACAGTTCCGGAGAAATTTGAAATAAACGGCGACTACTAAAATAAGCTATTATTTTAATTAAGAAGAAAAATGTTCTAAATACTTAATGCACTTAGAAGTGATCCTTCTGTTAGCCTATATAGTTTGTGCTTGTATGCTAATGGTCTTTCTCTGTTCGCCCACATTTTTGCTCATCCTGCGATGTCCTGGGTCACTTTTTATCATTTTAATTTTCATCTAGCATTCTGGAGTGCTTTCAGTATTTTAAATAATCACATTAGAAGCACGTACGTATTTTAATTTAGTGGTTTGCATTCGTGCTCTGATTTTTATTTTAGCCCGTTTCAGTAGCTTTGTTTATTTTTTTATGCTACGTATTCTAACTTTGGTATCCTATTTTTATGAATAAAATTATCTGATCTGCATTATGTAAAACAGAAAACGAAATGGGACTTGCAAGTTACAATTACCGTTTCTCTAACCACAGAGTAATAATGGTCTAACAGGATTTCATCTAAGTAAATTTAATTTTAGAAATACAAAATTAATAAACGTGCCATGTTAATCGAGTCATGTATATTGATACTTCGAATGATGTGTAGAGTTTTATGTGTTATTAGGAGATATGAGTCTAACATACTCGTCTTGCTACTTGTACAAAGGTACCTAACTAAGCAGTATACATTTTCCACGTGTACGAGTAAAAAGATATTATGTACACTATTCACGTACATTATGCTCTGAACAGAGTACGAGATTTTATGCATTACCAAAGAATTAACATACCTATTTAAAAATCAGTATTAATAAATATCAATTCACGTTTATTTAAATTATTACCAATACCTGAGTTTAAAGTACTAAAGCCATTGATTTATCATTTGCTTTATAGTCAAACGGAATAAATAAGTGCTTGTCAAATCCCCATTTTAATATTCAGTCACAAATCCTTGTTCCGTATTCGTATTGGATCTCTGCTCAACGGCTGAATGCACTCGAGTTTGTCGACCCCATATCAACTGACCCCAAAGGAAGAGGGTTCTTATAATGTTAATGGCTAATGTACACACAGACAGACAAAACGCGCACGCTTTTATCTGCGTCACGCTCCAAGTCTTTTCAAACTATTCATTACGTACATTACTGCCGAGATCCTTTCAAGTAGGATCGTCACCATTGAAGCACGTTGAAGAAAAGTTAATATTAGTATTCGAACCAGGATCTCATTTACAATATAAATATTCATATCAAATGATGCAATTATTTAAATAATCTAGCTTGACTTGACCTAGATTTATATAAATATTTGCATAATTCAGCGATACCTGATTTAATTAACATTTTATTAAAGATTCATTCAAAATTTACTGCATGGGTATGAACAGTCGAATGGTCTAGATAAGTTGTCCTTTATGCATTACTTACTGTGTTTTTGACTGTACTTTCCTATAATTTTTTTGCGGACGTCTATTCTGCTATGTTTACTTAGGAGCGTTTTGGTTAGCACAAAAAATGTGGTGATAGCCAAGCTTGGCAAGATTTTATTTGGTTTTTACAGAGTATTGACAGTCTATTCTCATATAATATCTTTTTTTATTCCGTGATAAAAATAACAGTGACACTACTGGGATTACTCAGTCGTGTCACTGTTATACTTAATTAATTCATTATTCACATTAGTGAAACAAAACATTAAGTGTAACAAATTAACAATATTTTAAATTAATCTGTCATTTTGAAGTGGTTGAAAATTGCGTACAAAAATTCCGCAAACATATTTGTATTAGGTGATTTAAGCTAATAAAAAGCCTGTTAATAAAAAAAAATGAAATAACTTTAAAAAACATTAACAAATATGTAATGAGAGATTTAAATACTCTGAGTCCAATTATATAGGTAGATAGAGGGAATGAAAAACAACAATAAAGGCCATTAAACCATTTACTCATCATCGTATTGTAATAGATTAGTATCTCGAGTCAAAGCGGCGGCTCTCAGACAAGTTTCGTTTCGTGGTATAGTCGTCAGACTAAGACTGACGTTTTGATAAATTGCTATGGCAGTCATAATAACATTGGTTACCTCTCTGGATTTTGTGTTTTTAATTCGACGATTTATTTATATCTTGACCCACTATATTGTCCCGATTCCTATGTTTGTTGACATCTCATAATATTTAGTTATTAACTTTCAGTAAAAGAATTTCAAATCAATAGAAAGGTAGATATTCTAGCTTTTTCTGGGATGTGTAACTATTGATATGGTGCAAAGAGTCATATAATCCGTCAATGAGGTCTTAAATATATCATCATTTCAGCCGCATAACGTCTACTGCAGGACATAGGCCTCTCCCAAGGATTTCCAAAATGACCGATCTAGAGCGGCCTGCATCCAGCGCTTTCCAGCGACCTTCGTCAGGTCGTCAAACCAACTTGTGGGTGGGTGTCCTACGCTTCGCTTTCCAGTACGTGGTCGCCATTCGAGAACCTTTTTGCCTCATCGGCCATCAGTTCGTCGTGCTATGTGTACCTTTATATATAAGTACAGTATAGATGTTGCAATATCTTATATACATGCAAGCATGACTAATATAGGTAGGTCCCTATTTCTTATTATTGTTTTTCATATGTGTAAGTGGTCAACACTGATGTCAGATTCTTCAAGTTGCCTAAAGGCATCTGACATAGCTTGACGACTCGAGAATTTTCATGCCTCATGGGGTCAATCATCCAGTAATTTCCAACTTCATATTATTTATTCATAAACACATTTATTATATATATTAATTTTTATATCTTAAGTTATTATTGCCATTATTATTTATTCTAAAATTAATATATGAAATGAAATAAACTAGATAGATAGAAATATACATTGAATTTACCTGGGTTATTATTTTAAAATGATTGAGAATGATTTACGTCCTTCTTTCCCGTCAAATGTATCTATTAGTATTTTCACTTTAGGTATAATATTGGATGTAGTATTGTACACCTTGTCAAAAAAAAATCGCCATAAAATAAACATACTCATAAAAAAATATGAATTTATAAAGTGCATTCATATTCTATAAACATTCAGAAATGGGCCAAGACTTTTGGGTCACGTTATAAATATATAAATCTGAGGAGTCATCGTGGCCTCGGCGCTTAGTTTAAAAACACTTTCTACTTCAGTGGAGGCCTTTCAAGGCGTTTTTGTCATTGCACTACCATAAAATGAACCTACTCATATTCTATAAACATTCAGAAATGGGCCAAGACTTTTGGGTCACGTTATAAATGTATAAATCTGAGGAGTCATCGTGGCCTCGGCGCTTAGTTTAAAAACTCTTTCTACTTCAGTGGAGGCCTTTCAAGGCGTTTTTGTCATTGCACTACCATTCTGCCAGATCTCTACGTATATTTTTCGGCTTAATAAACTGAGACATCCAATAGAAGAAACAAATTGCAGATTGTGTAAGAGCTCATCTGTATTAGTACTTTCTAGAATCGTGGAATTAATGTTTTGAAATTCACAACACGTTCGCGTTTTGCATTTCGGTTTTAGAGCATTTAACATTTTGTATGGAAATTGCTTTAAATTTCTTAATGTTTTTTTTTTTAACTTAGTAACCAACTTTTGATAATACCAATCATTAACGGAGTGCCCATTTTTTATACAGTTCTATTTGATAATATTATATAACAGCGTGTATACTGATTACATATTAATTATTAAGTACGGGGTAAACAGAGCCTACCAGGATTCTGAACATGGGTTTAGGATATAAACCATGATTCTAAACCAACGTTTAGAACCATGGTTGGTAGCTATTGTAGCTAGTGGCAAGTTGGTAGCAACATTGTCTGTAGTTACTTACGATAAGCATTTATATCATGCTTATAAAAAATAGCTTTCAATAATCCACCAATAAAAAAAAATGTGTCACCGCTCTCACCCATTAGCCCACATAGCGTCATGAAAGCAATAAAATAAATGTGATAGTGCATCGAATGCCATCTGCGTTTGTGATCAACGATAAACGGGGGATGGCGCGATGACTCACATTCACGCCGTGCCTGGATAATACACGCGAGGACGATACTACAAAATATAGAAGCTCACAGAACTATTTACTTGTGTCACAGGTTGAAATTAGTTCTCTTGAAACTAATTTCAGGCCCATGAAAGCGATAAAATAAATGTGATAGTGCATCAATCATCTAATGCCGTCTGTGTTTGAAATCTACGATAAACGACGGGTGGCGCTATATCTATATTTCACACCTCACACTGTACCTTGATAATGCACCGAGGACAAAAAGGAAAATACCACAAAACCTAATCGTACTATCATATTGATACATTTTCTGTTTTTAACGCGGTTTA
This sequence comes from Acrobasis suavella, assembly GCA_943193695.1. Lineage (NCBI taxonomy): Eukaryota > Metazoa > Arthropoda > Insecta > Lepidoptera > Pyralidae > Acrobasis > Acrobasis suavella. The sequence continues at coordinate 10,607,108 of OW971939.1, forward strand.
AAATATAAGTAGGTAGTTAATTTTAATACAATACATGCTGTATATTGTACAAGTGTCGCATCCGTACTGTCCCTATTGTCACGTGAGACTGTGAGACCGATACAGAAATGCCTTCCACATCACTACCTCTATGTTATTACTTATGCACATCTCGCTCCCGAGACCCGATCAACTAATCGATTGCACTCGAATGAAAGTTTCCAGCACATTGCTTTCTAGGTTATCACGGACTTGCTGCTGGAAATATTAAATTGTGTTTACAAAATTGCTTAAATAAGAACTTTTATATTCAATTTTTTATTAAGCTTGTAAAACGAATTTTATTTGATTAACTGTTTTGAGTATTTTGCTCTCTACGAACATTTTACGCTAGGCCTTACAATATGCAAATATCAAGGAGATCAGATAAAGGGATAAAGGCGATCAACTATCAGTACCTCTGATTATTCTTTACTTTTAGTTTCCACAAATTAATGCAATTTACAGTATTATGTTTTCTAATATAAAAAAATTGTTTCTGTCTTCTTGTTATTACATTGGTTACATACGTGTTAGATTTTTTATCTACCTCTTTGATCTACCTAAAGGCAAGTGATGTAGCTCAGTGACTATCATCTAGTGACTAAACACATTTTTATACGTGTTATTTCCTTATATATGTTTTCCTTGACCGAAAGCAAGTAGTGGTCTTTGAAAATTACCGCCCATAAGTCAGATTGCATAACAATCTCAAAGGTAGGTAAAAGTTGAATTGATACAAAAACAGTTACCCCTATAAAACACATTTAATACATGTAGAAAACTTTAAGAATATTGTGCTCTAACATAAATCTTTATCATAACACCTAATCCTGATGGCTATATGTGTATGTATATGTAGATGTTGCTTTAAACACAAGCCGTAAATAACTCTTGTTAGGGTCAAGTCAGGGCGAGTTTGTAGTTCACTTTAATGTAAATATAGTATTAAATCATAAATACGTGGCCTCTTTTCAATTAGGCATTTACATAATGCAAACACGACCGCCGAGGATTCGCAGCGCCTTGTCCTCACCCACTATGACTGCATTTAAGGACCCACAAAGGCTTTTACTCGACTTATCAGCCCAGTATAATACGTTGCCAAGATCTATGTTTTCTTTAGACAAGGCAAGGCATCTCTGCGGTTTTAGGGTCAGGAATATCTCCTTAGTAGTTTATAAGATATTAGGATATTATAGGTATTTTCCACATGGGTTTCGTACGTTGTGATCATAACTAAAACTAACGCATTGTTGTTTATTGCAACTTAATAAAAATATTCAAAAGAAAATCTTGAATTGTCTAATAGGTATAAAATACTTTTAAAATTCACTATATCAGCAAAATATGGAGTACCTATAGATTCTAACTAAACTTAACTTTTTATTTCAATTTTCAATCATTTATTGCCTTCTATAATTATCATAAACTACCGTTTCCAGTTTTAATAAACTCTTGTGACGATGAAATCGCAATGCTCCCCGCTTCATCTATTTCTTTATAAGTCAATTCTATGCGCATATTACGCCCACATCGCTGTGTTGCGGAGTGCGAAATTTATGTCGTTAATAAGGGCTAGGAGGGTTAATTAGCTGATTTATGTAGCACATATTGCGGTGCTCTAACACACGCGCTGTTATGACCCTGTCATTGACAGTTTAATAGGCCCTAACGGTAGGGCTGTCATAAAGTTGCTATAATAAAGCCCGGGCGATTATTGATTCTATGTTAAAGCTGTTTAAGGCTTTAAGTAAGACTTGTATAAAACAAGATCGCATGCAGCTTCTATTGAACTATTTCACACACACAATTAAGTTTATTTTTTAGTTTCTTTCGCAAATAAAAACATGTAGATTTTGGAATTTGTGTTACATTACACATAATGTTTGTTTCATTAATTATGCATAAGTTCATATTTAAACTCGTATACAGTAAAGAAGACCAGATCAAAATTACAAGAAAATTCGGCGCATCTATTTTATAATCAGACTACAGACCATTATAGTACAACTTGTTTATACAAGAGCCGTTTATTTTTCCCGGATGATTACGAAAAATATTTTGCTTTGCGTAATTCTAGCTTTAAACACAGATTTTTCCCTTTCTTCGTACCGAGAAACGAAGCCTAAAGTATAATAATGACACACATCATTGCCACTCGTGCAATAAAGCTGGCAATTTGCTCCCAAACAAGCGTGCCTGCTGCTCCCAAACAACGCAAGCTCCATCAACTCACATCACAAACACATAAAAGTTAACTAACTTAGATGTTTGCCAACTGGATATGATATGATAGATTATGACATGTTATCGATACACACAACAACAACTTTGTTTGTTGGTGGTGTCATAAAATGACACTACCAACAAACAAAAAGCTTTATTGATTATAAAGCTTTTTGTTTGTTGGTGGTGTCATTTTATTACTTAACCGATAACTGAAATGAAATAACACCTCCATCCATAACATATAAATAAGAAGGATATAAAAAGGTTTTTTCACGACTAATAGGTATTTAGTTGTGGTTATTTTATAAATAAATATCAAAAAAACTTATTAAAAAGTACAAATTACTATCCAATCACTTCACTTTAACGACACCGAAATTTAAAAAAAAAAACTTTTCAAAATGTATAATTATGACTTTATTGAAATTTAGGTACATAAGAGATTACAATTTAAAAAAATTCAATGTATGCATATAATGTATCTGGACATAAAAATTTGTATAAGCATATATGTATCTGGACATAAAACTCGTTCGTTTTTATTGCTGTAAAAACGTTGAACGTCAGCATTTTCAGAATATTTCCAATTTTATCATCACAGTAAGTAAGCACAAAAAGTTTTCACGCTTGCTTTTAACTGTTATTTTTATTGTGTGCTTCCAGTAGTTGAACATCGTTAGCGAACTGCAATGTGGAACCATGCTATCGCTGGTTTGCCGTCCGAACATCCTTCCTGTCGCATTGAACGCCTAGCAAACACTGGCGTAACTAAGGATTTTTCTAGGGAAGCGTATTTCAGCCCACAAGTGGACTACACACTTCTCCCAATAAAAGGAGAATCCGCTATTATCCAACAAGTCAAATTAGATACATTTTATTTTAACGTCAAATAAACATTTCTTAAGAGATTTGTATGAAATACAGGCAGATGAAGTCATAGTTTCTTTTAGTCAAATAGTACTTAAATCACGTTCAATTCGATATGTTCAAAGACAAGTGACATTATTTTGCGACGTTTTATTTTCTTATCAGTACAATATAATTTATTTTTGACCCAGGAAAATACCCAATTTTACAAACAAAAGCATTCTACTGAGAATGCTGCTGCCCGTTTTTGTTGCCTTAGTCGCTTTAAACGAAACCCATGCAAGAGGGGTGATGACAATAGTATCCTACTTGGCCATCACCATACGTCTGGCTGCGTCTGGCTCAACTAACCACACTTATGCAATGTGAGATCATTTTGCAACCAGAAGAAAGCTCAAGATCTATGGAAAATAGAAGTATATATAATGTACCCATGAAACCGTAATGGCAAAAAATACTCGTATTTGTGGAAACCAAAGATCCCAAAGGTTGTAGCGTCAAAAAGTACATATACATATATATCTAGGTAAGATTTATCAACCAGAAACCAGAATTTTTGCACGCGATTTAATAAGAATTAATTATGTTAACAATTTAAAAAAACTGCTAAAAAAATTGCTAACTTAATTAATTCTTGTTAAATCGCGTGCAAAAAAGTAACAATTTTTTACGGGGTTCAAAATATGTAGTAACCATACTCGCTCCCTAGAGCTACGCCGCTAGCAATAAAAACACTTCATTTTACCGCTGACGGTGCTGGTGATTTTCTTATTTCAAAATATGGATGTATGCATACTTACAGGAATGGGTCACGCCTATGGGTTCGATAAAAAAAAAGAAATAAAAGCATTCACGTGGATACTTAAAAAGAACATAAATATTTTGTGCTTTTGAAGATTCTCTAGACATCCAGTGCTGCCTCAAAAAAGTAGCGGCTTGATACTTTTATATTATACATAACAATATAATCGTGGGACTGTGTTCCGCTGCCTGAGGCTAGTCGCTCAGCTCAAGAACAATTATCGTAAATTGGTTATCACTTACTCAACTAACTTTCGGCTTTAAGCGTGTGATTGATGATGAGCCCTAAAAATTACAACTTACGGTTGAAACTATCATTTCAAATTTTACCTTTACCAATTTGTTTCGTTTCGAAGTGTTAAAGCGCCATTTTGTAAGCAACGTATTTTTAAAACGGTTTTATCTCGAACTAATGTTTTAAAGTTTTGGGGAAGACGGCCAGCTTTAGTTAATTTACAAAAGAAGGTTATACAAATTAGGGAAATTATACTATGGGTTAATACTTTTTATAGTAGGTACATTTTACAATGGAAACTTCCAGGCGAGATAATTCAACCTTGTTCATACTCAAGAAGTTCAAACATTCCAATTGCTCTATAAGAGAGTTAATGATAGGCAATAATCTTCAACTTAGCGGCAACCACGTTATCCGATATGAAATGCTTGCAGAACCTATTTGAGGAATTAAACCAATCGCCGACTGACGTAACTCCACAAAGGCTCTTGATTCAGAGCACACGTTTCAAATGCCTTATCAAGATTGAGGCATAGCTTTGTAATTGATACAGGATCCAATTTCGTGTGCCGAATAGGAATTACATATTTCGTATCCATATGTTGAGTGTTATCTATTACCTACTCGTAGTATTCATCTTATCCCAACTTCCAACACTTTAGTGTATTTTTTGTGAAACTCTAAAAACAGCCTAAAAACGAATTTTAGGGTGCCTAACGACATCTGACCCGGCTTAAAAACTCAATTTTATGACAAGCGCCACGGACAAATGCTCAACGTGCCTCTGGAAGCACGGATAAACTCTATAATATAACTAATCATTTATGTACTTATGCTATTTGTCAATCGAATGGAGACGGATAAATATCCAAACAACAACTGCTTCTTTACCAATTTTGAAAATAAATAATAGGTTTTTCTTAATTTTCTCTTGTCCTCCGTCTAACGTAACGAAGCGAAAGTAACCGATTAATTAAGCGACGGGAACCCAAACAAGAGCTCTCAAACGAGACTTAAATTAGCTACACTCTCCGTCACAGTTTTAACTAAGATTAATTTTGGGATGATTTAATTAGTAATTAAACTGATTGAAAATTTGTTGAGTGATATCTTCAGGACCAGATTTTTGATGATAAACTTATCAACTATGTTTACAACGTTTGTATTTGATAAACAATAAAGCTTAAATATGTTTGGAAAATCCAAAAGGGCACGCTTCTTTAAGCTCATTAAAAAGAAAGGTAAAATAATAATAATTTTTGAACGCACCTATAAATATTTGACTATGGTGAATGCACCTGAAAATATTTAGCAATAGCAAATGTCAACTACCTATCAACAACGGGCGTTTTTCCACTACCCGGCACGGCGGTGGCACCGAGCCGAGGCCCCGTTTTTCCACTTGCCGGCGCGGCTTCGACACGGCGGTGGTGCTGTGGCATGCAAACTGTCGATCTCTTATAGGTAAAATAATCTTACGGCTCTGGATACAAATACGTAAGCCTTTTTTTATTTAATTAGCACGGCAGCGGCGCCGTGGCATGCAACTCTGGACGTGATCACTAAAAGGATGTGTTACTAACTGACTACGTTCTTACGTCACAATTTAGATGGGTGGCCACAAGAGGCATAAAAGTGTATGAAGTGGAAGACAGGTTAGCGGCTTGACGTCAAAGCACGAAGTTTTTGTTAAAAGGCTTAGTTGTTAAAGAACTCCTATCCAGGGCTGTAAAAATGACTTTAAAAATATTTAAATAGCCACGCCCATTTTCTTTGACGGCGCCAGCGGGAGGCATCGCCGTGCCGGGGCTGCTGCCGGCTAGTGGATAGCGTGCCATACAACTTCATACATTATTGCGTGCTCTGCTGCCGTCTTCGCCGTCGCCGTCACCGCCGCCGCCGTGGATAAACGCCCAACCGTTCAGAAATCAAAACCTGTGACTGGTATTTTTGACCTTTCACTTTTTTTGAAAACATGCTTAAGCCGCCTTCCTTTTAATTTAATATACATAAGTTGTCAAAGTAGTACTTAATTGATTTACGCAATATCTCAAGTACTATCACCAAAACGTTAAAAAAAAGAACAAATAAATAAATAGTAATAATAATATATCTCTCCGATCTCTCTCTTAACATTTCCGAACGATCACTCTGTAATATTTTACAAGATGCAAGTAATTTTTTTTGAGTATTTTATTAATTATAATTAAACGACATCGAATTCGATAGTAATTTTCAATAGGAAAAAATCCCGTAACGTGATGAAACTATTTAAAAATATGGAACAACTACATTAAGTATTTGGAGCGTAACCGTGGCACATATATACACACAGACATCCGAACAACCACCAATAAGTTTTTTTAAATCAGTTTATTTTATATTTTATGCTTGACAAATATATATTTTCTACAAATGGTACAAATATAAAAGGGTTGTCCTTTATATCTCTGTACTTATATTATTGTATTAGTGCAATATAAATATATTCAATATAAATATAGACAGTTCATATCTGTCATTAAGAAAATAATTAGCAAATTTAGCACACATTTTATAACAAATTAATCAGTTTCGTTCCTCAGAAAACTAAAATTATAAAAAACAGGTTATGCGTCTGTATATGAATAAAATAAAGAAATCTTTAAAATCGAGGGACTTCCTAACATATTTAGTTATGAAAATTTTACCAAAATCAAATAGGAACCTGTCTAATATCTACCTGCAATACATATATGCAAAGGTTTATTAGATGAAGTACTTACATATAATAGGTACTATTGTTTCGAATAAGTCAGTGAACACGATCACTTATCATTTTCAAGGATAAGTGCCCTCTAATATGGATTTACGGCTGTAGCCATTGAACTTGGCATTGTTGGCGGTATTGTAGACGAAGTAGTAAGTAATAACAAGCTGGTTAGTATGCGGGTTCACACGCGTAGGCCTTCAGCAGCGAAGGGCACTTTTTATTCAATTTTCTAACAGGTGTGCGTACGTAAAGCTGCGTTCACAGCTAGTGCTCGCTTGACAGAATATTAATTTCCTTATCTAATATAGATTTTTTAACCCCCGGCAAAAAGAGGGGTATTATATGTTTGACGCTAATGTCCGTCTGTCTGTCTGTGGCATCGTAGTGCTCGAACGGATGGACCGATCTCGATGCGGATTTTTGTTTATGTGAAAGTAAGTTCCCTATGTTATGTTTGAGGAAAATTGTTTCAGCTGCTTAAAAGTTATTAGGGGTAACAGCTTGAAAGCTAGGGCTTTGCCAAAAAAATAAAGATGGCGCTATAATAGCGGAACTACTAATACGATATCAAATCGTATTGGTAGTTCCGCTATTCATTACTAGATGGCGTTCTTGACATTTACAGCAGGTTTTTTTTTTATTAAATAGCGAACAAACTTGTTACTCTAGATTACAAGATTAACGAAGCATGCTGCGGATATATTTTTATAACCAATTTGAGGAAGCGTATTGCAGATATTTTAATAAAGGCACTTAAATTAATTTATATGTGTAAATAGCGAAGAGCTGCGGCTGCACGAAGCTTGTATGAATATGGATAACAGAATCAAATACGATGAAATTTCAACACATGACGACAATTAATCTATAATCTAAAGAAGAAACAAATAGGTACCAATTTCAAAATTACCGAAAGATACTCCAGAAATAAGCAAGCATCGTCTTTCTGGTTCGAATAGCTTGTGACTACTGTTTCGGCAATTTGTTTAACATTTATAATGTTTTAATTAATCTACAGTACTGTGTAAAAGTCCGTAATAATCTACTTAAATATAATTTGCTACGCTTTGGAGACACATCTCAAGTAGGCGGGCGTACTAAACTAGGAAGAGGAAGCTGGCCGATCACGACTCGGATCAACGTTCGTTCTCACGCGTGTTGGCACTATTAGTTACGAGTACGAGTAGATCTGAGTGACAACTCATTGTACTAAGGTAATGGAGAACAAATGGTACAGGTGTTCAGGATACCAGCTGTGATATGCTTGCGATTTGTTGCGAATTGATTTGTTTACGCTATCGTTGATGCATATAAGTTCGAGTTTCCTTATAAGATATTATGGAGGCAAATGTTTGACCTGTACGTGTATGGTGTAAGACAGGTGTTCAAGATTCCAGATGTAATTTACTTTGTTTTTGATGCAACATATGGCAATGTGGTTGCTTTGTAGTGTGTAATATGTAGTATGAAACCAATATAGTAAAGCATACAAATTATACAAGTGTTTAGAATCTGGCTATAAAATATTTAAACACTTGTTTATATTTTATAATTAAATAGGCTATAATATATTTGTATATTTCGAAACTGATTCATATCGTTGATTAAATTTAAGTTTCAATTTGAGACATACATAAAAGATTTTTCTGTGAATCTCGGCTTGACAAATGTTCAATACACTCGTTGTTTAAGTAAAGATTCATTCAGTAAAGCTTATCTCAATTAAATTAATTTACCGTTCTTCCTTCATCATAATTTTATAACTTATCATACGCTTTAAACTATATGTATATCTTCTTAGCATCTATAGTGATTCATAGCTACTAGATATTTATTTGAAATTAACACGCGCTTTTATGGCCGGCCTAAAAAAAAAATTATTATTGTGACCGTGAATCCGTTGAAAAGTTACAGAAAAGCAAATGACGCAACAATTATGTTTAGGTACTTGGATGACATATTTCGTGTATTGTAAGAAATCAAATGATATTTAAATAAAATAAATCATTACATATTAGAAACCTGCTAGCAATCCTTATGTAAATATATAATATTAAAAAATAACCTTCCATCAACATTTTCAGTCAAGTCTGAAACAATTTTGAATTTTATTTTGTCTCTGAAATGTTTATCTAATTACAATAAAAACCACCCACGTTCTATTAACAAGTTTATTAAGTAACAAACAGTAATTTATTTGAAACTTTCGATCAACTATCTGCTCGGCAAAGTCAATAAAACCAGTGCTGGGACGTCTGAATGTTAATTAAAGCTTGGAGTAAAGCAATCTAATACAGTAATGGCATCGAATCGTTGCTAACCACCTCGCTATTAATTTAAACAGACTACAGTTTCGATAAACAGGTTGACTAAGCGAAATTGTCTTTCACAAAAACTAGGTACCTAGATTGTTTGTCTAGCCCAGTCTTTCCCAAAGTGGGCGATAACGCTCCCTTGTGGGCGCTGGAGGCTTTAAGGGGGGCGGTAACGGGCCCAGAATAAAGTTGGGGGGCGCTGATGTGATTTAAGCAATGAGTGATTTATAACTTCAGCTATTTTATATTTTAAAATTCACTGAAATTAAAATCCTCTTACTACACAACATCCCTTTATTAGTTAATATTTATATCCTTTTTTATTGTTCAAATATAAACTAAAAATGTAATTAATATTTATTATTTTAAATGCGTTCACAACGCTATTTATATCGTTAAAGGAATCAAACACTGAAAAAATTACGTGTTTTAAAGTTTCGCAGGTGAGGTTCCCACTTCCAATACTCTTTATTATTGTAAAATTGTATTATTATTGCTATTTTTTTATTTAAAATTAACAATGTTGATTATTGTTATTTTTTATAAAAGATACTCTAATGTACTGGTGTATGTATTATTATTGCTCTCTCGTTTAGAATATAGGTTGAATTAAACTACAGGCAAGACAAATATGTGATTCAGGTTTTTATGGTGAAAAAAATGGGGGGCGCTACAAAATAACTGATTTTTTAAAGTGGGCGTCTGACAAAATAAGTTTGGGAACCTCTGGTCTAGCCTGACCGCTTACCGCAAGTTCAGTCCATAATGGAGTCCAGCCAGAGTGTCAAAAACAATAGGTAATAAATAAATAAAATAACGTTGAAAAACGTTTATTTGTTCATAACCATTAACATATATTTTTGAGTATTTATGTATTTTTAACGCTTAAAAGAGACATCACAAATTTTAAGAAATTAATTTGAATTAGATTGATTAAAAATTGCGCTGTTTCAATTACATGTACCTACTTGTGTTTTTTTTTTTCGAAGCGAAGACATATAAATGTTAACTTACATTCATCCATGTTTACGACGATTTATTGTTTTAAAACAAAATTATATTTTTTTTTTGCTGCTAACATTATTTTTGACTTTACATATATTACACTCGTGTTCAGTTTTCAAATTGTTTTTAGTCCCTAGAGATTTTCTTTTTCACTTTTCAGTCCCAAGAGAATCAGCAGTACCTAACTTTAGGTCCATATGTTTTGGGATGAAAACATCGTTTTTCGAGTAGATGAGAAATGAGGAATGTGTATTGTATATGTATGTTTATAATATAGTATAACTTTAAGCGCCTATCGCTAACAAATTTATTTTTGTATTTCCTTAAGGCTGACATTAAGTCCACCTTTTGTACCTGTTTTGGTCAATAAAGATTTAATTAATAAATAAAAGACTTAACGAGCTATTCAGCTGACACTTGTGGGTCTAATAATAGGTAGCAATGCAAGAGAATATCATTCTGAGTGTTACATATTATAAATGATTACTAAGTTAAATATTTTGTAGATTAAAGTTTAACATAACATACAAGTACCCTTATGGCAAATACGAAAAAATCTTAAACCTAGAAACTTTTATTTAAAGAATTAACTGTACCTACTTAAATAATTCTTAGATTAAAAGCAAAAGCTTATCAAGCACAAAAGTGTCCAATAATGTTTTAAATTAATAAGTGTTCAACAATACAACCGAGGTCATTTGTGTTTCTATACCATTTTAACGAAGTCAAAACTAAGTATCCAATTTTATATCCTACTTATCATGTGAAGTTATTTTAAAAATATCTTCATTGAAGTAGGTAACGTGATAGATCGAAATTAAAATAAACCAAAGATATTGAATAACATTGGTTTTCTGCGATACTTTTCTTTCCGATAAATTTAACAAGTAACGATGAAACGTGATACGTCTAAGGTTCCCGGGATGAAATAACTTTTTCCTTTAATTAAAATTTGCTTAGGTTCGTCACCAGCTCGAAAAACAGTTGTGGATAAGGCACCTTAATCAAGTCAGTGAAACGTTTTTAACATTATAATTATAATGCCACTGAAAGAAACAGGAGAGGCCTTTGCGCAGCACTTGTACGACCATTTTACCATCTTCTACTTCGATTGTATTAACCACTACAATCAAAGGAAAATATTAAAAAAATGGTAGATAAGTAGTCACGGTGAACTGGTTCATATTTTGTGATAAATGTTACAACTAATGCTCTCTTTAAAACAAAAATACCTTGTAAATTTAATAAAATTTAATTTGACAATAACTTTTGTGAGTCTGCCTATCTACGACTTAAATCTCAAAATGATTAATATGAATCTTTAGTTTTACATACTGGACATACAAGTAAGTACGTATGTATCTCCACATTCGTACCCGTACAGAATGGCCAGTTAGTAACAAACCCATTTGTGACACACGGGTGGCAAACCGATCGAATTTTTATTTTGGTAAATGAATGTCGCAATGAAATTATTCAAATTGAATTACCACCTACGTTGTTTTTTCGGGTCGTTGGTTTTCATTGAATTTAAACATTTGTTCTAACATCTGAATTCGTTTATCACGTTAGACCTTTTTAAGTTTAATTGGAATTCACATCAAAAGACATCAAATCAAAAATTTGCATGTTAGTGTCCAAGTACCTATTTACAAAAAGTTATGCGTGAAATTAAATGAAGTCAATAAACAATCTTGATTATTAAATAAAATAAAATTATATACTTAAATAAAAATTATTGTTTAGTAATATCTATCACAAAAGATACTAAATAGTAAAAACAATATAACAATTAAATATAATATAACGAACGGCTTTTGAAAGAAATATACCAAGACAGTGAACGTTTATATATGTAGGCACCTATCCTCACAGATATTTTGTACGTAATAAGATTGATTATACTTGTAGGTGATTGTTTGATCTATCATCTACTGCAGTCTATGGTTTATTGATAAACGGAGATACATATTTCGGGATACAGGTTATCCTAGTCCGAGAGCCAGGGCTAAATTTATCTTGTAAATCTTTTTGTTGTGAATAAATGATTATTATTATTATTATTATATGAGCAAATAAGTAATTGAATTTATCTAGAGAATGTTACAGTAACTATATAACTTCATCATTTATCAATCTGTAAGCGGTCGCGCCACATTTCGGAAACCCGGGTAAAGGCCCAATCTCCCTGTTTATTGATGCGTATCCCTATAATTTGTCCGGGAACCGGCGTGTGGCGCGGTAATGACACGTCTATGACAATGTCACGTGGAAATCCCGTGGAAATAAATTGGGAGCGACGATAAGCGCTCCCTTTGACGAGCCCTGTCTTCGGATTAGGGCGTGAAAAATGATAGCTTACATCGCGTTGTGAAGGGCGACGGGTTTGCAAAATGGGATAATAAGAACATACGAGACGTCTTTTAAAGTTCACACAATGAATTTTGTAAGTCATTTGTTCTTCTTTTCTTCGTTATTCTTTTATTTCTAATTTCTTGTTTTCTCTACTTATACCTTAGCCCCATGAATTCTGTCGACCTTTATAAATATAAAAACTACCTATATATGCATCAAATATAGCTTTGTTTTAGATAGATTTATTTTGGTTAAACCTGAATATTTAATTCGACATTAATATCAAGATCGACAGCCTTGTTATGTCTACATTATTTCATAAGGCACAATGACCATTGTAATAACAGGCTTTGTTACCTACTTAGTTTTTTTGGGGCATCACTCTCAAACCAGATCTATTAAGTAAGTACACTTTACACACAAAAAATTTGCTTGGCCGACACTGAGCGATAAAATAACAACGGGACGCACATACATACGAGTTTTTGTTTCTTTTAGCCGAAACGCGAGATAGGCCTAAATAAAAACACAAAGCCGACTAAATCACGGCGTACCGTGAATTTTGGAACCGAAAACCAATGAGAGGACGCACGAACTGTGACATGTGTCAAATTGGCAATTTTGAAGTGTTTGACGAAATTTTGCAGCGACGGTTTTTTAGAAAAAATATTACTAAACGAAACAGAAGCATTGATGAATGAAAAAGTAAACCTAAATTAAATAGGTACATAGACCCTATGAAAAATTGCTTTTTCTTCTCCACGTGATTTACTGTTTTAAGTGATATTGGTGATTGATCGATCAGTGAAATGCAAATGAAGTTTAGAGAGAAAATAATCAATTAAGAAAATCCAAAGGTGCGGTAAGATGACTATGAACCTATTGTAAATTGGTTAGTCGGTAGAATACAGAATACTCAGTATAAACGTCCAGTGCTGGTGAAAAATTTAGAAATAATTCTTCTATTAATTCGTTTTAATACCTTTGCATTTAATTTTAAGTAATACATCATAAACAACTGATAAAGTGCCAAAATGTTTTGACGTCATTTTCTTCGCTTCCATTACATCGTACCGTTTCCCTTTCTGTGAAAAATCTTTCTCGACAACAGGAAGAGATTAATATTTTTACTTCATTCTCATGCACAATAGAACACGAATTATAAAAATACGCTGTCATGAATATCGATGTCAACATATTTTGTAAGAAAGAATAAACAATTTTAAACGTAATGAGCGATTCTCTTACTCAATCTAAGGAAAACAATATCAGTCGTCTTTGAATTTTGCTTTTAAGTGTAAAAAGATCAGTGAACAACTATGCATGAACAGAATTGGACCGAACCCAAGACAACGAAAGACAGAAGCAATCTATCAATGTTACATATACAACTATGCAATTTCCAACTTAGTTTGACCAACGTATTCGAAGCATCCAGTAAAATATTTTGTAAACAATGGATAAAATACAGCATCTGTTTTGTCTTGGAAACGCGGCATGTTCGCTTCAATTAGTGACAGGATGTTTACATGCGTGATTGTTTATGTTAGTTATTAGTGATTTTGCTATGCAGTGTACTGAAGTAACTACCAGCCCGATGTGGCTCTAGCTAGCTTCAATATTATTTTGGTGAATATGAGCTGCATTACTTTTCCCATCGCTATTCGAGTTTTGCACTACCTCTGTCTTTCTCCACATCATCTGGTTGTTTAGTGGTAGAAAATGCCCTTAAGTCAGCTATCACCTTTTTTTGTATTCTGAGGCTATTACAGTTGTATTTGTATATAGAAATTTAAATAAATGAAGAAAAGGGAATAGGCTATTAAAGTGTCCGTTGTTTGAGTAATTCTGTATTAAAGCTTATTATTCCTGTTGTAGATTCAACTGTACAGATCAGGTACAAATGCATTCACTATATTTAATTTGTGTGGTGTTATATGAATTTTACTTTGTATAACGATATTTTTGGTGCCTCTTTTCTTAGTAAAATAATATGTAGAAAAACACATAGTATGTATGACAACCATCAGTTATATTATATTAACTTTAACAATCGTTTTGTACTATTCAGTATTATGTATAGACTATTGCCTACATATTATCAAACGTATGCCGAGCGCACTAAAGTACATTTAAAATATCCTTTCAATATGTATTGACGTCATAAATTGACAACAATGACTTAGAATTTAAATGGAAAATTAATACTACCGATCACGTCAAAATTGTTACTTAAATGTTTATGCAAATTAAATATTCAAAGTTGTGTTAACAGAAAGCCGATAAAGCCCGTACCTTATAAGAAACTTTGCAACAGTCTGATTCTTTATTCATTCAGCGATTTCCATAGGAAACAGGGCGAGGGATATTTGAATTTCTTATGGGGAATATTTTCTATTGATACGAATATTTGTTTCCTTGATACAAAGTTCTCAAATCACGGGGGATACATTTAAAAACAAGTGTTTGGACGTTTACTACCTCACCTTTTGTATCACGCATGAATGTGAAACATAATTGAAAAGTTCAACTTAAGTATAACTTCGTGCCGTTTCGTGTCGAAACTTTGGGTCCCTGTGGTGCCGAAGCAAAGAAAGTAAAACATATTTACTCTATAAAATTAACTGTCGAAATTCAGAGTGGCACTCATTATAACGCGCCTCATCGAGACAACTAAAGATACCAGAGCTGGCAGTTTTTACGCCCAGCGGATTAGCTTAGCTATCCAGCGGGTATATGCTGCCCGCATTTTGGGCTCGTCGCCTCGATGTAGCGCTTTTGATGAAATTTCTATTTATAAGTTGTTTTTATTTTTACGTTTTAGATATAGTTTAGTTTCACTTTGTTTTTTTTTTCTTATTGTTAGATATCATGTTCACTAATGAAATGTATAATCAGTCATATATATTATAGTAGAACTTTACAAAGTCTATTAAAATATAATTATAATACTATTTGAGTAATACAATTTGGATACTCACCAAAATAATTTTTAGACCCTAAGACTAAGTATCAAGCATAGAAATTACATAGGTACAATCTAGAATGCTTACGAAGTGGCAAAGCTGTTCCCGAAAAAGATACCTAAAGTTATCACTGTCCTTTTCTACATTATTACACTGGCAGTTTGCGGGAAAGGGATGCAGATAACTTAAGGTATGTTTTTGGGAACTTTACGTATTAAATACAAGCATTATGGAAATAACTTTAAGAACGTGAAAAAACAACATTGAAAATTAAACCAAAGGCCATGGCTGTTGATTTACTCTACAGCGAAGTGCCTAAAGTATTACGTTTTAAATTTGAAAATAAATAAACACTCAGCAGAATAATTATACATTTTGTATTTTTCATCTCATCTACTCGAAAAACTATGTTTTCTGTATTCTGTTTTAGATTTGCTAGTTTTCCTCGTAGATTGAGATGAAAAGTAGAGTGTGCTACTCGGTGCGATAGTATTTTTATCTCGAGCGATATAAATGAAACCCCCGCTTCGCTCAGGATTAAAAGTTTCGCTCACCCTTGCTTTAAAAATATTACCTTAACCCCTTGTAGCACATCTACTATTTATTCCTTTTGCTTACCAAAATGAAAAATATTTTTTGGCCTTACAAGTTGACCGATCAGCTAATTCGAGTTTGTATTAAAACCAAAAATTATTAAAGACTAAATTAGCACTTAAAATATTTTCAGTATATTTCGTTAGACGTTATACACTTTACAAATAGGAGCATAAACTTTTTAATGCGATTTCTATACGAATGTTGTGAGTTAAAAAAGCTTATAAAATAATTTTCCAAAATTTAAAACCAACTTCAACCCCAAACTACTCAACCGATTTGGATAAAATTTCTTTTGGACCACCTGACAGTATACCCTTTCAAATAAAAACATAATTTTTCAAATCGGTCCAGCGCGTCTTCCAATGATCTTTGTAAACCCTAAAAATTAATAAAAAATCGCGTCGAATTGACAACCTTCTCCTTTTTATAAGTCGATTAAAAAGGCCTTTTAAGTTGTTATTTTAGGCATCCGGTAACTATCGTAGATCACACTCCAATAATTACCTGCAACAAAGAAAAAGACACATTAATTTATTTTCAATCTTAACAAATAATAAAAAAAGTAATAAATTTTAATCATTTTTACTAGTTTTCTTTTTTTTTGTGACTCACGAAATAAAATATCAGGTTCAATGTATCTACGTAAATTAAAATTTCTCATTTTATTGTGCATTTGTCCTTAAACAACTTCCGATGCACAAATGAATAAGTACTCCATTTTAGAACCTCTTATTACTTACAGGAAATGTGACTAATCTGTAGCTATGTAAGTACATCAATAAAAATAAATCATAAGAATATGTTATTCAGCTATACTAATTGATCAAAGTTCAATGTGATGAGTAACAAAACAGCAGAAGTACTATTATTACAAGTAAGTCGGCATTTTTTGCAACATAAATAGTATACATAGTTGGGTAAATATATAATTCTATTGAAAATACACAATTTTCCTGAATTATGCGTACTTTAATCAATTTAAAGTGAAATATTTTGCACAGTGTAGTGTATAAGTTTGTACAATCGGTCAAGTTCATGTGAATTCATTGGTTAGTTCAGGTACCTTTATTTATGTAGGCTCAGGTAAAATTCTTTCGTAAAGCTATCTTTTGAACCGCGTTACAAATGGAGAGTCGGCTCTGTCCGCCGACCCAAGGGCCGCCTATTCACCTTTACAATTTGGTTTTTGTTTGCATCCATCTGTCGAAATTACGAAAACCAGATGTCCCACGCACGTAAAAACGTTATTTACGCTTTTAATGCGTATTGTCTGTTATCTCGCTGTGGCAGCCGCTAATTAATATTTATAATGTACGCTAAACTTAAAAATTTTACTGTAATGTATAATGTTAAACGTAGTTACGTTACGTAAGTACGGATTGTTTTTCCTTTGTTAACATGAGCTCATAAAGAAGCGAATTACTTCAGTTATATTAATGTAAATTTGCATTAGTATATTACGTGATAAGAATTATAAAGTACAATGTGCGCGAGAAATTTATAACATTATTAAATTGATGAAGCGCGTGACAACGGTATCAAATTCATAATTTGAAAGGGAAATTTTTCATCACCCTGGAGCGTTATGCCAAATTGAATTGGGAGTCACGATATCCGGACAGGCGTCACTTCACGTGGAATTACTTTAGGCGATGTTTTCTCGAATAAATTCGTTTGAGGTGAAAATTGGGATGTAAGAGACGGGAATTCTTAAGTCTATAATTCGAGTCTATTCGAATATGCGATACCGTAACGTCAATCCGGATACGATTAAGTATGTATTTCTGACAAATGTGAGTTTTTTGAGTACTGACTGAACTTTGAATCACGCAAGTAAAAGACTTAGGTGTAGTCTCACTTACTGGGTCTATTATGTGGTAAGAAAATTATACTTGTTTTTTTTTAATTCTTTTTTATTTTTATTTTTAGAATAAACAATCCTCATACTCACTTTAACATTTACGCTGAGTCTGATTTGTCAGAATATTAATGTAATATACTAATCAATTCAAAAAGTGCTGTGTTAATCTAGCCAAGGACTCTAGAGTTATTTTTAGACTGAATTAAAAAGAGACAAGAACTAATCTTAATAATGGTTTAGGACTTAAATAATTCAGTGTAGACTGGAGCCTTTAAAAATACTCGAATTTTGTTCGAGTACAGCACTAAAAATTGGAAGTCGTTGAAATTCGAGATGAATTTATTGTCGTACCCCGCGGTCGGAGCTGCCCCGGTTATTACATTATTATTTTTTTCAGCAAATATTTTTTGTGCTGAAGCCGATGGTACCTCATTTGGTTGGAAAATATTAGCTCAGAACAAATTGCTGGCAGTAAGTTGGTTACCAGATTAAGGTGGGATGGAGGAGAGGGTTCTATTAAAATTAAACATGATTTTATTGTGCTAAATCCGTAGCTGTTTGTTTTTAGAAGATATGCATTTACTTTTTATGAGCTTATTTTTATTTTACCTAGTTACCTCAAAGTAAATCGTAATAGAGATATTCCCAAAATTCTCTCTATTACGATTCGACCTCCGTATAATAATTTTGCCTATGATAAACTTTTATCTGAGATTTGAGGTTTTTACCACAGGTAGGTTAATCAAATGACCAAGTGTTAAAGGTACACCTTCACTTATTCTTTCACCATTACCTTGTGTCACTATGGAAGAATATTTCATCAGATGCGTGTTATTCATATAATAGACTCAAAAAAGCCTATTACTAAAGAACTTTTCAAGTTTGAGTTATCTCACGTTAGTAATAATCAAATTTAAAGCTAATTTGGCCTGCAAGCTATTAGGACCAATCTGGTGTATCGACATCGACGCGTTGGACTCCAGGGATGTTTCACTCGGATCGCATTAGGGCGGCACTAGACGAGGGTAGCCCAATTTGCCGACGTTTATACGCCCGTCCTACTTTATCTATAGAAAGGGCTGGACTTAAGGCATAGCTCACTCAAGGCGAAAAGGTTCTGATCTAAATAACATTATTCAGCATATTTAACAAAAAAAGGTTGCTGAATAAACTTGTTGAAAATGTTTCCCCATATATAAACAACATGATGGATTTTGATTCGAAAAATAGCTCAAATAGAGTAAGTATCTAATGTTAAAATAATTAAATATACATGGGCGAATAACTCGTCATTACTTCGCAATCCTATAGTATTGACTACCGGTATATCGAAGTTTTGAAGTGCTTATACAGTAACGCCACTATGTCAGTCCAAGTACAGGAGCAGTGCACGAGGCTATTCCACTGCAAAGAGGTGTAAGACAGGGAGACCTTACATCTCGGAAACTTTTCACCGTTGCACTGGAAGATGCCTTCAAGCTTCGGAATGGGAAGGATTTGGCACCAACATTAACCCAACAGATGAGCCTTAAAATGAACATGGACAAGACGAAAGTAATGTCGAATGTCCATGTCGAGCCACTACTTGTTTGTGTTGGGAGCTCCACCCTCGAAATTGTAGACCAGTATATCTACCTGGGTCAATTGATCCAGGCAGAAAGTTCCAGCTTCAAGGAACAGGTCTTTCGACGAATCCGACTCGCCTGGGCTATGCTCGGGCTATACTATGTTTCTCTACGTGATCGTATGAGAACAAAAGTCAATGGGCGGGGCACACAGCGCGACGAACCGATGGCCGATGGGGCAAAAAGGTTCTCGAATGGCGACTACGTACTGGCAAGCGAAGCGTAGGACACCCACCCACAAGGTGGTCTGACGACCTCACTAGGGTCGCTGGAAGGCGCTGGATGCAAGCCGCTCTAAATCGGTAATTTTGGAAATCCTTGGAAGAGGCCTATGTCCTGCAGTGGACGTTATGCGGCTAAAATGATGAATGATGACTTTTAAATCCCGTTTTTCATCTTAGTAGGTACCTTCTTTCTAAGCATGACTCTTGAGTTTTTTAACTATGTTACAAAACAAAGGATCTTATGTGTTTTACTAAGTACTTATGCGTTTTTGTTTACCAGAAATGCGAAAGTTTGCTTCTAAATCTTGGTATTTAATTTAATCTATATATATATATATATATATAGTATAATATGAACAATAATAATAACAGTGGCCTATTTTAATATGAATAAAATAGGCTACTGTAAGGTAACTAAAATGTTTGTAGACGTATTTGCTGTGTCTCTTCTTACATTTAATAGGAAAAAGGATAACGAGGCAAGTTTTTGCGGCATTTTCTGCGGCCTAATTTGGTGGCTCATTGAGATGCGTGAGCCAGGCATGTGGATTAACCTTTAAAATGTTTACACGTTTATCTTTACGGTATTCGTAAACCATGGAGGTAAAATTTATTGGACCTCGTAAAGATAATTACGGAAACAAGGCTATGAAAGTACCTGTGTAATTAATTACTACTTGTATTATTACAAAAATACAAGCAACATATCTAATCTCAATTGTAGGCATTACGAGACGTTATTGTTAGTCAATGTTATATAAATAAGTTTTTGTTTAAAGATTTAAATGCTTGAATCAAAAATGAATGCCTAAATAAGCCACATGTGTGTCTGATAATAATATTACGGGAGGTTACGGGTGATCCAAGGGCTGGCAGTTATTTCGCCCAAAGAATTTCTATCGCAGTGCAGAGAGGCAATGCTGCTAGCTTACTGGGCACCCTGCCTCGCGGCGTCGCGTTGGAATCTCTATTTTATTTGTAAATTTTGTATATTTTTTATTAATTTTTATTGTATTTGAAATGTATTTTTATAATGAAATAAAGTAAAATTGTGTATAAATCATTAATCC
The DNA here is from genome assembly GCA_943193695.1 of Acrobasis suavella. Classification (NCBI taxonomy): domain Eukaryota; kingdom Metazoa; phylum Arthropoda; class Insecta; order Lepidoptera; family Pyralidae; genus Acrobasis; species Acrobasis suavella. The sequence goes on from OW971939.1 coordinate 10,628,031, forward strand.
ATAATTAAATCACTTTTATGAGGTACCTACTAAAAAAATTGCTGAGTAGGTAGAAATTAACGAACAATTAAACTCTTTTCTACAATATGCATGCGATGAGTACATTTTGGAGATAATAAGTGTTTTTTACCATAAATACCAACATTAGAAAGAGATCCAATGGGAAATTATAGGAAATATCATGAAATATTATAGGACGAGGCCGACATCGTCCTGTCATCAGAGCTCTTATAAATAAAAACCACTCATTGAAGCGAACGTACTCGTAAAATCTGTGGAAATCCAAAGAGCGACAGAGTAGCAGCTAATTGGCGGCCCAATTCGGGATTTGCGACTGTCGACTCAATTTCGACACAAAGGGCTGCTAAGCAATCGCGTTGGCGCAATATTGATCCGTGTGATATTAAATTGATTAACGCGTACTTAATCGCGTTTATATCGTAAACTGATTCTAATTTTACGGTACTGCAATCAAATCATAGGCTTGGACAATAAAAAAAAATGCATTCATATCACTAAAATATCTATATATAGTATAAGGAAGAAAGTTAGACAAAAAAAGGGGAACGGGTCAGCGTTCCCGTTAAAACGAACAACTTTTACAGTACCTGATCAATATAGGTGATACAACACAGGCAAGGAACAATATAGGCTATAATGATAGGTGTTATCAAAAAGTAGGTGATCAATACCAAATCCGAGAAAAAAAGTTGCTGCTCGCGAATTGACGTTTGATATAAGTACTTGTACTTTAGGCGTCGAGTGCCTAAAGTACAAGTACTTATATCACACACTGATTTTACTTAAAACCTTAATATTATGGCATATTTAACAAACTATACGTAACTACATAGACAAAATGTATATGTATATAAATATATATCTATATCTATACATACATATAATAAAATCGTATCCGATCACTGTCTGTACATGGAAGATAAATGAGAAAAAATATTGTTGGGGGCTTTTATCACCGCAATAGAACACAAAACGATGATTTTTAGAATTTTTGTCTGTTTGTCTGTGCGTTTGTGCACGCTAATCTCAGAAACGGCTGCACCGATTCGGTTGCGGTTTTCACTAATGTATTTTGATAAGTTTCACTTAACATTTAGTGTTTGTTTCATCTAAATCCGTTCGTAAATAAAAAAGTTATATCAATTAAAAGAATCAGGTCATCAATTTTTGTTTGAAAAATTGCTATAAAATAACTGTTCCGTTACATTGGCTAAAACTTGTGTTATAAAATGATGAAAGTTAGTAAAACCTGCCAAGTGCGAGTCTGACTCGCGTACGAAGGGTTCCGTACCATTATATATAAAAAATCACTTTTGCTGTATGGGAGCCCTTCTTAAATATTCATTTTATTTTGTTTTTGGTGTTTGGTGTTATAGCAGCAACAAAAATACATCATCAGTGAAAATTTTAACTGTCTATCTATCACGGTTCATGAGATACAGCCTGGTTACAGACAGAAGAACAGAAGGATAGTCAAGTCTTAGTATTAGGGCCCCGTTTTTACCCTTTGGGTACGTAACCCTAAAAATTTGACAATTTGGTATTTACAGAATAGGTTCCATGCTGCTGATCACATTTCCGCCCATTCACTTGATCGGCTTTTACGATCTGCGTGGAAAGAGTTAGATATTCATTTTTTATGTTCTCCTAAACCATCATGGGGACAAAAGCGCGGTGAGTGCCGCGCTGCCTGGTACTCCTTGACTACGAGACAGACTAGGTTAGGTTAGGTTCCCACCCTGACGGACTGCCCAGCCTGGGCGGAAGACTGGACGACCTTCCGCTGTCGACTGTGGTTTGTCATGTCGTGGAGAGCAGTGCAGGCCTTTGCGAAGAGCGTAATGTTCCACAAAAAGATGGCGGACAGAGACCGGGAGGCAACAACCGACCTGGCCATCCATCCCCGGCGCACAGAGCGCAGGAGGCGGGCTTTGGACCCGCATCTGTTGCCTCCATAACGTGGGCCGATCGGGCGATGGAAACTGGATTTCGCTCAACAAATACGGTCCTCCGAGTTGAAAGCGCGTTTGTGCCAACACGCGCCTTTACCCTAACGGGTACAATTTTTCTTGATTCGTTTCCTCACGTAAAAAAAAGGTAAGGTGAGGTTCCACCCAACTTCCCGTGGGTGCACGAAACGGTAGGTCTTTTCCACATGAAAAAAAAATTACGTAAGGTTTGGTTAGGTTAGGGGCTTTTGGAGCACCCATGCCAACATCATTTAGAACTGTTATTTGGCGTCTTTCCATGAGCATCTGTTTTCCATGGTGATACGCGTGACACCGACGACGATATGACAAAGCCCTTCTGGCGAGTAGGCGACCAATACTATTCTCGACTTTTATCTCCCGCCTAGATGGAACGAAGGACATGTATGACAAGACTTACCGTTGCACCACCACATAAGGAGGGCGGGGGAGATGATACCAAAGTAGTACCTATAGTCGGTAGCAGCACTCCGCTAAAGACAACTAAAACAGAGCTGAGGGGGTTCCTGCCGAATGACGGAGGGTGAATGAAGTACTAACAAAGTCTCTGCTTATTGTATAAGCATGGCAAAATATGTGTATATGCCGCCCCTGTTTGTTTTGCTACCTACTTGATTACCAGTACCTTGCTTTCTGAACAGCACGTCGTGTCTCGGTCCGTTCTGACCATAAGGTTTCATTTTGCAGGCCCCTAATAACTAGACGCCACCCCCATTCCGTATCGGTAGCATGGGAGGGATGGATATATTCGACGATTTTGCCGCCCTTCTGATTTCGCCGCCCGGGATAAGTGCAGTTCTTTTTAGTACTTAAACTAAATATTTAAATAAATCAATTAATTTTTACTCTAAATCGGCATTCGCTGCTACGAAACCCTTCATTGCGTCACACTAGGCCGGTTTTATTGAAAATACTAAAATGACGGTGCTCATAAACTAAAGTCCACGCTGACGAAGTCGCGGGCAACAGCTCTGTCTGCAGAGGCCCAGAGACGCACTATAATTTTAAATTTAAATTTTTGAACAGCTACATCTATCAGTGACCAAAAAAACATTTTTTTAAGAATGCTCCAAATCCACCGAAATTGTCAAATTTTTAGGGTTCCGTACCCAAAGGGTAAAAACGGGGCCCTAATACTAAGACTTGACTATCCTTCTGTCCTTCTGTCTGTAACCAGGCTGTATCTCATGAACCGTGAGATATAGACAGTTAAAATTTTCACTGATGATGTATTTTTGTTGCTGCTATAACACCAAACACCAACAACAAAATAAAATGAATATTTAAGAAGGGCTCCCATACAGCAAAAGTGATTTTTTATAAATAATGGTACGGAACCCTTAGTACGCGAGTCCGACTCGCACTTTCAATTATCATTTTATAACACAAGTTTTAGCCGATGTAACGGAACAGTTATTTTATAGCAATTTTTCAAACAAAAATTGATGACCTGATTCTTTTAATTGATATAACTTATTTATAGTCCGGTCAATCTAGACATTCAAAGTTACATAAAGTCCCAACAAGCTGAAAGCTAGTATAATTGTTGAAAACATAATTATAAATAAAATTTGAAAGTTCCCCATCATTCCCGTACCTGCAAAAAAACTTAATCAATTTCAAAGGTCAAAAAAATTAGTTTTTCGTGATTTTCAGCAAAACGGTAAATTTAATCATAAAATTACTAAGACAAAAATTGTAGATCATAAAATTATCTATAAAATATGTTCCAATACTTTTTTCTTAAGAGCCCCCGTTTCTGAGATATAACGATTCAAAAAGTTGTAAAAGTTGTAATCATCATAATATGCACACGTTTCCACGCCACTTATGAGTATGAGGTAGTGTACTTCGCGCGTTTTTTTTAACGTGGTTTCCCCAGTTGACAGGAAGGTAGGTTGTGACTAGGAGACATCCGCTAAGAAAGTATATTTGGAAATTCCATTCCTAAGAGGGTTAAATAGGGGTTGTCGTGTTCTATGAAACTTTGTAATGACGGGAACGGGAACCGAAACCGGAACCGGAGCCAGAGCCGGAACGGGAACGGGAACTGAAACTGAAACCGAAACCGGAACGGGAGCCGGAAAAAGTCACGAGTTGAAGCTAGCATAGTTTTTTAAAACAAAAAGCTGATTCACTGACAAGTGATCAAGAGGTACTATGAACGTATTGGCCTCTTCTTCTTTGCGTTGTCTTTTATTAGCTGCAGCAATAGAAAACTTTCGAGTATAACTTTTACGCAATTTTCATGTATTATCACAGATTTCTGATTTTTCAGATATTCTGAAAATTCATCTTCTCTCTCGATACTTGCATTAATTAATGTCTTCATACCACGTTCAACAGTAACAACCTTCCGATAAATTTTTAGCACAAATAAAACAATATTCTGACATTTTTGTTATAAAATTCAAAACAGCACAATATGAGTTAGAATAAACACGTGTTTTCAATACGGTGTGGCTCTCAAGACTAACGGTATTTCATTTATTAGACACACTGACTTAAGTCCTGATTATGATAGCAGAAAAGATGGATGCAGCCATCTTCAGGAGGTTCATTTATTTATTATTTTTTGTCAAAACTAAAATATGAATGTATGGACTGCCGTTGTCTCAAAATAATGATTTTTTTAAAGCAGGTACCTAGCCACGCACGCAATTAAACGGGAGGCAGATTTTTTTTTTAAGGTAACACTGGCGTACAAAATAATACTTATTATGTGTATTTTATATTTTAAGTGTAAGTTACAATCACGGATAGAAAAATATTTTTACATATAAATTACAGCTACAGAGATGTAACGTACGTGGCATACTCATGCATATTATGACGATTACAACTTTTTGAATTGTTATTATATCTCAGAAACGGTGGCTCTTAGGAAAAAAGTATTGATACATATTTTATATCTAGATAATTTTATGATCTACAATTTTTGTCTGGGTAATTTTATGATAAAACTTACAGTTTTGCTGAAAATCGCGAAAACCTAACTTTTTGAACTTTGACATTGAGTAAAATTTTTTGCAGGTACGGGAATTATGGGGAACTTTCAAATTTTATTTATAATTATGTTTTCAATAATTATACTAACTTTCAGCTTGTTGGGAATTTATGTAACTTCACTAATGTGTTTTGGTTTAAATTGACCGGACTATTATTTATGAACGGATTTAGATGAAACAAACACTAAATGTTAAGCGAAGCTTATCAGCTAGCACATTAGTAAAGACCGCAACCAAATCGGTGCAGCCGTTTCTGAGATTAGCGTGCTCAAACGCACAGACAAACAGATAAACAGACAAACAGACAAAAATTCTAAAATTCATCGTTTTGTGTTCTATTGCGTTAATAAAAGCCCCCAAAAATATTTTTTCTCATTTATCTTCCATGTACAGACAGTGATCGGTTACGATTTTATTATATGTTTTGATGTATAGAAGATGTATCTATAAAAAGTAAAATATCCTGGGTCTACTGGAAGAGGTTTCATAAGAAATAAGCAATACCTATGTACTCCTACTCAATGTTCTTAAGTTGTTTGTTTCTGTGTTTGTATTTTGGTTACATGAATTTAGTAAATTAATAATTAAACATATATTTTTGTTTGTATGTATATAAGAAAATTTTATAGTTTTATTTATCGTTTTTTTATTTTGCAGTTTTCCTTCCATACTTTTATCTTGCAACCTACCCCACATTTAGACTACTGTATAACCCGAAGGTTGATTGGTAGACAACGCTTTTAGCGTTAAGTTCGCCTATGGTTGTGTACAATTTGTATTTGATGAACAAGAAAGATTAAATACTACTTGGTCCAATGGTTGACTGACGAAGTCTGCCATTTGTACACTTTTTTGTGCAATAAAGTATTAAAGTATAAATAAATAAAATTAAATGTAACTTTTCGAAAATCCTATTGGTAAGAAGAAAAACCACTCAATAAGCCCACAACTTGCGATCATTCAGCCTTGAAGTGATACGATATATTTTCCTTATTATGAAAATTATCCGCATTTATCACGTGACAATATAGCGTGACAGTTTCATAATACGAAGTTTTTATCGTCACTTAGAACAAACTTGGTTCATAGATAAAAACAGGTATTCTGATCAGAGCTGTTTTCGAAATGGTGCATGCTCGCGTGCGTCAATATTTAGCATTGCTATAATTTATATTACTTTTTAAACGATAAGCAAAATATTTTCATACAATTTTTTTCGTGCAATGCCCCTAAACAGAGTGTGGGCTAAAGCATGTCTGATATCTATGTTATCTACAATTTACGAGTTACTCGTAGATAAATACCTAAAACTTACAAATTCGTAACGTCATTAAAATACACTTAAAGGTACATTCTTCTTCTTATCGTATTGATGGTTACATATTAGACTTAACTGGACGGAATCGGCCCACTTACATAAAATATAACATCAACGAATACATTTTCTCATTATAAAGAATGATTATTTATTGTTACTCCGACTAAAATACCAATAGACGATAAATAATGGCAGCTTCTAAATAATTACCGGATAGGTACCTTTAAGGGTGAAATCCACTGGATAACAGCCTGGAACCCGCAGCGTCAATACCTAGAGGATGATTAATAGCCCCCAGATAATCCCTGCGGACCCTGGCTTCGTTTTGCTGAGTGGCCTGCCCATTTTTTTTCTTTTACTGAAAATACATTAAAGTATTGGACGTACCTTTTTTGTGGGGCAAGTTATTATATTGTTTAAAAAAAAACAGTTTTTATGACATGGGAGATGTTAAGGCGACAAAATATTCAATTAAAAAGTAGATAAATATTATAGCCTTAACGATGGGATTTAATTTGTGACTCGTAATTTAAAATTGATATAAAGTTTTACAAAAGTGTTGGTAAGTAACAAAGGAGAATAAAAATACCTCCCATTAACTCTAAAAAGTATTATCGCATCCCATGAAGTCAAACGCCAGAAAAGATTTGCATGTTTATTTAATAACAAGTCTAGAAATCAAAACATTGGCGTATTCATTACTTACATCATTACAAATTATAATACGGGCCCACACGCGTATAAACAGTATTAATTATTTACGCGAGTAAGCAAGGCAGGCCTAATGAGAACATTACGAGGTGTTACGCGATTTGTTTGTTTGTTTTTCGTGTGTGTAAATGGCTAATAGTGGTGTCAGATTTTTAAATGCTGCCTCAAGGCATCTGACATAGCATGACAACTGCCATACAATGATGACAGCCGGGACCAACGGCTTATATGTGCGTTCCGAAGCGCGGAGGAGCTCAAGAAATTTTACGTTGTTGAAAATAATTAGACAAAACAATAAGTGCATGTACGAGTAGATATTTATTTATTTACCAATTTATGTACACGGAAAATGTATACCGAGAACACTTATATAAAAAAGTTGTACTTCGTACTTTTTATGTCTTCTTTGTATTCACTAATTATCTCAAAAACGATTAGACAGATTAATTAAGACCTTTTATAGCCTATTCTTCAGGGGATGGTTGACGCGACGCGTTTTAGGTAGGAACAAATTGATATGTAAGCTACTTTTAAACTAAGAGCAGTAAAAGTACTTTTCATTCTAAAGTTATTGTCGATATCAATGTATATCTGAGGTCGAAACAAAACTTATGCAGAAGTAAGCCATTAGCCGTCTGTAACGAGGTACGACATTTGTATGGGCACATTACTAAACCAAACTGGCTATGTATGGAGGTAAACTGTTGAAAAACGGATTTCTGTGCTTGTTTGCAATACTAAGAACTCGAATTTGCATGTGTTTTCGCAAATAGTGGTACAATGTTTTTTTTTTAAATTAGCCTTACCGCCATGCTGGTGTTAGAAAAAAAAAACATAGAATGTAATTAACACGTAGATAATAATGTGAAACATAACCCGCCTTATTATTAAACCCAGACCAACTTTGTGAAAGTTGGTCTGGGTTTTAAAATAAGGCGGGACGAAGGTCTTGGACAAAACCAATTTAAACCTTTTAGGTGCACCTTTTTTTAAGAAGGCGATTTCCACCTCGATCATGAGTAAGGTGACAAGTTTGGCTGCCTCTCACGATCGTTTGAAAAACTTATCTTCTCACGTCTCTCTGGTGCTCCTTTGAAATTCCCCGGTTGACTTACATAATTAGGTCATGTCTATCATGGCTGTGCCCTCACTAAATTAAACAATTTGACAATGTGGTAAAATTAATTCTGAAGGACATACTTAACGTCAAACTTGATTAGGTGCAGTGGAAGCAGGCTTTTTTGCCAGCGCGGTATGGAGGTCTTGGTATTTTTCGCTTGGAAGAAATATCGCTCCCGGCTTTCTTGGCCTCATCACATGGGGTGGTCAATCTAATCACTAATTTACTCTCTATTAATGGTGATGGATTGATCTTGCCCCACGTAGATGAGGCTTTGTCTGCCTGGTTTAAAAGATGCCCAAATTCTTTGGTTCCTGAAAGACCCGAGATGCAGTGGCTTTGGGATGAAAATAGAACTTAAACCATATTTCAGGAACTAGAGAGTCAAGTTGACGATGCGCATTTGGCGCGAATAAAAGCCGCAGCTCAGCCGGAGTCTAGAGCTTGGTTACACGCTGTCCCATCCCCTCACATGGGTACGTTATTAGATAACGATTCCCTGAGGGTGGCCGTGGCTTTGAGGCTGGGCTGCGACGTGTGTGAACCTCACCGCTGCATTTGTGGGAAGATGGTAGAGGCCGATGGACACCATGCTCTTAGATGTGCTAGATGAGCGGGTCGTTTGTCTCGTTATCATTCTTTAAATGTTATTATACGAAGGACATTGATATCGGAAAATATACCTTGCCAGCTGGAACCTCCTGGCCTCTCGCGCACAGTCGGAAAACGACCTGACGGAATCACGTTGATACCGTGGCAGAAGGGATGTTGTTTGTTATGGGACGCAACTTGAGTCAGCACGTTTGCGGCGTCCTACCTCACTAACACTATGTGATCACCTGGTTCAGCAGCAAAGGTGGCAGCTGAACATAAAATTATAAAATATTCGGTTTTATCTAACCAGTACGATTTCGTTCCGATTGCCGTAGAAACAGCTGGACCATAGTGTTCAGAAGCGAAGCACTTTGTTAGCGAGATAGGTCGGCGGTTAAAGACCCGTGGATATGACCACCGCTCCGGATGGTTCTTGGTCTAAAGGCTGTCCGTAGCAATTGAAAGAGGTAATGCGGCAAGCATAATGGGTACCTTTAAACCAGGTACAATGCGGGTTGGTATTTTTGACTTTCTTTCATTTTATGTCTTAATTTTGACGAAACTGTTGTGAATTTTGTAATATTTTTTTGTTAATAAAGGAATTATGATAGCAACTCATCAAGTGTCTAACTCAGTGGTTCCCAAACTTATTTTGTCTACTGCCCACTTTGAGAATAAATATTTTTTTAGCGCCCCCATTTTTTCACCTATTTAAAAACCACTATAACTTCAAATTAAATTAATTAATTATTGTGACCTATATATGTATATTAACGGAGAATTCTAAACGAAACTTTAACTATAACCCGCAACTTGAAACCTGAGCGCAGTAGGTAACATACAACGGCGCTTAGGTCTCAAGTTAACTCTTACGGGCTCCACCTGCCAATAAGAATGATTATTGAAACGCAACTTTATAGTATTAAAACAGAGTATCTTTTATTAAAAATATAACTAAAATAATCAATCCTTATATAAAAACTAATGTGAAGGATGAATCTGATGCTGTTTAATAAGTTTGTTGATATCAGGTTCCAATTTACTCAAGAACAGTCGCAAGTCGCCACGTTCGGTAACAAGCAAACGATTTCTCTTTTTAGTAAGCAGTGTTGTCACAGAACTAAATCCACGTTCACACAAATATGACGATGGAAATGCTATCAAGAATCGTTGAACGATTGATCACAATCCAGGGTACAATTGCGCGATCGGTTTTTGTAGCCAAAATTCTTGGTAACCATTTTTTAACTTGATTTTTATTTCCTCGTTTGTTGTCAATTCTATAAGTTCTTCTTCCAGCTGAGGTGACATTGCTGTGTTGACATTTGAAAACGCATCCAACACCCAGTCTGGTATTTCCAAGTTCAAAATGTCCTGGTATCGTTCGGTGAAGTCAATGTGGAGGTTTTCCAATTGTTGGCAGTAGGCAAACAATTCGTCGTTACTGCATGATACTGATAAATTTAGAAAATTGTGAAACTCACGTCTGCCCAGATTCTTTTTGTGTAGAAGCAGTTTGGCTGCGAAAGCAGCAACGACGTTTTTTGTTTTAATTAAATTTAGTTTATCGCCTTGCAGTTGGAGATTCATGTCGTTGAACAATTTATACAGGTCTGTCATGTAAGCTATATCATTCTTTGATGTTATGAGCTTGTCGTGCAATTCTGTATCTTTAGTTTCCAAGAACTCTGTAACAGAGTCAAACAGGTTGTAAAATCGAGTCAGACAATTGCCTCTTGATAGCCAACGAACTTCAGTATAAAACAACAAACGGTTGAAATCCTCGTCATTAGTAACACAAAGCTGATAAAATAATCTATCATTCAAAGAGCTGTTGCGGATTTTATTGACTGCTTTGATAACATATTGCAGTGATTGAAATAGTTTTTCACTTAAGTTTCTAGCAACTAAATGTTGTCTATGAATAACGCAATGTACACCAAGGACATCTGGAATTTTATTTTTTAAGTACCTACGCTACGAAGCCTTTATGGCACCCTGTCATAGCCGGAGCGCCATCTGTAGCAACTGAAATAATATTTTTCAAAGGAATCTCTTTCTCATCGCAAAACTTTTCCAATGTATTGAATATGGTTTCCCCTTTTGTATCGGTCTCTAAATTTCTAGCAAATAATAGTTCTTCACATATTTTCTCATCTTTAATAAACCTCACGTAAGACAACAACAATGCTTCATTAGTTGGTAAAGTGGACTCATCGAGCTGAATTGAGAATTGACTTGTGCGATCACCTGAGGGATCGCACAATGATTCTTCAATGTTTTCAGCCATTTCATCAATTCGTCTTTGCACAGAATTATTACTCAAAGGAATTTTTCGGATAATATCTGCGGCCGGTTTATGAAGCACAGTAGTTATTACTTCATTTATTGCTGGCAATATTAACTCTTCTCCGATGTTATGTGGTTTGCCTTTTTGAGCAATTAACAAGGAGATATTGTACGAAGCTCGAAATCCGTCGTCATCTTGCTTAGCAGCCGCCGAAAATAGTTTTGCTACACTTGGCTGAGTATTATGCTTCTTCTCTAGGTCTTGAAAATATGCTACATTCTTGTCTTTCTTATCTGGATGCATTTTATTCAAATGATCTTGCAGCTTTGAAGGCTTCATTGCTTCATTCGAAAATGTTTTTAGACATAGAAGACACAAAGGCGACGATGGGTTTGTGGGATTTTCATTAAATCCGAATTTAATATATTCCGCACAGTATTGCCGTCTCTTCTTTTTTACTTCCGACATTGTTTTGCTTTGAGAAATACGTTCAACTTTGCGAGTAGTGTAGAGGAGGCGTAAGTACTGCTCATCTATTGCGCGCGAAATCACAAATGAAAATAAAATAAATATTACATTGTTTATATAGGAATGCTTAAGCAGCACGCACCGACAGGAATAAGGCTCAATTCACACTGCGGCGGAATTGAAGCGAAGCGACAAAATCGTACATAGCATAATGAATTTTATGCCAAGCGTATAATGTTCAAATTATGGCGTTGCCGGCGGTGACGCGCCGATTTGCTTGACTTCGGCGCGACTCCGCGCGTCGCCGCCGGCATCGCCAGAGTTTGAACATTATACTATTGACATAAAGTTCATTATGCTATGTACGATTTAGTCGATTCGCTTCGATTCCGCCACAGTGTGAATTGAGCCTAAAACAAACATGCATAAACTCTTTTATCTCATTCGACGCTCAATCGTACTCAACAAGTCCGAACAAGTATTCAATGAACCAGCCAACTGATACAGGAATGCACAATTCGGGTTATTTAACAAAAACTCGTTAAAACATGATAGATATCTATGAGTACTAATAACTATTAAAATGCGAAAGTGTGTCTGTTGCCTTTTTATTTGTTTGTTTGTGTCTACTTTCATTACGAAACGGAGCGACCGATTGACATGATTTTTCATTTTTTCTATATTCAATAAAATAGGACAGATATATGAACTACGCGGAGAGAAATATAGAACCGAGTTTGAGCAATCTTTTAATTCATATTAGTTGATGTTCACAAGTTGTTGTTGAGAGTCGAGAGCACTTGCAGTCGTTGTTTAAGAGGCCTCCTAGCTAAATAAAGCTCCTAGCAAAAGAAAAAATTTCTTTCTGGGTCTCTTACCGCCCCCCTTGAGACCTGCAGCGCCCACAAGGGGGCGTTATCGCCCACTTTGGGAAAGACTGAGTCTAACTCATTGCAAAGTACACAAAATTTCACAGAAACATCTTCTATTCCACGAATACCGCATTTTTACTGATGTGGGGACATCCGTGGACAGCAGTCGTCGGTTGTCAGGAAGTGGCGCCCTAGTTGCGGTGCGCAGGGCCACGGCTCAGGATGTTTGCTTTGTCGGCCAGTGACCAGGTGCTCATTATTTCAATATTAGCTTCGGATCAGATTTTAGTATGTTGGAGCTTGAATTTTTATTAATAATAACACTCACCCTGTCAAGTTATGTTGTTGCGAGCTTAAAATATGTCTTACGTATACGTATTAGGGTTGGATTTTACTTGTCATCACGTAACAGCTTTTTTCTATGCTGCTATAGAGAGCGAAGGCCGAACGCTAATAGCATGACCGGTGCTATAGCGTGCCTTTTTACCCGACTGCGCCAGAATGAGGGTTATGTTTTTCGAGAGTATGTATGTATAGTTGTTTGGCACACTCTGCAGCCTGAACGAGGCTAGATGGATTTTAGTTTGAGAAGTGTCGTTAGATTCGTATTTACTGCGAGATGACACTGGGCATATAAAAAGGCAGTAGAGTCTTTTTTATATAATGACCTGTTATACATTCCCAGTATCACTCTTAGAATGAAGAATCCCTTCACGACACCTTAAACCCTTCAAGCCGTTTAAGCTGCAGAGCGCTAGAGCGTCCCATAGAAATATACATACATATAATACATATATACTACAATAATATATGTCTGTATAATAAACAATAAACATACATATATAATACATTCGAAAAACATAATCCGTCAGGTAAAAACAAATTCACATCAATATGTGCTAATTTGAGTGGGCCTAAACGCTTTAAGGTAAGTATATCAAGAAAATGTATTTTTAACATAATTGTACGAAATTGAGGTATTTATTTATACGTACTTTCTTAATAATATTACTCACTTTATCTTTTTTATAAGAACAAAAGATATAATATTCAAAATTGATTATCATGTACGAAGTCACGAACAAGCAATAGGCCTTGATATTAAAGTTTAAAGCATGTTTATCGCTAATTTATGAGGCTGTTAGTAAGTATATTATATGAACTTTAGTTACAGAATTATAACAACTGCTTATGTTAAAAATAATATTAATAAACTTATTCAAATTCCGTAGATATACCTTCGTGTTTTTTTTGTATTATAAGAAGTAGTTTATCAACTGAATAAATATTACAAACAAAAACTATAACAATGAAATCGATGAATGTCGTTTCGAGGCTGACCAGTGACCAAATACAAAAGGAACTATACAACGTTTTGCACATTTGTCAATTGACTTAAAAAAACAATGCAGTTTAAAGTCAGTTTCAATATCCTCCACGCTGCGTATAGCCATGTGTCTGACATTTAGACCTTGGAGAGGACAAAGGCAGTTCTACTGATCTTGACATAGATTTGATTCTCCACGGACTATGGTCGGTGTTCTTATCAATGGCTCCATGGCCTGTAGTTAGGACAAAAGGCGTAACAGACGTACAGTCTCCGAAAATTGACAAATTAAAATAAGTGAGCACAAGTTCACTGTCACAGTACTATACTTCGACGAAAAGGATATTCATATTACATTGTCATTCAAATTCTTTAATAGCGGAACTAATATGGACCTAAAATTATTGTCTATTCTTTGTTTAACTGTTGTGAATACAAGAACGATCGTTTATTATATACAAACTTATACATATATCCCATTAAACATATTATACCTGCTTATATGGGCACATATTTCAATACGTTACAAAGCAAATAGGGATATTATTACAAGACCAAAAGTTAAATCTCAGTAATCAGTATAATGTATAAATTATTACAGAATTATGCAAATAAGGAGTTTCCATATAGTTTTTTCATACCTACAGAAAATTCAATAACTATAATGCAAAGTTTTACATTTAAATACCATATTCTTTTTAGATAGGTAAATATAAAAAACAGGCTTCAAAACGAATAACTTAACTATAACTAGGTATTTGTAAAATTAATTAAAATTTTCAGATGAACATAATAGAAATATCGTATACATATTATATCCATCATGTATAAGTAAGTATATACGTATTTCCACTCTACAAATTATAATTTTTACTGTTAAAAAAAGACTCGATATAAACGCGTGATTAGCTAATCGAAGCCGTATGTGTACGAAAGGTCATTGTCGTAGGTATTGTTGTTGGGATTTGTACTTAATCAGTAAGTACTTACACAAAAAATCAGGTTCAAGAATTTTTAAAATCAATGAGATGGTGACCCTAAAATGGCATACGAAGCGTGGATCATATTATGAGGATGTAAAAAGGCCTAGCGACAGATCATGATAGACCTACAAATTTTATTAAGATTTTTGAGGTTTGTTCCTGTAGTAACAGTTGTTCTCTTCTTCACAACTAGCCTGCTTGTAATATATACAATAAGATTTTAATAATATCTAAAAATTCTCGTATTATTTCATTTCAAAATCCAAGATACCAAGACATGAAGGTAATGAAATCACTCGGACGAATAACTCGCGTTGCCTTGCTCGCAACCTTTGTCGTGGTCGTGGATTCTTGCCATTGACAATGATCTTGATATTTTTTATATCTGTTTTGTTTTTTTTTTAACAAAAGGCAATAACAAGGAATGGATAGCGTGTCCAGTACGATAAAGTTTATTGCGGCACTCGTAGGAACGAAAAAACAAGTGCGTGGCATTTGATTTATGGAATTTGAGTAAGAACAAACAAAGTATCTAAACACAACAAAAGAAGAGGTTTTTTGTCATATCTTTTAATAAAACCAGCGAACTATTTGTATTGCACGCAAGTATTGAAGCATTTAGTGTTATTATTCATCACATTTTATTTATATTTAAATAATATTCAGAAATAGATTTGCCGATCAATATTAGTCCTAATCTCTTTGACGGGGTAGAAAAACATGAAAATATATTTATATTTTTCTCTCCTCTAATCGAGTTTATAATTCTTATGTATCTGAATCAAAAATCTTAAGTATTTATAGCTTTAGACTGTATATAAATACCATAATTTATCATGTCATCTAAAGTGCGAAAAGTAGGTATTCTAGAATAAATAAATATGTCCCAACTTACAGACCTCTTTATCATTTATAATGACATAATACATATGGTATGTTTCCAGTATTAAAAAAACCTTGCCAAATGACTTAATTTTCCTTAACATACACATGATTACTTCGCAATAAATTGTTTGTCCCGTCCCCTACTATATTATTACGAGTTTAGTAAAAAGTAATCCAGAATCGCTGACTACTTAAATGTGACGAGAGCGTGTGACTCGTATAATTTACTTCAATTTTCTCATGTCGTATGGCTATTCAAAGCGAATAGCCGGCTAGCAGCGTGTGAACGACTCGACCTTGCTTTTATGAGGCTGAGGACTTTGATGCTAGGTTTTCCTTAAACCCTTGTGCTTGGCATTATCGAATATAGTTTTTTTTTAAATAGCCATTTAGGTCCCGTTATTGCGCAAGCCTCCCCTCTTTCTTTCCATATCTGCGGTCAATAAACCTAATTATTTGGTCTACCAAAGAAATCTACAGGATATATGTACAATGAAAATAATTCACAGTTTGGTTAATAGATTTCAATTGTATCTACTTATCTGTTTATCTCAGACAATATTTCTTGTATATTTACTACACCTATAGGTATGTCATATTAACAAACAATATGGCGATTTAAAAATTTGTTATTTTGACGAGATCCGTACTCCCTCTGCTGTAGTACTTACCTATTCGTAGTATAATTAAAATTCACAGAATTTAAAGTTCCTTTTTAACTACATGCTAATTACGCGTTTATCTGTGAAACAGATTTTATCAAATCACTATTAACTTTGACCTAAGTGCTGGCTACTTCGCACACGCGTTCAAATTAACCTTGCCCTGATGATTGTTAGCACGCTTTGTTTATACTCGCAAATGAGTAAACAATGGCTAATTATACACGCGCATTTTTGAAGTCCATCACTTCTAAAATACCAAGAATACATTCGTACCCTGGTATCTGGTGATCGGTGCTATATCTGAAAAACATATTCTCTTCTTCTTTAATTTATATAGAGGTCACCAGAACCAAAGGTCCCGGGTTCGATCTCCGGTCAGGGCAAGTTGGAAAATGGCCTTTTTCAAATTGTCCTGGGTCTTGGATGTTTATCTATATATTTGTTTGTTATAAAGTATAGTATCGTTGAGTTAGTATCCCATAACACAAGTCTAGAAGTTACTTTGGGGCTAGCTCAATCAGTTTAATTTGTCCCTATATATATTTATTTATTTATATTGGCCCTTGTTCCATTTCGTATCTATTATATGCTTAGCGATCAGAAGTAATAAAATAACAATGTTCTATTTTAATATGTACATAAATGTTAATGATAACGCTGTTATTAACTTTAGCAAGCGAATCACAAGCAAAACCTAGTAATAGTTTAGTTACATCTACTTATATATTGCACTTGTGTTCCGCTAGTCTGGTAAAGTACAAGGTTTCAGAAAAAATACGCCAGGGATAGGTACACTTATAAATATTTAATGTACCAGTACCACCAGCTTTGTGTTGTGTAGTCAAATCAAACTTACATCGATAGGTTAAAAAATAATCTTATGACTGTCAGGATTCTTATAGAATAAAAACTTCTTAATTTATCGATTTAACACCTACTTTCTTATCTCTCTATAAAGTGCACGAGGAAGATATATACCCGAACTTTACTGAAATCAGAGGCGAAAATTTTCATTTATAGGCCATTCACAAAAACGGTCAGTTTCTGGCCGAAACGCTATTAAACGCCGTCCGAAATCCCATAAAATTTATGTTCGCGCATGACGTCGTAAATGCAGCCGAAGTGTGAAGGAATAAAGCAGTCTATAAAAAAGAAAGGAAATTTCTTTGGCACATTCAAGTTCGAACGATTCTCGTCTGTATTTTTTGTACAATATTAAGTAGTTGTTATAATACTCTAGCAGTAGTAAGACTCTGCCATAAAACGAACTTTTTTATTGTACGTCTTACTTACTTCGATACGGAAGCCATTTTGATTTAATTAAAACGCAAACCGCTGATAGTGCGTACTCCCACTGGGCCACCTACCTCCTTCAAACCCAAAACCCAGTTTCAGTAGTGATCATCTTGTGACTGAAATTATGACTTCCAAATTGTAACTCTAGGGACCGATGTCCAGATTGTCCAGCAGTGGACCTTATGAATTTCAAATTGAAACTGTGCACACACCAGCCACGCTGAACTACTATAGATTTGTTAGACCTGTATGACCTGCATCATTAGACCATGGCTGCAAGGAACAAAGGCTGTCCGTATCCGAATGTATTGCGAGATATTCAAATGGATTGCGACACACTCGTGACCGAGCTGCGTGCTGGTCTTGCTGTTGCTACACAGCGATAAAGACCTAGGTATAGTGCCCCAATAGACCTGCTGATTTCTTCATAGTATTCATTCATTCATTTAATAAATAGATATCTACAAGTATCGCTAACTGACTCATATGCCAGACTGTTGCAAATTGAACCTTTTTTGTACGTACTTTTTACATTTTAGTTCACTTTTGCATTATTATATCCGCATGAACTCCGAACGTTTAAAAAAATATCGTGACTAAATTCTGTATTAAACTTCGTATAAGAAAATGCTTTCACCCATTTTTAGGTACTTGAGTGACTAGAGAATAATACAGGGCCATGTAATACTTAGATGTCGCTTCCAAAAATATTCAGGTCCGGCTTTTGCTACTCAATTTTGAAATAAGCACTCAATTTGCATGTTCATTTAGAAAACAATAATAATAACAGCTTTCCAACGAATTCAATCCCTAAATATAGATCTCCTATAAACATCAAACACTATATAAGCTGATGCATATTTGCCCATCCTTCTTCGGTTGTGATATTAGGATCAGAGTGATGCAAACAGGCGATTGCTTACTCAATCACTACGCAAATTGGACGCATAACAATCAAAGTAGGAATTCGAATGTCAACACTCCGGCACAGTCGGCTAATGCCTAAATGATATAGCTATTTAGCGACCGCGCCAACAAAAGCGTATTTGCAATCATCATAGCTGCAAGCGTGTATCCGTACTCAGTACTGTCATTGCATCGTCCCATTGACAGACCACGCGGGTCAATGACATGAATTATCTACTTTTATCTAAGGTCGATCGTAATCAATAAAGTTTTGGTACAAAACTAACTTTGTGCTAATTTAGAACAGGCCATCATACCGTTTGACAACATCTATTGATCTTGATTAACAGTGAATTTTTGAGCAATAGTGCCAAATTAAAACCAATTACCGTCAATTTTACTGACGATTTTGATATGTTACATGCATATCGAAATCGTCAGTAAATTGTTTGGATTCGAAAGGTAAGGCATCTTTTAAGATTATCTGAAATGTTAATATGACATAATATTACTCAAAGACTACCTAAAGATTAAATTTGGATTAACATTTTATAGATTACCCAACAAAATTACGTAGGAGATATACAATTTATTAAACTATTGTTACTCGTAATGCAGATCTTTGCGCAACCGAATTCATAGAAAGCATGACGCTAATTACAAATAAATTGTGTGAAATTACGCAATCGAAGCCGATTTTGTTGTAAAATAATTTGCAGTGAACTATTATATGACACTCGAAAACATGCACAACGACGTACATATACCGGAAGTGTTGTGATGTGATGTTACATGTACGTACAGACCGAAACATTGAAAAAGGGTCAAGATATGTGTAACATAATTTCAATTAAACCCAAAATTATACCTTGAGGTAGTATAGTAGGTTCTTATACAAATTTCAGTTAGAAAAGTGGAAAGTATGAAACTTGTAGTCCACATTGCGTTGCCCTATGTTTAAAAACATCGTAATTTAAAAAGACTAAAACAATCTTCTCTTGTCCATTTTTTTTGTTTTTCTCTGAATGTTTTCATGATAATTTTCTTGATAGAGACATTATTAACAGTTGTATACATTTCTTCCTCTGTATAATGGATTCAAAGAGGTTCGTTGCGTAACTGACGGATGGAACGAATCAAGACTAATGCAACATCGCGTTTCCTGATACGGCGAGCATTGTGTAGCAGTATTGGCCGGTGTCGGATTCTTTGAACGCTTTGCTTTCTTTTTTTTGATGAAATGTATGGCTTTACGTGTACTTTCTAGTAAACTTACGGCTTTGTGTCTAGTAAGGACTATCATCTTTTTTTTTTGGCCTGATTCCTCCTCAGGATGCAAAGCTGCAAATGCCACTAAAGTTTTACTGTCACTGAATTTTAATTTTGGTTTGCTAATGTTTGAAAAAACTCACTACGTAACCTCCAAAGTAAACATTCAAAATATACAAAGGCATCCCGTATAATTGTTGCCTTACCGATGACCATAGTAATTTTTGACTTATTCGCAAAATGTCTCTTTCTCCTAATGTCTCTTTCGCAGATTGTCTCTTTCGCACAATGTCTCTTTCGCAAAATGTCGAAAATTTTGGAAAATTTCGAAATTTTGGTGGAGGAGGAGATAGAAAAACCAAAGGCTGAAATGATGATATTGAAAGCCTACACGATGCACGTGAAAACCCCAACATTATTGTTCGAGCATATACGATCGGAAGCGTAATTGCTGCAAATTAAACGGCCATGAAACACATTATTACAAAGATCTGATACAAGTATAGCCATGAGAACGTAAATAATGGCCGGTTAGATCCGCAACGAATTTATTTTAGGTGTGGCCAGTTGAAATTTGAAAAACACATTGAATTTTCCAGCAAACCGCAACCGGTAGTGAAATTTCAATATTTCAGGTCAATATGTAGAATTTTTATTTGTAATATTCAATAGGTTAGTAATATTTGATTTAAAATACACTGATATTTAAAAAAAAACGTCGAACATCTAAATAGGTAGACTTGTTTATTATGAGTTGACCATTGACCATGGTGATGGTGGCAAGAACGCTGGTAGCTTATCTTCAAATTTGCTTTTTTTATCCAGATATTTTTAAGTATGAAACTTTTTTCTCCATCATAGACTTTATATTTCACTTATTTTAGGAATTTCGTTATGTACGAATGTACATTGTTTTGTTCCTTGATTTAAAAGTCGTATTGTTTAATCAATATTACTCATCAGTAACCATCTCGCTCTTTATTACACTACGGTCACTTTTGATAGAATAAATCTTTGGCCTTTACCTATAAGATTGTCCTCAGTCCCATATTAGGACAGGCGCGTTATCGGCATCCTAATGCGATTGCATTATCATAATCAGGACGAGGTTTCTGCGCAATTAACTAAAATTTAGAAAATTAATGGCGAGTGAATTAATTGTTAAAAAAAAAACTACAGATATAATTAACACGTCGTAAATAAGTACCTACAACAATTTGCTCCAAGAAAAGGAGAAAAGACGTTGTAGGGCTGGACTAAAAACCATAGGCTAATAAAAAATTAAAAGTGTTAGGATCTGGGTAATACTAGTAGTATTACTAGTGTGTATTATAAAGAAAAAAGTTTTAATTCAAATGTAGCAATGGATGAACTCAAAGACAAGCCTTTTTTTTAGCTATAGAAAGATACACTATCAGCGAGTAACCTTAGGTTGTAACTTGCATGACGCCGGGAAAATCGTTATATAAAGAAGGAGGAAGGTGATATGCCTATGCCAAAACTGAGATACAAAATAGGCTTTAAAAGATAAGTAGATATAGCTGAGTTTCGATTGACAGAAGTACACAAGTCATTATTTAAAAAAAAAGCAAAAACCGCGACTACCTTTTCATATTATCAGTGTCACTCTTAGAATTAAGCCGAATTTAATGTCACCTCTCAAGCTTAAATCCATCGAGCCGTTCAGTTTACAATTATTTATACATACATACTCTCGAAAAACATAACCCTCCTTCTGGCGCAGTCGGGTAAAAACAGTGTCCCAAATATATAAATAAAAAAAATATATCATAAGTAAAATATATAAATAAAAAAATATGTCATAAGTAAAAAAGGGCATGATGTGATAACTTACGAAAATTGCTTCTTCAAGTAGATTTTTATGGATTTAGATAGATATTTACCAAGTCTATGAATCATAGTTTACCTGTAAATAAAAGAAATATTTTATTAGTATTTTTGGTTAACTAACTGCACACGCTAAGTGAAAGCTTTATTTTCTGTATTTGACTTTCTGGAGCTATTGTCCGATTATTTTATGTATTTGTTTAGCCTTCAATAAAAGTCCTTGACCTAATAACAACTAATGTTAACGTGATATCCAATTTCATCTCCCTTTAAACACTGAGTACAATTATTCTTAATTGTTTAAGATGATATAGTCCAGTGTTTAAATTTGTTAGTCAATCTAGAACTGTCGTAAACCTGAGGTATGCTATGGTAACCACTTGTTTGATAGCTCATGTTAAAGTCAAAGTCAAAGTCAAATTTTTTTATTCAATGTAGGATAAATTTATCTTTCATAGTTAGAAAGTCATTTTTTTAAATATTATTTTAGTGCAAAAGCTAAAAACTACTAGCGTGTCGGAACGACCACTGCTGCGAAAATTACGCCGAAAGAAACCCAGTTCAGTATTGGTCCCTACCCAGCCTGATGGGCTATGTTTCAGTTACAATACAGATTTACACTTAAGCTCAGTATACATTATAATATTATACATCTAAATAATACAATTAAAATTTGCAGTCAACTATTTCCAAAAATTTTGATCAGATAAATAGTCATTTACATGATAATAAGCATTTTTAATAAATGATTTTTTACGGCAGTCTTAAACTTAGGTAATGGTAACGCTACTACATTATCTGGAATTTTATTATAGAGACGAAAGGTGAGACCCACAAAAGACTTTTTTGTTTTTTCTAACCGAAAAGCTGAGATAGCTAATTTATTTTTATTTCTAGTGTTAATACTATGAATATCATAATTTTTCTTATATGTATGTTTATTCTGACGCACGTACATAATGTTCGCATAGATGAATTGCGAAGGGAGAGTCAAAATATTTATGTCTTTAAAAAGTTCCCTTAGAGACTCTCTAGCACCTAGTTTATATATAGACCTAACAACGCGTTTTTGTAAAACAAATATGGTTTTTATGTCTGCAGCATTACCCCATAGCAATATTCCATAGGACATAACACTATGAAAGTAATTAAAATATACCAAACGCACTGTATCAACGTCCGTCGTCTGCCTAATTCTTCTAACCGCGTAGGCTGCAGAGCTAAGTTTTCCAGCAAATTTTTTAATATGGGCACCCCATTGCAATCCGGAATCAGGCGTTATTCCCAGAAACGTTGTGTTATCTACCACATCTACTGCTTCCTTATTAATAAGTAAACGTGTTGGAACTTTTGTAACATTCGGTAAGCAGAACTTTACACATTTAGTTTTGTTTGCATTTAATACTAAATTATTTGACGTAAACCATTCCAACAGTTGCGACAAAGTATTATTAATCTCATCCGAGGTGTCAGTTTTTCTATTTAGGCTGAAAACAAGCGAAGTATCATCAGCAAAAAGTACAGACTTACAGTCTTTTACATGATATGGTAAATCATTGATATATATTAGAAATAACAAAGGGCCTAAGGTAGAATCCTGGGGCACACCCATCACTACGGTTGATCCGTCAGATTTTTCTTGATTTACACTAACTTTTTGAATTCGGACCTTGCCCTGTAGACACCTGATTGCGAGTAATTGGTTGTTTGTATACGAGTACGTATGCACCGCACGTACGCTTTCCGACGTGTTACGCAGTGCAAGCGAGCGATTTGAATGATAATCGTGTTTAATTGATACGGGTTTATGTGTTTGTTAGCAGGTTTTATCTGTCATGGGATCGACAACATAATCCTCTAGTCCCACAAGTGAAATCAGATAATACAAACATTTTCTACTTTTGAAATTTGTATGAAATACGGAATCGTGATGTCATAGTTTATTGGAGTCAAATAGTTTTATAATATCAGTTTTTTTTTCATTAAATTTACAAAGAAGATTTAGATGACTAACATTATTTCTCAAATAACCGTTGAGACTATTATTCTAGATTTATGTTGTGATTTTAGTCAAAGCAACCCTACTCTACTACGACCGCGGTGATTATGTGGTATACATGAAGTTTTGTAAGTTATTTTTAATAAATAACCATTTTATACTTTTACGTTTATTAGATAATACTTATTATTAAAAAAAAATACTATGTATCCCAATATAATAATGTAATGAAGATTTTTGTTTGTTTTATCAGCATATAGGTTTAGCAAAATACAATCTAGATACATAAAAAAATAAAGCACATCTAGGTTCGCGCAGCTAGGAACAATGAGTTGTTTATAACCCGGCTCTCGTCGGATCCAGGTCAAGATTGAGCCGCATATAAACGGTATGCAGCAATTACTCCGACAAGTTTACACCGAATCTATGACGAGAGCGTAACCTTTCCACAACGTAACTGACTATGCCTAAACTAGCTTAATGTTGATAACATGGGCGGCATGGCGGGGGAGGGGCAGGCAGGGGAGGCAGCTTCTATCTATACTATACTGAGTTATATGATTTGTTAGATCATTTTGTTTTCATAGTCAGTAACAACAATATGTTTTCATAGTCAGTAAGGAAATTGGTTCTATACCTAATGTACATGTTTCCTATAACTGTCACTACAGTTACCAAAGTATTTCAAGATTTAAAAAAACAATCTAACAAAAACTAAGTGTACCTATCACTGTTTCAGTATTATCTTATTCAACACGCGATAAGATCACTTCGGTACACATTGTGACTAACAATAAACACCCGAGGTCTCTGGAGAAATCTAATGCCTTCTTGCGGCCCGGAAAGTATCAATCAGGCGAGAGCATAACTGGTTTATCAAAATAAAGGTAATTTTTTGGACAATTTCTATTTAATTTGTATATTCTTACATAATGAAGATGAACGTAAGAGATAAACTTTAAACCGTCAATATGAATGACAAGTTAATTCTTTATAGTATGTCATTGATTATATGTTATAATAACATTATATTTTATGTTATTTATCTTCAGTAACATAATATAAAGAACATAACAAAATGGAAGCAAGTTGTGGGATTTCATCGTATTAACAAATCATCATACCGACTTATGTCACACAATCCCTGTTTAGAGCCCATACAAGTTTACGTAAATTCAATCAACACATATGAGATGATATAGACTGATGGAATTCTTTTAATTTTATTATGTACATATATGTTTGTTTGAGTTAGATTTACTAAAAGGCTAGAAATGACATAATAGTTGTTTTTTTTTTGTGGTGCAAACCTAACATCAAATCTTCATTTCTTTTGGCGCTGCCAGTAAGAAAAGGCGTGAGAAGATCACTGAGATACGGTACTGAGATCGTACATTTCACACCAATTTGGCTGGTAGTAAAAGATTATGTTTTAACTTTAACATTACGAGTGAATGCACGAGTCAATCTCAACCTTTACCGTCAAGAAACTAGGTCGCGTTTTGCATTCGTGGCGAATCGGTTCGCTTCAGACCCGCACTTCTTATTGTCTCAGTAGTCTGTGGCCAGTCCTTCCGTTTACATTATTATTTTCTAGTTTTTTGTTCCATTTTCAAAGTTTACATGAATTCCGACAAAAAATTTGAAACCCACTGTCGCTGCCGCGTCGTTAGCTATTTTAGTTTTCGCTGCGTTAGGTAATAGTGTTCTTAACTTTTTATATAAGATAACCTAGATAGGTTTTTTATCGTTTTGCTTTTACACTTTCTTTTGTTAAAACCGAGACTTTACGTCCATACAAACTTTAACATCCGGTGATTTCTGCTTCAGTTTATATTTGTCAAATATTGTTCTGTCCAGTCAGCCGAAGCCTTTCTTATCTTTAAGCAAACACGAAAATAATCTGTGTTCGTTGACTAAATAGTTACAAAAGGACTATTATCGATTTTGCAGCACACATCGGTTGTTTACTTAGGACGTGTCGCCCGAGTTGTCGCATCTGGGTCAGACCCATTCGCATATGGCAAAAAAGGATTAGCTGCTGGGTTACTATGTTATGTAGAGTGAAAGTCACCCTTGGACCTTGGTTTTTTAGATTAATTTGAACCATTGTTATTATGTTGTTCATTTTCATTGCCTACTTATTTAAATTTAGCTATCGGAAAGTTTAAGGAATGTCATTTAATTTTTTAAACTTAATTATATATTATGCATTTGCAAAAAAGTTCATGATAAAATCATGAGTCTTATCTACATGTGCTTCCAATAAAGTGCAGCAGTAACGTTGGGTGAGAATTTGGGCTATTACAGTTATAAAACTATGAAACGAATTAAATACCTACCGAATAAGGTTCTAATAAAGGATAATAAGCCCAATGTCCGGCTTATAAATCGCATATTTTTATTCTTATTTACTAAGTGTAAGTATATCTGAGCATCTTTATACAAAATTTATCATTGTCAGCCTATTTGAATAACGAGCGAAATTTTTCATATGTTGAATATGTGTGTGGGTGTGTGCAATCCAGTCATGCTGTTAGTTTACGGTTTACGAATATAGTAAATGGACATTTTAATGCGCGGTGCGCCGATATACGTAGGTTATAATTGGTGTTAGTAAAAAATGCGTAAGTATATATTATAAACCTTTAAGGAAACTCGATGGAAATCGGCTTCTAAGGAGGCCCCGCGATTGAAGTGCAGGGGCATTTGGACTGGGTAAAATGAAAATAAGCATTCAAAATTTCTTAAGTAGATAGTTAATGTAGGTATGTACAGTACGTTTCAAAAATGGAGTCATTATTTCGCATTCTAGTTTTAAATTCCATTTTTAAAGCCTGACTGTACTTACCTACTGTTACCACCTGGCTCAGCATGGCCTTTAAGGTGCTGCACCCCTCCCTTAACTTTGCCTTACCCGAAACGGATATAGGTAATAGAGAAGACGAGGGAGTATAACCAGCCGTTATGCTTAGGGTCCGTGAACTATGAAAAAGCCTTTGATTCGATAAAAACATAGGTCGTGCTTCAGTCTCTCCAACGATGCCGTATTCACTATTGTTAAAGTGCTTATACAGTATCACCACTATCATTCAAGCACCGGATCAGTGCACGGAGGCTATTCCTTCAAAGAAGGAGACTTCAAAGAAGTGTAAGACAGGGAGACGTTATATCTCCGAAACTGTTCACCGTTGCACTGGAATATGCCTTCAAGCTTTTGGAATGGGAAGGATATGGCATCAACATCAATGGCGAGTATATCACTCACCTTCGATTCGCCGACGATACAGTTGTCATGGCAGAATCAATGGGAGACTTAAGTAGTATGCTCGAAGACCTCAATCGAGTTTCCCAACAAGTGGGCCTTAAAATGAACATGGACAAAATAAAAGTAATGTGGAATGCCCATGTCCCGCCACTTCCTGTTTGTGTTGGGAGCTCGACCCTCGAAGTTGTAGGCGAGTATATCTACTTGGGTCATTTGATCCAGGCAGAAAGTCTTTTGACAAATCCGTCTTGGCTGGGCAGCAGTCGGGAAGCTATACGCAGTGTCTTCTGGTCCAAAATACCTCTGTGCCTCAATACTAAAGGCTACAACCAATGTGTTACCAGTGATGACTTATGGCTCTGAAACGTGGTCTTTTACTATAGGTCTCATAAGAAGGCTCAAGGCCACTCAACGCGCTCTGAAGAGGACTGTGCTCGCTATTTCTCTACGTGATCGAATCAAAAGTGAGGAAATTCGTAGGAGAACAAAAGTCACTGATATAGTCCAGTGGATTAGCTCGTTGAAGTAGTAGCGGGAGGGATATTGCCGAGTACTGACAAGCGAAGCGTAAGAACCCACCTTGTGGGTGGGTACCCACAAGATGATCAGACGACCTGACCAAGGTCGCTGGAAAGCGCTGGATGCATGCCGCTCTTGATCGGTCATTTTGGAAATCCCTGGTAGACGCCCATGTCCAGCTGTGGACGTTGTGCGGCTGAAATTATGATAATCATCCCAATCCCATTAGCATAAAATGATTATTAAGTAAGTATGAAAAAATGTACAACGTGGAAAGGACATTCCCGTAATTCAATTCAATTTGAATTCAAATGTTCATTCAGTAATTAGACCTTTACAGACACTTGTACACGTCAATTAGTTTAATGTACTTAATATTAAAAGATAATTTATTTTAAAAACAAGCTACCGATACCAGTGCTTCGCAACGACCACTGCTGAGAAGACACGCCGAAAGAAACTAATCTTCACAGTATTGGTCGCTAACTCGCCAGAAAGGCTTTATTATATAATTATTTTTTATTTTTTGTAATCAAACCAGGGGTTATACTAAAATAAAAGGAAAAAAAATGCATTTACATACAAAAGTGTGCAGCCGCAGCCACCCAGGCAATTTGTGTGGAAATGCCGAATTTTAATTGTTTTTTTTTTTAAATATTTTTATTTCATTATGCTATAGTGTTCTAGTATAGCCCGTGGATCGATTTATTAGGGGTATACATCCCTTCCACGGTGTATAGTAGAAGTTCGTTACTGCCATGATATCCACGTCCGCCTTTATTCAATTTACTACCAAAACAATTTATAAAATCTATAACGCAACGCTATGATCATAACAATTTTCCGACAGTGGTTTACCGTTATGAGTATCTATTACGCCCGATAGCCAAAACTATTTCAATCCATTACAGCCGACGGCAAACAATATAGGCAATAAAATTTATCGATTAATGGTTTCGAAAGGTTATGGATAAATCAAGGTGATGTAGCCACTTGTTGTAATTTTATTGCTTCTTAGACCAAGTATAGTATGTTATGTCGAAAACTGACCAAAAAATAATAAATAAATAAAATTTTAACAATTGATTTGGCTGCATATGCTCCCGTGTACATGTAAATTTATGGTGCTTCAGAACAAAAGAATAACGAACAAAATAGAAAGTAACTTTTGTCGGTAACTATTGGGAGTATTTTATTAGTAAAGGAAATATAAAAAATGTATACATATATAGGACAAAAGCAGAACTTAGAACGGAAAATGCATGTAGATACGGGCTGGCATAAACAGTCAAGAAGAATCAAGCGAACAAAAAGCACGAGTGATTGAAGATGAGGGTAGGGAATTTTTCAAGAGACATAAACATATAAATTAACGTTTAACGTAATTTGTCAATTCAAATGTATATAATATGTAGCGCGAATAAAGAGCATTTAAAAAAATTTAAAACATTTTTCTGTATTTTTTCTCTCGTCTGTAGACATTGATAAAACTGCCCTAGCATAAACTTAACAAAAACTATCGAATAAAGCTTGTAATATAAAACAACCGGCTAAGTAAGTGTCGGACTCTCGCACGAAGAGTTCCATCTACTATTATCTATATAAAATCAAGTTTGTTGTACCTATCGGAGCCTCCTCCACTCTTAAATATTTATTTTAATTTAATTATTTACACAAGCAAATTACAATTATTTCGAGCAAAAAACGTCAAAAAATCACATTTGTTGTTTGGGAGCCCCCCTTATATATTTATTTTGTTCTATTTTTAGTATTTGTTGTAAAAGCGGTAATATAAATACATAATCTGGACAAATTTCACCTGTCTAGCTGTCACGGTTCATGAGATACAGACTGGTGACAGACCTTCCCGTTTTTACCCTCTGGGTACGGAACCCTCAAAATAAAGCTTGTAATAAACGTAATTTTATTAACTGTAGGGTTAAAACTTAAACGAGAACCAGGTCAGGTGGTTAGTATGCACCTGCCTGAGCATGCCGGTTAGCTTTCTTACGCCGGTACCCGTTATACTTGTTGGAGGCTTTGATACCATTCGCGAGTAACGTTACTTGTAGTACGGCAGACGTTGTAAAACTTTTGTAGGGATTGTGAAGGGTCTCATCTTGTGATCGGTACGGTAGTTTATTATGTTCCAAATTAAATTAATTTGTGCTTTTAGTGAGATTGCGTCATGACAAAGAATAATATCACGTTTTAAAAATATTTATAATCAAATGTATAAGGTTTTTTAAATACATATTATAAGCAGCTGGCTGATGCCCGTGACTTCGTTCGCGTGGACTTTATAACGTATTAATATAAACCGGCGTATTAATATAAATACAAACTAATGTAGATACATAAGAAAATACTTGTAGCAGTATCAATTATGTTCTTAATACTTTTTATTTTGATTATGAAATTATGATTTTTTCTTATGAACTGCAGGTGTTCCAGATCTTTGATTATTATACCTCAACAAAAAATGCTCATCAGGCTGAAACATTTTTTAAAGCGTCATTTTTGTATTTCTTATAGTTTCGCTGGACCATCATGGTTCTGTATTAGGTGTTCCGTTCTCCAAAATCAATTATTTATAGTTACCCTATATGTAACCCAGGCTTAACAGCTATTATATAACAATAATCTTCAAAAATACTGAAAGGATTCGAATTAAACTTAATTCGAATCCGTCCAGTATTTTTGGAAATTAGCGTGTACAAACAGACAAACGAGCAGGCAGACATTTCTTTTAAATTCCTGCTCTTTTACTATGTCTCAATCGTCCAATTTTTTTTTATGTATATACAATGTACAAACATATATTTTTACTATTTTATTATATGTATTGATTTGACTTAAGTACATATACATCGTGGCTTAGTAGGTTAAAAGCGGATGAACCGACCTTGTTCCTACATTTTTAGTTTTATATTATAGATAAAATATCTTGAAGATGCATTGGGATTGGTATTTTAAGCTATAAAAAAAGAAAAGGGGAGTAATTTTATATTACAAACTCGTAAAAAAATGACAACTGAGGCTTTCAAATTCTGCAAAACCTACTATTAGTCAATAAAATTCATATTGAGTGTACTAATCCAATAACTTCTTGTACTTAAACGATTTATATTCAAAGGCAAAGTGCATATAAGTATAATTCTAAATAACTAGTACTAACCTCGCTGTTTCCATGACACATTTACCCTTACGGGCAACAACTAAATCTAATCACGAGCTTGTATTGCCACCATATAAAGAAAGTATTATTCCAACTAGAATCCAAATGACACTGTAAATAAGTTACTTTACTAAAATGTCTTGTCCCACTGGCTTTCCTGTACTTTGTGGCATTATATGTATTACCTCTGAGGATGAGGAAAATAAATAAAATAATGTGCCTCAAAATAAATTTACTGGAATACAACAATAATTTCCTTCCTCATAAATACTTTGAGGCATTACTATACGTGTTATGTAAATATAATTCGTTGACTACATACTAGGTGATGCCCCCGGCATCGGCAGCGTGGCCAAAGGAGAAGATTTTGACAGTCCCACCGAAACCTCGGTTTTTTTTCGGGATAAAAAGTGTTAGTGTTGTACTATATGTTAATCCGAGTAGGTAATAAGAAATCCATATGGCAAAGTTCATTTGAATCTGTTCAGCCGTTTTGGCTTGAAATTGGAACAAATATCCATACATACCTACATCTATATAAACTTTCGCATTTATAATATTAAGTATCCCAGTCGCGTGTAGCAAACGTGTTTTGCTTTTTTTTAAAACATAATTGTCCTACAGTGTGTATGTAAACAGCAATATTTTTCTAGACGTTTAAGAATCCCATTGAATTTTCTTAATAAGTTCAGATCAATTTCCACTGAAACTCAGACCAAATCCAACGAATTGTCTGCAACCAATTATTTAGAAACGCAAATAAATTGCTGAAACATAACTAAATAGATTTTTTTCTACTTGTAAAAGAATGAAGCTATAAATCCCGGTAGAGTTCCAAGAGTTTGCAAGCTTTGGTCTGCTTTCATTGGCACCGTGGCAGTGCACTCTAGGGATATCTTTAATTTACACAAATTGCTCCAATAGGCGTTTGCTTATTTAAATCGTAAATTGGCTAACTTTTTAACGATTTTATTAAATTTTATTTGAGAAATAAATTGTTGTTAGAAAGAAGAAAATCGCTGTTCTGCCTAAATTACTAAGCATCAATTGATTAAATTGATTTAACAATTCTGATCTGAGATTGTATGATAGGAGTAAGGACTCGTATCATACATATCATACTATGTAGCTAATCGAATTAATAGTAGAAAATAAATACATGTAATTTTTTTTTATAAAATATCTGCATTGCGATTAAGTATTAATTAATTCAAAATATTATTTTTCATCCTGTTTTTTTACTATTATTCATTGGTTCGTTGTTATCCTTTCTTGGTATATTTTTGGGATTAAACGGACAGCTCTAAGAGGAAAATGGCTATAAGTTGTAAGAAACTCAGTTCGCTGTTAATTACTTTGTTCCAGTTAACGAAGTGTTAACTCGTAATGTGTATGCAAGTCCTTCTTGTTCGTTTCATAAAATGGTTAATAACTTTATTTTTGTTTCTAGAAGCTGTAGACATGTTTTGTTTGGGTATATGCCTATAATAAATAAACTAGAGGCTAAGGATCTGCAGAAGTGTAGACCTCGCAGGTCACCCCGATCCGTTGAAGTTTACCGGATAAAAAAGTTGTTCAAACAAAAAAGTACTATGAAATTTTTGAAAATTATTGAAATGGCTGAAACATGATGTTTTAAAGTTTTCTGTTCGTTAAACTGAATTGAAAATTAATTTTCGATCCTGGTTATAAAATTTCACAAGAATCAGTAGATGTTGAGAAACTGTAGGTGAGAACAACCAGATAATAGAAAGCCGACTAAAAGTATTTTTGGCCAATCTTGAAAATGAGACGCTTCGCTCGGTCGTTCAATAAATATTTATGTACTCTGGTACCTAAAAATGGGCTTTTTTAAATTATACTGGGCCTATAATTTAGAAAAGGTCTATTTTAACTCCTGGGAAAAAGAGAAGCGTTATAAATTTGACGCTAATGTCTGTCTGTCTGTGGTATCGTAGCTCTGGAACGGATGGACCGATTTAGATGTACATAGTTTCTTTCGCGTGGAAGCAAGTTCTCTTGCGGTGGTGGTTCTTAGCTATGTTTGATAAAAATTGATCCAGCCGTTTAAATGATTTTGGGGGTTCACGCTTGAAAGTCGGGGTATATTAATTTACCTGACAAATAAAAGGATGACGCTACGGATATCAATTCTACTCAACATCGGTTGGAATATGTAGTTATACCCCTCGTCACCTAGATGGTGATGTCAGGGTCTTTTTAATTTGTCTGGCAAATAAGCTTATCTAACTTACTGTTGCTGGAAATCGATCGCAAAACCTACTTATACAATTTATCGAACTGTTTCCAAAAATAAACGAGTTTACGAAGTGATCGCTTTAAATACGTCTTTGTGGATTCTTTTTTGATTTTTTATTTAGATGCACTCCAGATCCAGGAATTGGAAAAAAAAAGTACGGCTATCTACTTTGAAAACCTATAATCCGACTACAAACGTAAATTTATTACAAAAGGTTGGACTCTGTGGTTGGATTATTACCAAAACTTAAATTTAGTACTCATTTTGTATTCAAATAAAATAAACATAAACAAACTAAGTCAGCTGTAAAGTTGTTTCGAAAGTCTCTGCATATTAGACCGGCGAGGCCGCCACGTCGTGTCCGTTATTAAGGGCCGTATGAAAATAGTACGGGATGATGAATGTCGGCACATGTCAAATTAGTTTGTGGTTAAAACTGGCATGCTTTGATATTCGTACACATTAGTGTATGTTTATCCACTTCTTTAAATAAATATGAACTGTATTGCCGTCATCAAACACAAATAAGCAGATTCATAACTAAAAACGCAAAAAGAAATAAAAAATCTGAAATCATATTTTTGAGTATGAACGTAAGTAGTAAACTTTATATATAACATTAGAAAATTTCGTTATTTTAAATTAAAAAGCAAGTTGGACTACCACCTTTTGTCCTGTCCGGAACTTAAACGTACTGCCCAATACAACATGTATCATAGGAACTCTAATGAGTCCAACAACAAAAGGCCACATACCCAACGCAACGTAATATATTTTCAAAAAGAACAAACAATTTGATTAAGCACTTAGCTGAATATTGCATCAACCGAAGGGCGAAGGGCGGATGTACTGTCAGTCTCATGCTCAATTAGGACAAGTTCAAGAGTTGAAAATTCCGCATTGTTCCGCCAGCGTGCCATTTATCATACATATGCCTACAAGCAAAGTTTGGCCATTTCACCCCAATGGGAATAAACAACGCTTTTACATTGTGTGTCGAAAATGCTACCATTTTCAGCGTTTTTTTTTTAAGTTTTGTTAAAATTTAATCTGAAACAAATAAAGTTGAATATATGTTGCATATTGTTTGGGTGATTTCAGACAACACGCACATGCCAAGCCCACGCCTAGCGAAGTTTGAATTTGTTGTGTATAATTTGAGTCCTAACACACATCAATACAATTCAAATTGCATTTACCGAAGTCCAGTCAGGGCGAGCGTCGTACTTAAGTTTTTCTTTACTTAGTTACTTACTTATATGTCAAACTTTGCTCTTTAAAATTTCCCTATTACGAGTATATTATACTTACGTCTTTTAGTGCTAGTTTGTTGGATAAATGCTAATTAATTACCTGTAACAAAAATATGCACATTAGTCCATTTGTATATTAACCTATGTAAAAAATTATTGTAGATTTCAAAACAATCTACGCAAATGTAAGTAAGTAATGTAATGACCTACGCATAATAATTACTATATTCGTAGGTCGAAGGTTATGTTATGACTTATGATATATATTTAACCTACGCTGGAAAGTTTTTTACATATCAGTAGATGAACATTAACCGCCACGTTCGTAAAATTCTGCACTCCTTCAATAAGTTATGTTGTATTACTACATGTATATATTATGTTTTCTCTGTCAATTATCGACACTCCTTAAATTAGTAGCATGTTCACTATAGGACTGATTAAACAGCGCAGAATTTAAGGAATATGAGTGTTAAATTCTACATGATTATTAACACACGTCTACTAAAACTTTCATTATATTACAACACACTTATTTAATTATCTTAACAAAAATAGAAATTAATTTAGTACTACATAATTTACCGGGCCGATAAAGTAGGCTGTCCATAAATTAAGAGCCGGCGCGGACGCGTATCTTTTATTACTTGTAGTGGCGCCTTAACGGCGTCAAACAAAAATATCCGCTCGTTAGTCAGGCTGTTCCCGGATTATAATTATTATTAGTCAACAGTTTATACCGTACAAGATTTTTAAACAAAAGGTTATTGAGTTCAAATTTCAGGACGTTCCTTACAAAGTCCCTAGTGACTGACAGTCCTTGAGAATGTAGAATTCAGGAAGTTATTTTAAATACTAAGTTTTGTAGAGCAAGCTGGCTTTCGATTTTCTTTCGGAAATATTTTCAGCCCTTATAAATAAATATGCGAGAATGGTTATTTGTAAAATGATCGTGCCTTGTAATTATCATAATAAGCGTTCGAGATAGTATAATTGGAAAAAAACCGATATACACATTTAGTTTTACAATGAATAAATCATTTACGTGTACAATTTTAATTCGATTGAACTTAATTATTAACATCTAACATAGAGTAAGTAAGTATAATATGTACAGTATCATTCCTTTTGTTCATTATAATATATATTCGTGGCTCAAAATATACTCCTAACTGAAACTAAAGATATATTTTTTAAAATCACAATTATTAACAACCCCGCATCAAATTCATGAAGTATCCATGAAGTTCTGTGGAAAACAGCTGTCAATTAATTAAATCGTAAATTTTTGATGCTTCGCTGGCCGCTTAAGCGCTTCCGACAAACTTCCTAGTAAGTTAACAACGAGTAACTCAGCTTAAATTTTTACTTTGTGCGTTTAACTTGGGAGTTATGAAATTATGTAATTTTTAATAACAAGTAATTTGAGAAATATTAAAATAGTTATAGCATGTTCTCTTTTAATTAAAGAGCTTGTTCTTGTCGGTGGAGTTAAGTAGAGATGCCTCCATTTATAGCATGCTGAAATCGTTAAATTTTTGGGAAATTCTATGATCAGTGGTGCCATTTTTATACCCGGAGTCACTAAACGAAGGGTTTTTAGTATGGAAAAACCATTCGTTTAGGTGAGCCCGCGTTTCAAAAATAGCACTTCAGCTTTCTACGAAAATTATTGATAAGCTTTTAGTATACAGAGCTAATTTCATGTTGCACGAACATAGCCCATGATGTTTGTATGACATCAAATGTAATCAAAGACAAAAAAATCAATTCATTAAAAAAAGAACCTATTCAAATAAATTTTTAGCTTCTTATTTTCAATAAAGTACCTACGTATAAGTTTTCATTAACAAAATACCTTATAAGTCTCATTCCAGACGTAGGTACATAGTCATAAACGCAGGCAAAACCAGATCCTTCGACTTATGCAATAATCCGGAAAAAAAATAAATTAAAAATGAATAACTAAGATTTCATTTAACATTTATGGCCATTCACTATAATGTAATCTAAGAATTATCAAATCTAGCGTAACCGTGGACAATGGGCCGCATTGTAATGGCGAGTGGAGTTGTCATTACCTCCCTATTACCGGCGTTTAACGATGCAATCAAGGCAATGAACCGAGCCGAAGATAAGCGTTACAGTTATTGCCAAGGGAAGGTAATCAAAATAATGCCTGAAGCTTGTAATACTACTTATCCGTAGATTGAAAAAAAAAAAGATCGCCTAGCGCTAGCTGAGCATACGTTTTCAATCAATTATGACATCAAGCAATATAAATAACATAAAGCATGAACATGCATATTCACTAATAACATTTGAACTATTACAGGTTTTAACTAACTACTAATTAATCAAAGCCGTCAAAATGGCCGTTCCTCCTGTAGACTATCTTGAAACAGTCATTGACTTGCAAGGAATTAAAAAATAATCTCGTCGTATATCATCATGTGATTCCAGAGTTTCATTATTCGTCAGTTGCTAATTACAAGTACCTAAGCATTACCTGAACGATTACAAAAAGATTACATAAAACAATTGCTTACCCAAGAACAATACAATCTTCGCATGGCCGCGTCACTAATCAACAGTGGAATTCCTCCAAAGCATTTGACGCATTCCTGACCCAACAGGTACCAAACAATAATTGTTTCGATACAGCCACAAAAAGGGAAGACTTAGTTCACATAATAAAACCTCTAGAGGAATTTCTGATTAAAATACGTATGGACAGTCAGGTCGTGGTTGCTAGATTAGTTCCGCGTCTATTTTTCCGCCTCGCGTTCGGCTAATAGAGTTTGGCGTAACGCATTTTTGAACGCGACAGGTCACATCAGAGTGCCTCTTCAATCGTCTGATATCCAATATCTGACGCTTTGTAACACAACTGATATTTTAAAGCGAATTCGCTTGGCGTGTTTTTAACATACCATCGACAATATCGACATGTTTTAAAATTAAATTTTGACTTTACAAAAGGTGCTTGTTCAAATAGAAAAATATCTCGGAGCGAATCATTCATTCTGCGCTGCATAGTTTCGTGGAACTGGATCACTTCGCATGCCTTTTTTTAATAGCGCTATTTAAAGAAAACATTCATTTTAAAATGTTTATTTAAAATATTCGTGCTACATTAAAAAAATGCGTATAATTTTCAACACGTGAATAAGAATCTCTTGTAAAACACCGTTTATTGTGTAAATTGTATGAGCGGTAAAGTGCATTAGCTTTGGTTCCCAAGACACTCAGATCTTAATAGGACGATGTGGATGTGAAGGCAAAATGGAGCACCTCTGCATTAGTGCACCCCATTTAAACCACATGTGCGAGACGTCACTGCACGACTTGAGAACTATGGTTCTCAACATAACTTAAATATGTCAACCGTCAGAGTCGATTTATTATTATTCTAAAGTCAAATTACGAACATATTCCTGGATACTAATACAGATGCGATAGAAATTATTATTATTTACTTCTACAACCGTGAGTATCCCAGAATGTGTAAAGTATAATATCGATATAAATTATGTGCCCGGGCATTATAACAGTGCATCCATTTATTACTTGGTCCATAACATATATGTACAAAATAAGGGCAAATGTTTTACTTATAACTGGATTGATATAAAACTGCATTGTGAACGTGATAAATGTTGAATAAAGTAAAAAGTATGTTAATAGATTCAGGTGTTACTTTGCGGAAGTCAAAGTTACATACTACATGATTTGAATTACTTTGTGCAATTCCGCCACCAGTTAGTTCATGCAAACTATTGCCGGCCGGCGCCCACCCACTACTGTTAGTCCCAGCATACCTGCCACCAACAGCCCGTGTGCACCCGCCACCAACAGCTGATGCATGCTCCCTCCGATACTGCTGCATCCGCTGCGGCTGCAGCAATATCGGACACCGCATACGCGACACGTGTTTCGCCTCTCCACGAGGCATCTTCAGGCACCAAACAAGTTGTTGATGGTTCGGCAGTCAAGCGTCGAATGATAAAACTACATTTTTTTTTTTTTTTTTTTTTTTTTGATATGACAGACATAGGTTGCCTCGGACGGCATTTCCTATTTCACCCGGACAAGGTTTGAGGAGCGGGCCAGAGGCCCGGCTTCCTATATTTTTATACTACTAGCAGCAGCGCAAAGGGCTCCCAAGGGGGAAACCTCGGCTTTGGGCGCGCTAGGGATTATGGCAAATTTTGGGGTGCTGCAACACCCATGTTTTGCCGGAAGGGCCGAAGCTACGGTGCCAGAAGGGCCTACTTAGGACGCAAATCGTCCAGGTACCGCCGGGCGGTACCTAGTGAACGAGCTAATGTTCCTACGCCTACGTATAGATATATACGCATAGTAGTTTCTTTTCTTTGAAGGCCCCGTCTGTGTTGTAGTACGCGATGGTTAGTGAACGCGGTTTATTCCTCTGATTGAGACTACCCATAATTAAGGCTGACGTGGTTTTGCCGCCCCGGCGGCTGACTTAATTTGCTCTATTTGAGAGCGGAACTTGAGGAGGGTCCGGACAAGAGACACGGTGTCGTTGCCCGCTTCCACGATCGCGTGACCCATCTCGGTCAATTGGTCGAGATCCACCGCTTGGATCACGTGCAAGGCCGTTGCGATGGCTTGGTCGTCGCTTACCCCAGATCTCCTTGTGGCCCCTTCTGGAGGCGCAGGCCGGGTTTCCGGAGGGGCGACAACGGCCGGTCGTTGTCTGAAATTAGCCCAAGTGCTCACTGAAGGTGAGGGCACTAGGGGCTGAGTTGACGGACGCGTTGGACGAGAGACTGAAGGTCTCTGCCTCAACGGTGGGTAGGCAGCTGGATTGCTGGCTGACGGAGGGGGTGCGTGCGAGACAGGCCGAGCGGTCTGAGTACGCGTCGCTGGACCGCGTGAGTTGGAGGGCAGAGGGCGCTTGGCGGCCATCGGGGCCTTTGGACAGCCCCGCCAGTTGGCCGGATGGTCCAAACCCCCGCATAACACGCATGCGGGTAGTCCCTCAGACTCTCTGGTCCTCTCACAATCCCTAGTGTGATGGTCACCTAGGCACTTCACACATCGCGCGCGGGCGTGACAATTTCTGGCGGAGTGGCCATAGTATTGGCAGTTATGACACTGCCCAATACCCCTCCGTTTGTGCGGAGGTTCGACTTTGAAGTCGGTCAGACCGGCGACCGACTTTATTTGGAATATTCTTTTCCCTTCCGGGGACTTGTCCAGTATCACGAGAATCATTGGTAGAGGGGCCTTCTCCCTACCCTTGTACATCCGATGTACCTCTCGGATAGGGAGGTTTTCAGCCTCCAAAGTTTCCCTCACGAAGTCTACGGAGACTTCGGTGGGGATAGGCCTGATAACTGCTCGGAGCAGCTTGTCTTCCTCGAGGGAGAATGAATGCCACGGAATGGCACGGGTGTTTAGTAGGGCTGTCACTGCCCTATAATCCTCCGTCGATTGGAGTGTTAGAGTCACTCCTAACTCGCTCTTATGAGCCCTAACATAATTTATGCGGCGCTCTATAAGCGTTTTGGACAGTGGTTCCCACTGAGCCGCATCACGGATGATGATGGGCGGGGGACGTTTTTGGCCGGCGGCCGCGCGGGGCGCGGAGGGTGGCGCCTTTTTGGCAGGGGCGCCGTCGGTTTTCTTGGCGGCCTTCGGTGGTGGGAGCTCCTTGCTTCCCGAGGCCCGAGCCTTGCGCTGCCTTTTACCTCCGCTGACGGGGATAAATTCCTCGTCTTCGGACGTAATGGGCTGCTCGACTTCGGACTCCGAACGAGCGCGGGCTGCCATTGCCGGGGTGGCCTTAGAATTGGTCGGGGTGGGGAGGGAGGGGTCTGTGTCCATCGCGGACAAGATGGGTCCCTTCGTTGTAGTGAATTCGAGGGGCTCTTGGCACTCCTCGAGCTCCTCTAGCTCCTCCAAGGGGAGGGGCGAAAATCGGTTTTTCAGTCCGGTCGCGGTCGGGGTCGGGGAGGGTGATAAAACTACACCGTATTGCCATCCTTTTATACTGTTAGAGAAGAGGGTAGGGGAGCGGAGTTGCCCGAACTTTCTATAGTAAAAATATTTAATAAAGGGGAATTATTTACCTCAAGCTGTTTATTTATTAATTGAATATTAGATACAAATACTCAATTTTAACCCTTTTTCTTCGGTGTGTAATATTTTATACGTATTATTTGATGATAAATTATGATTTTTTTCAAGAAGGTGTTCTGCAAAATTTGACCTTTCTGGGTGTTTGTTCTTATACGCATTTATGTGTTCATTATATAAATCATTATTTATTAAATATTACTTAACGAAGTTATTATTAAAATCTTATTAAATTTTAGGAATGTGTCCACATATTTTTGTTCGCCTATCTCTCTTAGTTGCTGACATTGGAAAAATGTCGGTTATTTTTGTTAAAACATTTTCAGCCGACTAGTTATTTAATTATTAGCAAAGGAAAGCGATATTTCATTCCGTGGCTTGTTTTGATAATGAAATACAACCGTACCAATTTAATTATTTTAAAGTCTTACGGACGAGGACGACCTCCGTGGCGTTACGTTCAAACCGCTAGTTTGCAAATCTGGAGGTTCTGTATTCGATTCCCGATTCCCCACCCCAGCCAGGGCAAGACGGAAAATGTTTCGTTTTTTCAAATCCTTCAGAATCTCAGTTTAATTGTTTATTATAAAATAAAGTGGGGTTGATATATACCAATATGTTATTATAACACAATTTTAGCTTAGTTTGAGGCTATCTCAATCAGGGTGTGACTTGTCCATATCTATTTATTTATGTATTGAAATTGGGGTAATGGGTGGTTCACTTCATAAATGTTAGATCTTTAAACTTTTGATAGGTATTATAGCTTAAATACTACTGTGTAGTAATAAAGAATTTACGTGTCTTTTTCAGCACAAAGAAGGAACCCAGTTCATCCCGTACCAAGCAAAGTTTTACATCATCAAAGCAATAAATATTGCTCAGTCATGAAACCCAATTATTGCATAAAGAATCCACAATCATTCTTGATTGTTGTAAAAATTAAGACATGATATGCGGTTACCTTCTGATGTAAAACTACAAGATGACAAATCATGTTCTGTCTGTTACGAAATGGGTTCCGTAATAACATAAATTTGTGTTATAATTACACTTCACGATTCTTCTTGTATGTGTCGGCTTTTTGCGTTACGTCGTATCCGAGTGATCGTATAGTACAAATGCTATTGTAATATAGCATGTTAATTATGTGTTAATTCCATAACTAGTTTTAGATAGTAATTACTGTAAACATTCGCAAAATTTAACTAATATTGCGGATCAAACAATTTATCAAAAGATCGTATTTATTAAAAAATTACGTAGGTAATGTAAATAAGTCAACAGACGTCAAAGTGGACATCAATATTATCACACACATACTAATCACCTGTTAATCCCATTATTGGACCAGACATAGCACGGGGACGGGTTATAGACTGTTGTATTAGTTATAGACGGTTATCTACTGTTGTATTACTTATAGGCAATAGTAACAAAATAGGAAAGAAAGAAATAATCAGCTGTATAGATTATTTAACTGAACTAGAAGTAGGCAAAATAATATTACGTGCATTCCCATATCTACGTTGCCAGTCTCCAACAAATAACAAAAACATTCACTATCTTAATAATTTAATACATAATATAACATGTCGTTATAGTGATAAATTAGTGTTTTTTGACACTAACCATTTCATAAGTGAATGTAATCTGACAAAAGATAATATATATCTTTCAAAATATTCTAGACGTAAGATTGCTACATTAGTAGCAAATAATATTAATTTTTGGACGAGTTTACAGTGTAAACAAAAACCTGGGGATAAGATGCCTACAGAATTGCCAGTAAATATGTAATGATAATTCTGTAGACGTGACGGCAGATTTAAACTGAACATTAAGACAACGGAAAGGCCTCATGAGCTAAGAATAATTCATCAAAATTTAGAAGGTCTTTCCGGCAAAGAATTATTAGTAGAATTAGTTTTAGAAGAAAAGGATGTGGACATTTTATGTTTGACTGAACATTGGCTGTATGAGAGTCAGATGATGTTCAGCCTAAACAACTATAATATTGTAAGCTGCTTTAATAGGAAGTCTGCTCAGCGAGGGGGTTCCATAATTTTTGTTAAAGATTCTATCCGCAGCAAAGAACATAAGGATATTGTCAGACTTTCTGTTGAGCGCTGTTGTGAGGTGACCTGTGCCGAGCTAGATCATCATATAATTATTTGTGTATACAGTCCTCCTAATAGTGATTTTAAAAGTTTCCTAAAAGCAATGGACCAGGTACTTAAGTCCTGTTCAACTAGTAAAAAGAATATTATTGTTTGTGGAGATTTATAATGTTGATATCTTAGTAGATAATCCAAAAAGTACGCAATTCGTAAATCTTTTTAAGTGTTATGATTTAGTAAACGTATTCCTTGAGCCAACCCGAATCACTGCTACATCTGCCATATATCTAGACAATTTTTTTAGTAATATTCAATATTCTGACAAATCTGTTATTAATAAATTGCCTTCTGATCATTCGGGTGTATACGTAGCTTATGTCAATGAGTCCAAAGGCAAGTTCAGCCACTTGAACAAAGACGAGACCTTCTGTAGGCTAATTACTTCAAAAAATATAAGAAAACTTAAAAATAATTTAGATAACAAACTGTTACACAGGAAAAAATCCGGACGACCATTACAATAAACTTTTTAAACAAAGAAAGTTGCTGTGCATAGTAAATCACAATTTAGTGAGTGGGCTACTACCGGCATATACATAAATAGGAACAAGCTTTATGACTTATATGCCCAAAAACAATTTAATTTTAATCCTTCCTTTGTAGAATATGTTAAAAATTATTCTAAAATATTTAAAAAAGTTTGTAGACAAGCCAAGGCCAATCGTATTAGTAAAAAAATAAATAATGCCCCTGACAAAATAAAAGAAACTTGGAATGTTATTAATAAATAAACTGGTAAAAATAAAGCAAAAGAAAATATCTGTCAAATTAAAGCTAGCGGTAAGATTATTACTAAACCTGAAGAAATTGATAATATTTTTGATAATTTTTTTACTAATATACCTTTGGAACTTACTTCCAATGTGGAGTCTAACCCCCAACGTGCTGAAGCCTTGCTTAAGAATAATGTTAGGCCTTTTGATTCTAAATTTAAATTTAAGCATGTTGGCCCTAGTGATATAGTAGAAGCATTTAAACAGTTAA
Organism: Acrobasis suavella; assembly: GCA_943193695.1. Taxonomy (NCBI): domain Eukaryota; kingdom Metazoa; phylum Arthropoda; class Insecta; order Lepidoptera; family Pyralidae; genus Acrobasis; species Acrobasis suavella. Next base: position 10,671,349 of record OW971939.1, read on the forward strand.
ATGAAAAAAAATCGGAAGATCATTGGAGCATGTCGGTTGCTGTAGTAAGCCATATTGTAAATGTCATAGCTGGTGATTTAGCTTTTATATTTAACGAATGTATTGATGAAGGCATATTTCCTAACCTAATGAAATGTAGTACTTAATCTAATCCCCTTATTCAAAAAAAGAGAAAAAACAGATCCTGGCAACTACAGACCTATATTTATCTTGCCAGTTTTGAGTAAGGTGTTCGAAAAGATAATGCTCAATCAAATGCTACTTCACTTCAAGACCTACAACCTTTTCCATAGCCAACAGTTCGGCTTTACTGGCGGAAAATCAACCACCGATGCGAGAGTGGCACTCATCACTCATATTTACGACGCATGGGAGAGCAAAAATGATGGGATTGGATCCTTTTGCGATCTCTCTAAAGCATTTGATTGCGTAGATCATCCGACACTTTTGCTTAAATTTAGTCAATATGGTTTTGATGAAAATTCAATTAAATTAATAGAATCTTATTTAACAGATAGGCTTCAGACTGTTGATTTAAACGGCATAAAATCGCACGGATTTAATGTTAAAATTGGCGTACCACAAGATTCTATTCTAGGACCTTTCCTTTTCTTAGTTTATGTAAATGACTTGCCTTACATGGTTGAGAAACAGGCAGGCATAGTGCTGTTTGCTGATGACACCTCGCTAATATTCAAAATTGACCGTCATAGCACAGATGCTAGCGCGGTGAACAGCACCTTGTCTTCCATTTCTGATTGGTTTACTGCCAATAACCTCATGTTAAATGCGAAAAAGACCCAATGCATTCGATTTTCTCTTCCCAATGTGAGGCAGGCTTGCGTCGACATACTGATAGATGGCGAAAAACTCGATCTTGTTGAAAGTACTACCTTCTTAGGAATTACGATCGACTCGAAACTTCAGTGGGGCGCTCATATATCAAAACTTTCAAATAAGCTTAGCTCTGCGGCTTATGCTGTTAGGAGAATAAGACAATTGACAGATGTAGCAACTGCTAGACTAGTGTACTTTAGTTACTTTCGTAGTTAAATGTCATACGGCATACTGCTATGGGGGAGTGCAGCCGATATTCAGACTATTTTCATTTTACAAAAAAGGGCAATTCGAGCTATCTACGGCTTAGGATCTAGAGACTCACTCAGAGGATTATTCAAGGAAATAGGTATACTAACCTTACCATCACAGTATATACTTGAAAACATACTGTATGTAAGGAAAAATATTTCCTCATACAATAAAGTAAGCGATTTTACCGTCAGAAACTTACGCAATAAGAGTGACTTAGTTGCCCCATATTATAGGCTCAAAACAGTTAGTAAAACGTTTATGGGGAACGGTATGCTTTTTTATAATAAACTGCCACAATCGGTCCTTGATATGCCTGACAAAAAGTTTAAAACTTATGTAAAGAAGGTACTCTGTGAGAAGGCTTATTATAGGACCGATGACTATCTTAAAGACAACAAAGTCTGGCTAGAGCTTGGCGCGGGTCCCTCTTAAAGGTTTGTATACTCAGAAATGGTCATAATCTGGTACATTAAGTACATACTGAATTTACAACTTGATTTGACATTATTTTAAAATTTCGACATTAAAAAAAAAATAATTTAAATTATGACAACAAACAATGTATACTCTGTCCACATATCAACTATAAATGTTAATTTCATTGTGAATTGACGTTCTTGGAGAAAATGCTGCAGTGCAGTTTGTTACCGCTTCTTCTGCACTAGCGCTTTGGAGGCGGCAGTAAACTTAGCTCTAAGTAACTTTTTGACGTCAACAATTATTGTGCAATAAAACAAAGTGACGATTATTAAGAGATATTATAAATATCCTATGATAATAAAGATATATTTGAATTTTTTTTAGAGTGTAGGTATGGTAAGCATCAAATTGATTTCCATTATGAATGTCAAAAGTTTGTGAATATACCTGACTTTTATATGTACGTTTACATGTGACAGATTCTCCCTAAGATTTATTTGCATCTCAAACTGTACACTTATTAGTGTTGACATTTGAGATATTTACATAAACTTCAAAGGTAATCTGCTAATATGTCGCAAATACATGGGTTAAAGCTCCCGCACGCAGTCACCCGAATTTGCTAATGTAAAAACAAACATTTGAGCAAATAGACGATCACAAGTTTGAGAAGCGTAGTGAGTATAATTTGTTTGCGCGAGTAATGCTTCGTGTTCTTGTTTACGAGTATATGAAGGAACTGAAGTACAGCCCATTACAGCCCTTGAGATTTTAATAAAATCTATGAAATATCTTGCTTATAGACGTTGACAAAAGGGACTTTAAATGCGACGCGATACTGTCAACTTGCTGAGCGTGGCTCTCAGGTCCTGCGAGTGTTAGATGTATCTATAATTAATCAAGGCGTGATGGAATATATTTATTCTACACATATCTATTTAATATTTATATTGTATTTTACAGTTTGAGAAGCGGTGGCAAGATATAATTTGATTGATTTGATTTTGCTGCTCTTGTTTATATTACCGTCCATAATATTTATACTAAACGATCTACTTCTAAGTAACGATCAAGTAGCTTTTTAAAAGTAGTAAAACTTTACGCCATTGCATAAAAATTTAATATAAAGATGTTAAAATATTAAACATTTAATTTTTTATATTCTTAGATTTCATTGTTTTAAAAGCAAACATGCATTCATCATTTCATAATTTTTGGGGTTCCGTAGTAAACAAGGAACCCTCATAGTTTCGCCATGTTTGTCTGTCTGTCGGTCTGTTTATCCGCGATTCTACTCAGAGACTTTAAGTAGTAGAAAGCTGTAAATTGGCATGGGTATATGTAATTATCATGCGGGCAAAGCGCTAAACCAAAATCATTTGAAAAAAGAACTGACTCCTGCTTAACATGTATGGGAGCTATATTACACCATATTTTGATTTAGGGATCCGTGTCTGAAATATTTTGTTTTATAGTGCAAATGTTTGTCATATGAGTCAAATGTGTCTCCCCCCCATTATTTATTTATTTATTTAAAGGAAAACTATCACAGCTACAGAATAATAAATGTTTACAAATAAAATTAAATAGTTATAGTTATAGGCCACCAATTTATAAAAATGTACTCGAAAAAGAAAATTTTATACAAATTCAATTTAAAACTAGTTTTTTATACGTTTTTAGTCCCGTGAACTCAAAGCTGGCATTCTCAACGACGGAACCTTACACTGCGCATGGCCCGCCACGCACTTAGCCGGTTATTAATAATATAAACGAGAGACATTTGCGCAGTAGTGGAGCAAAAGACGAAGACTGGTTGGTAAAAAAATGAAATGTGAGAAATATCTACCACGATATATTTGAACTGCGCCCCAAATACCTTGAATAGCAGTGAAATTCTATCAACGTTTTGATAAGGTTTTGATGATTTATTTTTTTAGACGCTACTGCCCAATTCCGAGTTTGAGTAGGGTTTTAAAGCTAGATACTTACACTAAAAAAGAACAGATACTTAATATAGGTACATAATAAATTGAATGTAGAACTCCATACGAGTATAATATTGAGCAATCACTTCTATTTACCAATTTCATTTTTTTTTTTGAGACATTATAAGTCAAGCGACATGATATTTTTTGGCGACGTGAAAAAGCTTCTTATTTTATAAGTTTTATAACTGAGCAACGGGAAAATGAGATAGCCTCTAATAAACTGATTCGTCTTTTGTACAACGCCAACTAAATATTTTAAAGACAGTGTCAAATAAAGATCAGTAATTATTATTTTAAGTTGTCCTTCTGATTTGTACATTGCCATCAATTTTACTAATTCAGCCCCGGATTTAACAACTCATCTCCATTTTACGTTTTATAGCTTCAACACAGGTCCCTCAAAAAAATATAAATCAAGCCTCAATAGCCATCATCCGCAAATTAAATACATCGTATTTTTTATCGTAAAAATAGCCACTGCACTGCACGATTTGGCGCAAGTGCGCGAGACAACAGGACGGTGACCGGCCATTTGCACCAATTAGCGAGCGCCATTCAATTCTTGTACTCACGAGCCTTGCTTATTGTCGTTACATGCCCCTTAACACCCCCCCCCCCCCTTCTCTCCGTGGAACCTAATAATTACTGAGATATTAATGATTATTGTTTTGAGGTTGGGTTATCGCTAAACAGTCATATTTATCCAAATCCACCTACCGCTGGTTCTTTATCGAAAGATGAGGAGACTGGGGAACCCAGAGTTTTTGGTGGCTCTACTGGAAGACTGAGGAACCCCACCTCGGAAGAGAAAGTCAACCTGAACAGGACAGAAATGGTCCCAGAACACAGAACCAATTTTATTCACATGAAAATTATGGGAACATCTGAACTGACCAACCCCGACTTCACGTAGTCTTGTTTGCCCTGTACTCGAGTGTTTTTTATAGCCGGAGGCGCGGAGGGAGGGCAGCCCCCGCCCCCTGTAAGAAAACGCAGGCGCCATAGGCGACCAGCAAGCCGAAGCTGCGAAGTCGAGCATGAGTGCCTGCGTTTTCTTAAGCAAGGGCAGAGGGTCTGCACTTCCCGCAGCGCCGCAGATGTTACGTTTCGAAATATCCGTAAAGAAAATTTGGCATGAAAAAAACAATACCCGAGGTATTTACTAGTTTTTAGTTACATACATCAGTAACCAAGCCCCCCCCCCCCCCCCCTCCATCCCGTCCCCCGGCAACGGTCCATAATGGAAATTTTTACCAAAATAAAGTATTTTAGTATTCTTACCCTCAATAGTTCCGAGGTAACATTAGGCCATAATTTATTATTTGAAATTTTGGTGTCAAAAATGCACGTCGCTTTGGTCGCCCTGTTACGGATAAAATGGATGCTATTTTTGAAAAAGTGGAGCAAGATCGGCATGTCAGTAGTTACGACGTAGCTACAGAACTGGGAATTGACCACAAAACAGTTTTAGGGAATTTGAAAAAAAAAAATTAAACAAAAAAGCTCGATATTTGGTTACCTCACGAGCTCTCTGAAAGAAACCTAATGAACCGTGTACTCATTTATGATTCTTTATTATGACTAATGAGACCGAACCATTTTTGAAGAAATTGATAACTGGTGATGTAAAGCATGACAAGAACGTGCGAAAAAGGTCATGGTCAAAGGCCGGTCAGGCTTCACAGACTGTGGCGAAACCCGGGTTAACTCGCAACAAGGTGATGCTGTGTGTGTGGGATTGGAAGGGCATTATTCATTATAAGCTGTTACCACCAGGCAGGACCATCGATTCAGAACTCTACTGCGAACAACTGATAAGATTGAAGCAAGAAGTTGAGAGAAAGCGGCCGGAATTAATCAACAGAAGAGGTGTGGTTTTTCATCATGATAACGCTAGACCTCACACATCTTTAACCACTCAGCAAAAATTAAGAGAGTTTGGCTGGGAGGTGTTAATGCATTCGCCGTATAGTCCTGACCTGGCACCTTCAGATTTCCACCTGTTTCGGTCTCTTTAGAATTCTTTAGGCAGTGTCAGGTTAACATCACGAGAGGACTGCCAAAACTACTTGACGCAGTTTTTTGATCAGAAGCCCCAAAATTTCTATAGCAATGGGATCATGTCCCTACTTATAAGATGGCAAAAAGTTATCTAACAAAATGGTACCTACATACTTTAGTTAAATGTAAATAAACTATATAAAAAAAGGTTTTGAATTTTCATATAAAATGCGAAAAGACTTTTTCCCCAACCTATTATTAACATTTTAGAAGTTTATAGCTTGACTGCATGATACAAATTCAGATGCTAAAAATATTTGCCATACTGAGTTGTATTTAGAGTGGCTTACACAGAAGATAACTAGCGGCTAAGATAATATTATTCAGATGCACGTTGGTTGTGGCTGACTTAGTAATTTAGAAGGCAATGTAGATTTTAAGAAGCGAATAATGCTATTAAAAAGAAATTAGCACCCTTTTTTTAACTATCTATCTGTGTAGACAAAAAACCACCCTAATAATTTTCAAAAAACTTATGTTGACCCTTATACTTTTCTATCATTTTCTACATCTCTGAACAGTTTAGAAATCCACACCTTGAAAGATAGGAACGAATGCCTGTCAAAAAGTACGATTACCAACCCTACTGTGTTAGAACATTGTTTATTTACGTCGCAATCAAATCTTAGTACGGAGGTTTCTAAAAGGTATGTACTCCGTATAATGATCTATATTTAGAACATAAACAGGAGAAAATTGCTCTGGGAAGACATCAAAGGCGCCCAATGAAATCCACTTATTTGAACAGTTGCTATGGCGAGACACATCTGGGTGTAATAAAATAGACTGAAATAAACATGATTTGTCGCCCATAATTTATATGTTGGAGATTCTCCGACGTTAGATTGAAAGTTATTATGAGGTAATGTAGATTTTAGGTATCTGTGGTTCCTACTACCTTCCAAATGTAAATGTAATTTATTAATTCATTTCTCCCTCTAAGACCAAAGAGACTGAAAACAAATGTTTTATCGCTTCTTCAGACTACTAACAAATGATGACTTAGGTACTTAACTATGAAATTTCCCAAACATGTTCTTATATATAGAGATTTATAGGTGACTTAAAAAAATATATAGTTCCTACCGATCGTAAAATTGATGTAAAGGGCTCTTTACACGAAATAACAAATGTCGATAGTACTTCATTCTATACCTCAACACCTGCAAGTAATTTTAGTTCACATGGTGTACTGTACAGTAAAGTCTAATAATATTTCACTCAACTGATAATCTAGTAAGACAAATTGAGTTATTTTTACAGAACTGAATAAACTTCCACCCTTGAAGAATTATGTATTTTCTAATTCTGAGTCCGTAAGTTCGTAGTTGGAAGGCAATAAATCAAGTTTTGGAATACGTTACTTGGTATCATATCGAATTCATTCTAACAATATGTATACCTAATAAAATAAAAACAAAGTAAACAAAGTGAAACGGAAAGGGGGTATCAACCCGAAAGGGAGTAAACATACTAATCAATGTGAATAAATTTAATCAATGTAAACAACTTTAACTGTGGAACCATCCTTGAAATCGTAAAAAAATCTTCACCTCTATACAAAATTAAATACCTACCGTGCCAAAATGTATGCACGAGCAGTTTTTTTTGCGAATTTCAGGGGTATGTATAAGTTGTTTATATTGAATAGTATGTTTACTCCACGGGTTTACTCCCTTTCCGTTACAAGTTGTATAGTTGTGAATTACTGTGTGTATATTATATATTATCTGTCGTTTCGTTATATTGAACTACTGAATACTACCATACTTTACGTTAAAATAATTTCTTACAGATGGGAGTGCATCTCATAGGATACGATACGACCTAGCGATCAACTGAACTTGTAGGAACAAATGCCAAATTTAGGCCGTTGAATGGCTACTTTAAATTACTGTCTATGTATTTATTTTACCATAGTCTAACTTTTATTCAGCTAGGCAACGTGACGAGAAGGAAATACTCACGATTGCGGCGATGTAAAATATTAACGAGGCACTTGAACCGTGCCGGCCTAACAGCCGATAAAAGATTTAACAGGTTCCGCGGTGAAGACATCAAATACGACCCACCACTCATCAATTTGGGTTAAGAGTACTTTTACATGACTGAAATTACTAACATAAACTGTGGCTTTGGGTAATTTTATTTACTTTGTGACCAACTAAATAAGACGACTTTGTCTTTGGCGATCTGTTATTAAATGGGTTAAGGCATTATTAGTACGAGTAATAAGAGAGTAAATAAGTAAAAACTTTGTCTTTCACATTTTTCACTTTTTGGTGTGATCATTGTACGGAATAAAATCAATTTATATTTTTGTTTAATAAGTTTGCGTTGTCTTTTTTTTAAAGGTACTATTTACATGATAGAGGTCATTGAGCTATATGTATACTATACTGTGGTATACATAATAGCTTATTTTTAGTACATATCTTACATATAGATATAGGATTTTTTTTGATTAAGCAAATTATTTCCATTATTCATAAGATCATTTATTTTTCTTTTACTATCTTCATAATGTATAGAAAGATAGAAATGTTTGTGGAAGATAGATCAATCACTCTGCTGTACAATAAAGCTTTGAAATTCCCAGAACAGAAACATTTTCATAGGTACTTACATACTTGTAGCAGATATTGTACCAATGCGGCTCGCGTTCACAAAAATTTTTTCCGGTATTTACGCCTACCGCTGAGCCTAAAATATCTCCATTCAGTTTCGCCAACCTGAATAAAAGTCTAATAAACTAAAAGTATTGAGACACAAAATGGAAAACACCAAAAGGGAAAAATAACTTCGAACATTTCGTATTGCATAAATCTAAAAGCGTCTCTAATTGAATATTCTCTTTGCGTAATGCCATCTTATTTCACCCTTTAAAATAAAATAAAGCCTGAAAGCGAAACATGTAAATTTTATCGTGTCTGGGCGCACGGCCGCCCGTCGGGACTGGCACAGATTTTTTTACCAGTCAAGGTAAAGGAGGAAACTTGGCTCGTATTTCTCGCTAAAAGTTCCCCTATTGCCTATTGTAGGGTTACCATCTTATTTTGATAAATTAATTCTAAACTCAGACATCGTGTTTGACAGGACGCAATATGAGATGATAGATGGCATTGTTTTCTGCAGTCATAGGTTTACAGAGAAATCATCAAAGGCAAAGTTTAGGTAGCTAAGTTGTTCGTCTAATTAAACATGATTTTAAAACATATCACATAACTCCTGACAATCAATTGTTTACTTATTTAAAATAAATGTTGTAAATCTTGGGCATTATCTTCTTTTTGTATTGATTTAAGACCTTGCTCTTGTCATAAAATACAAAAGCTTTTCAATCAGGATTAGAATATCCATCACTTTTTAGGATACTTCAAAAAGGACATGTCCCGAAAAAATGAGGCAGATGGCTGCCCTCGCCTATTGCAATGCTCGTCGAGAAATACTTTTGTGACTTACGGAGCGAGTTATAAAAGAATGGCTTATTGTATGGACTCTGCTGGGCACCAACAAATCATTACAATCGCTGCCCGAGGAACTGGGACGGTCAATGTCGTGCTGCCTAATGGAGCATTAATATCCCGATGATTTGTTGCGTTGGGTACCAGTAGCCGTGTTGCAAGTTCTCGAAAATACCTTTCGAGATGCCATCGGAAAGTTGGGTGGGATCAAAAACATCTATTAACGTACAATTTTATTGTATGAACATTTTTAAAGACGCTACACTCACACTGATTCACGTTTTGTGACTGATTTGAATAAAGGCATAGAGCCCTCATGCATGACTGAATTTAAGATTTATTTTATATAGTCACTAAATTCAGTCATGAGGGGCTCCAGTTGAATTATAATAACATTTGATAAATAAAAAACATGTACATTTACCACTTACCAAATAGTTCTTAGCACTGCTGTGTATAAAAAAAAAATAACAAAGTTAATTTATATAACATAAGCTCAAGATTCTAATTTATTCAAAGTCAACGTAATGCTAATCATAATTTTAATTCTCTTTATTACTAACGTTTGACAGAAAACTTACTATAAATTTCTTGAAACAGTTACGCTAGGGGTTTGTTCACTGTAAAAATGACAATTTCACAGTGTTTGCTAACAAATTGCTTCCCATGATTGCACTAAGGGAAAAACAAAGTTATACTTTATTTGTACGTTCTATAAGCTGATCATATTAACAATTATAATGCAGTATGCTTTTGATCATTACGGATATTAATCAAATAGACTTTTTAAAATAGATTATCTTAATAAAAAATTAAAAGTTCATAAACTAGGTCTTTCTTTCACTTTAAAAAAAAATCTTTTCAAGACCTCCACTTCTCATTGACTAATTTCTAAATTCATTTCGGTTTAAGTAATTACATCATTACACATTTTGTTTGTTGTTACTCAGAGTATCATTTCAGTTACGTAACTATTACAATTTAACATACAAACACTTAAATTGTAACAGACGCTGGAGCACAGATAAAAGGCAAAGACAATGTTAATAACAGCATTTTGCTACAATTTTCCAGTTCTGTGCAGATTGTTATAAAGGAGACTCTGCAGTGCAGCCATAAAGCTTAGATTGCAGATGAGACTTGAGTGGGCCGTGTCGTGGGCTGCAGTTTGCCTTTAACTCTGCAGACTTGTACTGCAAAATAAAGAGAGGACTAGATGCTACAGGGAAAGAGTTATGCCATTTACGAGATCAAGCAAAGCTCGTTTGAGCAACATAGCATGAAAAATGATACATTTTGAGCGGAGATTTAAAGTTTAATATGCAACTTGCAACTTACACCTAACAATAAATACAATAAATATCCACCTACATATTTATGTACAGTGGGCCACATAGAAATGTATACTACCTCTATACTTTCGGTACTACATATTGTTCTATTGGTGGTATACTTTTCTATGTAGCCTACTGTACGCAAGGACAGGAAGATTTTGATCCAAGCGGACAATGTCATTATATGGCGATACGATTGTAGTTGTAAATATCCACCTGGGTTATCCTTCTGTTTTTTTTTCTTCTTCATTTTGTTCTATCGAAGATACACTAGGTAGGTCGGATTTATACGAAGTGTTCCTTTATAACGGCTACTAGCTGCGCAGAAACGTTTTTCGCTTAGCTGACTACTCTAAGCGAAAAACGTTCTAAGACTATGTTGTTTTATGCAAAGTATGTGTGAATCTGAACAGTCGGTAACTCAAAATATATTTCCAAATGTCTTACTTATATATATAGATGGGTTCCCCTTTCGTATGAAGCGACCAAGGGATGTCTGTAATCTTACTAAAATAAACATAAATGTAAGTCGGTAAACTTACGCATTTCCAAGTAGGATATTTGCCAAATGATAAAAGAAAAGGACATACTAGTAAGTATGTAAAAAAAAATCAAACGATATAAAGTTTTAAAATAAACACGCAGATCTACGTATAAGTAAATATATTTATACTTGGACAATTATTATGTAAATACATTAGGGGATCATATATGAAATATGAAAATACACACACAAATTGAAACACTTCTTTTCAAACATTTAATTCGTAAACAAACAAATGCGAAATTAATATTTCGTAAATTAACTTTGCGGCTAACGTTATAGCCTAGTAAATTAATTATACGCAACATAATTCAATAACCTAATGCAAGCATGCCAACACTGAATGTGGTACGCAACTGCCACGGAACGTAGACTATACCTATATTATGGTCAATTAATATCCAAAAAGGATCTAATGTGTAACTCTTAAAAACTTCATGGTCATCTTTCATCCAATATCATCATCGACAGTTTTTAACGGTCTACTGTCGGATTGTTTCTCCTCATTGACTTCTTTTACATGGTTTAAAACTGTAAACCTCAGGTTGTCACTTCAACCCATCTCCAAAAACTTTTCTACTGTCTGTAAAGTGTTCAAACGACTGGATATATGAAAATGTTAAATTAATTCGTGCTCACTTTATCACATCACATCACACTAATATTATAAAGGCGAAAGTTTGTGAGTGTGAGTGTATTTTTGTTTCTTCTTTACGCGCAAACGGCCGGACCAATTCCTATAAAATTTGGTATGTAAGAAGCTGAAACCCTGGATTAACACATAGGCTACTTAAGGCGCGGATATCACCGCGGGGCGCAGTTAGTCTTAAACATTTTCACATCTAAAAACTACCAAACTACACAACCGATTTTAATAAAATTTATATGGGACCACCTGACAAGTATGCACTCTAAAACAAAAAATAATTTTCCAAATTAGTCCAAGCGTCTTTGAGTATGGGAAACATGCACACAAAACATATACCCATTCGAAACGATAACCTCCTCATTTTTTAAGTAAATTTAAAAATAGTTACAGTTGTTCATATTGATAGTTGTTGTTTTTCGTGTATGTAAGTGGCCAACACTGGTGTCAGATTTTTCAGGCTGCCTAAAGGCATCTGACATAGCTTGACGACTGCCATACAATGATGACAGCTAAGACCAACGGCTTATACGTGCCTTCCGAAGCACGGAGGAGCTCGAGAAATTTTTGTGTCCCTTGTGGTCACCCATCCAAGTGCGGACCACGCGCGGTTTCGCTTAACTTGCCAAAGCGCTAGTAATGCACACTCCCGCTGGGCCGCCGAGCTCCTCATATTGATAGTATGTGTGGACTGTACATTTACAGCCTGTATTCTGTAATATCCCTGAGAGAAAGTTGTTTGATATTATATCATAAAACGATATGGCCGGTAAATCTGATACGTTTGCCTAATCATAACCGCGTTGCAGTATCAATTGTGATATTTGCAGATTTGATACATTATGGCGCCTGATTGGATCCCTCAATAAATATTGCTTTATCGTTCATGTATCGCTTATATATGTATGTCTATAGCTGTATTAGGTAGGTTCTTTTACACAAAGTACCTGCACTAAATACAACGTTATTCATTCAAATTAATAAAGATGTGAACTGGATAAAAATATATTATTTCATTTAGTCCGTCAACTCGACAATCCACATATAAAAGACACATATTTGTCCGTTTAGCAAAGTAGTAAAAATTTACAAAGATACAGCGCTTTGAAGTTTCGGAGTGGGAGTTTTTTGTTTTTTTTTGGATATCATAAAATTGTACATTATGTTATTTGGTGAAAATAAATAAAAAAATAATAATAATCGTATCTGATCGTGACGTCACGCAAAATTCAAATGCGCTATATTTTTGTCATTTTTTGCTTATCATAGAAAGAAATACCACACTTTTTAATAATATATCTAATGAGCCAAAAAAATGTTTCTTGCCTCCATCCCTCTTGTTTAAAGCTATTATTTTATATATATCTGAAGGTGAAGGGGTACTTAACTAATTTACGTTTAATATTATTTATAAACTATGTTATAAATAAATGAAAACAAAATTCTATCACGTTTTTATCCTAAATGGGGCAGACAGTGTATTTCGGGTGTGTGGTGTAGTGAGGCTTTAAGCAGACTGAGTCAGGGCCGCAAGACCCAAAGAGATTGAAGTGGAACAAGTAGTCATTATTAAAAATAAAAACAAAAAACCCGACTGCCTTTTATATACCCTGTGTCACTCTTACAGTAAATACGAATCTAACGTCACCTCTCAGTCTAACATCGACACGTTCAAGCTGCAGACCCAGACAAACTTTTGAAATTGGCACGGAAAAACCGCTATTTTGATTTTTTTATATACCCAGTGTCACTCTCACAGTAAATACGAATATAACGACACCTCTCAAGCTATAATCCATCGTGCCGTTTAGGCTGCAGAGCGTGCCAAACAATTATACATACTCTCGAAAAACATAACCCTCCTTCTGGCGCAGTCGGGTAAAAAGGAATCAAAGTAAAAACGGGTTTCTAGCCGCATCCCAACTAACATGGTTCACATTTTCACCCATTCCTTTGATCGGATTTTACAATCTGCGTGGTAAGAGAAGCAGCTGGTTCTTTCTTTTTCTTTTCGATAAGACCAGCATGGAAGAGAAAATAAAACAAGCGTTGTAATAATTAATTATTGCATGCAACGTTATTCAATGACCTAATGCAAGCGTGCCAACACGGGACGCATGGCTTCCGCCGATAACACAGTTGCCAACAAAACAATATATACAAAATATACAAATATGGCCATTAAATCTGATATCTTTGCAATAACCGTAATATCAGCGGCAGTGTTTGCTGCCGTAATGAATCTATCAAAAACGTCCCCAAAAGCAATTATAGATAACTTTACATAGAAACTAAATAATTAAATAAATACAAAAATAAATAGAATTCGTAGCTGTAAATAATTTTCTACAATATAAATGCACCACATATATAACAATTTTCTTACTTTACGAAGCGATATATGTAGACAAAATATGACTCAGGTTTCATTAAGTTAGCTTAAATTAATCTATGATTTAACTGATTGATGAACCTAGTATTAATTATAAGTAAAACCTAATTATTATACGTATATTATCATTTATTTTATTATAGAGCAACCTAAATTATTCGAGTTCCAGTGAAACGGAGCTTTTCGTTTTAAATTTTGCCTTGATCAGCCCTTGATAACCCTTTAAGCTATTTTATAAACTATTTTCGTGAAGCTTTTCTACGCACATTAGCCAAAAGTGGCCGTGGTCGTTAAAAAAAGTTTGAAGGGTTATCTAGGGTCGAATTTCAAGACAAAATTTAAAATGATATCTCCGTTTCGTTTTAAATGATTTATTTCAAATGGTGGCAGCACTGGACCCCGAAAAATCTAGTTGCTCTTTAACCTGATCAAAGGACGCCATCACTAGATGCATAGTTTCCGACGACAATGCAACTGCTATCAACGGAATCCGTAATATATGGCCGATAAACCTCTGTAATAACAACCCCAATATCGGCTGATATTTGCTGTTGAAATATTATGGATCTTAGTTATAGAATCCGATATCTCTATCTAGATAGAATATGTCGGTAAATATTACTATAGAGTAGGTTTACCTACCATAACTTCTCCTGTAGATAATAAGTGCCTAATGCAGGGAAAAAATCATATAACAAAGTGAGATTAAATTGTAATGCCTATTTGATTAGGTTTCTAATAATAATTAGGTATAAGGATCGTAGCAAGTGGAAATCCCAACCCAATGGGAAACAGGCGTGAAAATGTGTTTGTATGTATATATTAGGTATCTCTACACGTGGAGAGCGTAGAAGCAGATTGAGAGAATGAGCCAGAAATTTAAATAACACGTATGTCCAGGGGTGATACGGTTGGCAACTTTTCTAAGTCTCTTTTTCACCTCGCGCGTACCATCACACGAAACGAGGTCTTTGGATATAACGGCCCCAGGCTATGTCTTTCCCTTAGGAATAAAGACGTGACAGTGTATATGTATGTTTACAATAATAACAGCGATATCAGCTGCTATTTACAGTTGTAATGGACCCATCACAAACACTATCGGAAACATTAGGGTGCTTGATTGGATAGTACTGTATACGTCGGCAAATATTGCTTCACACTGTATCTACTGTCGATATTCCCTCATGAATGATATACAGGTATTACGCAAAAGGAAAATAATCCTCGGACCTATTTATATGAAAAACTTAGATGAATTAGAAAAATTGAAAAGTATAGAAGGAATACAAAAATACGAGTGCAGTCATAAGAAGAAATAAATATCATAAATTGAATTTAAACTAAACATGCTTTAACGACTAAAATAGCCGTGCCGAATAGGTATCTGCGTATTTTACAAAGTATACTATTTAGGTAACGCACACGCACAAGGGCAAAAAGATCAAGGTTACAGATATTCCAAAGATCCCAACAAAAACTAGTTATTTAAAGTCATTGCGCGTTCTATCGCAATAAAATGATATCAATTGAAACAATCGGACAGGAAAATAGTTGCTCAACGAAATCATAGCAGGCTTAGATTTCAATCATCATACGCTACGGTGATTTGATACAGCAGCAACAAAAGGTCGCTTCCGATGTTATTTAAACAGCTGTCGATTTTGTAATTCAGTATCCTGGTTGGTAACCACCCAAGCACAGACTTTACCAATGTTTGTATAACAAATAAATCTGTCAAAATCGGAAAGTTTCACTCACAATTCTGCACGAATTTGTTGAACTTTCTTGTATCGATCCACTAACCGCAACTCTTTGATAAATTGCTAGCGGTTCCGTGTCATCTGAGAAATTTCGTCGTCTTTTTTCATCGCTTTCAAAATAAGCTTAGGGGATAAAATGTGTAGTGTAGTGTGCAGGCTAGGCAGCGGTAGGCGCAACGTTTACAAGTCGGTAGGGTAAATTGGATCCCTCGGGATTTACTGACGCCTTAATGCAAACGCTCGGTGCGCTCAACCGTTCATGTTAGCGTGTAAAATATTCACAGGCTACGTCGAATGTATTTATAAGGCACTGAGATAGTTACTTTAAGAGAATGTTTGTCATTTCTGCTTCAGAACGGCTTTAGAATAAGCTAGAGAGTATTGAATATTTCATGAGATTCACTTAGGTCTAAACGGATGCCTGGCTCTATTGTAAGGGATATTACTTAGAACATTTAAGAGAAGTAAAGACTTCCAATCAATTCGTGAACAAATTACTTGACTAGAAAACTATAGTTTAATGTCGAGTAGCGAAAAGAGGATCTTACAGACAATTGGTGTTCTATGACAGTAAAATCGCTTTCAAAAGCATCTAAAGTGCTTCAACTTAAATAGCAAATATTTCATCAGAATTTCCTCTTCAAACAGAAAATGTAGAGCTGACCACCAAGTATTGCTTTTTGAAACTGGGATACTCAACCTGAAGTATAAATTAAGCTACACAAATGTACCTCTGGCCACTATTAAAATTCGCGAGGGATTTTGTGTACATCAAAGTGTAAGAGTGAGTGGAAAGTTTTTAATCCAGCAAAAAGTTGCGAGTTGTATGCACTAAGTGCTATATGTAAACCTGTTTAACAATATTAATTATGTTTGCATTATTGTTTTCCTATTTTTATACTAAACTAAGAGGAAACGTCTGTTGTGTAACAATTAAATACTTATAAAATACAAAAGAGAAAAAAATTTAAACGATAACTTAATGAAAATTTTGCAACGTACCAATTTCGGATCAAATGAAAATGGTATGTGAATTACTTAAGCTCTTTCACTAAGTAGTACTATAAATGAAATTATCAAATGATCTTTAAATTGGTATCAAACATTAAATTACGACATCATGTATACCTATCACACAACGACGAAATCAAAGCGTGACTAGATTATTTATAATTGGATGCCGTTTATCATACAGAAATAGTTTTTATGGGTTACTTTATTAACGCGGTAGTCTATATGGTAATAATTTCTTACATAATAAGTACAATTGCATATTTCCTCGGTATAACTGCGTTACTGAACTAGGAAGCGGATAGGATAGCGTAAGGATTTATGCATACGGTGTTGTAATACCTCAGTCATAAGAGGAATATTATACAGTATGTATAAGGTTGCTGCGTCGCCAGCTCCTTTTTTTTAACTTGGCTCTGACACGCTGCCGCGTGTCTAGATCAATACTCACTAATAGATGTCTTTGCTATTTTTCATTTGAAAAACTTATTTTAATAACTATATTATCATTGTATTGTATTGTACAGTATTGTATTGTATGGATTTTTAACCTTCAGACTCTTTTTGAATATTTGAAAATCAGTCAATATTTTATTAAAGATTCAAAGGAATTTACGAACGGAAAACTATAGTTTCTTACAAACCTACCACAAATAAATTAATACATAAATGGCCCACAATAAGCCTTAGCTTGTATAATGGATCTAATACCTATATACAAACACAATAACTTGCACAACACAATCAGAACCACAAATCTGTAAATATAAGTATACAATGATACGCGCACTGGGAATCAAACCCGGGACAGGCGAGCGTAGTAACCAAACCAACACAAGAGATACTTCGAATTTAATTTATCACAACAACCCTTATAAAACCAAAAAGTCATTGAGTATTTATTTATTGGGCAGAAAAACAAAGATTATAAAAGTCACGTCGAATCAAAAGAGTTCTTTCAAACCGTATTTCCGAACGATTTGCCCTGACATCGAGTACTCCGCAAAACGCATAGCGAAATACACAGGCGGATTCGAGCAAAATGTGTTTTGTTATTTATTATTCACTTGATGAAAACTGGAAAGTGGAATAACGTCAGCTCGTACGTGACTCGGCGCCCCATCTCTCACGGCAACCGCTTTATGCTTTCTTCTTGTTGCGATCATTGCCAACGCGACATTTCGGTTTCCGTAAAGCTCTGCCTCAAATAAAATTTTATTTTCTTTAACAAAATTAAAAAAGTTCATAATAATTGCACGAACAATGTATTTGTTGATTTTTTTTTCTTCTCCCAGTACCGTTTTTAACGAAGGGTGGTAAGCATCATAGCGATATCTTGTTTTGAGACTACTTATCATTCTGTTTCTAATGAAATTTACTTAAGATTTATAGCGTAGGTGTATCATAATAAAAGTACTAAAACTCTGCCACGCTAAACGTAAAAGTAAATCAAACCTTATACGGCGTTTAAATCCATTGAGTTTACCTGTGAATTCTCCAAACGCAACAAAAACCGTTAAATCGAGTGTTTTTTTTATAGACCCTATTAAGTTCGTAGTTGAGGCACGTTGAGGCACAAAAAGCCTTCACATGTGCGTAATTTTAAAGCAATCCGGCCCAGCCCGGCTGAATTCGAACACGCGCCCTACAGGGGGTGGACCCAATTATTTGAATCGTACACGGATTTGGTTGATCGCAGGTATATGACTATTAAACACACAAACGAAATAATTGGTGACTCTTTCAAAAGAATACGTTTTCTTGAGAATCCTTCGTAGTCAGTAGCGATCTTTCAGTGCTAAAACTGGAATTAATATTCCAGTTTTAGTCAAGAAACTAACAATCCGCTATTTTCCAACAAGACAAATCAGATACTTTTTTCTAAACGTCAAAACAAACATTTTCTATGAAATTTGTATGAAATACAGGCAGATGACGTCATAGTTTCTTGAAGTCAGATATCGCTCTTATTATCAGTTTTTCTGCAATAATAAATCTAAAATCACGTTAAAATGGATATCTTTAAAGACAAGCGACATTATTTTGCGACATTTTATTTTCTTATCAGTACGAAATAATTTATTTTTGACCCAGGAAAATACCCAATTACGTTGAAGGTGGGATAACATTGTTATGATAATATGTTTGTCATTAAACTACACTGATTGGGTTGGGATTAAACTTAGTATACAAAATATTATTATTATTATTAATATTATTTTATCCCTGCGTCAAAATGTGGCACGCCCACCGGTTACAGTGTCGAGGGTTAAAAAACCTACTATAATAATATAATACATACAAACTTATTAAATAACTAGTAGGTAAGTAGTTATATAACTTATTTCAAAATTTCAATGATAATACCAATTCATGGTAATTACCTTATAAATAACCGCAATTTCACATGCAATATGTAAAGAAATCCCGGCGATCTATTCTATAATGAAACAATGCTATTGTGGTTTCGCTACAAATTCGTATTTGAAGTGCCAACTGCGATTACAACACACCGTTTCCAACTTCGACGTCCATTTTGTTCCACAACTGTTAGGGTTGTTCCATTTATCACCGAAACACTTTTACTGTTAGTCCAAAAATGGATATGATGTTTATTTCTCTTTTCTAATGTAGTTTCATTATCATTTCATATGTCTGTGTATACCACTTTCTATAAATATAGTTATACCTCGTGTACTTCTCAAAAATATATGCTGTTTATACTGTATGCTGCTGCCTAGTAGTAGCTTACACTCAACTCTTACTCTACTGGTACCGGTAGTCATCGCTAGATGATAATCTAACTTTGTCTTCAAGATCGCAGTCAACCACTATAATGTAATAGATTCTAAAGGATAAAATGTATTATAGTTAATTACTTAAAATATTTTGGAGTTAGAATGTATGGCCGATACGGTATTAAAAAGATTGTGGAATAACCCGACCGAGTACCGAGCGAAATGTTTCACCGACAGGACCAAAACAACAAATCTGAGAATAGTGAATCCGCCAGAAGAAATATTTGTGCCTTGTGCAGGCCGGAAGACTCCAACTCAGGCTGTTTTAAATCCAACCTATCTAACACAATACATTTTCTCATCTACCTATATATTAAGTTTTCTTCTCTTTTCGAAATTACTAGTATTAAATAGGAAACAAGACCATATTCTTACTTCCATACATAAAGTACCTATCTAAATAAAGCTTGGTGTATTTATATATAAGTACTTAAGTAGTTTCAGATCTGGGAAAGGACATATGATAGTTTTTACCCCAAAAATCTTCACTATAGGGGAGTAGAACTTTTTAGGGGGAATTCCGTACAATTTTTTTTTTTGAGTTTACTACAAAGTACTAAATTTACGCAGATGCAGCTGCGGGTAACAGCTTATCTATTATAACAATATAAAGGCCTTATTAAATATTATATACATTGAAAATTATAGCTTCTTTTGGAGTGGACCGCTCAAACCAGTATATAATCCACAGACATCGTTATAACCAGTATCTACGTAACTAATAATAAAAAAAACCGGCCAAGTGTGCCCAAAAAAGGTTCCGTACCATTATCTATAAAAAAAAAACGACGGGTGCACTCCGGGAGTGCCGGCAGAAGTGAAAACTTGAATATTAACGTTGTGCATTTCCATGGATGCGCGTGGCACGCTGTAACATAAACACGCACGAACATTCGCGCAAGCGCCCTGCGAAACAGCAGGCGCAGGCATACATTTTCGCCGCGCCGTAGAAAGAGAGGGGATACTTCCTCTCCTACGCCGTGCCGGGCCGGCTGTCTACTCTCCATCCGTCTTACGAATTTTCGATCAGGCCACGTTTCCTGACGCCCTGACGCGAGTTTAACATTTTTTACCCATTACAAAAAAAGTGTACAACGCCGCTCAAGAAGTTTTCACTTCAAAAATACGTGTAAATGAGCCCCAACTTGAATATTTATTTTATTCTGTTTTCAGTATATTATCTGTGAAAATTTCAACTGTCTAGCTATCACGGTTCATAAGATACAGCCTGGTGACAGACAGGCGGACAGTGGAGTTTTATGTTATAGGGTTCCGTTTTTACCCTTTGGGTACGGAACCCTAAAAACTGACTATCATACACACAAGCTGAAGGGTATGGTTTCACCTTAATTTTTAAATGTATCTACTTCATTACAAATCTAACAACTTCGCTTACTTACTAACTTAAGAATCCCTTTACCCTAGACTTTTCAATACAAACGTAGTCTACGTTTTATTTTGAAGCGACATGTCAGATTTCGGTAAAAAATTGTTAATTCAAAGAAATTGCAATTATCTAGGGTTATAATTGGTTTCCGACTGTAAAATTATGAGCTGGAAAGAAATTATAAGGGTGTAGAAGTTTTCCATACTGGTGGTCAAATATGATATTATACACTATATTCTCTTTTAAGTTCATAACTTTCTGTAGGAAACCAATTATAACCCTAGCATAATTGAAATTTCTTTAAAATCATGTAATTTTGCCCATATCCGACATGTCGTTTCCAATTAAAACGTAGACTACATTTGTATGGGAAAGTCTGATTCTGCCTAGGGCAAGGGGACTCTTAACATACTGAGTTAAGGTAAGTGCAAATATTCATATTCAAATTCATAGTAAAAGAATTAAAGTGCATGAGATTCAGTCTCAGCAGCCAGCAAAACATTACCTTTCTTATTTATCCTTAATATTCTGTATCCGGTTTCCTATTAACAGGTTGTGACCTAGTTTTAAGTTTTCATCAAAGTTAATTGTTTTTATTTTTGGTTATAAACAAGGTGATAAAATTTTCTTCGTAAGAGCTTTCAATGTAATTTTTTTATTGCATTTGGCCCGTTTTTCACTTGAGTCCAAAAAAAACTTATAATATCCAAAATTTATTAAATCTAAATTAAAACCTAAAGAAAAATAAAATAAAAGAAGCTTAATATGAAATACCTCAAATGCACCTGACCGAGGCAAAGTACCCAGAAAACTCGCAGCTAAATAAAACTAAAAAAATATAATTAATTTATATATTTTAGACTTTCGCGGTCACTAGGAGTATTTTTAATTAGTATTTTAAACATTACGGATCTTACCGCAACAGATTTTGTAAAAATTAAAAAAGTTTTTTAAAGGAATTTTTCAATTTGTAGAAAAATAAATCCATTTCAAATTCTTTGGAAGTTTTAATAGAGAACGAACTGGTAGCAAATATTCGCAATAAAGCAGTGGAACGTTTGACCACACGATTTTATGAAAGCTCAGTAAGTTGAAGGCCTTTGTGCAGGAAACGAAGTCAGCGCGCCATACTCGTATTATGGCCTTTTATCGGCCTTCGGCTAGAAATCTATGCTGATGACAAACGGCATTGTTGCTCAGAACCTAGTTATTCTTTTATGAATTGAAAAATAAATTGCCAGCTCAATGCCATTTAAAAATAAGACTAAGTTTTGGTTTGTTCGCACAGGTACTTCGTTTGGTTCGTCTATTTTGTTTAAATGGTAGGCAGTCAGTATTTTCATTTAATTATTAATTAGGTAATAAACCGCCGCATAGACAATGCTTGGATGAGCTACTGGTCCGTGAAAGCGCTTATGAAGGACGACCTTTCAATTTCACTAAAGCGTAAACTCATTGACATGTGCATCTGGCCCGTTCTAACTTACGGTGCTCAGAGTTGGTCATTTACCGAGGAGCGGAAGTCCAAGCTCAAGATTTGCCAAAGAGCGATGGAGCGAACTATCTTAGGCATCACGAGGCTGGATAGTGTTGAACACACAACTCCGTTCAAAAACGGGAGTTGTAAATGTCCCAAAGCCGCCAAGTTGAAGTGGGATTGGGCAGACCACGTATGCCGGATGCACCCAGATAGGTGGACCAAATTAATCACGGGATGGGTTCATTTATTGGGCAGGCCTAGGAAACATCAGACATTTTGAGAAGAATTGGTCACAGGGCGCACTAAATCGGGATACGAGGAAGGATGAAGAGCTCGGTGACCCGGCGGAAGTGCGCATTACTAGCGCTATCGCAAGTAAAGCGACACTGGGCGTGGTCCACAATTTGATGGGTGACCACAAGTGGCATAAAAATGTCTTGAGCTCCTCCGTGCTTCGGAAGGCACGTATAAGCCGTTGGTCCCGGCTGTCATCATTGTATGGCAGTCGTCAAGCTATGTTAGATGCCTTTAGGCAGCTTGAAAAATCTGACACCAGTGTTGGCCACTTACACGAAAAACAACAAACAACAAGTGGAAGGACATAGGGTAGACCTTTGCCCAGTAGTGGGACAATAAAGGTTAATAAAAAATAAAAATAAAACAATTAAAAGGTATCACATTCTTGTATATGATATACATTTACACCTTAAGACGAAGTGGTAGCTAAAGTGGCGCCCTCATTTGAAATAAATTGTTTAAAACTAAATAAGGTGATAATTAAAAATTTGATTTGTATAAATGTCTAGAAAGACCTTTAAACTATTTTATGAATAACCTTTGAAAGTAATATTGGTAGTCCGTCTAGTTTTAAAACTGTTTTTCGCCAAAAGTGGCCACTTTTGGCGAAAAACAGTTTTAAAACTAGACGGACCATTAGTAATAATTTCAAAGGTTACTCATAAAATAGTTTAAAGGTCTTTCTAGACATTTATACAGATCAAATTTTTAATTATCATCTTATTTAGTTTTAAACAATTTATTTCAAATGAGGGCGCCACTTTAGCTACCACTTCGTCTTAATCAGGATATCAGAAACGGCTCCAACGATTTCGATATATACAGGTAAGTATTCAGAGATGAGCTGATGAAAAATCTATCTAGGTTTTTTTTATAGAAACTCTTTTTTAAAATGTTTTTCATCATTGTTACTATTCATTGTATTCCGTATGGATCACTGTTATCTGGAATAATGAAATGATTGATTAATTGATTGAAGCTTAACCTGGATACTAAATTAGACGCCTATTATTTTACTTAGGGTTTTTACTTTTTTTTAGGGTTCCGTACCCAAAGGGCAAAAGCGGGACCCTATTACTTAGACTCCGCTGTCCGTCCTGTCCGTTCGTCTATCTGTCACCAGGCTGTATCTCATGAACCGTGATAGCTAGACAGATAAAATGTTCATAGATGATATTTTTCTGTTGCCGCTATAACAACAAATAAAAAAAGAATAAAATAAGTATTTAAATGGGGCTCCCTCCCATACAACAAACGTGATTTTTTATAGATAACGAATAAAAATCACGTTACTCTTACTCTTTATTGTACACCAAAAGAAAAATGTTACGGCGCCCTTTATACGCGAGTCCGACTCGCACTTGTCCGGTAATTTTCTTTCATTGTTTTACTTTTAATGTAATTTTTTTGAAAGTCGCACAGGGTTTGTGTAAATTTGTTTATTATCAGACTTGATGACTAAAAAACTAATTCATTGCTATAACCCCAATATTAAGCCCGAAAAAAGAGTTTTGGCCATTACCACCAAAAGAAAACAGTGTTTTAGAATAATTATTCATACTGACATACTTTTGAAAACAAAAGCACATTACGACGCTACGACGTTACTTACAAAAACCCACGGAATTTTTTGCAGAAACATTAGTCACAAACCTGGAACAAACGAAAACAATAATTACATTTTATTTTATCATTTACTAAAAGCAAAACGTAAACGGGAATGAGCCGTGGCAATTGCCAATAAAAGCTATGTTACTGCCTTTACGACGTGAAGTCGTTTGGAGCCTTTGAGTACGCTTTTTATAATGTTGTATAAAATATATTCTTCCACGCTGGTCCGGAAGAAAAAATCTAAGAATGTACTGCTTTTCTTCCTTTGTCGTATAAATCTTATATGTACGTGTGAGAACAATGTGGAAGGCAATAAATAATCATCTTATTATGCGATGCGGTTAGCAACCAGTCATCATTTGTAATTTCTTTTTTCACCTTCTCACCCACCATCACGATAAAATTGGCCTCTGGGTCTTGAGGCTCTGAGCTCTGTCTCTACTATACCCAAAATGCTCTGTAAGCCCTGTTAGAGGTGATAGTATTAAACACTATAATAATCAAACTAATAAAAAACGTTCCTATTGCAATATCCCAGCATCAGTCCATCCCAATCTCATTCCATAATCCATGGACCTTCCTTTTCTTGCAATAGATCTTTCTCTAGCCGAAACCTATTAAAGGGTACACCTTTCATAGGTATATTCAGGAATGGGTTTTGGCGAGAGCGCCACTTAACATCAACTTCTCCAAAGGGCCTCTACGTGTTGGATCTGTATCCCCACGCAAGCCTCTCAAAGGACCGGGGTGAAAAGACCCGTGAAACTAAAGGAGAAACTAATAATATTATAAAAGCCAATGTTTTTGAGTGTGTGTGTGTGTGTGTATATTTGTTACTTCTTGACGCGCAAACGGCTGGACCCATTTTGATAAATTTTGGTATGCAGGAAGCTGACACCCTGAATTAACTACATAGGCTACGTTTTATATATACCGCGGGTAACACCGCGGGGCGCCGCTAGTATTATATAAATATGGCGTTTCCTATCAAATACTCTTTACCGAAATACACATAAACATAGGCATGAATGAATCATCGACACCGGTATTTGTGACGGTCTATCAGTATCCATTAACCAAAATTACATTTATATCTTAATATCTTAAACAAAGATTACCAAAACATTTTGGTGTGTACCTCTTTAAATAAGTGTCTGTTAATTTTGGTCCAATTGGCCCATTGTTCCTTAATAAATTGCAGATTTGCACGCATGATAATTTAGGGCACGCCACGCGAAATTTTGTTGGTGTGTGTTTTTTTTTTAAGATCTTGGCCTGAAATTTGTATCTCTTTTCAACTTTGAACTTACATTTAGATTTAGACAAGTAAGTATATGTCAACTAAACACTTTTAAGTAACCAAATACAAAAGAGTGACCAAATATAAAAAGTCGAGTGAAATTAATGAAAAATGTACTTACGGGTGGGTATGAGTAAGTATATTTTTTATTAACTTTACTCAAATTATATTTTGATATTTATATTAAATTGTTATTCATTGGTAAGGGTAAGTATGATAATGTGTGACAGTTTAAGTCTAACCATCATTCACTCTGGCTTTTTAGTGGTAGGTTACAAAATTTTTATAACCATCACACAAGTTAGTGCGTGATTATTTCAGGAAAAATATATTTTACTCAGTTTCTCTGCTAGTGCTAGGGCAGCCTTTGTCATATAACAAATATAATAATGCCCTCGCCATATAATAATAACAAATAAATAATTATATTAACGCCAGGCTAAGCGGGACCAGGCAGAAATAAGCCAGTATTCAAACCATCTTCTGAGTCGTGATCGAATGCTCTTACTTTTCGGCTACTGTTATTAAGACGGCATTTATGAATAAGCTTTTCTCACGGTTAAAATTATCTTTTTACGAATTCTTTCGCTCTTCTTTTTTTTAAGTTAAATGATTCATACCTAAGTAAGCGGCTGGCAATATTTTTCAAGAACTATAGAGAACATGCATAAGGAGTAGTTTTGATAAATTACTTAGAAGACAAATTACAAAACTAGTTTTAAAGAATTCTCAAGCCGTTCATTAATTGTTACACTGACATTTATACAACATATTTATATTATTTTTGACATTACTATTATTGAGATAATTGAAATGTATCAGAAAATACGAGTACATTCAATTTAATATCGAATTTCCCTGAAATTAATACCTAGTAGCTACCTTATAAGTTTTATGTAACTGTTGACATTCAATTCAATTACTAACTTGTTAACAATTTCTGACATATCCCAAACGTAATATTTCTGAAATCACTATTAATAAATAATAAACTACTAAATAATACTACTAATAATAATACACAATACTAAACTCAACTACATACTTATAGTTCGCAACACCCTGCCAGGGTTCATGTACTTATTCACCTACTAACCATGTTATAGTATAAGTGCATGTAAGCGAAAATTAAAGAAAAAAGAAATAAATGACTCTAATTTAGTAAGCATTTACGTAAAAAAGGCCTTGAAGCACGATTATATTTTTTATAGATTCATTAACTCTGGTTTTTAGTTGATTGAAAAAGTCAATTGTAGAAGTGATAAAAAAGAAATGTGGTGTCGTGGGACACCAGGTAGGAACGAAGTTCCTTCGGCTAATGTAGAATCGACACAATTTGCAAAAGAAAAATCGTGCTCAAAGGAAGAGAAAGGTATTATACACTACTCGCTTGTGTATACGACTGTCGCGCCTGCGCACGTCTCATTTAACGAGGTCATCCTTACGGTTTTACTATCACATTTTTTTCAGTTCGGTCGCGCAGCAAAATCCCTATCTCCTCCAAGCCTGCCGTAAGGAACTTCGTTCCAAAAGTTTAAAAAATAATATTACCGTAGGATTTTATTCAAAAAATAGAGCTTATTTTGTTATGAGGCTAATCCTTTAAACGCAATATTTGACATAGCACCTGAACAAATGTTCTACATCACACCTACAAATGCGACATAAGGGACGTCACTCCTGTCTGGTCTTTCTAAAGCGCTCCGAGACGCCGTCTAAAGGCGGACGTGACTTTGTAACCTTAATATCTTAAAGAGATTTTGGGTTAGGAAGGTATGTTTTTTTTAATGGACATGCCTATTTTTAGAAAATCTTTTCATAGCACAACGAAAAAAAATGCATCTTCCCTATTGTAATGAGCGTAGCATATATTATTATCTCTCCGAAAGAAGACGCTATTAAATAAATAAAATAAAATAAAATGAAAGTCGTTTATTTCAGGCTTTACAACCCATAAAGTGTTAGTAGCAAAGAAAACTTGTAACTATAATTACTATTAGGTACAATAAAGTTATAATTGATCAAGTGAGCGAAGCGAGCGAGGTCTTTAATTCGAGTTCGGGCGAAAACACATTTTTTGTATGTTGGTATGTAACGCGATTACTTGAGAACCGAAGCTCCAATCAAGATAAAATTTGGATTGGAACCTATGTAGATAATAGCAGTAGAATTTTTAAGTTCCATGGGCAAAATCGATTCAGCCTTTTTTGAGATACACGCATTTTGGTGAAAACAAGTATTGCTAACCGTTAATGAGATTTGGAAGAAACCACCCAGGAGGTGAAAGTCTCACACATTGCGAATTTTTCGTTTAGAATGAGACTTTATCTTCTAATGTTATTCCGGACTAAATATCAAAACCACAACAAGAATTAGTACAGATGTCGCACTACTTGGTCCGGTCTTTCAGGAGATCTATACGAAATAGAACTGAAATATAAATAATAGTCCTATAACCAATAATTTCGCACACTTAGTAGAAAGCCGAAATAGAGAAACGGTTAACCCATTTGAAACAATTTTTCAGATCTTAAATTCGAATCTTTTTTTTTCTTTTATTTCTCGCTTACATGCACTTATACTATAACATGGTTAGTAGGTAAATAAGTACATGAACCCTGGCAGGGTGTTGCGAACTTTAAGTATATAGTTGAGTTTATATAATAATAGTGATTTCAGAAATATTTCGTTTGGGATATGTCAGAAATTGTTAGTAGGTAACAAGTTAGTAATTGAATTGAATGTCAGCTGTTACATAACTACTATACTATACTTATAAGTTAAGTATTAATTTCAGGGGAATTCTATTACATTTTAAATAAGTTAAATTGGATGTGTTTTCTGATACATTAAAACATTTCAATTATCTCAATAATAGTAATGTCAAAAAATAATAATATAAATATGTAGTATAAATGTCAGTATAATAATTGATGAACGGCTTGAGAATTCTTTAAAACTCGTTTTGTAATTTGTCTTCTAAGTATTCTTCAACCGAATAGTAACCTTTTGTCAATAACAAAGTTTTAAGATTTTTATCAAATGTTTTGTCATTATGTTCTAATTGTAATGATTTCGGTAGTTTATTATATATTTTGATTGCACTCACATATGGTCCGTTATTGTATATGTCTAGGTTTTTTCTCGATGGCAATGCCAGTCTATATTTATGTCGCGTGTTTATTTTGTGTAAATATGTGTTTATTTTTTTGAAGTTTTTTATTTTTCATTTTTTTCATTTCAAGTTTCATTATCTTCTTGAAGGCAAAAATAAATTTATATGTTTTTCTAGGAATTTTTATTAAAACTTGAATTTTTAGTGGCCCCGCGCTACCCCCATTTAAAATAATACATTTGAACGGATACGGAGATATCAATAAAAATGTTGTCTAGGCCAAGATAACCCTTCAAACTATTTTATGAATTACTCGTACTGTTTAGTTTAAAGTGAGAACGTGAAGCTTTTCTACGCACACAAAAAGTGGGCGATTTTCGCAAATGTGTGTAGAAAAGCTTCACGTTCTCACTAAGCTGTAAACAGTAGTTCATAGAATAGGCATGGCGAAACTATAAGGGTTCCTTATTTACTACGGAACCCTAAAAATCAAAACTTGTGGTGTTTTTAATAGCACGGATGCGAGAAGTTCCGTGGTCTATCGACCAGTGACAGATCGCTGCACAAATTGCAACCAGCTGAAGATACAGCGGTAACTGGAAGTGTCATTATAACAATTTGAAACAGTTACGAGACGCAACGCTGAATTTTTAAAGTGGAAGGTACTGTTTTGATTGATGTTATTGAAATGACACTTTGAAACTTTAAGCTTTGAAGTGAAGGAAATCATAATAACCTATTACGGATATTCACTGTAAATGAGTAATTTTAATTATAATAATCATATTTGTTTGCAAAAAAATAAAGTTACAGTTTGCAGTTTGTTTTAACTTACAGCTAATAACACTTTAATACAGGTATAATCACTTTGGACCATGCACTAAGTGCAGCTTGTATCGCCGAGGTTCATGAATTAAAAGGTGATGTGTTTGTAATTATATTATTTACGTATGTTCTTGATTTGTTCTTTACTATTTTAATGTATGTAGGTACTAATACTTTTCATACCAGCTATAAGAATGATTTTGGTCGAGGTGAAAATTAAAAAGAGGTACAGAATAGAAACGGATTTGATATTTTATGACTATATTTCTTTGTAAATATACCAACTTAAAGCCTCGTTACTAATTGAACATGACCAATATACCTATTTGAAGCAATTGTAAAATATAAAAAATATTTACATGGAACGAATTGAATAGCTTTCTCTGTATTTTACATGTAAAGCTAAAATCCAATGAAGCTAAAACAAAGAAACTTTAAATATGTCATAATTATATTATCCAGTTCCTCTCTAGGCAGCACCATCTGGCGGCGAGCATCGACCTCGGTACCGGTTGGCGTGCAGCCTGCACTTCTCACGGCGACCAACACAGGTTCATAACATAACGTAGTACATACCTACCATTGTTTACGCGTCTAGTGGAATTCATGGTAACGGTAAAAGCCGTCTGACAAATCTAGATAATCTTGTTTGAAGTGATAATACAAGACAAACTGTACCTACGAATGGCTTTCTATCTTCTGTACATCCTTTGGCAGAACTTATTCCGCTTTATTAACCTAAACTGCTAAAATCGCGTATTCTGTTTGTGAATATCTAGATACGTATTATTAGAAACCTGACCTCTATACATACCTACTTGAGTTATTATAACGATATTGAAACTTGAGAGAATTCCTTTGCCTACTTATCAAAGCAAAAAGTCAGTAGAAGCCTTTCAATTCAACTTGTTGTTGTTGTTGTTTCTTGGCAGAATCCAAGCTACAACAAAAACATATAAGAAAGCGTAGTAAAAACGTTCTACATGAAAGAGATTTATCTCTAAAATATTATCTTTTATTTTAATGTCAGTACTTTAAGTTTTCTACCCTTTGTACTTATTTTAAAATAATTTGTAAAGTATTAGTAGTAGGAATAAATTCATTATTTTTCGTATTCGTTATTATATTGATTGCGCGTTATTAAATTTTTTGTTGCAGATAAACAGACATACTATATTTATTTGATATTCTTTTTTTTATTTAGTCTTAATATGATAGATACTTGTTCATATTTATATTTAACAGGCAAGTTTTCTATTTCTTTTGTAAGAATATTTCATTCATTAGAAATTGTAACCAACAATAGAGCTTTTGAGGTTACCTAGCTATATAACGGAAGAGACAGAATAAAACCACTTGCTTAACTAAGCTAGACACCCTAGAAAGAACAATAATTAGATCAATTTATGAGTGAAGAAAAAGTACTACCCATAAAATATTTATTATGCCAATGACTTGAATACAAGAATCGTGAAATGGCCTATGGCTAGCGACGTGCGACGCGTGGTCGTTCCGAAGGTTGCCTCCAGCTGACAGCTGTTACGACATCAGCTGAGAAAAGCATTATCATCATTTCACTTGTACACGAGCATATTTTATCGTGCTTCATAAGAAATTACGTAAGTTTTCAAAAAACTTTTGAAACTTGTTAACTATTGAAAAAAAATAACCCTTTTTTTGCGGACACATCCTGTTAGAAATATTTAGTTAAATTCATGAAATAATATGTTTGAATTTAAACCGTAATCTCAAATTTCTGGTTTGTAAAGCATAAACAAACGATATTCCACAGTGTAACTTCGTATATCGAACAATAAAAGCGAGAACATAGGCATCAGTTAAGAACAAAGGGCAATCACGGTCAGTAAAGCGAAAGGAACGCCACAAACCTTGTTTTCATCGGTTTCCCACGATAAACGAAGTAGTATGCTTCATCCTTTTCACATAAAATATTTTCTTATAATAGTAAACCAGACAACATGTCTGCTAATGGATTAAGTTGATGAGCAAAACCTTTTACGAGACAATATAAGTTGAACAAGGGAATTAAGGTCAAGGCAATAATAATAACTACAACATTCAACCTTCAAAGAAGCGACGAATTGAAACCCGCTTTGAATTACCGTAATGTATAACTATTATTTTATGGTCACTCAAGACAACAGTAACAAATAAGTAATTGTGCCTTGTCTCCAAAGCAACCTTGGTATTGTAGTCGGTACATCACAATAGACTATGGGAATTGAAATGTCTATAGAGGTCGTTATTACGAAGACAGCGTAAAACCATTTGGACATCGCTGGGGGCAGGTAGGAGAACATTGTATTCAAAGACAAGGCTCGGGCCGGGATGATGCTATAATGCATATCTACGAAACCGATACAAATTGAATTTCGCAGGGTTCGGATTCGGACCTTAACTGTTATTGGCACACAACACTTTCGGGTAAGATTCTACCCTCGAATATTTATGCCGATTGGAAATCTATATCCTACTATAAAGTATTTTGTATTGGTAAAACGTTAAAATAGTTCTCTTCATTTTCAATTTTATTTTTCTAGTTTAATCGTCAAAGCTTCTTCAGCAAAATCTTGAATAAAAATGGTTGTGTAGTTTGCATTCAGAAATTAATTTTTTTTCAAGATCCTTTTTTTTTGGTATGATGGTATCCTTCATTATCAAATTTTTATAATTTAAATTTTAAACCAAAGCTTTTCTCTTCTTACCCGACTACGGTGAATTCCAAATGAGGGTTATAATTTTCGCCACAGGGTATTTGGTAAATCCTACTACCTACATAATTATCTATAATTTCACTACTATGATGTTGGTTATATTGAGAGTAAAGTCGTAAAGCCATCTCATGTAAATGCTTCTGTATGTTTATCTTAACATAGAGTTTGATGATATAATGGCAATAACGTATAAGTTTACTGAGTTTACTCATCTCAACTTCAACGAGCCGTCATAAACATAAACATTGTATCTAGGCCACTTACTCGTGCTATTCGCTCCCAATCCACTCTCTTTGATGTACAAACTAATCAGGCATGCAGCGATAAATTCGATGCCGGGACGGTACCAAATTTCCTATTGAGCAAAGTTATTGTTGCGTCTTATAGTCGGTATAGTGCCTTCGGCGATGGGTCGCATTCTATAGCAGGTAAAGGAATCCCTCGTCACATGAAATACAACAGAACATCAAGGAACACCAAAGTTATTGCAATTTCGCAGTGTGTCTAAACCTGGTTGGTTGTAAAGCCACCACACACGTGTTCGTAAAAGAGATAAATCAGGGACGCAGACGCACAATGTCACCGTATCTAGGTACTGCGTTTTATGTACAATGCACAATAGAGTAGAAAGTTGTAAACACAATAGAGGATCTGTGTCGTGTGTGAGATACCTAATTTGATGTTCCTTTGGTTTATCTAACAATTATAATTTAAAAATTAAAAGGTTTTACAAAAAGGGTATGGTAATCTTAAATCAAAGAGGAACTTAAGAATTTGCTGAAAATTACAAAAAAGTGCGACTATTTACTAGAATAGAATTAGCTTAGTACAGGAATTATAATAAGCAATTACGAGTAATATATTACCACTGATGCCAATAAAAGTTGGTAGTATAAAGACGCTAGATAAACTTTTCTACAAGAACATTTTACTCGATTTCTTAGTACGAGATGCAATCAATTGGTTTAAAGAAGCATGTTCCTGCTCTACATTAATTTAAAGTTTATAAAATATCATACAATTTAGATAATACAAGCATATTTTAAATGTAGCAGCCATTTATGTACCTACCCATGTCTTGATTAATACCTCAGCCTGAGTTCTTTCTACGAATTCATTTTAATTTACCATTTCTGAATAATTAACTGTACAATTACATATATTTAGAAAACATGCCTACTTAGTCGCACCTTTTACGAACACTCTTATTTATCCGGAATCAAAAATATGAAATAAGATCGAACCATTTAATATCCAGAACTGAGTCATTCCCTTTGTTGTTACAAAAACCAGTTCCACTACGAAAAAAATGATGCGCCGAGCTGACCTGCGCCGGCGCAAGTTCACGTAAACGCTGCTGAAGCTGTGTGGGTGGAAAGTGGTAGTGTTTGTGGGAGACTGGGTTTAGTCGTGTGTGTGGAACGAGTCGTAAAGGACCGTTCAGACTGCGCTATTTTATCCCGCTTTACACTGAAACTACTTTCAGTAGGTATATGTGTTTTATAACCTAAAGTATAGTGTGTGTAGGTATACTATATGTATAAGTTTGTTTGAAGTTATACATATAGTATAGCTGCTTAGACTGTTCTATTCGATTTTATGGACTCTTTGATCAGGTCAGACAACCTGCTGTAGAATGCAGAAAAAGTCTGGGTGCCGCTTAATCGGTCAAATAAAACCACTTAAAGGTTTTACGGGCTGACTAGAAAATAAATAATACGAGTAAGTTTTTCATCTCGATTAAGTAAGTAAATGTAGTTGGTTGCAATGGATTTAATTTGGCCCTAAACTATCTTGTTCTACATTATACATGGAATAGTAAAAAAATCGGTCGATATAGCAAGGTTTTGCGTTACCTTTACCATGTGCATGGTAAAGCGTTATAAAGTAGGTGAACGATATCATAACGTGTTACAAAGCTACACAATAACAGTCTGAACGCCACTTAAAGTCGTAACCTGTTCGATGTGGCTGAATGAAGAGTAGCTCAAGACACCAGCTACTTTCTACCGGTCCGCGGCGAACCACGTGATTTTACTATGTTTACTGGACTATACTCGTTTCAATCTTATTAGAGGTTTGTGGATTGCCGCAAATGTGATATATCACCTTGTTTAACCGAAACTCGAGCTGCTTATGTAAATTTGTATTAATATTAATGAATACAAACTCTTGACTAAATATTTATAAGTACTTACCTAAAGGTGTTAATTAAAATATAAATTAATATTTAAATGCAAAAATGTAGAGAAAGGAAGAAATGTATTATAAAGTAGAGTGTACAATAATAAATAAGGAATTTAATCAGGATCTAAATAAAAATGAAGCGAAAATGAATATGTTTACGAGTACATGTTGGTTCATCAAAACGAACGTTTTACGACCTCCGTAGCGTAGTGGTCACCACACTGGTCCGCCACCCAGAGGTTTCGGGTTCGATCCCCGGTCAGGGCAAGTTGGTAAATGGCCTTTTTCAAATTGTCCTGGGTCTTGGATGTTTATCTATATATAGTTATAAAATATAGTATCGTTGAGTTAGTATCTAACACACAGTAGTAAGTTGCACAAGTGTCGAACTTACTTTGGGGCTAGCTCAATGAGTGTAATTTGTCCCTATTTATTTATTTTCTATGAGGGTAAAGTTAATCTTGGCCCCGTAGTCCAAGTTTTTCTTATATATAAAATAACATTTCTTTCAAAATAACATATTTTACATCTCCTTCTAAAGACTTCTTTTTCTCGGCATCACCAATGGGTTCAATGATAGATAAAGCTAATTACTGTAAATCCACCAATTACATTTGTAATAACGTTAAATAAATACTCGGTAAGATTAACCAATTAGTCTATTTCTTAAATTGAAATGTGAGCTTTCGAGGCTTGAGACACTTATTGAAATGTGAGATCTAGTGAAAAATTTAGTTCATACTAAATCCAACCAATGAATCTACTTCATCATCATAAACAACCTGACCAAGAGAAAGTCTTTGCCAAATGACGAAACGAAATTTTCTAGATTTGCAAGTTTTAAAGTAAACATATTTGGGAGATCGTGCTACATTCTTTCCATATTACAATCGAAAGTTAGAAGGTCGTTATGCAGATTGACCAATTGACATTTTATAAATACAAGTTCATTTACAATTCAAACATATTTTGTGAATTTATTGTGTTAAGGTTAATTGATACATATTGAAAAGATTTCAAGAAAACTGGTTCAGTATTTTGACGGTTTGTCTTCATGATGTTTGATGAGATGAAACTCGATAGAAAGCCACCTGACATCTCAAAGTCGTCTGCGTTACCTTATTTAATGAAATTAAATCTAATCTGATTTATTATGATTCTGCTTTTAGATTTCACCCCTTTGGAGTCCATAAAAATTTTACGGTAAGGTCGTAGGTATATAAACCTAGACACCGAATCAAGTCCCGCTTTTTGACCATTTCTTATTTCACTTTTCAGTTTTAGTACTTTCGTGTTGCATGTTGAATACCTAAGAACCCTATAAAAATTCATCTAGAATGTCCAACAAGTAGGTACAAATAATAATTCAATTTGTATACTCCCAAGATGTATACTGTGCATGAAAAACTTCTGAAAAACTAGCTAAATTGGGGTTTCATAGATTAAGTGAATAAAGTAAGGTATTTCCGATCCGGAAATTTGTATCCCTCGCTTCGTAATAAGGTTTGATCACACCCAACCTGGAAAAATGACGGTACGAACCCTATTATGAGACGGAGTCAAACACGCTTTTTATTGATGTACAAGGGTGAAATAGAAATGAAACGAAAGAATGTTTCTCATTAAATACATTTATATTTGCTATACGCATTTCAGATATATTATAACGTATCTATCATTTACGGAGTAGACGAAGCCAAGGTCGCAGGACCCAAATACCATATTTGGTAATGTGGTGAGTGGCAATTTACTATTTGATATGTATAGAAATAAATACCTAATTTAAATTGCTAACTTACTGATTATTCTCAAAGCATTAATTTATTAGCGAAGAATGATAATAATTTAGTCACCTTATGATGTATAGATGATCCTACAGGTAAAGATAGTATGCTTTCCAAAGAACAACTCATATTTAATTGAACTTTAAGTCGTGAGTCATTCATTATAAACAACGCCTCAAACAAATAGATTTCATATTTAGAAATGGGTCAAATCATATTTCGTGACAGTACTGACAGT
This sequence comes from Acrobasis suavella, assembly GCA_943193695.1. Taxonomy (NCBI): domain Eukaryota; kingdom Metazoa; phylum Arthropoda; class Insecta; order Lepidoptera; family Pyralidae; genus Acrobasis; species Acrobasis suavella. The sequence continues at coordinate 10,707,824 of OW971939.1, forward strand.
TTTTTTTCTCTGTCTATTTATGTAAGTACTTTGTTTACTTTATTATATACAAGAACCAAGAGTGAATCATTGATATATAGGTCACTCAGATAAGCCTAAAGGTTCTGACCCACTATCTGAAAATGTCCATAACAGTGACGTAACTGGAAACTTGCAGACAAAGAACATGGCGTGATACAATCAATGCTCGTTAAATGTGAAAGGCTTTCGAAGTTTCGACATCGTTTACGACAACTGCTAATGGTGCAAGGTCCAAATCAGAGAGCTAACCATCTACTGACGGATTTTCAGATACATTGACTTACAATTGTGTCGTATTTTGTAAATGTATCTACTATTCACTAGACTGGATTATCACTGCTGATTTTTTTTTTTTTTGTTTAAGTATAACTAACGTGAGACATGGACATCATTAACAACCACTGACACCAATGTGTCGCGTCGCTACGCGACTTCATGTAGGCGCGTCACATTCGCCCTGACGAAGACCTCGGGATGAGGTCGAAACATGTCGGCCAGTGGCTGACTTTCTACGTGAGTAAACCGTGCTTGTTAATAATGCTGATTTAATGTTAGTTTTTTAGAGTTTATCGAGCAGAGACAAACAGACAGATACTGGGGACTTTGAAACGGGCTTTCGATTTAGCAACATATACTTAGTTTATTTTATTAAGAATGATAGCAAATAGGTTACTTAAAAATAACTCTATATAACTTTACCTCGACGTCGTCCAAGTCGGTATTTTTTTTTTTTTGTGAACCATGAGTACTTCTAACCAAGTTGATTAATTCGGATATTGACTTCCCCGTAATTGGGCTAAGGGTAGAGGGTGTCACACAAAGGATCTGTCCACGCCATTAGGCCCTATTGATACAGAATCCCGTGGGATGAAATATTATATGGGGTGTTCTGATTCTATGAACGACGGATTTGAACGTGGCGATATCACACGCTCGATATTGTTAAAGGGAAAAACTTACCATATAACCTAAAGCAGTTTTAAATAGACAAAACTTAAAAAATTAAATTCTGCTAATAAAATTTATCTTTAGGGTCTTACAAAAATTAGTGTATTAAATAATAACAACATAATCAGGCAAATCAGATGATCAAGATTAGTCTGTATGTAAAGTAGTTCATAGCCACTAGCTATGCTATGTAAAACGCAACGCAACAGAATTCTTAACCTGAACATATATACTGTCAATATAAATACACTGAAATTCTTATGAAGCTGGTTATTTTAGTGTCTTTAGAGTATATGTGACTGTAAAATCACTTTCGAGACAAAATCCACAATGCAGCTAATTGAATTCTAAACTCGCACACACACGACCTAATTTAGTCACAAAAGTTAATTAATTCAACATGTCAGCAGCGACCGCCGCCGGATGGCACAGTCAATGAAAATACACGGGAATTCTACTAAAGTGTTGGAATAAAAGCATGTGGAGACACAGTTTATAAATTACTCTTTTATAAAATACATAGTTATAAAATAACTAAATATTCGCAATGAAAAAGCCTTCGTATATGAAGGCACAAACCACTAATTAATACTAATACCTACAAATATTAACTATATTTTAATCCGTTATGTTTTTACCCAAAATCTTGCGCCGAACTCGTGAAATCAATTTGGCAATTTCTGTCACGAAAATATCATTTGTTAGTTGGATGATATTGCACTACACAATATTTATTCCAAAGACAACACAACAAGTTACCACACACTGCGGCACGCGTTACTCACTCGTTGAATTGCGTGACCCAAGATAATTGGAAATTTCTATACTAACCACACTGTTTAAATAATGACGCCGGAGACAATAGGAATAATTTAGAATACCCGAATAAGGCGACCCCTGCGATTAATATGGGCATAAATCTTCCGATGCTATAATATTTTGTAAGTGGGGTGGTATTGTTGTGAGTACGATTATTATAGATGCCACAAGCTAGCTGTCCCACGGTTGTGGAATGGTATCATTTTCCGTGTTTTGATTATAACATGCCGGTGACAGGCGTTACATCACATGAAGGTTTATGAAATGCAACGATCGTATTACAATTGAGCTCTTTAGAAGACACTACTGAGTAATTTCTGATACTGGTGTAAAAAAATCGGGCAGGTGCTGTTTTACCATGCCTTTACAAATACCTCTTCTATAGGAATATTGTTTATTATCATCAAAGATTATTATCTGTTGTTAATTACGGTAAATCATGAAATGATTTATCAACAAATAGATATATTTTGCTACTTTTTTAATAATTTAGAAGAACTATTTGAGTAGGTACTATTTTTAATTCTTTAAGTAAGTATGTATTATCTTAAATGAAATAAATAGATATATCGTAGTGCAAACATAAAAGCCCATTTGATGGTTAACATATTTCAAACATCCGAAAACAGGATATACCTAATGGGCATGATCATCCTTTCCCACAAACAAAAGCTTAAACTAGAACTCCCATTAAAACATCCCTATACAAATTAAATTAAATCAACGATTGCGGACATCCCTCAAATTTTCGTAGGGTGGTCGACCAAAACATTAGAATCCCCTGCGAATGGCGATGAACCGATAATCACGTGCGATGCGACTATCATATTCATTGTTCCCACAATCATATCTCATCTATTTCATGTTCCTTGTTCCATGAATCATTCATTACAAATCTATTGTTTTACATTTATAGACAGCAAATGGGCTAAGATAATTAAACTTATTTTGAGGTTATTATCATTTAGTTTCAATCCTGAACTCGTTTTATATTCCAAGGGTAAAAAGTCTACACATCTAGCCAGCGATCAAAAGTGTTACTTCTTTTTGGAATGACCAACTCCTTACTATAAGCACGTGTATTTTTTATGCACGTATATTTTTGCACCTTAGTAGGTGCAAAAAAACAAATGTGCAAAAAATGAAAAACATTGTGCAGAAAGAAATGCTCATGCCAAAAAAAGTATTCTTATTAGCAAATATCTACATAAATTAGAGGTATAATACCTACTCAAAAACACTTGTCAAATTATCACATTGAGCTTACAGTAATTAAAGTAGTGTGTGTGTTTTTAAGTTTATAATAACAAGAAATGTACAGTATGGTTTAACAGTCCTAACAAAAAGTATTGTTGAAATAAAGTAACATTCTCTACGGCAGCTTAAATATTTTCTTAAAAGTGTTTAGAGTCAATTACTAGCTTTTTGAAGACTCATGCAAGATTTCATCACAGACAAATTGCACACGTCGAGTGGCGATTGGTATGAGCACGGCTTATTAGAAAACGCGTAGATAAATTTGTTACAAAATTTGAGCTTTATTGATTCGCATTTAGAATCCATTTTAGAATAATAGCATTGAATTTAAAGTGCACGCGCAGGTCAATCGCTCCGAGGTCACAAAATACAAATGTCAAGCGGCCGGATTCGATTCATTGTCGCTGCTTTCAGAATGTTATCAATGCCTGTTTAAAGTGTTTCTATCTTAGCTGACACTCGTTACTAGATGCAGTTTCAAAGAACAGGATTTTTAAAAATAATATCAAAGCAATTGGTAGGTGTGTAAGTGTGTGTACCTATATGTTAAAATTAAATATTTTCGGTATTTATACATAAGATGATTATTAAATGTTATTCATACTCAATACTGGTCTCTATAGTTTTTTATACCTTCATATTTAATAACAGTCAGCATAACACTTATTTTATCTAAGTAAACAATCAAAGATGTGCAATAAAAGAGGCAAGGGATCGTGATGGGGTGGAACCGTGGAAGACGGGTCCTAAACCGCCGCAATAGGAAGTAAGGTCAACAAAACGTTAAAAATTTAACATAAGTTTATTAGAAAATAAAACTAAAGGAATAGAAAGTCTATTGACTCTCTACGCCAACCATTTCTAGTGATAAAACTACTATTTTTGTCATATCAACAACAAGGAACGTACACAAATGGTAAAAAGAGAAATTGAATGTTACGTTTGCTACGATGTTTACGATAAAAGGCCAAAGTTCGCATCATTACAGCTTGACAGTACAGTACGTGATCAACGCTGACCCATCATTACGGCGACGATTTACAAAATGACCGTAGCGAATGGCAGTGAAAGATAGCCAGATTTCATCGCTCACAAAGCGGAGAAAGAAAGACCCTACAACAATGGTGTTTCGGAGCTGTTTCGTAACGACGATCCACTTACAAATTCACCTTTCAGAAATACGTGTAGCGGTGCCTTTTAACTAAGTGGTTCACTATTTAGATTTGATCACACGTACGAGTTTAGAGTAGGTGAAACGACTATACTAACAAGTTATTTTTTATTGACCAGTGAAAAATGTAATATAATTACTATTCACTTTGATTTACTCACATTGTTTCACGACAGTGTTTTTAATGCTATAGTTTAATTTTATCTTAACAATTTGATTGATCCGCTTATCCAGGTTTGTGCGAAAAGCATATTTTTGAAAAAATCAAATGACGAAAATACCAGTAAATATTAGTGCAATGGTGTTTCAATGTATATGTGCTCTAGCTCACCCTTAGGGTATTTAAACAAGTTTAGATTACACTGATACTTGCTTCTTGGATGCAACAGAAGATCTTTTAGATAAACTGGATCGTTTGAAAAATCTATGTATCCGGTTTAATTTTATGTAGAGACATTCTTTATCTTCTTTTCAACGTGCTACACTATCTTTCTGTCCCCTCCTACATATCCTCCAAATATGTATAATCCTTTTAATATCCTCCAAATTCACCTTGCAGATCCCACCAAATAACTGTCCTTAAACTCCCTCCTCACACAACACCGCTACCTTTTTCTACTCCTTCTCGGTACATGCAGTCAGACTATGTAACTCATTGGCACCTGCTATATGTGAATCTAAAATGATTTCTGTATTTAAAAGACGAGTAAAAGATCATTATTTAATGGGATCATCTTAATTGTATTTATATTGTTTGTTAATATTAAGTATATATGTATTATATTTCCTTCTGTATAGACATATGTATTTATTGAAATGTATGTGTAATCTATGTATGTTTATTTATAGTTAGAATAGTTTTATGTGATTTTAATTTTTGTTCTTCCTTCATCCTATGTATAAACACGCCTTTGTGCCTTTCTTACATAAACATCTCCTCTCATAGGCCTACTACAGGAAAGAGATCTTTTTTGAGATAAGTCGTGCCTTTTTATAACATTTATTTGATGTATTTATTCTCTCTATAATGTATTTATTAAATTTATTTATTCTTTCCGTATACATTAATTGGTAAAAAAAATTAATAAATTATAATTTAAATAAAAAGTATAAACATTTTTTTTTCAATAAGCAATAAGTATAAAGTCATGGTGACAATAAAAAGTAATTTAATTTCGAGTTTCGCTATTCGACATTCCTTGTGGTAACTCCAAGACAAATAGAGAATAACCTCTTAAGTGTAACTGAGTATGTAGATAAAGAGTTTAATGCAATGTTGAGTAATGTGTAATGTCACCTATTTGTACAAAGAGTGAATGAAGAAAAGCATTTGTTTGGTGTTACGTGGCATCTATCGGTATTCAGTCATTCGGCGTTTGCGCAAGACTTTGTTCTTTGTTCGTCATAATGATAATGTGCCGCTATCAAAACTGGACTTCAGAATTTAGTCATACTTTTTTATACTTAGGAACAACTCGATTGATATTACGTTTATGATTCTTCTTATATAAGGGCTTGTATGTATTTATTTCCGCAGCCATTAGTTTTGTTGTAATAATGCAACGCGATAGTTTTTTTTAAGCAGCCAAGCAAGCAATCCAATTGATAGCATTCTTATAGGTATTTTTTTTTGTTATCTACAAGCAATAAACAATATAGTGTATTTTTTCAGAATTTCAAGCTCAATAGTTTCGAAAATCGGAATGGTCCATTTTCGTCTTCTTTGATTAATAAAATCAAAACTTTTTATTTCACAATGATAACAAAAACATATTTTCATTTGATACATGACACAATAAGGATTGCAAAACCACGCTCGTGTTACAACCCGATGACGCGCAACATCTTCCATATTTCGCGTCATCGGGTTTGTAACCCAAACCACAGAATAAGTACTAGTACTCACGTACCCAAACTGAAAACTACAACACACGTTGAAGTTGCGTCCAGCTCCAGTTGTGGTTTTCAGTTAAGTATTATAATAATATCAACATAAATATTTTTTTCATATACTTAATAAAAATAATATATTGAAAATAAATTATGAACAAAGAGTATCATAAACAAAAAATATCCCGAGGATACCTATACATATAACTATGTTTATTTTATGTCAACTTTTTTGATGTTTGAAATAATGAATGAATAAATAACCGTTAATTTTCAGTGTCATTAAAGCCAGTTAACTATTATAATGTAGATAGATAGATAGATAACTCTTTATTGTACACCAAAAGAAAAAATGTAACACAAAGAAATAATTTTAAATTAAAATGAGTACAATGGGCGGTCTTATCGCTTAAAGCGATCTCTTCCAGACAACCAGTGGATGAAGAGGAATGTGAGAAAGACAAAGACGGTGGTGCAACTGACTAAGAAGGAAAAAAAAAATGTATCTAAAGCAACTATAAACTTAATAAATTTAACATAAATTTACACACATTTAACCTTTACCTATAAATACATTAAAACATAAATAGGTTTAGGCAATATACATACATAAATTACATATTACACATATACATATACAATACATAAATTATATATAACACATATACATATACAATACATATTATTAAATAGCAAATAGACTTACTGATAACTTGATAGCTACATAAAATAGAGTAATTTATAATGTAATCATTCCAATTAATTACTTTTTGATAGATAGTAATCTACTACCCTTTTCTTAAAAACGGGAAGAGACTGTGCCTGCCGTATTAAAACTGGCAGTTCATTCCACAGGCGCACCGCTTGGACCGTAAAGGACTTATCGTAAAAGTTGGTTCGATGCATAGGCATGTCCAAAGCTAGATTTTCTGATGACCTTAAATTGTGCCTATCCTTAGAATGTAGAAATTCAAAACGTTCCTTAAGATAACAGGGGGATGGGAGGTAAAATAATATGTTATACAATAAAGAAAGGATATGAGTATTCCGGCGATGACGAATAGGAAGCCACTTGAGCTGAGTACGAAATTGTGAGACATGATCATATTTGCGTAAACCAAATATAAACCTTATGCAGAAGTTTTGAAGTCGCTCAAGCTTACTTAGCTGGTCCTCAGTGAGATCAAGATAGCAGGCATCCGCATAATCTAAAATAGGAAGCAAAAGTGTTTGAGCAAGCGCCAGTTTAGTAGCAGTAGGTAGAAAATTACGCAGTCTTCTAAGTGAAGCCGCAGCCCCATATAACTTACTAGCTGTAATTTGCATCTGAGGACCCCAAGATAAATTTTCATCAAAGGTCAATCCTAGGTTTTTAACCGTTTTTGAGTAAGGTATATTCACACCATCAAATTGTACTTGAGGCAAAGTCGATCTGTCTAATTTAGCCAGCATGCGTGAACTGCCAATGATTATCACCTGAGTTTTTGTTGGATTCACTATCAGTCCATTTGAACGACTCCACTCAGTTATGTGCGTTAAGTTATTGTTTATATCTTGGATAGCCTTGGCAATATCACTGGGTGGAGCTTGAGAATAAATTTGTAAATCGTCAGCATACAAGTGATAGGGACAAGAAGTCGTGAAGTCGAGAAGAAGAAGAAGTCGAGGCGAATGCGCTGCCTGCGACCATACAGATAACTGCGAAACCATTCAATTGCTGATGGAGATACATTAATAGAGCGCAATGTTGCAAGAAGTATATCAAAATTAACGGAATTGAAAGCATTGCTATAATCTAATAAAGAAAGTACAGTTAGCAGCCCTTCTGTATATAATGTACCGTTTAATTGCCTCTCATGCAATTTAAGACATCATTAAGTCTGTAATTATGAACTTTATTGATAACCATTTCACCACGTGATCATAATTTCAACAAAAGCTTCACATAAACAGGTAAATGAAATCGCGCAAAAAAGCGAGGCCATATATTCCTAGCAGTGGCTGAAAATGATGATGATGATGTGATCAGGTAAAGTAACGGTATTCTTAAACTTTCGTTTCTTTAGATGGCTTACGCAACCCGATTCACGAAGAGTAATTATTAATTAATAAAAGTTCAGATAAACAATTAATAAATCATGTCTCAATCGTCTGGCATTCAGATCTATGTAAATTATAACAATGTAGTCATTCATGACACTTGAATGGAATGTCGGTATTTTATTGTTTAAATTACGAGCGGGTGAAGTTCTTCCAGTTAACTTGGACAATCCGGTATGTATTTTTGACGATACTGTGGGCCCAAGTAAATATGAACAAATTTTTGATTCCGGACGAGACCGAAGTCAGTCAAGGGTTTACTTATTGTTGTACAGGAGTCGCGAGTTTACAGTTTGTGGATATTTTTATCAACTGCATCAGAACAACGGTTTTGGTTTTCAAGTGTATGTAATTGCCAATCAGCCTAATCGTCTTCATGGATTTAAACTTCAGTGGTGTCGATAAATTCATCTTAATTTTGCGAGTCACACTGAGTGTGTAAAAAGGCAGTCGGGTTTTATGTTTTGTAATAAATTGTTTTAAATATCGATATTTTTGCCTTGACAGACTTCAACGATCTGCAAAGAAACAGCTTGTACATTTTACATAATTTTTGTTCAAGACCAGAATAAAATAACAAAAGTTTATTAAAGGTCGCAATAATGGCTGGTGACATAGACTTACAGAGCATATCCAGATGAAACATTACTTCATAAATTCTGCGGGGGATTTACGTATTCTTTAGACTTGCGAGATATGAACGGAGGAAATTTTTGCCATTATGACTTTTGCAGACGAATTATGTAGAATTCCTGAATCCTGATGTAATACTTCGCGGGAGATATTAACGAAGAATTAAAAAAATAGATAGTGTTTTTATCTTTATTAACGAGATAATATTAACGAGATAAATGAGTCCACATGGGAACATATAAAGCATCTTCTTACTTATTAGTTAAAAAGAACTTAAGCTTAAACTCTCAACTCTGTATTTTTAAAGCATGCGTCGAGGTTTTTTTCCTTATTTTTAATAAGCACTAAAAAAATCTATATTTTTTATAATTTGTAAAGTCAATTAAATAACTTTTTTTCAAGGTTAACATTTTTATTTATTCACTTGTAGGTATAAAAGTTCACTTCTTAATTCTGTAGAAGCAATGTCCCATATACTCGTGGAATTGTACGGTTAAATTTATTTTATATATCACTTTTTGGCTTACAAGAACTTACGTGTTCCTTTCATAATACAATAATAGTAGTGTCATCAGTAATGACCGTGTATGACCATTGATTATGACGGGTTCCGCATCATTTGCGTTTCATGCAAACGTGCGGATTGCGTGCGGCCGTCCAATGACATGTGACTCAATTCGGTATGCGGCGGAGCAAACATGCCACTTCACTCTGCATAAGGATGGAGTAGACTAACTTAGCACGTGTTTAGCTATTTAAAAAAAGAATCATAAAAATCGATTGAGGTCCTCTCTAGGTGCTTCTTCATAAAATATATGCGGAGTATGCCATGTATGGTAAATATATGAAACCACAGAATACGAACTGAAATCTGCTACCAACACTATTTATTTAAATATTTCATCTCTTACTTTAAAACTTAATAAAGATCATAAAATGACTATTGTTGATTTTTCACTAATGTCAAATTCGTTAAAAAACAGTTACAGTGATGTCCCATCAATCATATTTAAGAACATTTTCACGAAGTGATGAAAATTAATGATTAAACTCAAAAAACAGTCATTATTATTTTAAAGATTAATATTCAAATATTTTTATAACAAATTATCGTTATTCACAAATAATATAACTAAATTTATAGTTATATATATAGTAAATTAAAAACTGTGGCCTCCACATACATAATTACAGGTGTAATAATGAACGTTAATTCGCAATCATTTCGCTGGCGAGAAGTTTTCGTACAATGTTGTGCTAACTAATTGAGTTCACAGCGCTTGGGAAATACTCGCATGTACCCTAGTATCTCCTGTCCAATTATTCGATATAATGCTTCTCAAATTAACGAAGGGTATTTGTCTGGAATAATATTTATCTCCATTCAGAATGACGGGTCTTTTCACCCTGGATACAGATCCAACACTTAAAAGCCCTTTGGAGAGGTTGTTGTAGCCGATCTCTGTGGCCTAGTGGTCATCATGCCAGGCTGGTCACCCCAGAGGTCCCGCGTTCGATCCCTGGTCAGGTCAGGATGGAAAATAATCTTTTCCAGATTGACCTGGATCTTGGATGTTTATTGTTTATCTATGTTTGTATTTGTTATAAAATATAGTATCATTAAGTTAGTATATATTGTAATATATGGCGCTCCCGCCAAAACCGATTTTTTATATACCTATGAAAGAACTCCTTGAATAGTTTTCAGCGATAAAAAAAAATATTGCAAGAAAAGGGAAAAGTTTACAGAATATGGAATTAAATTAATAAAGATGCTGCTGTTGCAATAGTAACAACGTCACCTACCGCAGTCATGATTGTAGGCAGGTGGTGCTTTATTCTTATCGAGCGCGTTTGTAGCTAACACTGGGTTAATATTGTGGAAATGTTATTTGGATATATAGATATTTGAGAAGCTTTTGTGGTCCAAAATTTGAATCCCATTGGCAAACATACTTTGGGACAAATTGTTTCCAGTCTGGTTAGGATATTGCAGGCTTGAATCACCTGATTATCTGGAAAGATAATCACGTATAAACTGTAGGCCACGAATGCCATCTAGCGTTTGCTCAAAACTATCCAAGGATTGATTCTGGTTTACCCTTTGGGTTGCGGAGGTCAGATGGCAAGCTAGGTAGCGGACCCCGGGCTCTAAAGCGTCACCGCTGAGGATGCATCAGGGAACACGCTCGGACGATGATAATTGATTTTTGAGAAGACACTTACGTGGAGGAAGAAAAAGTATAATCATTCTAATTCTTTTTTTGGTCCCAAACTAACATGAAAGACCAGACCTTTCAATGAACATTCATTGATTTATTTTATTAGAATTTCTCCAACTCTTAAATCAAAGCAGATCGAATGGAAGCATTCGTAGCAAATTGAATCAAAAGCCGACAAAGCACTCACTCGCCTTGGCTGTCGTTTTCAATGATATTTCATTTATCGAGATATTTCTCTTTGTACGAGTTTTGTGTGTCAAAACAAATACTATGTAGTGTTTTAATTCATTTATATAATGCTCCTAATTTTATTTTTATAATAACTATTTATTATTTTAGACTTAACTATCACTTATTACCAAATAACTTGTCAATAGAGTGTGGTAAGTTTAAAATAGCGTAGAGTCTACATGTCATACATATACTATACATACATTTCTTATATAGTATCATTGAGTTAGTATCTCATAACACAGGTCTCAAACTTACTTTTGGGCTAGCTCAATCTGTGTGATATTTCCGTATATTTTTATTTATTGCAAGAAGTTCTTTGCGCGTTAAATCGAAAGGTATCATCTACGAGTAAGGTGAATTTTTTATCGCCGGTAAGGTGGAGACTCTATGAGTTTCTATATCTATGATCGTATGCCTTCGTTTCAACACCTGACACTTTCACCTCAGCTGGATCACGACAATCGCCAGTTGCCGCTTTGAGCGATTGTGGAAATCTAACGAACTCACTTTAATACATACATTATATCTTATGAATTGTGGTATAATCTGTTTAGTGTACTTTAATTTTTGTCTATATAAAATAAACTGCATGGTTTTTTGTCAAATTGTTGATTAAGTATTTGTACGAATTTCAACAGTTAGCGTCTCCGATTTAAATTAATTAATGAGAATTAAAAACCACTTCGTGTCTGTACAGATTTATTGCCGTACAATTAAAACATACTCATAATTTTTCTTCACTGAAAGATTTTGATGTGTTATCATACAAAAAACCAGAATATAAAAAGATGGCAAAGAGATAAGAGGAATGGGTATCTCCACCGAGAGCAGATTTGTAAATTAAGAGCAAGCTCTTAAATTATAAGAAAAATCAAACAACATTTTACGTCTTCTTAACAAACAAGCTCCTTGCATGTTATTTGTTTTTTCAGCTCACTGGACCATATTTTCGATGCTTTTATCAAAAAACTCCATTTCTTTACAATCAATTTTAGTTTTAAAATTTTTTTATGAGTATTTTCAACTCTCTACCAAAAAAGATAATACAAGCCGAGCTTAAATACAGCTAGTGTTAGAAATATATTTTTAACCGCGTTCATAAAACGTTTGTCAGCTTTGCTCTTGTAACAAATGTTACGTTGGAAAATCTTAAAAATGAAAGTTTTCGTACGTTTTACAATACGTAAAACTTTGCATATTATTATATAGATCATATTTAATTGCTCGTTGTCGTTCACTGATGTATTACACCTAAGTGTGTCTAAGTAGGTAGATAATAAAATACACTATTATAAAAAGAATATTACTTCTAGTTATTTTATTTATGGGTTTATATATTTAATTTGATTGCAAAATACATAATCAAAAACGTAATCAGGCCCTTTCATAAGTTAAAATTAATTTCTGAATCCCATCAAATGAAAGCAAAACAATTATTAACGTACTAATGAATAAGGATTCCATGGTCAAGAGTTCTGCGATTGCGACATATCAATTGAGCTAGAAAAAATTAACACACCAATTGTCTAATAACAATGTAGAATTGATGTCAAGATTTCGTAAGCTACATCTACTTACAACATACAATAAGTTTTACCAATGAGACGTATAGCACGGCATATACCTCATAAAAATATATTATACTAGCTTAGTCCGCGGGCTCCACTCCCTGTAAGAATTTCGGAATGAAAAATATGCTATGTCCTTTCCCGGGTCACAAACTATTTCCATACTAAATCGGTCCAGTGGTTGAATCATGAAGAAGTAACAGATAGACAGACAGAGTTACTTTCGCGATTATATATTTAGTAAGGCAGTAAGCATTAGACTCTATGATATAAAAAGCATCCAAAAAATGAGATGAATAATTAACCCTGAAAAAATACGATTTTGTTTCCTGTGTTACTGCAGTTCTAGTTTTAAAGTGGTTCCCTAAATTTATACTCGTAGATTTCAATTTTCACGACTAAACTTACCTACTTAAGGCGGCCCTTCCCGGCCGCTCTGTTTTCAACGCGAGCATAGTTTGAAAAGCTTAGTGTGTCATCCAGGGCAATGCTAGAAAAAGAGGCAAACCAAAAAGAGAGATATAGCGCCTAAGGGCATGGTTTGCATTCTATTTAATGAAATTAGTATTATTATCATCTATGCATTGAACGAATATTAACAATTCATAGGGTGCGCAAATTTCATTAAACTTGTTCCAGGTGATACGTGTTTATCAGTAAGCCTGACAATTATGTGTAATAAATGTTTTGTATTCAAAATTCTCATTACATTTGCGAAGTTTGTATCGAAATATTTTTTTTTTTACTTTTACAATTAATGAGAACTTTATGAACGACGCAGAATTTATGAAAAACGCAGATTTTTGGAGGCTTATACTGACTTTGTTTTTCTAAATTTCATTTTTTTATTTCGATAGAAACCTAGAAATAGCGCCCAAAATCCCTGTGAGTTCAAAAGTTTTCAAGAAAGATCAGATACAACGCCATAATCACGTACGAGCGTTTGTATGAAAAGTAAGACGGGAAGGCCGCTCTTAAAAAGCTGTCCAAATTAGCACAGTAAGCAAAAGTTTCGCCAAACACCAAGATATCATTCACGGATAGAAAATACTAAACAAAAGCTGTACAATAAAATAGTTTCGTTACATTTCCAAAAGCAATACATTTTAAGAGCATTCGTATTGAATGCACTTACTTCGACACTTGATTCGACACACAAAGACATTCCCATTTACAGATATAGGGAAGCTGTTGAACAAAGTGAAGACTAAGTCAATCCACTTCAGTTAGAAGTTTTAGTTTCCAATATAGAAGATTTTCTGGCTTTGGCGTTAGTCCCGGACCATTAGGATGTTGGACGGCTGCCAAAGACGAGGTGCAAGTGTATTTGTAAGCAACATTCAAGGAAGTGTGGAATCTTGGAATAGATCGCCCGAGTGACGGGTTATTCACTAACTGATAATATGGACTGATATTAAGGATTTGAATTCCACGGACAAGAGCGGAGCTCTTAAATATAAGAAGAAGTTAAGGATTTCAACTGTATGCTATAAAGTATATTATTAAAACGTAAGTTAGTTATGTTTTTTGTTCTTAGAGGCAGTTAATCATACAATTGAGTGCATTCAACTGAAATAATAGAAAATTAGGGATTTAAAATGCATTAAGTAAAAAAATAATAAATAGTTGATATAAAGTACACTGGCAGGTCCGAAAGGATACTTTTGTTATCAAAATTGATGACAGTGATACAAAAAACATTGCGTGTTCAGAACGTTTTTTAATTTATCATTAGATTTTTTGATTGGCTATGGAACCCCTTTATTTGATACATAGTCACTAAACAAACTACTAGGGATTCAAACCTTTTTCCAAACGGAAAAACTGACTTTTAGTTACTCCGTCTTTTAAAAACAGTGGTATTCACGTGTGTACGTTCGTGCTACCACATTAGTAGGTAAATATAATATACCGATTTAATGAATAACCCGGACGACTTGCTTAATAATTAACGAGTAAGATTATCTCCAAAAAGATAAACCGATTCGGCATCCGCTTCCCGATATAAACTATTTTGATTTTCAACACGCCAATAAAAGTGAAAGCTGCCAAATGTTTGTTTTGCTCGTAAAACTTTGATCCGGTTTTAATAATTGTTGTTTTTACAGTGCGAAATTTATGGGGCTAACTAAAACATCTGAAACTCAGTGTGTGTGTGTGTAAGAACAATAATTCAATGATTTAGACACTATTGATGGCTTCCCATACCCAGGTTCCGGGCCGGGGGGGGGGGGGCAAATCAGATTTTTGGGTATATCCCATTTGCCACCACTGGGGGCGACCACCACTGGTGGCAGACGGGACAATTTTAATGTACACGTGTGCCAGATGCCACCACTCGAGACGCCCCCACTGGTGGCGAATAGCAATCGCCAATTCGCCTCCAGTGGTGACGAATGGGAATTTGTTCGTTTACATTCCCATTTGTTGCCACAGGCGGCAAAATATAGATTTAAAAAAATGGTTAGAAATAAAAAAACAGGCTTTTAGATGTAGAAATAAAATACATTACTAGTAATTTCTCCTTTCCTTGAGGATGAATTTTAAATCATTATTCTCTTTTCTAATAACTGTTGTAAATGATCTGCGAAATATAAGTAAAGGTTGAAACTAAATAATAAAAGAATATCTCGTAACCAAAAAATAACCTCGATATGTAACAAAAATTGGTAGTTTAATTTAATTTAATATAAAAAAATTATCGAGAATAGTTATAATTTTTATGTATCAGGCATTTTTTTTCTTTAGATGGTCTATTTAAGTTCTACGGTAACAATAATGTATATTAGTTTATATTTACATACTAGCTTTTACATTTAATATACCCAGGCATAATTTAAATAACCATACCAGGCAATAAAGCTGTCCATTTTGCCGCCAGTGGCAACAAATGGGAATGTAAACGAACAAATTCCCATTCATCATCACTTGAGGTGAATAGAAATCGAAACCAGAGTTTGTTGTATTCACCACCACTAGGGGCAAATGAGACTGTAAATGATAGGCGATTGCCATTCGCCACCAGTGGGGGCGTCGCAGGTGGTGGCATCTGGCACACGTGTACATAAAAATTGTCCCGTCTGCCACCAGTGGTAGCAAATGGGATATATCCAGATTTTGGGTTATAAGTATATAATCAAATAAATAAAATAAATTTAAATAGGTATTTTTTTTATAAATAAATGCTTTAATTAAACAATAATATCTAGGAATTCAAAAAGTAACTTTCAAGGATCTTTAGCAAAATAGTTAATGATGTCTTCAAAGGTTTTTAATTTTTTCACGTGATAGCAAATTTCCTTGCCATGGTTCTTAGCTTTGTTTGATAAAAATCGGTTCAGTCGTTCAAAAGTTATCGTCGTGAACGCTTGAAAGTCGTTTTTTTTTTATTTGCCTTGCAAATAAACTTGTAATAAGTTGTTTATTGTATTGCAAATGGCAAAAAATTACCGGGGCGGCGGCAGAGGCGGGTACCCGCCTCTGCCGCCGCCCCGCTTCACGCCCCACAGTTTAGCGACTAAAAACGCCTTAAAAACGAATTTTATAAAATTTGTATGAAACAGTTTTCCTTTCAACTTTGTTACATATGCTGTTGCCGTGAAATTTTTCACGTGTCTATAAATTACCGTTTCACTGACAGATGCATATGTATTTCACAAACGGATCCATAAATTGATAAATAGTGTTCACAAACTAACAATATTTTTTAAAGGCAAATTCAACGACACCACACAACAGGGGTTACAATAAAAAAAAATCTAGTTTTCATTTTACCAGTTTGATATACATTACCATGCTAAATTACAGCTTTCTAGTACTTATAGACTCTGAGAGAAACCGCGGACAGACAGACAGACAGACAAACTCATAGTGGAACTAAAAGAGTTCCTTGTTTACTACGAAACCCTAAAAAATGCTAGGTAAATGTGATAGCGCCTGTACACTTCGGTTCTTGGAGGAAACTTCATGGGCATTGACCCCCATATTCGTATTAAGAAGCACGACCGATTTTTTTTGCTTCCATGTACATATTATATCTAATTATAACGTATAACTATGCTGTTGTGTGTATGACTGTCACTTTGTCAACAATCTTAGCGCAGCACATTCTCATGTACTTGTCCTGCCAAAAGTTGAATCAACCGACATTCTGATATTTTGTCGTATGCTGTAAAAGCTTCCTAAAATCAAATTATAACAATAGATAACAATGGGTTTGCAAAATTGCGGTTGTTACGGGTTAAGAATTGAAAAAAAAACACTAGAAAGTTCTCAAAATTTGCATGAGTCGTAAAGTATCACGCTGTCGTACGAATGCATTGTAGGCATAGTTCCCACCACTGCGCGTACGCAGGTTCGCAAGCGATATTGACCGACAAACCACGTTTGGAGGACAATTCTGTTTACACCTCACATTTTGCTTACGCCATGCATGAAACTACCTTGTATTGTTGAATTAGCAAGTAATTTGTTAATGACCTGTTTACGAGCAAAGAGAAACATAAAAATATGTTTTACTCAGGCAGTGAGTTATTTGGAAACTCCAGCTACTCAGTCTATCTAGGTCGACGTAGATAATGTCCCGATGGTAGTTAAAGGTTTCAAGTATTTATAATATAATTTTTCAATACTAAAAACCGACTTCACCTCCAAACTATACAACCGATTTTGATAAAATTTCAATGGGATCAACTGACCAGTATACACTTTCGAACAAAATACAAATTCAACTCGAATAATCAGTGAACATACATAAAAAAAAGATCGCGACGAATTGATAACCTCCTCTTTTTTTCGAAGTCGGTTAAAAAGCTCCTAAATTAAAAATTATTCATGGCCCGATTTGAGAACCTCTTCCTGAGTCGGATAAATTTATACTAAAGAATGTATAAACCCAAATTTATATTGACTGTACAACTACGTAATGTTTGACCACTATTTCCTGTACAACAACCCTCAGTACAATAAGTTCAAAGCTACAATACTTTACTAAGAACGAGACCCCAACTACATAAATTCGAATCCGGTTTAAAAAAAAGATGTTCACAGCGGAGCCGCGAGGCATAAAAAAAGATAAAATTGTGTTCGTACGAGTAACAACGCGGCTAGCGCTACCTTGGTACAACTGTACTTTCTGTGTTGTAATCTTTATCACGAGCTATTTGCGATTATATTTTGAAACTCTTGATATTTTGTGTTTATTGAACAAAAAACTGTGTATCAGTTGGTTTAGTTATCTTTTATGCCCACGAAAGAGCCAAAACTGCCCATTTTAGACATTGTTTCTCCCAAAGGCATTGCATAAAGGCATTTACAGATAAAGGTCTGTGATATACTAAGTTATAATTTTACAATGTAGAATGAACAAAAAACTTGTTACCTGTGTTTTCCTTTACATACCTATAAACTTGTGCAATCTTACAACTTACTGGGATTTCTCAGTTAAAATTTACTGACTTGAGACAAGATAGCTAAAATCAATAAACAAGTTCAACCCATATCACGAGCTCAATAAAAAAAAATTCCCCAGAGCTAACTTCAGACTCCTCCCGATCCAAAAGTAGCCAAACTTTGAGGTGTGGAATTTCAATGAGTAACCTATCTTATTTAGCTATTGACACGATAAGAACAAGATATAGTTAATACCTGCAGTTGTTATTGTTGTGGTATTTCCCTTGCTTGCTGTAACTAATGGAAGGTAGGTAGGTAAGAAAGGTATTTCATAACAAACTGAGTAGGTACTCACTAATTAAATTAAATTAGTCCGCAGTCTTGCTTTGGCCTTCGTATTACGCAAATTTTGTGACTCTACATCACGACACAATGATAAATGCTTAGGTTAACTCATATTTTTATTAATTTTCGTTGCACTGAGTACTATTAAAAGTTATTAGCTATTTTAATTTTACAGCAAAACGTTAAATAATTAAAAGTTATATATAAAAAGTAAAATTAAAACTATGTAGGAATGAAGTGAAATATGAAGTATAAACTAATTACCATGATGACCCAAATTCCGTAAGATAAAAGGAATGTATTGGATAAATATAAACAAATAAGAAAAAAAGCTTGTTTTACCTATTTTGTGAGATGTTTTAAGCGCGAGTGTCGTGCAACTTTATAAATTTCAATTTAAGTAAATCTTAGCTCAAGGCAATAACGCAATTTATTTCTATATTGCTGCTTTCTTCAGTTACACAAACAATTATTGTTGGTCAAGTTTGTAGTAATTCTACAAAGTTGATAGTTATACCGATGAGATTGTAGAGCGTCATCTCTATACAATACATAACAGTCTAGTTTTAAAATAAGGTTTTGTAACATTGCAATGACTTTTATATATATTTATGTTATATTTATTAAACTTATATAAGTCGTTTTACTGTATTGTCTCTATGTAGTTTTTTTATTGTGTAAGTGTATTATAGAATATACATGTAGTGTATTATGTAAGTTAAAAGTAACCTTAAGCTACCTATTGATTTATCTTATAGTTTCTTTGCACCACACCGCCCATCGTATTTTAAATGTTCCTTTTTATGTTTTTTTTTTTGTTTTAGTGCAATAATAGTAGATTATTAGCCAAGGGGATAAAGCAGTGTCTTCTGTCGCGGGTGACGACTTAAATCGCGAGCGCAACGAAGGACTCGAGGTTAACTCCCGAGCGGAGCGAGGGTGTTAAATACTTAAATCACGAGCGAAGCGAGGGATTTAGGACGAGTCCTGAATGTAGCGGCGGATTTAAGTTCACCCAAGACTAAGACAGCTTTATCACCGAGGAAAATACTCTACTTTTCGTTCCATTTGCGAAAAAATAAAGACAATAATAACAAGAGACAAGCAATTAAAATAATTTAATTAATTTTTATCCAGTTACATAAAAAATACAAAATGTTTAACTTTGTAAATAAATATAGGCAGGTACGCAGAAAACTTGGCTGCATGTGTGAGACACAAATGACCCTTCGCTTTTTCTTTTTGGAAAACTGAACTGCTGGTGTAAACAAACAATGACATGACTTGATTTAGTTTTGTATTTTATGAAATTTAAGTGGATTTGTGAATTTTGCGGATACATGTTGTCGATACAAAATCGTTATTTTTTTACGCTTAATAATATAGAAATGATTTCAGTTCAGTATACATTTCGGTAAGTATTCCAAACTTAAACCTCATTCTCCCTCTAGAGGATAATTGAAATTCAGTACAATTTTCTTTCCCTGCTTTAACAGATTAAAAATGACTATTGTTATGTTCGCTTTTTGTGCCAAAGAATGTGACTTTTTTGAGCAAGTGGTACGAAAAGAGTTTTTTATTCATTTATTCAATGACTTTAACATACCAGAATGTGAAACGTGAAACATGTAGATTACACTCTTCCGTAATCTTCATTTCAGTATATCAATGCAAATATCATATGATTCTTTCTGATTTCAAAATACTAAATAATGTTCGACATAAATGATCAAATTCCCAAAGGTAAGAAAAGCTAACCACAAGTTAAAATACGCGATAACAAATGTATTCTCATGCGAGCTCGGTGCAACACAAAGAGCAGTATTGCGGCCCACATCGACGAAGTGAGGCCACAGATTAAATATAGTACAAATGCGACCATGCGAAGCAATGGTTGGAATGGAAGTTGCACGGGCTGTCTCTTGTTATACAGTTGCTAGAAATTTTATAATCCGTCTCGCTCGACTACACACAAGTGTACGTTTTACAGTATCATTAATTCAATAAAATTTTCAAGGGAGCTAAATAACAGTATTGACTACATTAATGAAAAATACTAGTTATATTGGAATAAAACTCAGTAATATAGTAGGAGAGAATAGGACTTAAACTTATCAGCTTTCTATAGGGCCAGAATTTCTGACTCTATCATTACTTCAAATATTCGTTTACAGTGTAGGATTGCCTTATATTTTGGTACAAGGTATACTTAGTATATTGATCAGTTATCCTTCTACTTGTATTTTAATTTGTCACAGCTCCGACCCACACTATACGGATCTCGTTAATATGTAGGACACACAACTCGGCGAGAACTTTGATTTTGTGATCGATTCTTTATCGTGTATTTATACAAAAGTACCTGTAGAACTAGTGTTTACTCATGCTTATGTTGATTTGTTCGAAATAATTGAGGTATGAGAGTTTCAGGTATTTACTTATCAAAAATTTGAAGCTTTTGTGATCTATCAATATGTATCTTCAGAATTGTATCTGAGACGAATGGACAAAGTGCTTTTTTGAAATTGGAAATAAAAAATATTGGCCTGACATTGTGACATGAACCGAAATCCTTGCTTTTAGAACTTGGTAAGAAGTTCGGAGACAATGAGTTCGAAGCAGCCCGCATCGAGGGTATCTGGTGAAACATTGTTGTAGACTGTAGTTAATAGGCCAAACTCTAATTTGAAAGAAGATTCTGTATTTAATGTGTTTTGGATTAGGCCAAATACTGTTCATCTGCATGTCGAGTTTCTTTTGGCATAACTTTCAATAATCGTGCTGAAATGCTGGTACCCATTTCTTTAAATAAATTAATTTAATGAACGATATGTAATTTATATCCAAATTTACTTGACATCATCCTTCACTGACATGATAAAATGCTTATATATGTATTTATTTTCGTATTTTTATATTCAAGAATTTTACGCAAGTATTTTATACACACGGACAAATTACTTAGGTTTAACCTACAATAGTAAGGAATATACACAAAAAAAATGTGTGATTTAACCAGTTTATCCATAAATATTCAAAAGGAAGTACTAACGCTAAAAACAGAATAAAAATTGGTTAAAAACGAACGAGATATAACGATTTTACGAAAATATGTGTATCTCACTCGCAAAAACGCTATTTTCTATGGCAAATGTATAGATGATATGGACTTTGACGTCACCAGTCCATATGGGACTTCTCTTTCTAATTGAAAGTTTAACGTAACACATGTTCGTCGCTGATTAAGATATTTTATAAATTCTTTCATATTTGTTTACTGTGCATATTCCCCATTGCTTAACACTGAAAGTTTATCGTGCAGATATCAGCAGGTGTACATTGCAACGCCTATTGCAGTAAATAGAGATTTCAAAAGACGTGTTATTATTAACTAGGATAAGTTGATAATCGTGAGCGCGATGATCGATGTGTATAGAGACCCACTTTTACAATTGTCAGCTGGTTAACAATTATCAGATCATCTTTAAGATTAAACATAATACATACAGCAGAATTCTATTTCTGTACGTAGGAACTTATAACCATTTATAGGTCGGTAACCTTATATTAAGTAAAATATTGGTAGAAAGATTTATTCAAATTCAAAATATCCGCCATATAAATCGATGATTTAGTAACTATAGTAAAGCAGCATTTTAAGTACAACCTCTTTTCTATTCCATTTTATTTTCAATGTTTTTTTTTTCATCAAAAAATATATTTCTTCAAGAAAAGCCGCTCTACAGTACAGTGCTTAGGCACTTACTCGTACTAACTAAATGTGTTTGTTTGTTGTTCGTATTCTCTATTAAATACCTGGATTTGAAAACAAATGAACAACATTTAGGAATATAGGTATGTTTATTATCTTTTTATATCTACATATGTATAGTGTGCATAAAAGTAAATAAATCAGTTCAGACAGACCTGTTTGATCCAGTTAACCTCGTAGCCTGCTCAAAGAGAATAAAAACCAGCCATTCAATTTTTATCCGTAGTTCTTAGACAAACCTACATGCGTCCACTTTCCACCATGTGGCCAGGTCAAACCAGTTCTGCAGCACGACTAGTTTATTGAACACAAGACCCGTTTAATTGTGTGTAGGCTGTGTGTGTTTTACTAATAAATTCGACATTTGAAAGTCATTTAAGGAAATTGGTAAACAAGTGTTAATTACATTCAGCAACCGATAATGTAATATTAAATGAAAATGATTTTAAATAAATAATGTTATATTAAATATCATTTATGAGTTAAATTCACTGTTTTTTTATATTTATTTTAGAATGCTTGTATAAAAATAATTTATATGATAACCTTTAGGTACTTATCTTGCAACCCACAAGTAAATTCTCTGTGTAACCCAAAGGTTGACTGGTAGACAACGATTTTAGCGTTAAGGTCGCCTATTAATATTGTGCAATTTGTATTTGATGAACAATAAAGCTTGTGTAAATAAACAAATCACAATAATTTGTCATTCAGTTGCAAACTATACTACGTTGCGTGCTCAGATAAAAAAAAAATTGTTTGGTCTGAGGTTGCATAATATGTTGTAGTATACAATACTATAAGGTAATATAGGTGTACGTTTATAGGAAATAAAAACATTTATTGTCCTAAATAAAATATAAGAACCAATCCATAGACACAGACACGCCCAGGCACAATCTAATTAAATCGTTACTACATGGTGGTTACTACCTGTATAATCTTTGGTACAAAAGCATCGCTTACTGTTTACATTTGATAACCGTCCGAAAATGCAGCAAAAATCCTCAGAATAACCTTAAAGAAACCAGTAAGTAGTGTTTTTGTTGTAAATACTGCCTAATCTCTGGTGTGTAGACTCTTTATAAGTTTTTTTTTTTAACTTTTATAAGTATGTCAGACATATTCTACAAATATTTGACATATGTACATACATATTCAATATTTTATTATTGTTTGCCTAGTTACTTCAAATAAATACATTATTGACAGAAACATCTCTGTACTATTTATTTCTTTAACATAATATGTTCTAGACTCAAAATTTCACCATTTCGGCGTTATTTTTTAAAACGAAAAAAATAACACTGAACGTCCTTGTCAAGACAAAGATTACATAACCGCTAACGAGGCCATCCTCAGGCGAGTGTAGCGTGACCAAAACTATTTCAATTAAGTATATTGCATTAAAACAATAAAATATAATGCTCTTAGCCAACCAAATGAACGCTTATCGAGTTTTTTAAAATAACTTTTCGATTTGAATGTACTAACAGTTTGCTTTCCTAAAAGGTTTAATCATGATTTCCTTTTTCCTTTTGACTTATATTAAATAAAACTTTTTTATTTTTAATATCTTTCTTCTTATGTTTGTACTGTTTTTTGTCTTTTTTTTATTAAATTGTGCCTGAGAAAATTACTTGAAATGAAATAGAATAAATAGGTATAAAGTGAACCTTAACTAATAACGAACGCGTTCTTGGCGTAAAATCTCCATCATGTAGGAATTGACCTCATATATCTATAAACAAATTATAAATGTAAAAGTATTCATCAGCTTTCATTCCCAAGGTCATTTTGAATTCGACCCACTTTTTATACTAACTTTCTGTCTGCGACTTGCTTCAATATTACTTTACACTAATGTTTCTGTAACTTACGAGTATGTTTTGTACTTAGGTGGGTACTTACTGTTATAATATGAATTGTAATAGTTTCGTACTCATGCGGCATTATGCTCACTTAATTGATGTAAGTAGTTTTATGGAGAGCTGTGGTAGACTAACAGAATGAAATTATGTAATGCCAATTAATTTTACTTAACAACTATCATGGTAGACTGTGCATTCTGAATAACTCATTGACTTGAATAGTTAGTAGCTCATTCGCTTCAATTGTATAAGTGAATGATTACAGACACACGCACAAAAGACTTCAACGAATTCAAGCTACGAAATCACATGTGAAACGCTACGACAGTGAGATGTTATGTTTTTGTGTTTTATATATTACTCAGGCGGATGTATCATTTAACTGAGAATACTGAGATGTCAACTGTTTGTTTCGAGTGCTGAGTGAGAAAGGCGACTCGCGCTATGGGAGACCATAGCGCGAGTCGCCTTTCTCCAAATCTGCGAATGTTAGTATGACCGACTAACAGCATTGTGCAGGTATTTCCATTCATCGTCGGTCAGTGCATAAACAGAGTGTTGATTCAAAATATTGACATACCTAAGAGGGATCGGCTGGAAGGGGAATCGATGTGTTGGTGGATGCGGCGCGATGAGTGGTGCGGGTGGGTGCACGGATAAGGGCACGGGCACCGGGTGCGCCTGGGGCGGCAGCGCGCCGTGCGGCGGCATGCCCGCGTGCGGCGGCAGCCCGCCGTGAGGCGACAGACCTGCACGAGCTGGCAGCCCACCATGGGTTGGCAGGGCGCTGTGGGGCGGCAGAGTGCTGTAGGGCGGCGGCGGTACACTCTCCAGCAGCTCGGGCACCCGCGGCGCCCGCGCTCGCCGGGTCCGCCGCCGCCGTGCCGGTTCCTCCGTTTGGCACTCCGCGCTGACCACACTCCTTTCTCTCTCCGTCTGCACCGCACTGTTCACATTACAACCGGATGGCGTATCCTGCACCTGCACTATGTTCACACTGGACACATTTTGTCGACTCGGCTCACCGGGTACGCGCACCGAGACCGAATCTGACTTGCGCAGCGGGGCGGGCGCCGGCACTGGCAGCCGCATCTCGTGGAGAAATGAAGCGCGGTACGACGCGCGCGCATGACGACCGCCGTTCGGCGACTGGGACGCGCATGAGGCCGAAGCCCCCCCGCCGAAGCCGCTCGCCAGTGCCCCATCGGTGTGAGAGCGCGCGAAGGGCGGCGAGCGGCACTCGTACGGCTGCCAGAGGAGCGTGGAAAGCGCCTCGGCGGCGGACAGCGGCGGCAGCGGCGGAGCGGTTCCGACGCTCATCTCGCCACCGCACTACGCTGCCGCGCCAGCGCCGTCACCCGCCATCCGCCTCCGCTTGCACCTGGAAACATGATACGAACAACTGACAAAACTAATCCTATCAGATAAAAAAAATTGTACGAGCTTTAAGTTACATATTAAAACATATATAACGCTCATACGTATATAAACTGGAAAAAAGCTTTATAATTATATATTAATACACATTTACCTACTCAAAGCTTTATAAGAACCGTACTGGAATATTATATAGATTTGCATGTAATCTTTGTTGTAGATATACGAGTAGATTCTTTATTCCTAACTTTACATGACTTAGCATATTTGGATATGCTTAGGGTTGGGAGTCGTTAGAACCCTAACATAATATAGTAAATCAATCGGCAGAGACACAATTTTTTTTTATTTATTACATCTATCATCATAATTTCAAATAAATAAAACACTTAAAAGTTGTAATAAAATATTTTGTAAGAAACATTGCACAGCACAAGTAAATTTTAATCGCATTATACAATATGTAACAAAAACCCTGTCCGTTCCTCGTAGGAGCAAGTCAGACCGTCAATATGAACAACTTTTCCTATGGGAACAAAGCTTGAAACACGAAAAAAATCGACATTGTCATACAAAAGTGTTCAGCCAGCCCGGCAATTTGTATGAAAATGACTATTTTTTCTTTGAGTTTCACGCATTGGTCCCATAGGAAAAGTTGTTCATATTGACGGTCTGAGTTGCTCCTACAAGGATCGGAAAGGGTTTTTATTACATATTGTATAATAAAATAATAATTAAATAATTAATAAATCAATGAAAAAGAAGAAATAAATGAAAAAGAAAACTTAGTCATGTTAGATTCTAAGTCGCTGGGCAAATGCGTCAATCATCTAAAATAAAGTAAATATATCTTCTGTACAAAATAAAAAACTTTTAAATTAAGAGCACACCTGCAGCCATTTTTACCTTAATTAGAAAATTAATTGGCTTATTTAATCCGAGTAAGACAGAGCCGTTGTAACAGTTTAACTTGTACAGTTTCCCAAGGTTGGACCATTTGCATAAGTAGCCTCTTGCTTACCTTACTCTACCCACCCCTGCTAAATGATGCATTTACTGCTTTCAAAACTTCTGAGTTTACTCTATGGTCTCTAATGTGATAGCTTTTTCAATATATAAAATTGGTATTTTTGTACATTTATCTGAAATCTGTAGCATAATCTAGGTGTGTATTTTAAGCATTTTGTGTCGACTGATGGAAAATTGTAACGAGGAAAGTGAAAAATTTTTTTATTTGTACATAATGTATGTAATTATTGCAAAACATAGTAATGACGAAATACTTGTGAAACAGAAATGATTTTATTTTTCATAATATCTCTGCGAAAGTAGTAAAATTTTTGAATAATCAGATCTTACAAATAGTTTCAAAAAGTTTTTTTTAGACTTTGCTCAAATCCACCACAGTACACACACTAAATCCAGTTAGCTACATAAAATCATTTACAAGAGCGCGATAAGAATCTATATTATTCCATGTATCGGAATAAGATTTATTTATAGGCATTTTTAAACAATTTATGAACGCTTTCAAAAAGTTTGTAAAGTCTTACCACTAAATTAAAATATTCACCTTTAATTATATTTCATTACTACTCAAGCCGTAGAGTTAGACATTGGATTTCAGGCAAGACTTCTCTGCCTGAGGTCAAATCTCAATTAATAGTTTGCGAAGTCAGGTATAGCAATTATTATAACTAAAATCACGGTATTATTTTCCAAAGTCACGGTATGAGAGGTAATTATTATTACTGTATTATTCAAAGACCCATCGGACCTAAGTACTACCTATAATAAATATTTCGAACCTTTTCAGCTTAACCCCCACAATATTTGAGGACCTAATCGTTAATAAAATACGTATTTTCTTTGAGTCTTCGGTCAAGTTCATGCATATAGCATCGTGACAATAAATCATGAACACAACCTCACAACGAAAGATATGTTTCGCCCTGCATGTGATATCAAGTCCAAAGAATAAAGATTTGCCCAAACAAACTTAATATGCGGCAGATCCCCATGTAACCAAGGTAAGCCTGAGACAGGCAGCGCAGAAACTTTATGAAATTTTAATATCGCCGTAACAAAGCCCGGATTGTAAGTTGGTGGCTTCCGCTCGGTCAGAGCCGTATTTTCGACGAACATTCTCAACGTTATTGATAAAATTCTTCTTGATATTTTTGTAATTTTTGCGCGTATTTTTACGTTTCTGGTAGCAGAGTATTATAAAAGAGTGAAAATTTGTCATATACTACGTAAGTAGATCACAGCCATTTCGATTCAATAAAATGACATATTAACGCTACTTTAAATTTACAGACGAAGACTTGATGTACATACACCTACGTACGATTTTTCTCCCCGTACGTGTGGGAATATCTTATGACGACTGTTTGAAAACTCTAATAGAAGAGTGTCCCAAGCGCTTCTCAGTGTCATCGTGTTTTTGAAAGGTAAACATAGTATATATGTAAGTTACAATAATGTTAACCGTAGTTATCTGCCAAAGTATGGCAACGACGACACGGTTTTCGAGCGCTATCACTATCTTGCTCTACGTAACTGTAATGAGCGGGATGACATTATTCCATCGTGCGATATAAACTTGTGCTACCTACCCTTATGTTATTTTTGATGATAACCGCACGCGCATTGTACATAAATAGATATAATATGTGTTTTCTCAGTAAGTGAAATACTATTGTATTTTTTATGGAAAGAAAATAAAGTTCTTTAAACATAAACTTTATCTGGGTTTATCAACAATGCCATACTAAGGGGACTAGCTGGAAACAACTTATAACACCCCTAGTTGTGTTTCAGGGTTTTAAAAAACTACGGTTTTATATTGTCTACAGTATAAAAATCGAGGTCTTTATAAATGTACAACGTGCAAATTGCCTCCTTCATGAATCAATCAAAACAATGAATTGTATTAGGTTTAAACCTAATTAATACAAAATGCACATACACGCAGATGTAAATGTTTTTGATATCTTTTTCTGCTTTAAAATTGCTGGATTCGGCAAACCATGGGTTGTCAGTGTGTATCTGATCGATCTATCGATCTGTGGAGATCTGCGCTGAGGTGGCAGTTTAGTGAAACCTCAGGCCTCGAGATTCACTTTCACCAAGGCCGCGCCGGCGCCATGGCGCCTTCTTTCTCACTATCATAGTAAATATTACATGTAATACCATAAATCCATACATAACAAGTTTTGATAAATATGCGCTATTAGTAGAGTAGCGCACTGCTAAAGAAATACATTATTAATTAATTAATAAACCCGAATAGGCACTGCGGCACAAAAAGCTAAGGGGAAAGTCACCATACCTACTATTTTGGTTTCAATTGGACATTTTGAAACCATTGGGAAAGACAGCAAAAATAACGTTATGTTGATTTTCTTTAGTAAGAAGAAGTAAAAAACAAGTAAAGTCTATGGTGTACTATATTCTCATATAGAAAAAAGATATCTCTACACAAACTATAATATAATAAATTCAATATAACAAAACAAAGGTATAAATCTGTCCACGTTTGGAAGACCGAAATTCTTGTGTCTGTCATATCAAGGGGTTGGTTTAGAAGCAAATTAACATATAATGTAGGTACTAGCTATTTCTAATCACTGAAATAGGAGTAAACCTGATAATCCTTCCATGTATGTATGGATTTTGCAATGAGAAATTGTATCAGCCATGACGGAGTTTACTTTCTAAAAGCCTTATACTATGCTACACTACAATTATACGCAAACAAACGCGGACGTAGTTACATCATATGTAATTATGGTTTAACTTTATGTTACGAGTACTTTCGTTTCGAGTGACACTTTATATTGAGCTCATTTGTCATGTGCAAATTTCCGTCCTGCGCGGGCGCATGTAGTTTAGATAGGGAAACAATAGCACGGTATTATGTTAGATATTTCAAATATTATTCAATCATTTCTACGATTCTATAGATATTTATATAAGTATCGTCCTTCTATTTATTCTTATGAGTGAAACTTCCAAGCAATAAAATAAGTAATACCGAAAACATAAAATCCAGATTTAAAAATCTGAGCACCGGGATTTTAACCGAATCGATTTCAGATTTATATCAATAAAACATGTCGTTATTTTTGTTTTAAAAAGATGTACTTCATGGAAAAAACTTTAAGTAGATAGTAGTTAGAAAAACAATAAGCTATTGAAAGTATCTAGTTATATTGATAAAAAGAAAGGAAGAAAGATATTTTATTTGGTGCCAATTTACAGGAGTTACATAACTTAATAACTGAAACTAGTTTTACACCAAAATGGCAATTATCATGCCGCTGGTCTTTCGTGGTACAAAGAGATACCAGAGAAGAACTACCAGATATCCATTGACAATGATCAAGTCGAAACCATGTGATGCATACTATTGCCGATAATAATAATACAGTTTTAAGAGATACTGCCAAAATAAATATATATAAAATGTAATTTCAACAAAAAGTTTTATTTCCACATTTACTTAAATAATATAAACAGGAAAACTAAACTAATAACTTAAATTACTTACTTATAAATAAAAAAGCCCTGGCAAATCGCTGCCCCGTGGTAACAAATCCAAAAGGCTTATTTTATTATATTTACTCAGCATATGGTAAATATGAGCCTTTACATCATGCCGCTAGTCTTTCGTGGTACTAAGAGATACGAGAGAAGAACTACCAGATATCCATTGACGACTAAAACTAAACTAATAATTTAAATCACTTACTTATAAATGAAAAAGCCCTGGCAAATCGCTGCCCTGTGGTAACATGCCCAGAAGGCTGGCAGCATTGCCACGTTTTATGGCAATGCTTATCTTTTGAGCCAGATAAAGGCCAGTCCACCTGGTCACGCGCGATTTCAATAAATTTTTGGGCGACAGTGTTATACAATTTATGCGCCGATGGTCCCCACGGCCCCAATGTTTCAACCCCCAACGGCCCAAATAAGTAATTATTGCCGACGCTACTATATTTGCGCCGTTAGAGGTTTTCTGCAGCAGCTGCGGCTGTCCCGGCTTTAGACTCTGTGACCGAGAGATGAGACGGCGCCAGAGTGTCGACACAAGTAGTGTCTCACACAAAGGGCCGTCCCAATCTCCAAGGCACAAGGGTCGTCCCATCCGGCCTCTTACCGTTATCCCTAACCAGGCCATTAGGTTCTAAAACGGCTGGTATGTGGATGTCGTCAAGAGCCCGGTGGATGAAATTATTTAGGGCAGCATAACGCCAAGCGCTTTTACGACAAGACAGACCGTGGTAGCCCAAGTCATCAACACTGCCGCCGCAAGAGCAGCGATGTGCCACGGTGCAAATTGCGCCCAGTCTCAAAGACATCGCCAGCCGAAAAGAGTCGTCGTCAAGCAAGGTACCGACGTTGAGTGATGGAAGGGCTTGTAGCCGAAGCCCAGATTCCCACTCAGCGACGGCGAGGAGGTGGGCTCGCTCAGCAGCACTCCCAGATGTTTCTATTAATTTAATCTGGGCTAAGCTGCAAAGTGGTCCGTCCCATAGCTTCTGCGAAGTTGGAAAATCCGGAATTGTGGAATTTGGACATAGCAATGCATTCTTGGCCTCTGTCAGGTAGCTAATTTCAAAGTTTTTGAGCTTGAGCTTTTGAGGATCTTTTGGCATAGGTTTACAACACTATGTGCAGAGGACAACAAGGCTGGTAATGCAACACTGGAAATTTTTCGAATTTCCAAGCCTCCATACCGAATAGGCAAAGAGGCCTGGTCCCAAACGCAGTCATCTAAATTAATATTTAAAATACTTGAAAGGGAATTTTTAATAAATGTAATTGAATAAACTACAGCAAACAAAATCTACTCTATAAAGCGCTCTGAAGGTTTTTCTCTTCTCAAGCTTTCTCTGAAGGTTGTTGTCTGTGACCGACTGTTTTCTTTTGTCAATTTGCCCTACGACTCTCTACAATTAGTGGTACATTTCACTGCGTAATCTGAAATTTCGTAGTGCACACAACACTTGTGTTGAATAATACACACGTGTGCCATACTACGTTTTTCAACACATTAATGAGGGAAAAAAACTTTAATAATAAAACAATTTTAATTATTAAAACATTTTTTTAACAGGGCAGATTTATAAATTCATTTTAGTGTTGTTACAAGTATTTTACTTATTATACAAAATGAAATAAATTGAGTAAAACAAGGTTTCGGTATGAGTCTAGGCTGGCTGCATGCAGAGATTTTATGTTTTGAAAAAAAATATTCGATATTTTGGATTAATAGAATCATATTCCTAAAAAATTTATAAAACACTTTTCAACACATTAGCTCGCAAAGTGATATTTACCACACTGATTTTACTTATGTAATGCCATTCATTACGCACACATTCGAAATCGTGCGGTAAATATTACTTACTGCACAAGTGCGGTAAAGTGTTTTTTAAATGTTTTATGAATAAGATTCTATAAATCCAAAATATCGAATATTATTTTTGAAACATATACTCTCTGTAGCAGCCAGCCTAGACTCATACCAAAACCTTGTTTTACTCAAATTATTCCGTTTTATTTACTAATTAAAATACTTGTGACAACACTAAAACGAATTTATAAATCGGTCCTGTTAAAAAAAACACATTTTTTTTAAATATTTGTTTGGCTGTTAGTGGATTGATTCCTGTGTCGCTCTTATCACTACAGACTCGAGCAAGCGCGAAGTGCGCCTGAAAAAGAAAATCTAAGTGCGCCATATTTCTAATTTTCCATAACAAGATTTATTGTAAATTTAGGTAAAGTGTTTTTATTATTGAAGATTTTTTTCCTTCACTAATGTGTTGAAAAACGTAGTATGGCACACGTGTGTATTGTTCATCACTAGTCTCGGCTCCATAGACTCACGCGCGGGCTTCGCCCGCTTGTGAGTCAAGCCGCCTCGACTGTAAAGAACAACTTACCACACTTGTATCATAAACTACTATTACCGCACTCGTGGGGTAAATAATATTTACCGCATGATTTCAAACGTGTGCGTAATGAATGGCATTACATAATGAAAATCAGTGTGGTAAATAGCACTTTCCGAGCTAATCTGTTGAATAAGAAATTAATATCTGTAAAAAAATATTGAAAATTTAATAACGAACCAAATATTTCATTATCATGTCAATTGAAGAGTATATTTTTTTATTAATATCCATTTGATACGATACAAAGGCATTCAAATAAAATATTTTCTGTAATTGTCCTTTAGTAATAAATGGTGACATCCATTATCATTTAGCATGGATATTTAAATGTTCAGTTGTGTAACAAAGTGGCCCGTTCGCTGCAATAATTAATCTTCGTTTGTATGTCGATACGAGGCACAACGCACCCCGCGTTAACGCATTATCGAACAATCTATCAGTATCACAACGATATGTCCTCGGGCAATCTATTTTCATGAGTACTGATAGGTAAGTTTTACTATGATGCATTTGATTTTAGTACTTTTAAAGACATTAAAGTACTGAGCCCAAATACATATGTTACAAATACATTCTGGAAGAGGACTGACGTCATGCAGACAGCTGCTCATAAAACCATAACCAAATCGTTGGTTTCTAGTTCGCCCGTTTTCGGTATCTGTGATTAGGAGGCCATAGATGTAACGAACAAGCAGAAAATCTGACTTCTAGGAAAAAGCACAGCTCAGGAATATAACCTGGAAGACGCGACTAAGACGATATGTTCCCAAGGTACCGTTCCACGCTCCATTTATTTAGTACATCGGTGATCCCTCCTCACGCATCTACACTTCAAACCCACTTCAATTTTCCCAAATATAATCCACTACATCGAGGACAAGAAGAGCTGGTTTGCAAACAAGAGCAATAATACTAAAAGGTTCGGCCGAATTTCAGGAATAACACCTAAAATACACAGAAACTTTCCGTACCCTCACAATTGCCAAATTTTATTTACTTTTCGTTCCTAACATCTGACGGAATGTTGGATGAAATAACAAAAGTTGGCATAGGAACTAAATTATTATGCATAATTTTTGCGAAAATATAAAAATTTTCGTGCTGTTAATTCTATTAACTGGATAAATATTTACATGTATTTATTTAAATGATGTAAGTATTTTAATGTTTTTTTTTCTAATAAACTGTACCAATAGTTATAAATGTAGATTATTTATCTTTGTATAATAAACTTATCCTTACTTAACATAAAAATAACTGCAATTCAGGAACCAATAGTAAAGGCATTTTTTGTTCATTTCAATAATTAACTAGGCTAGCAGATGATACTTCAAGCATAGTCTAATAAACAGTACCAATAATTATAAATGTAGATTATTTATCTTCGTATAATAAACTTATCCTTACTTAACATAAAAATAACTGCAATTCAGGAACCAATAGTAAAGGCAATATTTATTCCAATAATTGACTAGGCTAGCAGATGATACTCCAAGCATAGTCGATCTGGGTTTATTATATTTTATTAATAAATGAAGTTTTGTCAAATAAATGGCGGATGCCAAGACTCACTTCGGATCACTGATCCAACGCAGTAAGTATAAATAAGTTGTCAAATAAATACTAAGTATCGTAACCCATGGAAATCAGCAAGACTTGAGTTGCTCCTTTGCGTTACCTACAGACAATACCTTATGGCATCAAACTCATAGTTTTACCGCATATTTTAAAGGTAAACCGTAAAATACAAATAAGTGAAAATACAATGAAGACAGGATCCAAGTGCTGTATACATAGTTTCTGTATAAAGTCTTATAAAAGTACGTCTACGTGCCTATAAGTTAATAATTTTAATCAAATTATAGCATACAAAAAAAATATATTCCATGTTGTAAATTGAGAATTATTTATTCAGTGATTGATTAAATACAGAATTCACTTAAATAAAAAAAAATAACAATAATACATTTTTTCATAAAATTTAATTTGACAATGATCACCGAAAGTGTATTCCACTCAGCGTAGGTTGCTGATTGCCGTGCAAGCCAGACAGCAACACTGATCTTCCGTTGAAATCAAGTAAGTGTCTAAATTTGTTCAATAACGACATACTATGAAGCCAAACCGGTCAAGCTTTAGAAACGGTCTAGCGGATCACTTGACCCGGTTCATCCACGACTTATATAAAGCCACTGCGATATGAGTCTTCGTCACGTAGAGTTCGTTCTGGAGCACATTTGTGAAATACCGTTAGAGATATAATATTCTCTCAAGATATCGTATTATTTTATTTCTAGTCTATAAGTTATAAAATACAAAATTTAATACAACATCACTTCTTAGCCCCTAATAAATAAATAAATATAAAGGGACAAAACAAACAGATTGAGGTACGAGACTTGTGTTATGGGATACTAACTCAACGATACTGCATTTTATAATAAATACATATATGTATAGATAAACATCCAAGACCCAGGCCAATCAGGAAAAGATCATTTTCCATCTTGAAAGTTCTAATAGCACATATACAAAGAGTCCTGGGCCGTGAGACTCAAAGACCATATTTTGCGTGATAGTGGGCGTGAAGATGTAAAAGGGAAAATTATAATAGTGATATGTTGCTCGCGTCATCAACCATTAACATGATTCGGTTTCTCGCCCAGTCTATTTTTACGATTTGCGCGGGAATAAAGGCAGCTGGTAAATTCTACGTCCTTTCTTTCGCCCAAACCAGCACGGAAGGATTGAAACTTGTGTTTTAAAATCTTATTTTACGAATATACTCATAAACTGGACTCACAAACACTGATCGTTATTTTATAATCAAAGTACCTATGTGTCCTTGGTGTACAGGGTGCGGGCCAGCTCCAACGTCATTCTGAACATGATTGCGAACGACTGGACTGTCCTTACCTGCGGCATTGCTGTGAAAGACATGTCACAGTACCTATGCCGCAGAGAAGGTACTAAAAGATATGCAATTGTTAGTAAAAATTAATTTAATTTAATTTAATTAATTTAATCATTATTGTTACAAGACCTAAATTTAATTAATAACCCACTAATTATTGGATTCGTGCTTATTCTGTAATTATGGATCAAAGTTATCCGAAATAAATGATTTATTTATTTTATTTTATGTACTTATATGCAATCAGTTGAATTTAACATAGAACCTTAGAATTCCAAATAAACCTCTTCGGAATAAACGAGTGCTTATCAAAGTAAATGTACAAGTTTGTTGAAATATTCTTGACTGTTGGTAATAGGTACCTACATCTGTACAGAAATCTCAATCAAAGGAATAAGTACGTCGAATGCTCCCTTTGTCGCGATAAAATAACAATGGCGAGGCGTCGGAACTTGGTATAAAAATGAAAGTGGACTCGCCTGTTATTTTTATAAACCCGACAATCTTGTTTCTTTCTGTTCCGTTCTCATTAGCATACGCCGGCCGCAACGTCCAAGAGCCACTTCGCAGTTCTTCGCAATTGTAGAGCGGAACTCTTAACGCGATTTATGAGAATATGCTAGGGATGGAAATAAAAACGGGTACTTAATCTGGACTCAGACGTCCGACCTTATAGTGAAATATTTAAAAAAACATACCCATTTCGGCCCCACCTTATTTGCCTTCTTTTTACTTGCCAAAATAACATGAAAAAAAAAAACAAATCAAAACAAACACACCTTCAAATTATACACAGGGTCTAAATATACTGAAATTATTTTAAGTCTGAATTCAGTCCATGATGCTCAACATCTTTCTCCAAACAAAATAATGATATGGAAATATGAAAAAAAAAATGTTGGCCTTCCGTACAAGTTCACTGATCAGCTGATGCGAGTTTGTATGATGAAAGCAAAAAGATATTTTTCATGTTTCGCTATATGACGACCTCCGTGGCGTAATGGTCAACACGCTAATCCGCTGATCCAGAGGTTTTGGGTTCGATCCCCAGCCAGGGCAAGTTGGAAAATGGCCTTTTTCAACTTGTGCTGGGTCTTGGGTGTTTATCTATATTTGTATTTATTAAAAATTTGGTATCGTTGAGTTATCTCATAACACAAGTTTAAACTTACTTTGGGGCTAGCTCCATCAGAGTGATTGGTCCATATATATTTATTTATTTATGCTTATTAGGGAAATTTGTTCAGTATCATGGACTGAATTCGCCCTTAAAATACTTTCAGTATTTATTATATCTTTTTAGGCGTTGTATAATATGGCACAGCACAAAAAATTCTTACGGGTATGCCTCCATTTATGTCATTGTAATAAACCAAAAAAACTTTTATTACAATGACATAAATGGACGACAAACAAAAAATAATTGGCCAAGTGCGTGTTCTGGCTATACTCAGAGTAGAGTACCGAAGTTTCACGTTACAAAATACGGGACTTCATTCCATAATTCGACTATTTTAAACAAGTTAAAAGAGATTTAATAAAATGATATGCATCAAGTAAGCACGAAATTAAAACTTACCTTTGTCATACTCGTACATTAACATAATATAAATAGAAAAACATATTTTGTGTACAAACGGACAAATAGTTGTAAAACATATTATCCCACCTAGGTTAAATTTTTGTCCCGCCTTATAAATGTTGCCCATCCCTGGCATAAGCCGTCGTGAAAAATCTCATAAAACTCCTGAAAACTAAATGAAGTTACGTCGTCTTGTCTTAGCTTCTCGCTGTTCCATAATTGCTTCAAATGTTCTACTTTGCGTTGATTTGTACGGCATTTAGGTCGATTGGATTAAGTTACCTCATTTCATAACTAATCAAGGCTAGATCATCTCACAATCTGAAACTAGATATATCTGTGGTTTTAACCAGTTTAGCTGTAAGTATTAGGAAAGTTTTGAAAGCAAGCTGTGTGTAGATACTTGAAATTTAATAAATGGACATTGGGCGACTTAATATTTATCATAATATTCATACACAGCAAGAAGCAATATCAGCCGTGTCAGTCCATAAATGGCAACTCACAAATGTTTTTCAATGCTACGTACTTATGAGTCTTTGAGTCCATAAGTAGCATGAAAAAATCTAAAACATATACAAATCTAGTGAGAGTATGGTTGTACTCTACTAGTAAGAATGTTTATTACTTTACATTTACTGATTCTCGATTTCGCAATTAAGTTGTTGACAGACGTATCAAATTAAATAAATATATACGTACAAATCACACAGATTGAGCTAGCCTCAAAGTAAGTTCGAGACTTGTGTTATGGAAACAAATATATATATATATATGTGTGTGTGTGTGGAAGAGATTTTGTGTGTGTGTGTGTGTGTGTGTGTGCGTATATATTAAACATCCAAGACCCAGGTCAATCTGAAAAAGACCATTTTCCATCTTGATTCCATCGAGGATCGAAACCGGGACCTCCGGTGTGACAGCCTGGCGTGATGACCACTAGGCCACAGAGGTCGTCAATTAGTATACGGTTACTATAATACATCATGTAATCCACTATAAAATAAATAAGTACTTACTATGTTAGTATAATTTATTTTATGCCAAACAAATACGAAATAATGTAGCTTTGATCGTATTAGTAGATCACTAAACCACACGACTTCAACCACTACACGCTTAATTTTAATGAGTTTATAATATTTGTAAAAGATACGAATTGTTTGTCAATACATAATACAGTCTATTATTTAAAAAAAAATGTTTTACCTATTTTGGTCTAATTAAATTTGAGTATTCAAATTGGTACGTTCAATAATATTTTCGATAGAAATTTAGTGAATTTACTAAAATAACGGTCTGATTTAAAATTTAGAAAATTCATTTTAAAGCTTTTGTGACAAACGTATATTACATTTAAAAACGAAAACACATAGGTACTAAACTTACTATTTGTTAACTAATTCAGTCACTTACTAATTGGGTTTATATTAAAATGTAAAGTCCCCAATATTTCTATGTTTCTACCAAGAAACGCAATTCTACTTACAAGTCCTTTTACATATAGGTACAAGGGGTGGAATGTGTTTCTGCATAATCAAATTAGAGAAATTCCTTGCGTCCGTGAAGTTGGCACGTTTGACCAAATTTAATTATAAGCGAATAGATTGAGATACCCGACGATGTATTATATATTTTTAACTTACCTTTATTTTTCCCCTGTTGGGTTCAAGTCATATACATAAATTAGTATAAACATAAATTATAAAACAAATAAAATAAAATATAAAAGCCATTTTACTACCAAAAAAAACACTTTGTAATACTTATATACATTTTATTTTCTATTTAAATTATTTTATTTTGGACGTTGCCTCTACGGCGTAGGCCTCCCCTTTCTTTTTCCAATCTTTTCTCTTTCTTGCTTGCTTAATCTAATCTGGACCACATCTTTTAATAAACACGTCAGACCAGCGCATTCTTGGCCTTCCTTGCCTAATTCCCATATCCATTCTATAGCTCTATGTCTATCTTTCATTATCCAATCTACATGCACTTAGAGCCCATTTCCATATAAGTTATTTTTTTTTTGTGTTACGTCCGTGATCCTTGTTTTCTTTCTTATTGATTCATTTTTGTTTCTATCAGATAATTCCTCTCCATCTTCCTCTGATGTGCGGCCAGTATATTGTGACAACCACACGTCAAGCATGGGAAAGTTGTTGTTTCGTTGAGCTTACTTTTTATTTTGTTTTCTATTAGTTTATTCCTCATAATTCCTGCTAATCTCCAATTATTTTACCACACTTTTATACCTTTATATTGCCAGTCGACATTTCTAAACGCCATTTTTAGCAACAGTTTTGGTGATATTTAAATATAAATAACGAGGTAAAAATCCCAAACATTAAATGGAAAAACCGTAGTCTATAGACGCCTGCAACATTAGTAAATACTACACGTGCGTTGCCGACTTTGGAGATTATTTTTATTAGAAGGAAAAAAAATAAGAACTACACCAAGTGTTTTCGTTTTCACGATTGTGAAAAGGAAAACTTGTAATAATTTTTTTCTTCTTTTTATAACCAGCACGGAAGAAAAATAAATGAGAAATATGATAATCTTTCATCTGATTCATTTAGCGAAGAAATGTCTCTCACAATGGAATTAGAGATCGTTATTTCATTACGCAGGATCCTTACGTCTGCATGCACGCTCGCCTGACCAGATTCAATTATTACGAATTGATTAGATGTGTCTGAGCTGTGGTCTCATCTTGTGCGCTGATTACATTGATTAAATCAGCTTCTCATCAATAAATGTTCCTTCATTAAAATACATTTAATTTAAATTCGAATTTTTTGATTATTACTTTGGAGAAGCAACCATAAACTATGACACAGTGATACTGTAAGATGCAAAGAATCACTACTTATATATTCTGATCTTTGTAAAGAATTATAACCCATAGGTAAGATGTAACTCTGAAATATGACATTTATTAGATAGTAAATGTCAAGTTTTACCTATTCATTTTCCCATATTTACATACCAAGTAAATACTTGGTACGTTTGACTGGTAGACAACCGCCTATAGTTTCTATGCAATTTGTATTTGATGATTGGCACAAAGCATACTCCACAGCAAGCAGAAAACTATCCTGTAAATGTCATACGACATTAAGTGACTGTTGTGAAAACGTCCTTTCCCCAACAGCCGGGAGTGCCACAAAAGAAGCTATCAAATCAAACACAGCCGGGGTGCACAAATAATAAGCCTGTCTTCGTCTACTTGTTCCAATGTCGAATCGAGCGGCTTATATCTCCATAGACCAGTAATTTTACACGACAGCCCATGTTAGTTACTATCATGGGCTGTCATGAATCATGATATAGTAACATATTGATGACCTCCGTGGCGTAGTGGTATCATGCTAGTCCGCCACCCAAAGGTTCCGGGTTCGATCCCCAATCAGGGCAAATTGGAAAATTGCCTTTTTCAAATTGTCCTGGGTCTTCGATATTCATCTATGTATGTATTTGTTATAAAATATTGTAACGTTGAGTTAGTATCCGATAACACAAGTCTCGAACTTACTTTGGGGCTAGCTCAATCAGTGTTATCTGTCCCTATTTATTTATTTATATCAAATACCCATCAAATATCGGCACAAAGCATTCACATCTCAGCATCAAACAGAAAGCCTTAATCCTGTTAATCTCATCCTAGATTTAGCGGATTTGTCAAAACGTCGCGGGCAGTCCCACCTGCCCAACCTCAAGAGCCTCCCAGTGCGGCAAGTGAAGCCATCAAACTCAGCCGGGGTGTATAAATAATTTAGCATGTCTTCTTTTACTTGTAAAAGTGACACCACTTGAACCAGTACATTAGCATGACAACCCATGATAGTTACTATCGATCTTAGTCCATCAAATAACGGCACAAAGCATTCACAGCTTCACAGCACACATAAATCCTTAATCCTGTAGACGACCTAGGCGAAATTGGCGAGTAGGCGACCAATACTGTGAAAATGAGTTTCTTTCGGCGTTTTTCTCAGCAGTGGTCGTTACGAAGCGCTGTTATCGGTAGCTTTTCTTTAAAAATAAATAAAAAATTTATTTACTTTACACGTAACGTATATTATACCTATTGACGTATAAAAGTGCCTGTAAAGGTCTAATTACTAAATAAACATTTGAATCTTTGTAAATCTCATCCTAGATTAATCCTAGGCTAATTGAATTTTTGGGCAACCAGTGCTGCCCCATTTAAAACAAATCATTTAAAAGGAAACGGACATATCATTTAAAATTTTGTCTTGATCAGACCCTAGTTAACCCTTCAAACTATTCTATGAACTCTGTTTACCGTTTAAAGTAAGAAGGTGAAGATTTTCTACGCACATTAGCGAAAAACGGCCACTTTTAGCTAATGTGCCTAGAAAAGCTTTACGTTCTCACTGTAAACTTTGAAGGGTTATCTAGGGTCTGATTAAGACAAAATTGTAGATGATATCTCCGTTTTCTTTTAGATGATTTATTTTAAATGGGGGCAGCACTGGACTCCGAAAAATTCAGGTAGCACCTTTGTGAAAACGTCGCGGGCAGTCCCACCTGCCCAGCCTCAATAGCCCCCCAGTGCTGCAAGTGAAGCCATCAAGCACAGCCGGGGTGCATAAATAATTTAGCCTGGCAATCCGCCGCTTGTTTGCATGCGGATTATCATATTAAAAGGATATCAGGGACGACGGATGCCGCCCGATACGAATGCAAACAATATCATGCAACATTTATACATTATATACGTACAGTAGCCGGTGCCGGTGCATTTCAAACCCTGCCAACATAAAATTAACCGTAAATCTCGTATTTAGTTACAATTTTCATATTCGAATTACATTTCGTACGTAGTATATAAGTATATCTTCACATATAATGCCCCGTAAGATCGTGTAAATAACTAATAACTATAAAAAAATATACGATAATGTAATATTTTATTTTATTTTATTTAAACTTTATTACACAGTTAAAAAAATGTACCAGTAGCGGACTTTATGGCATATGGCATTCTTTTCCGGTCAAAATTGTTAGACTAAGCTGGAAATATGTGTGGCTGGCGTGATAAAATTAAGTAAATTAAATGTAAATATTTATATAAGCCATCAATATATGTAATTAGTATACACAAAAGTGCGTATCAGTTTTTACACGTCCACAAAATCCCATAAATGATAGATCTGCAGAGGTAAGGCCCAAAGGGTTTCATTTGGCCTTATGACTAAGTATGTAGCTTTTTTATCTCCAAATGATTGACCTTTAGGCTATTTTACAGTACACACTAAAAACACTCTTTGTTATCGTACAAAAAATGGTTGATGTGTGGTACATCAATTTAATTTACGTCAATATATATATATATATATATATATATATATATATATACGTACTTACATAGGAATTATTTTCCCCAAAAGTGAATAATGTGAAAACTTGACGGTCTCCCATCGTACTAATGAGGAGTTCGGCGTAGGCCTAAAATTTGTTTGTTGCCGGATTTCGAACAAAACACGCATCCAGAATCCTGAACGGATTGTCATTTCGTTCGCAAACTCTCTTTCCGTTCCCATTTCAGATCAGACAACAATGCGCCATGGTAATTACAAACACAAATAATACGGAGTTTCTAAGTATGACAAGAAATTGTTCTAATATCTGCAAGTTTCGCATGCGTTTTGCATATTTGAACAAAGGCCAGATTAACAAGGAACCGTGTTCGTAATATCTGTTAGATGTTTTGAAATGTAGCGGCTCAGCTACAAATACGTGATAGTCCATGTACAGTCAACCTATCACGAAGGTAAAAATCCGCCGCTGGAGTAACAGAGGTATAATAGTTGGCTTGCACCAGGGTTCGGCTTTAAGCCCTTACGTCTTCCTGATAGTAATGGATGCTTTCACATCGCCCCTACAGGAAGAAGCCCCATAGTTTATGCTATTTGCCGACGACATCTACTGGTGAAGCAAGAGAGTACGATGTTGCAAAACAAACTAAATATGTGGAGACACACCCTAGAAACTGTAGGCTTGAAAATCAGCAGTACCAAATAGAATATATGTTCTGTGATTTCGGCGGTGTTTCTAGGGAAGTGACCCTTACCATCGATAGTGATATAGTACCAGCTTGTTCTGATTTTAAGTATTTTGGTTCGCTACTCCAGCGGGACGAAGATGTTCACAGGGAATTAAAGCGACGATTCAATTGACACCAAAAATGCCATTGAATCTGAAGGGCAAGATCTATAAATCAGTTATAAGACCGATGATATTATATGGCTCTGAATGTTGGGCAACAAAAGTACAGGACGAGAAGAGGCTACATTCGGCCGAAATGAGGATGTTGCCATGGATTTGTCGCGTGATACGAAGGGATAGGATTAGAAATGTATATGTGAGGGGAAGCTTAAAGATAGCACCAATAAACGAGAAAGTAAGAAGCGATCGGTTGTCATGGTTTGGACATGTGATGAGAAGAGGGGATCAACACGCAACAAAAAGAACTTTGAATATGAGGAAAATGGAAATAGGGG
The DNA here is from genome assembly GCA_943193695.1 of Acrobasis suavella. NCBI lineage: Eukaryota > Metazoa > Arthropoda > Insecta > Lepidoptera > Pyralidae > Acrobasis > Acrobasis suavella. The sequence continues at coordinate 10,751,440 of OW971939.1, forward strand.
AAAGGGAAGACCAAAGAAGAGGTGGATGGAATGCATCGGCAAGATATGGGGGTATTAGGAGTAGATGTTAGTATGACGGGAAGTAGAGGACTGTAGAAGGAGAAGTCATACTGCGCTAATCCCAGATAATAGGATAAGGCGAGGCAGATGATGATGATGACTGTCGGCCTAGTACTTTTACCACCACAAATTGTGCCTGAAAATGTAGCAAAAAGTTATCTGATCGTACTTTTCAAGTGCCTCTTAAGCTTAGGACTCAGAAGATAGTTGGATGAGGCTATGGTTGACTGGGAGAAAGGCTTTTAGTATTAAGTCCGACATTTGTTAAAAATATATTTGTACTTTGGAACAATAAAGTTTAATAAAATAAAATAATCGACTATATCTTTTGATCATGCCAGTACGAGTATATTGCGAAGGCTTTATTTATGCGGATTTAGGTTAACAACCATTTGGTATGGAAAAACCATATAGTAAATATTAAGACCAAACTGGCCAAGTTCGTGTACGCCCTAAATGTACTGAAAACAAACTCTAACTACGAAACTGCATTATCGGCATACTATGCCTAAGCGCACTCGTGGTTTCGATAGGGAATAATATTTTGGGGAAATAGTGTGGATGCCCACGACCTATTTGTAATGCAAAAAGAAATTGCATTCGCATCCTCTCTATTTCAAATTCGCGTAATCTTCTATCTACATACCTACCTACTTCGCATAAAATTACAGTGACTCGCTGTCAATCTCGTTCTCTATCTGACTTCTAATGTTGACTTAGCATGCTTACCTACTTCTTTTTGCCTGCATGATAGCCTTCTTGACATACGTTAACCTTGTTTTTTTCATTGGCAATTTTATTAAACTTTTAAACTAAGTACATTATAATCAAGAAATATTAATTTATTAAACGGTTACTAATATTAATGTTTATTTACTTTAATTTACTGATATTGTTAATAATTTTATTCGATGTTTGCATCGCCACATCCAAAATGGGTACATGTATTGCTGCACCAATATTTTGTCATCTTATGCAAGATGTTAGCACTGAATATAGATGAGTAAATAGGAACATTTAAAATATACTTTATGATGTCTTGATATCCATACTAAGCTCTTGTTGGCCATGGCACGATACGTCACTGAATGTATCCAATCTCGTGCAAAATAAAGTGGACTTAACTCAGCACACGAGTACTTATTGGCACCGCAACGATTCCCGGGAAGACGTCCCGCCGGGATTTATAACTCTCGCAGAACAACGAAAACTACACCTCTACACTCGTAAAATACTACATTGGTAAATTGGGTATAACATATACAACTCTATATGAAGTTCGTTGGCCTTTTCCTATTATTAAAGTAGAAAGATATCTTTATTCCGTACTAGGTAGACAGAACCTCTTACCAAGGCCTGTTGAGCAACTTGAGTTATTATTTTACCTCATCATCCGAGCGTATTTTCCCGGTTACATCCTTAGCAGTAACGCTTCAGAGCCCGCAGGGTCCGCTACCTAACCAAGGAGATTTGACGAGGTTACTGGTTTTTTAACACAGAGCGACTGCCGTCTGACCTCCGCAACCCAAAGGATAGACCAGAATCAATCCTTGGATAGTTTGATGATCAAACGCTAGATAGTATTCGGGACCCACAGTTGATACGTGCCTGCCGAAACACGGAATCATCTTTCTTTTTGGATAATCATTTTAACAGTATCCTAACCAGACTGGAAACAACTTTTCACAAAGAATGCTTCCCAGTGGGATTCGAACCCATGACGTCTAGGGCACAAGGCGAAAGCCTTGACCACTGGACCACGGAGGCAGTCCAGTTACTATTTTTTACCTATTGAATAAAAAAACAACTACTGAACAGACTTTCTTTTTTACAGGTAAGAACATCTTTGATCATACTCCCATTTAAATAAAAAACATAGTTTTAAAAAATAGGACTCAAGACAAGTCCGCCCTATAAATTTTTTTGCTTATGGAGAGAATAATAACAGATTTATGATTTAGTTTTTGGAAGCATAATCTTATAAAAATTTCCCTAACTATCCCTTCGGACGGCACAAAAAATGAGCATCAGAAATAGTGACACCATAACTTCAAGTTAAAACCGAGTTTTAAAAATAGACGCTATTTTTCTGAAACCCTAATCTAAGTCATAAATTAGTAAAGATCTTAAACGCTTCAGTGGCTGAATCCCTTTTGGACGTCGACACAAAAGATCGCGAACCACCATAACTTGCTCAAAATTTTATCTTAGCTTCTGCGGAGAACAATATTTTTACCGTAAACCGCAATCTAACCAATTTGAGAAATGCTTTGGGTAGCAAGATAGATTTTGTAAAAATGCTTCGCATGTCTTTGTTCGTAAATTCTTGTAACTCAGGCCCGAAGGCTATTCGGGCGATGCGGGCGATAAATTATTAAAAATGTTTCATATACTTATTTGAGATGCTTCAATACAATATTACGTATGTAATATTTTTCGAAAGCTCTAGTAATAATTTGTCAGGGATCAAGGTATCGTTATTACAGGTATTGTGTTACTTAAATTTCACAAATAACAGTTGAATAATTGTAAAAACTAGAAAAACCTATTATTAGCTTTGTTAAATGTTTTTATGCTGTTGGTTTTCTTATTAATAAAATTAAATAAAAAGCGGTATTTATGTGTTTTAGATTCATGGGTCTTACTCCATCTTTACACTATTTTAATGTGCCAACTCGTGCATCCTTTGAGAAAATAATATCGAAACAAAAAGTATATTAACTATATGTTAAATCAAAATACTTTATTACAAGTATTACAAAATATTTAAATTGTATGTTTATTATTACCTACTTAAACAACGCAAAAAAACGATATTTCCAGAATAGTTTAACTATTAAAAGGACTCATTAACTTAGCAAGTTTAAAAAATAATGTATAAAAAGAACACAAATGCACAGAACAGCTAACATATTGTTGCAAATTGCACCACTTTGTAATACGTCCAAAGCAATGACTTAACACTGTAGAAAAGAAGCATTTAATTTTGTGAACACAATAACGTTGCCGTTAAATTCAACTAGGCGCTTGTAACTTATGGTTTGTTTGTTTTTGTACAAAGTAGTACGTTGTTAGTAATTATGCCTACCTAAGTTCCTTTTTCTGAAAGCTTATTTAACTATAACTTTACCTATAGGTATTTAATGTTATTTATTGACAATTAAACAATACTTATTACCTTCAATATAAAGAGGCTAAGTTTACTGAGTATAGACACAGCTAAAATAAAAGTACTCTACAAAATAACAGGAAAAAGAAAACGACTGATGAATGTTAAATGAATATCTTAAACAAAACTTGGGGTTTTAGTATAACTAATTTATATTTTTCATAATTTTTCGACATTATTTCAAATATTTATAACCTTAGATAGATAATAATTTAATTTTTAGATACATGTATTCTTTGATAAATACTAAGTCAACTTTTATAAAGATTCAAAAGTAAATGGTTACCTACTTCAGAGGAACTATAATATATACTAACTATATGATGAATGTTATATAGCGGTACATCTGGGAATAATTAAGTTAGCTACAGACCCAAGTGAAGCAAGAAAGTTAGTCGGCGCACCGGAGAAAACTTCGGAGAGATTTAATTTTGCCAGATTTTCTGGTCCAGTTAGAAGAAGTTTTAACATCTGACACGACTTACTGTTGCAAGTACCTATACAAACACCTCTTACAAATGAGTTCTCTTTTTTGAACACTCTTTTATCTCAAAATTTTTCCAATACGTGGTGGTGGCCAGCGGAAATATATTTTTTTTAATTAAAAATAAGGCCCATACTATGGTCATTAAACCCAAAGTTCACGTTTAGCGTAAGTAAAGTTGATTAATCTAGAGTTTAACAGACATACAAACTAAAATTAAGTATTTTTAAGAAGAGCAGATTTATCCATGAAATCTGAACATCTAATTTTATTACTTTCTATTACACTTTGTTTATACGATAACTCAGTAACTTTGTTAAAGAAAACTTCTTTTGTGACACAGGAAGCAAATACTTCCACAAATTACGTTCCAAAGGGATCGTAAACAAAAATGCTCCTGAGAAAAATACGGGAAATGGTCGTTATTTCATACAATACGGCGAAACCTGGCGAAATATTGATCATAAATATATGACAAACTAGGTAAAAGTAACGTAAGTATATATAAACGGGGCTTAGCACGCACCTTTTTTGTTACGTCTAATGTTTCGAATAGAAGTTATATCCTTCGTGGTCGCAGACAGACTGGAGAGCGGTGCTTTCTTGTTGATGATGAACGCAGATATTTGATAATGATACGACCAACATTTCCTAATGACACTACCGACTACATAGTCTTTATATTTCCGCATTAACCCCGGTACACACTACACTAACTGTACCTATTTATTTTGTTCGACACTGACTTTACTTCGAGAACAACGCTGCACTCCAGTCAGTCTGGCAGAAAGGCTGGCTGGAGTGCAGCGGTGTTTTTTTCACCACCGAAGGATGTAACAACTCCTATTCGAAACGTTAGACGTAACAAAAAAGGTTCGTGCTAAGCCTTGTTTATATATACATTATTTGTTTGTTTGTTTGTATAGCTTTATTGTATTGTACATAAGAAAGATTACAGATCGAATATCGTACTTTGAACACATTAATAATTTGTTAAAAGTGCGATGGTTTAAAAACCAATAAAATAGGTAAAAGCAGGCCTGTGTTACTCCACGTTTAGGTGTCGAAAATATACCTACATTATTACTAATCGCGCGGCGACCACTTCGAAGAGGAAAATTCAATTACATGAATCGTTTGTCCAGAGTAATAAGAATGAAAGTGGCTTGAAATTGGAAGAGGTGAGGAGTTCTAACTCGAGCTCTAACCACATTTAGCAGATATTACTTTGAATTCCTTTTCTGAGTAAGACTTGTGTGCGTAAGTACTAGTACTCAATAGGAACTTACACTCGTATTTTGTAAACGTAACTACTTATTAGGTACTTTGTTACACTCGTGAGTTTTTTTTTGTATCGGCGTTTATAGATATTAGAGATCAAAATATTTTTGTAAAGCATTGTTGTTTATGATAAAATTATATCACAGTAGGTACTTATAGTAGTACCATAAACCATAGTATTCATTATAGTAAGAGTACCTATATGTATAATATACCTTCTATATTCAGTATACAAACCTTTAATTCTTTCATTTGTAGTTTTAATCTTTTTAATGCCGTGTCGCTTAATCTACATTTTATTAAATTCAGGCTTTGAATAGTTCCTATTAAGCTTTAGTTATGGAGACTAACAATATTGAGCTAATGCTCCCAATTCCCTAGCTGCCGTCGACATCTCGAAGCTTCACTCTCGATTTGAGTTTCACCGTGAAAGCTTCAAACTCCAACAACTCAATAGTTGGACGGAGACGAGGAGCTTTTATAACAATTAACAATATTTCACGTTCAAGAGCTTTCTCCTAGTTGAGTTGATTGCTTTTGCAGAAGTAATGAATAAATTACATGAACGATGATCTGGAAAAGCCAAGTGATTCTAAATGTCACTTTTTCTGATTTCTATCTCCTACGGGGTAGATAGAGATCATAGTGACGGGGTGCAGACAATTATAGCTTTTGTAGAAAAAAATATCATTAACTTACCATACCTACTTAATACCTTTATGTCATATATGTAAGTAGTTAGCACTTGTGTTAGGTTTTTCAATTACTTATTCAAGAAAAAAATACTAGAGTAACTCACTGATTTACCGCATCTGACGTGGCCAGTAATAATAACCAGGACCAAAGGTGCAGGGCCAACGGATATTTTACAATATTCAGTAACATTTAACAGCTAGTTTACAGATTTCTTTGTTTTCGGATTCAGCGCAATAAAGTACTAGTTCATGGAGAATATCAGCACAATATACCTATTTAGATCACAAAAAGTTTATGGCTTACTATGGGCTATGGAGTACCGTAACCTAAACTGGCTTAAAATTTATTATATAATCTATCAACAATTCCACCACAAATCAAACTCAATTCAAGAGTGCCCACCTACCCATAGAACGTATTTATTAATAGCGTCGTTTTATCTGAGGATAACTAATTGCTATGGAGTTCCTTTGAACTAAGTTCCACCCGGAACGGTGGTTATATCCTCGGTTTAGTAAGTATTTACATAATAGCCAGTATAATTTACAAGATTATCAGCAAAACACAGTTTCAGCTAATTTATACCATCGCCGCAAAAAGTCCCCTCGTTAGACACAAGTACAGTAAATCAAGCCAAACTCTCGTTCTCGTATCTACATGATCACTATCTCCAAATTACGGAAGGGTAGATACTTCCAAATTATAGGATGTCTTTTGCAGTTTGCTTATCTAAAATTCGAACACCCATGTGACTCTAATATTATTTGTAAGCTATGTGATTGAATACTTTCTAATTTTCTAAGTTGCTATGAGAATGCTAAGTTGCCTAAGATATCATTTTGGATTTTCTATCTTAGTTTCTGTAATCTCCGAATTAATTAATATTTATATATGCTCTTACTATTTATTTTTAAGTTGGATGTGAGCCTTTCGCTTTTTCGAAATTCCATCAACCATGTGATTCATATCAGACAAGAAAAGCATATATTTGTACACTTTTTATGTTCGCGAAAAGAAGAATACCAGTAGGAATAGTATCAATTGTGCTTACATAGAGCCTATGCAGATAAATAAATAAATAAATGTATACGGACAAATCACACTGATTGACCTAGCTAGATGAATGCTAAGTATCGTATATTTTTGTTACGTTGAATAGTTTTAAATTCTACGCAATCTTTTCACTGAAACATAAAGTACGAAGCGACATAATCGAAAGCCATGGATCGGGAAAAAACAAAGAATGAATGGAAAAAGGGCAGACGACGTTCACTGATTAATTCCGCAACACGGACGACCAGTTCTACTTGCTTCCATTTCTGTTAGTGTCCTTACAGTCCGTTCACATAGACTATCATAGACAAAAGGATAAGTACGTACATTTCCAAAGTATTCTTTTTATGTTGTATTTTTTGTAATAGAAGGATAACATATGAGCAACCAAATGATAGAATTTTAATACACAATTTAAAAATCGCCATTCAGATTTTATTATGAATTAATCCATGTTATACTTAACTCTTGAGTTACAAGCAAAACATCTCCTTTCCTTGAGTCTCGACATCAAAAATATATGTTATAGATATACCAGGTATATACAAAAATTCTCTTTGTAATTCAGCCTTTATGGCTGAATCCTTATTTGTTTCATGTATGTTTCACTCTTTAACGAAGTCCCGTAATGTATTTATTTATACAAATGTAAGTGAATTTGGCGTGTGTTACAGGTATTGCTAAAGCTATACGGAGAAGGAATAGTTAGAGTAAGCAAAGCGTAGTAAGACTTTCAGTAACTTTCGAACTTATTTCTAATACCTACAGAATATAGTACCTATAGCAACATCCGTAAAACTGCTTAATATCTCATGCAGCGAGGCACAGCTTTTAATTATATTAAGGTAATGTGTGTGATTTAAACCATGATTTAACACGAAGTTATATGATTTTTGGCTTTTAAAACCACAATTACTATTATGATTTAGGTACATCCAGAGAATTGATATGTGTTACGATAGATAAGTAATCTACGTAGTCGATAAGTAAGTAAGTAATTATTCCTACCGGTACACACAATTTGTAAATTCATTTATTTACTCTACAAAAGGTCTTAAAAAGGGAATTCATACTTTGCCAATAAATTACAGTATTCAAAAGTACTGCAAAAGTATAATTTTTATACCTCTATAGCAAACGCTCAAAAACGTGGAATAAATTAAACGTTTAAATATTTCCATCGCTCTTTGAGTTTCCATGGTAATTTCCATCTGGAGCATACTCCGATATTTTTTCACCTTTAATATCATGATAATGAAGCTCTATAAAAGCCTCTGAATGAATATAGTTTCATTGCTGGCAGCTCGTAGCTTGACCGAATAGGTACCTTTAGCTAAATATATATGAAAAGAAGCTTTTACTTTCAGTTATTTAAAAAAAGGCTTTAGTAAAGGGATCCAAGAGTGGGTTAAAACATCAGTAAATAACTGTTTGTGGTAGCATTTTGTTTTAACAATTTTGATTTTGCAGTTTTACTTTTAATGCTTTAACAAACTTTGTAAATGCTATCTCTAATAGATAATTCTAGAAAAGTATACTTTTAGGAACGATAAAAGTTTTAATAGTTTCCGACCGGAAACATTAGAAAACAAAAAATCTACTAATATCTTCGTTTACAAGCGAAGTTGCTCATTACACGGCATTTATTGCGTGAACCTTAATTTCTCACCCCAATAATCTCTTTTGAAAGCAACCTGTCCGTATAAAGTAAACACACACAACATCTTCCTTTTCCCCGTACATTGTACGCACCGCCTAAATTGCACGCAAACCTTGCCAAATAAATTATTTTGCACGCTCATGCTACCCGTTTATATTACGACGGTTACTGGATCTCTTTCAATTAAATCGACTCTGTTTATGTTTACTGTTTATTTACTGATTCTGCTCCCAGATATTTTATTTTTAATCATTGCTTTTTATTTTTGTTTAGTCGCATTTTTTTTACTAGCTAGGTATCAGTGCCCTAATGCTAGATAAAGCAGAGGATAAAACAAGAGATACAGTTGTTCAAAAAGGGCGTGAAAAGATTTCGCTAGAGTGTTAAAGGCGTCTTTAATAATAAAGTCTATTACTTCCGAGCTTTTTGGTTTCGTTTTAACGTTTTTTCTTATCATTTCGGTATTTATTTTGTGCGTTTTATAGAATATTGCGGGATATTCTCGGTTCGGATTGCCTTTTGGCCATAGAGTACCATAGAGTACTATAATATAACTGAAATAGAGAGAATTTTTCTGCCAACAATTTAAGCTGCAAACCTGCAAACGTGGTGTCATCTATTAATTTAATTCTAAAATTAAATTAAATATCAAATATAAAATTTATTTACAGTGAGGTGGGATTTGAACTTGAGATTCCTGAGATCTCAATAACTTTGAGTCCATTGCGTCAACCGCTACGCCAATTAGGTTTAGTACTAGGCGCGCAAAATGATCGCTTATACTTTAACTCTAAATGAAAAGAAAATCAAATAAAACATTTTTAATAGATTTGTTTAGTCTTTGAGGAGATTTGAACCTGTAGACTCCTGATTAACTTCGACCGCTTAAACCGTTACACTAAACAGGCTTCACATTAGCATGCGAAATTATTGGTTATACTATACCGTAAAACCGTAAAATGAGAAAGCATGTAGTGTGACATCTTTAAAAAATCTAACAAACTAATAACTAAAAGTGCTTTTAATATTTAATTCAGAATAAGATTCATAGATAACGTACTTCAAAACTTTCGCAATGTATGGCACTTTCACCCCCAGCTTTTGGCATAGGCCTTCACAAGCGTCCACAACTTGATATTATAGTAAGTACCTATTTAAAAAACCGTCATTTACTACCAAGTATTATTTATTTTCCATAACTTAACTAAACTTTCAGCAACATATTTTAATTTACGGTACTCAAATAGTACTTACCGATACAGTTTAACGCGCCGTACGTACCAGCCCAAATTAGTCCAGGTGAAGTCTTCCAATCGATTTTACTGGTGCACCTACAGTTAATCTAGTTTTCATGAAAACTTAATTTACGAGTATTTGTAGGTGTTAAGGACACATGTTTGTTACAGGTAACTTTTTACTCACCAGCTAACTTTTGGAGCCAGTCCAGTCCATGATATTGAACTACTTTCAATTAAAAATGGTTACTAAATATCATAAAGGCGAATATGTTTTAGACGAATTTCAATCAACCGAAAACGTTTCTCAATTTTATTATATTCTATATTTTAATTTGACCGAAAATTCAATTGTAATTTTTTTCAAATGCTATATGTTTTGAATTCTAACCTAACGTTTAACCGCAGCTATTATCACTGGATGTTTTTATTTTTTCTAAAAAACATATTTCCCATATAATTATAAGAATAAGAGAATGAAATTTCAATATACCGAAATCCTAACACTCAACGGCAAAGTTGTTTTTGTTTCTGTATTACTTTCGCCCTAAGCTTGAGTCGCTCTCTCGCTCGTATTTAGGTCACAGGGAACCTAAGGAACCTAACCTACAATTCACGGCGTAGTTGTTTTTGTTTCTGTGTTACTTTCGCCCTAAGCTTGAGTCGCTCTCTCGCTCGTGTTTAGGTCACAGGAAACCTAAGGAACCTAACCTACAATTCACGGCAAAGTTGTTTTTGTTTCTGTGTTACTTTCGCCCTAAGCTTGAGTCGCTCGCTCGCTTCGCTCACTCGCTCGTGTTTTGATCACAGGAAACCTAACGAACCTAACCTACACACCGTGGTCAAGTTGTTTTTATTAAATATAACATGGAAAAGGTCTTATCTTTAATGCTTTAGAAATTAAAATGATTGTTAGTAAAACATCTGTCAAAATAAAATTACATTCTTTAATAATTGGACAACGGTTTTTCTAGAAAACAAAACATATTTAAATTAAGTCTCTAGAAATACAAAATATGTAAAAGAAGCCATCTAGCATTTAAAACTTCGTCATACAGTTTTCTAATAAATGGAATTCGAATAGAAAAAAATCGTGAGTACGATTGGTTACCGTTTTGGTATATCATTATTATATCACTAGCAATGCTGGTTGTGCATTGCACTATTTATGTGTATAAAAATGATAACATTTGTTTATTGTCCATAAAAAAAAATTTTTTCACCAAGGATGTATATAATAAAGAAAATTATTGCCAATACCTACATATTGAGTTAACTTGTTTTAAAATTGCAAATTGAAAACTAATTACATCACGATACGTATTTTAACCCAAATTAAAATTACAGTTGAAAAATAGGTCTTATATAATTAATGTTACCGATGTGATACAAGCTAGGTGTGGGTGTTCGTGACATCCGCTAAGGAAACTAAATTAGGCGTGTTCTAGTGGCACTTACCTAAGCCATTAGTCTTCAACGGGGAACTAAGTAACGCCAGATCAGTTGCTGAACTTTGCTCAAAGTACTCTAATACATGTTGCTCCCTGGACGCTACTTAGACTGACTGATTACGCAGACACACACATATATGTATTCTAATTAGGTCCTATATTTCCAAAGTGATATGAAAAGAAGAGTGTGCCCTCGATCCACACAGCATTTAACTCTCATTTACAATTTTAATTTCTGCAATTTAAGTTCATATTCGTAATTGAATATCAAGTCGGTTTACCAAAAAAGTGGGATTTAAATTACCAAATAAAAATATATGTCTGAGACGTAGTTTTTTTTTTGATATAAAATGTATACACATAGAATGTAAAATTTTTGTCTAAATCTATGGGCTCACTCTAATAACTGATGATCTAAGGAAGGATTACAGCCAGCAGTGCTTCACGATAATGTCCGAACTACACCGAACACGACCGAACGTTTTACAACGTTTTTTCGTCATCTTAAAATTGATTATCTTCTTCCGCAGAATCTTTCAAACAATCTAATCAAAAGTCAAATAGTATCATTATCACAATTTACAATTTACTCGTTGTCATTGGCGTTTCTAAACCCTAAAATGAATTGAAGCTCCTTTAATTTATCAGCGGCGTTCATCCATCAACTAACCAGCGAACGCCGCTCGAAGCCTCCGAAGACAATTAATTGTATTTCGTTTCTTACAGCCGGAGTCACTCGGAAACAAAGAGCTCTATTTGTCATTATACCTACTCGTAATTGAATATCTAGTCAGCCGCAAGAAATGGACTCTATTAATTAGCAACATCTTGACCTGAATATTGAAGAGAAATGTTCGCAAAAAAGAGTCTTAAAATATATAACTAACAAGTTCACTCCTTTTTTTTTTTGTTAGTTCTGTTGTACTTACCCTAAAAAAAATTACTTACTCAGCATCACCTGTTGGTTGACTGGTAGAAAAGGCTTTACGTCCTTAACTGGCCTTAAGTCCACCATTTACATGTATTGTAATAAAGTTAAATAAATAACTACTAATAGTTGTTGACACCAAATTATGAACTAAGGACATACCTATACTGGATTAAGAACGCAAATGACAGCAAGTGAAATGTAGACTAAATTGTAATGATTGATTTTGTCATTAATATATCTTTCAAATATTTAGGATATCAAATTTAGTAAGCTTTATTTTTGGTGAGTTTTTGTTTGTGTTTCATTATCAGTATTTTTTTAATGTTGTATGAATTTAATAATAAAAGTTTATTAGGAAATTATTGATGTATATGCTCAGTAATATAAAATGTTTTGTGTAGATAGACAAAGAACATAAAGTGTATACTGGCGGAAGCTTTACTTTCTTAATTTGAACCACATACCAAATGTTATTTAGTGTATTAACTTACTTAAATATACAAATACGTACAAAAGCAAAACAAAATACTTGTTCGAAGTTTAGTGAAGAGGTTCTTCAAAACCGCGCTTTTCGGTGCGTCGCAACACAAACTTAAAATAAAATTTTTTCAATGTTCATTGAATGAACCTCTTCAAGTTTCCAAACCCCTGAATTAAAATCCTCAATTAGTCGAAAATTCCGCCGTGAAAACTCTCTGTATGCAAAAGGACAAAGTGAAACAGAGGTAGCTTACAATCAAGTCTAAATTAGTGACTGCTACGCCAGGCAGGCCTACCCTCCTGCAAATGCGGCTTTCCCGTCTCGTCGCACCAATCAGAGCAATTAAAGAACAATAAAAGGAAAAATCGCTTCCCTTTCATGTGCAGAGGGGCTGAGTACACAAAATGAGAAGAGTATAGAGATAGAAAAATTTCCATCTTATCAATGGACATCGCTTATAAAGTCCCTACATTGGTCCAATATCGTAGTCGTTAATCTGTTATGGGAGGAGGAGTTAGTATTTACTTTAAACTTTGCGCTCAATTTAATCTGTGGCTTTTCTTACTTCATAAATGATGACTCACATTGAACTGTAGCTAAGAATGTAATTCTCATCATCATCAACTCTCAACAAGCCACTGCTGCCCCATAAGCCTCCTTTTATCTGAGCCATTGAATCATATACCCAGCCTTAACCATCCAGTTTTTTTCCAGTAATGCATTTGATATCATCGATCTGATATCGTGATATTCGTGATATCCACCTTCCATCGTTCCTTCTAACCTGTGTCTTGCTCAGTTTCATTTTAGGTATGCAACCCTAGATAGCACGTCATAAACTTTAATTCTACTCCGGATCTCCACATTGCTGTCGGTCTTGCAATTTGACACCGAGCATGTCTCACTCCAAGTACATACAGAGCTATCTGTATGTACTTCTACTTCTACCAAGCTCAAATTTTACGATTTCACTGCTTTAAAAAAAATCTACATAATATAAAGCATAAAAATCAACTTTACGCTGTACTCTCTTTATTTTGTGCCGGGGATCAGAGCAGTTCGTCAAGAGAGAAAAAGTACACAGTTTTCTTCAGTGAGATTCGTAAAATAAAGTAAGTCAAAAAAATTAAGTAGAATTTCTGAATCCAATTCTTTTCAATTTATTTTTGCACAAAATGATCCAGGGAATATTCACAAAACCGATCTCATAATTATTTCGATTTCATTTTACCACCACCTATATCTGGAGGCCTGTGGGTACGGCCTCAGGCTCTATCTATTCTATTAGGCAAAAAGACGTGAATAATGTTATGTATTAGCACAGAATCGATAAAAGTATTAGTCTTAATAAAACTTACACTAAGTGCTTTATAAAATTAGAATTTGGATTACAATAGAAAAAGCGAAGTCGTGCAATGTCTGCGCAACGTGAGCCAACTTTCAGAGCACTTTCCACGAACTACTCGTGTATTGGGCTCGTTACATTATCTGGAGTCCTATTATCTTGGCATTGGTTTGTTTTTGGCAAGTCGAGGCTCATTTAGAGAGATGATTACTATTTTTGCACGAAATAGGCGAAAGTTTGCATCACATCATCATCACCAAACTCATTAAAAGTAAACTTAGTAAAGCATCTGAAGCTACCTATTTACACGTAGGTACAAGAAAAATAAGTTGTTAGTTTAAGTATCTACCTACTCGTATACAACTTTCAAACTAGATGCATATACCGAAGATACTAGAATCTCTATTTGGATTGTTTACAACAAAGCAATCAGAATACATTATATTGTTGTTTTTACAAAGTTTTTACAAAAAAAAAAAACAAATAACGTTGACAAAATTCGTCAAAATTAGTGTACTTACTTGCTCGCACCGCCATTTTTTGTCAAAAGATTTTTTTCTATAAAATGTATGCTGTCATATTGTAATTATCACTCGTAATTAAGCCAGTTACCGAGGAGCTTCTAAACGACATATTTATTGTCCGATGCAAAGCAAACGCCCAAGTAGCGGCCGCTCATTTTGGAGGCCATTTTCCTAACGGAGGGAGCGCTTTGAATATAAAACATAGTCGCTAATGATGTAAACGATTATTGACGAATCGTTCAGGAATCCGGTCGATTTCCAAAGCGTCGTAGTTTTAAAAAATAAACTCACTCTTCGCTTCCTTACGTCGTCCTTTTGCGTTTCGGCCAATCTCATTTAACAACCGCACATAGCTGATTGATTTGCATTTGTTAATGTTGCAGCACTATACGCATCTGTAACTGAAAATCCCTTCTTCAGAGTTACAGTAAGTGCACCAAAGTTCAAAATATTCAGGAGAGTCACGTGGTTTTTGCGTAATGTATGTATACGTGAATCTCCTCTCCTCTTTCCGACAAAGTGACTAACACGATGCAAAAATAAATCTTTGAGCTTGATTATCGAATCAATTGAGATGTTTACATTCCAGCTTCCCCCCAAGCCTTGCGGAATATAAATAGTTTCCTAAATTAGTCTATTTACTTTATTAAGATAACGTAGTACATACTTATACATACATTAAATTTATTGACATACAAACGTTGCTTTCGGTGGTGAGTAAACAGGTTTGATGGAACAAGTATTTTTGTTTGCACAGCAAATGTACAAGTAGAATGAACAGTTCTTTATAAATATTACGGTTCATGATAAAATATTCTGTAGGTAAAGAAAACATTTCAGCACCGACAGTGATATGAGTAGCTTTAGTATTACAGGCACGTATCCAGACTTTCTGTTCGGGGAGGGGGGGGGGGGGGATAAACTTACACAAAAATTACAATTTGAAAAAAAAGTGAAAGTAAAAGTAGTCCAGTCACTGTTATTTTTGACTCGTATCATATTTGAGTATCCTGTTGCCGCTAGCACCCATTACATTAAACACAATTTCAGAACAACTTCACTTCAACGGGTCAGGGTGACTCGCGCGGTCTACAACTTAGAGGCTCTAAGTTGTAGACCGCGCGAGTCACCCTGACCCGTTGAAGTTTGTCGTGCAAAAAATGTTCACACAAAAAATTGCGTCTTAATAAAAAAAGTTATTTTAAAAACAAATTCGTATTGGCTGATATTTTTAAAGGTTTCAACCCCCATATTTCCGCTATTTTGAAAAGTTTCAAAAAAGTGAATCAACAAAATAATTCTATATAATTTTCAAACCTTCTCACATAATTTAACGGGAACCGGTTGAAAAATGCGACACGTTGGCGAAAAAAGCCGGACAGCCGGACAAACTGACAGCCGGAAAAAAGCATTTTTGGCCAATCTCGAAACTGAGACCCTTCGCTCGCTCGGTTAATAAAGCAACGATATCAATGATAGAAATCAGGTCTCTCTTATTGGTAACCGATTTATCAATGCCATGCCAAACATTAAATCGTGCAACGATACAATATGCAATGCAACTGATGCTTGCATAAATGTCAACTCTAATCGCGCGCTGACTGTCTCCTTACTCGCCAATTTTAAATTACTCCCATTTTTATATCATGTCATTATTATATTACGCTTACGCCAGATTTCGGGGGGGGATACATCCCAACTATCCCCCCCTCTGGATACGTGCCTGTTTAGTAATGTATATTTCGTGCTACTAAAACTTAACATCCACGAGCGTTCTACTTGCAGAATATCAAACGGAAAGGTGAAACATCATCATCATTACAGCTACATAAAGTCAGCTACTGGACAGGCTTGACTAACTGATCATTTCGATCGGAAGTAGCTACATATCCTTGCTATAGAAGTTATTGGAAAACTTTCCTATGTAGGCTGCTTAAAGCATCCAGAAATGCTTACTCTCAATATTGAAGATTCTTGTGTAAGCAGCTGTAGGACTCTACCACACAGATACAAAATTACGTATTTATCCCTAACACGTAGCAAGCCTGTACAAAATATTAGAGATGTAATTTCTGCAATTTTTTAAATTAGCTATTCAGTCTCACTGCTGGGCAAAAACCTCTTCTACTTCTTTTCAAAATTCTTTATCGGACCTTTTCACTCCAATCCCTGACGTAACTTAAAAAAGATTGAAAAAAAAAGTCTTTCCTAAACTAGAAAAAAAGTCTAACTTACTACGTGAGTAACCCAAGTAACCCGTTTCACTTCATACTAATTATGTCTTTAACTTAGTCACTAGTTTGGTATAACCATTGTTCAAATTAATTGAAAGAAGTTTAATTTAAAATAAAATAAAAATAGTTAAAATAAGATCAAAATATAAACAACACAGTTAAAATAGTTAAGCCAAACTACGAAGATACTGTCCGATCTGAAGACCAAATTTAATAAAACACATAATCTAATAAAAATATTATTTAAGAAGTTTCTAACTGTATGCTATGACGTCTAGCTCCAGATGTACCAAAACTAAAAAAAATACTAAGTAGTATTTACAACACATATCTTACTCAGAAAAGAAATATCTACTTAATGTGGTTAGCGCTATGGTTATATTTAGCTCGCGTCAGAACTCCTCATCTCTTCGTTTAGATATCTAGACATCCAATGCAAGCCAATTTCATTCTACAAACGATTCATGTAACTGAATTTTTCCCTTCAAAGTGGTCGCCGCGCGCATAGTAATAATGTAGATATATTTTCGACACCTAAACAGGGAGTGACACAGACCAGCCAAAACCCTGTTTACTTAGTTATCATAACATAAATTAAACCTAATGTACAAAATCCCTCGCCTAATAAAGCATCGGTGTAGATTATCTCCCTAACCTTTACACCCATTAACTACGCTCAAAATAACATTTTAAATATAACACTTGGCGTAAAAAGTAATAACCTTTATGACAAAGGGCGAAGGTATGCCTATCAAGACCTACATTAACCTGGTTAGCAAAATAAGACCGCTGGAATATATCACTCTTAATTGCGTACCTCACAAAATATTGTCCAATTTTCTAACAAGTAATAGATACTTTGTCACGTTTCTCTTTTTCTTTTTTTCAAGCCTACGAGATTATTTAAGAAGGTAAGGTAGCTTAAATTGCTACAGTCTCACTCTTACATTCATTGCATAGTTTTTTCAGTGTTCATCATATACAATTTCGTGTAAAAATATTCTTTTCTTTTGCTTTTTACTTTCGCTCTTTTAAAAAGTTGATAGTGTTTAATCTTTCTACATTTTCTATATAGATATAAATACAGTTTCGTTTAATGGAAATAAGCCATGAAATTGAGTGAAGCTTTCGGGAAAACAGTGCATGAACGACAACTAGAGCAAAATAAAAAGTGTAGTATAATTTGACTTGCAAGTTGCATAAACACTGTAGCCGTGTTGCGATGCACCTCTTTGATGCGGTTAACCTACTTGCGAATTAGTGCAACCCGAAAATCCCGCTGCAATGCAATTTACTTTTTTGCGAACAGGGATTAAATGAAATAATCTTGACTTCACGAAATTATCTACGTCACATTTCCTCAATTACAGTATCGATTGTAATGTACATGTTATTTTATTAATCCCACCAAAAACATACATGTAAAAATGGGAGCCAAGTTCAAAATCCGACAAAAGATGGTCCAGGTATATATTACTATTTTTAACGTAGTAACGTTAAATAGCAATTAACGAATTATTTAATCTGCCATGTCGTATGGTTGTAAACCAACAGAAATTTTAGGGTTCCATAGTAAACAAGGAACCTTTATATGTTCGCCATGTCTGTCTGTCTATCCGCGGTTCTACTCAGAGACTATAAGTACTAGAAAGCTGTAATTTGGCATTAGATACATATTAATCATGGCAATAAAGTGGTTAAATAAAATCATGAAAAATTATTTTTTTTGGCGTAGCTCTCATACCAGTAAAGTCGGATATTTTTTAACTAACCCTACGTAAAGGAGTTAGTAGACACAAGAAAAATATTTTATTAAACTGAACCATAACTAAATAATAAATTAAAGGAAAATATAAAACAACTATACATACAACTTAAACTAAAATTATATCCAAAAATAATCACAAATGCCGACTGGAGTAGTACCTGGTTCAAAGGTCCCATAACGCTAGCTGCGTTTCCCCTTGTACAGCAATGACTAGATCATTTGAACCAGATATAAATGATTTAGGTATTTTTGTGATATTTCTTGATGTTGTTAAAAAGCATCACTATTGTTAACAAGATAAACTACTTCAAATGTAGGTACCTACGTTAATTTCAAAGCAAACGTGAAATGCAGTGGAAGTGTAAATAAACGTAAGTGTACATCGATAACATCTGGTCTCTGAGCGTGCCCCTGAATAAAAAGGGAACGACTAATCGAGCGTAGAAGGGTGCCCGAAAAAACAAAGCAATTCGCTTTTGCTGAGCATTCGGAGAGAAAATAAACTCTGCCCCAAGACACTTAGCCCGGCTTGCTTTTTGGTACAAATGAAGTGGAGCCTCTGAATTACGGCGAAAACGCTCGCTCCAGGATTAAATGGCTGCAAAATGTCGGTGCGCCGTTGTTTGATATGGATAGCATAGGATTTTGTTGATTTAGTGTACTTTTCCTGTAGTAGACGAAAGTTTTTGAAACGAAAGATACTATATCAAGTTAATAAATTCTTCATTTATTAGGTTTTTTTTTATTTTTATTTTTGTTTGCTATTATCCTTTTACATTATATAGATACCTACCAATTTTGCCTTTAATTTATTTTATAATTATAAAAAAATAGTATTGTCCATTTAATAAGAGAGGATTTTTCTATATTTGCTTACAATATCTTTAAAATTTCCATCGAAATCCCTATCCGCCAATAGAGAAATCCGCACACAAAGCCCGCTATCATCACCAGATCTCTGCCTCCCAAATTACATTCCCCGTCGGGTCTGAAGACATTCCTTTCGTCAGACAAATTGTCCTGATATATGTGACTGTCGGGCGTAGTAAGGGATCTAGCGATAGTGCTGCAAAAGGCCCGGGCGTGACTGATGTAAGGCAAACGTAGATTACATTGACGCGCGCAAGCCGCCCCGTCTTCGCGTACACCGCACGGCTTTCAAGATGTTAATCGTCTCCTTTTAAACATACGACGTAGACAAATTTAATTAAACACGCTTTTACACTCTCTATAATGTACCATTATTAATTAGAGTTGGCGAGCTGGCACAGCTTGAGTAAAATTTAGCTAAATAAATCAGGCTTGTTTATTGTGTTTTTGCATTAATTTTTCAGCCGACGAAGACTGAATAAGTAGGTACATAAGGTTGGTAAAAACTGGCACGCAGCTACAGTCACGTCATATATAGTTAATATCGTTCATGGGTCGTTGCCCACCCTTGTAAGTCTTTCACAACCTCTTGGAAACCCCTATGCGTTTGTTGTAAAAGCCGTCTTATAAAATCTTTGTCATGCCCAGCTCGTACGTTAGCCGAAATGTTTAAGAACAACGTCACATATAAGAACTGATTTTCGCAACATTAAAGTTATAAAATACTAGCGATCTGAATAAGCACGGAGACCTATAGATACGAGTACTCAAAATCCTTTCAGAATCCTCTACACAATAATGAATCAAGTTTCTAAATCTTAAGGCTTTAGCTGTTTGGAACTTTGGATAGATTTTAAATGGAAATGATCACTTTTGAAAAAGAGACTCGTATCTTCACATATTCACGTTGGCACGTAACTTTATTTTTTCGGAATGTAGACAGATAGAATGTGAACAATAGATTCATGCCAGCAACCACGATGAAAATGGTGATCTTGTAACCTAAGACCTCAGTCCCAATACGCTTGATGCAGGTACGGAATGCCCATGTTTTTCTCTGTGATGGGATTGTATATTGTATCGTTAATTGAAATGTCAAAGTTTATGCTAGTGTTGGATGTGCGGCCCATCCGCCCTTCAACGCCATGTCTAAAAATGTCAACCTGTCGGAAATGTTGTTTTGGCAAATGTCGGCTACGCACGCTACGCATTCCCGATAAACGATCAAATATTTTATTTCCTATGATTCCGATTTGTAAGTAAAAATATAAAATAGAAGTAAATGTATTTAACCGGAATTTATTCTTTCGTTCTCAAAAATATCATTTAGAAATGGCGTCACGTAAAAATCTAGTACCGATAAGAAATTAATTATTTACTAATATCAAATATCAAACAACATGAATGACATTTGTTTGCTAGGAATACCTTTATTTATAGACCTAGATTTTTTGCTGTATTTTTATTGAATAGTCGAATCGTATATTTACTTATAGACTACGTATTATTTATAGACATTGTAGGTAGGTGCCTAATCGTTATTGATGTTGATACAACTATATTAAGTTAAATTCACCTATTATTCTGTACAATTTGTATTTGATGAACAATAAAGATTAAATATAGTAGATTATGCTACAAGGGGATAAGATAAAATTTTGAAGACGAGGGCGCTACTTTGAATCCAGAGCGTAACGAAGGATTCCACAGTTGAATCACGAGCGTAGCGAGTCTTCTTCTACGGTGGAACCCTGAGTGAAGCGAGGGATTCATGTATATCGCCCGAGATAAAAATATTAATGTACCCGAGTAGCACACTCTACTTTTCATCTCCATTTATGAGGAAAACTAGCAAATACAAAACAGAATATAAAGAGCAATAACCTACAAAACTTAATCAAACTTAACCGACAATTTAATACTAACCTTTGGTGTCGTTATCATACCACAAAACTAAGATTTTTTTTGAAGGCCACCATCTTACGATAAAGTTTTCACTCATAACTTTGTTTGCGTTGTCCTTCATATCTTTTTATAAGTAAACTTGATACCTATTCACTATCGGCTTAAACTTACTAAAAAGGATTCACATTTACACATATAATTACATGTCAATACAAATCACCTAAAAATTCTGGAATTACTTGAATCAAATAGAAAAATTGCGCTTTTTAAATTATACCTATTTCTTTTTTCGAAGCGCAGAACATAAAAATGTTTACCTTTATTCATCCATGTTGACGAAAAAATGTATTCCAAATTTAAAAATTGACGACATCTGTGCTAATTATTTTTTTATTTAAAACAAAATTCTTTTTTTTTTTTTGCTGGACTGGCAACGTTATTTTTGATTCTATATAGATTACACTCGTGTTCCGTTTTCAAATTTGTTTTAATCCCTAGAGATTTTCTTTTTCACTTTTTAGTCCCGAGAGAATAACTAGTAACTTTAGCTCCAAATGTTTTGGGATGAAAACATCGGATTTTGAGTATTTGAAATGAAAAAATATATACACCGATTCTGACACTATATTCGCTGATGCTTTCTCTGACATGAAGATCTTGAAGAGAAGAAAAAGCAGAATTTAATCTACAATAATTTCAGCACAGTTACTTAGAAAGCAGTAAATAAAACTATAAAAATGTTCCTTGCTTTTATTTAATAAACAAAGTACGGTGGTAAAATTTCCAAGGTCCATTTAACAGATCCGTGCGCGGGACAGAGATTAACGTGCCTGCCTCGTTAATAAATTTTCGACTTATCAAATCCAGAAACCAGAAATCGACGATAAAACTTTCCTAAACTCTATTGGCTTTTCTGAAACACGCAACGCAAAACTCGCTTATACATTTCTGTTTATTCTTCGTTCGCAGAGGATACTTTGGAGAGGTACATACTGAGGAAGTTCTACTAGCTGCTCTTTTTTGCCTGAACGCCATCAATATAAACCATTAGCCTTGGGAATCCTAGTGGGCGAGTACTTACATACTGTTCACTTTTTTTAAATATCTTATTATTTAGTTACCTAATGGGGTTCATTTGATTGAGAGCTTAACTTAACTCAGGTTCATTCAAAGTTGATCCAAAGTAGGTAGAAGTAATGGACATCTTTAATACTTTCCAAGTAACAATAGATATGAGATTTTACTTAGTCTAACGAATTTGACATACTCGTAACAACGATACCCTTGCATGCATTTATGTTCACTAAAAGAATATTCTACCGCTATTTAATTTTCTGTGAATGCAGCCAAAGCTAGTGAGTACTTTATACATATAGAAACAATATTGAAATTATAATTACCGGTGTGATAATAACACAGCTTGAAATATGTGTCACAAAAATATTCAATTTAATTTTCATAAAAAAAACAAATAATATTCCATATCAGAGTAGACGAATAGTACCTAATAATTGTTTTTTTACTAAAATAATTCATACTGAAATTAACACGAAACATACTTTTTTTTCCATTCATTTTCGGTAACGTTACGTATCGGGTTGCACCTTATAGGTACGTAGTCTCATAATAACTAAAACAGGAGAAGGCGTAACATCGCTAATCTACGAGTAGTAATAAAATTAGCGATGTTATGTTAATTAATATATTATATTTATATATAAATAATTAATTTAAATATTTACAGTGATTTTTCAGGTATCGCAATATGTACAATGTAAGTACATTATACAAGTGCCTACCTACTTTTATACGCGGCATTATGAGCTTTTTATAGAAAGTAAGCTTTTATAACCTTTTCCACTTGACATTCTGTATTTTTAACCCCCGACGAAAAAGAATAGTGTTATAACTCGTGTCGTGTCTGTAGCATCGTAGCGCCTAAACGAATGGGCCGATTTTGATGCGATTTTTTTGTTTGAAAGCTGACTTGATCAAGGTGGTTCTTAGTTAGGTTTTTTTTAAATTTGCCTGGCAAACAAAACTTGTGTTAGATAAAATAAATAAAAAATCCTATTCAAATATGAACTTAAATTAAACCAAAACATGTACTTAGATACATCAAATGAAAAGGTTGTAGGCACCATTATACCGAACACATTGAGTACCTAAGTAACTTGGGGGAAAACGATTTCTTTGTTCAATTCGTCTGTCTTTTGAATTTCGCCGACTCTGCTATCCCTCGATCATTAAGTTCGCTTGTTAGGTGGTATTTTTCGCAACGAAAACCTTTGCAGAACAGACTGGCTAACACTTTTATGCTTATGTCTATATGTGGTGCACAACCTGTCTTAATATTACAAAGAGGTTCCATTTGTTACAATGTTGCAGTCCTATTAAATAAAATATGTAAGAAAACATTTTAATAATCATAAGTACATGGCATTCATAACAGTTAAAATAACCGACTATTTTCTCAATATAGTATAAAAGCTACAAATGTTCACATTGATGATCGTTCGTAGCATTGTAACGGTGTAAATTAAGTAGAAATGTGAAATTTCTTTGTTTATTTTTATTTTGTTTTGCCTAATTAAACATTTCTTTCAGCTTTTTTATGAAACTGCTAGGTGATATTAGTTGGCCATTTAGTAAATGTTCTTCAAATGCACTATTTTATTTTTAAGCTATCATTTACCCTGTACATATATGGTGAATTATTTGGTGTTATACGATTTGTACTAAACACTCTTAAATTAAATATTAAAATAAACATAGTTAATTAAAATTAAAATTAATAGTACGAGTTTTCAATGTAATTATGTCAACACAAGTTTTAACAATAAACAATGTGGTCGGGTTCATTTTGAAGCTTCTTTGTACTGCGAAGTTTTAATTGGTACCAAATCGAATAACACCCAAACAATGAACGGAAATTATTTTCTTGCAGGAGGGAACATGACTTTGACACCTCTATAAAAGTATTTCTTTCGAAACCATTAATTATTGTTATATTAACCAGAAATTATTGTTAAATGTAACAAATCTAGAGTTATACAAAATAAGTACAGTTGAGCCTGGACCTCTGGTAATGAATTTCTAGTTCAGACCAAAGATCCATAAAATATTGATACTTAGCTATAAATAACTGCACCTCACTGACCAAATACAAATCTGCCCAATACGTACTATATTTCGCTGCCAGGATTTCAAAAATATTATAAGGAATACGTGGCAGCACGGAATTTTAGGTTCGTACCAAAAGTTCTAAATTACATTTGTTCAAAATGTAACGTTGTTGGTATGTCGAAAATGAACTCCAAAGTCATAAAAGCAAATAACATCACATATTTATCACTTTGTCTCGCTGACACCAGAGAACGTTTGGTCACGTAGGGTTTAGGATTTAGGCAGTCTAGCTTTCGTTTCATGGTTAGCATGACGCTTAGCATATTTGACTAGTTCCTGTTGGACTTAAATTTTAGTACTTATATTTTATTTCCGAAATATTAAGGTAAATATTTAATCTTTGCATCTACAAATTTTTACTATAATCATAGTAAAAATTTGTAGATGTATATTTTTATTTATCTATATTTTTTTAAATATGTATGTACGTAATCACGTACATACATATTTAAAAAAATATAGACATATATATTGTTTCTTATTTTAATATTTCTGGCTTTCTATCGAAAATATAGACTGAAAAAGCATGCAAAGGTTATTATTGCATTACAATACAATAAGTCCCACCTTTGCATGATTTTTCTATATTTGTCCATATTTTAATTTACTTTGTTTGTACATAGTATTTACCTATTAATAGATATTATATTTAACTATTATTTAACTAATTTATGAATATATCCGTAATAAACATATAATAAAGGTTAATTGCTAAATAATTTAACGCGCTACCATGTCATCATGTACCTGGGAGGTTTACATAAATATACTTACTACTTATTTTTTTCTTACTGTAACAATGTGAACAAAATAATATTAGACAGCCAACAAATTGCTGATGGCTTTGACATATTTGAGAATGATCTCGCCACATCTGCTCGGGTCTCACATTATGATCAGATCACGCAGTCTATTCGAAAACTATTTCTCTACCGTTCGGGGAACTTTATCAAACTATCACAATGCCGAGAAATATACTATTTTCATGAACTATGCACAAATGTATCTACGTCAAAGTTTGTACCTTTGTAGTATGAAAGGTTCTGCGGGGTATTCATAAATACAAATAGTTAGCTAGTAACTTTCTATACGTTCCTAATACTATCCTGGCTCACTGACTAAAAATAAGTAGGCCTTTTTATGGGTACCAACTTGCGAGGTTAATATTTATATTGATGTTATACTGATAATATTTTATCATTTCATATAATACAGATATTTGATACAGTTAGATATTCGATTGGATTCATAATTTTGAGAATTGACTTATGAGGCTTGCGGCCCATTTAAATAACAATCTTTTTTATTCATCCAAAATATATATCACCCAAACTAAAACACATTTAAACTGTAGTAAGTATAATTGCAGATAAGGAACTTAAGAAAGCAGTGTTTGCGCGGATTGCTTGCAGTAGCCTTATTTAAATATCCAACGAAATGGGGACGACGGGAGGCGAACTTCACAGAGACTAGTATAAAATTTCAAAGTAAATAAACGAGCTTTAAGATAAGCAATTAAGATTTTCCTACCGATAAATCGTTCTCTGTCGAACGTCTTTCAGATCCTTTGCGAAAATTTCTTTGAAGTTATTTCGTTGGTAGTACGTGTTGCGACATATTTGGGCGCACTGGAGCGTAGAATTCCCAATGAGTGGGATGCCTGCTGTGTGAAGGCTGCGCTCGCCTCGGTTTATTTTAGACCTTCCTTATAAAACATGGAACCCGCATTGCCAAAGTCATATAATATCGTCACTGCCCAAAAAAATAAAAAAGGAAACATTCTGTTACAAAATATTGTATTATTATTATATAGGATTTTTAAAGTACGTTTATTATTTATTTAACCATTATTGTTTATGCCGTTAAAAGCTTACTGCAGATCATAGGTCTCCGGTATACTGTATAGATTTTATAAAGCACGTGCATGATTTTTAGATTTTACGAACCAAAGCATATTTTTGCTTTAATATTAACATTATCATACCATTTCAACTTAGTTATTGAATATCGAATCTAAGGAAATCGATTGAGACTTTAGTTAATAATTCAAATCTTAACACCTCATCAAAAACGCACCCCAAGCCATTATAACCAGCGGAAGAACAATCCTTAATCCGAGTAGATCACGCGGTCCAAGTGATATTATGCAATAAATTTGCCGCCGAGCTAAATGGTTCTGAATTACGGAGTGTCGTAATGACCAAACTTAATATTCACGAAAAGATCAGAACCAAGCACCAGCAGTTTCAATGGTGGACTCCTCTTGTTACCCAGTTTAAAGTGATATGCGTGCTTAGTCTGTCCCTAAGATAGTAAATAGGTACCAATCTCAATCAATAACACTTAAAGCTCCAGACTAAAAAGAAAGAAAGAAAGAAAAATATTTTATTCAGCGCAAATTTACATCAGTTGCATTACTAAATAACTGAAATTATGACTACGAAAACCTATAGAAAAATTATCGTATTCCAGACATTTAGCAAGTCGTCACAACGAACAAAGCTTCAAGTTATACATGTGTGATGACTTTCCGGAAAGGGTCAAACGATCTAAAGGCTAGTTTACCACTAAATCGTGGCATTCGATTTAAAAGAACAGGAAAAGCTGATTAAAAAGATTCTTTGTTAGGTTTTTGTAGGTATGTGTTTATTGCCAATATTTTTGTCAAATATTTGAAGCTGCTCTAAAGCACCTGTTACAACTCGAGCAAGCGCTAAAAATCAGAACCTACCAAGAAAATCAGCTGGTATTAAAAAAGGTATGTGATGTCACACAAAGTTTATATCGGCCTTTAGAAAGCTTGAATAACCGGCAGAAGTGTTGACTACTGACATTATACCCCAAAAGAAAATCCAAACTCGACTAAGTAAGTAAGTCAAATAATTTTAACATTTTTAAATAGGGACAGTGGGAATACAACACTCGAGTGCGGGCGTTTTATCTCCTGTCGCAAAATATTCCTGTTTTTGAGCATTACGTTAACAATGTATGGCGTAGAGTGGTGAACTGTACGTCACGTTTGTTATAGCAACTTTGCACTGTGAATGTTGAATGCGACACGCTGATAACTATGTGGAAACTAAACAAATAAAATTCAGTTTGTAATACTTACTACTTGTGACAATTACATATTATTTTTTGGAAAATTCATGGGAGTGAAAGGAGACGGGGCGCAAACATGGCCAAGACGACCTGACCAAGGTTATTGGAATGCAATCCGCTTTTAGTTAAGTAGTTCTAAAAACTTGGACGAGGGTACTGTACATTTCCTAGACCCTAGGACAAGCGAAAAGTTTTTCATTCTAAGCAGCGGTTGCTACAACGCTGCAAATATGCAGACAAACGAGCTTACTTGACAAAAATGTCCAGATGGATATATCTTTCTCGATTCATGTAAAAGCAGTTTATCTACATTTGACATGCCTTTTTAAATTTGGAAATCTTCCTAAATGCTACCGCTGCTAGATTTTTTTATCCTTGCATGGCTTATATTTATTTTCATAAACTCTATTTATTTTATTAAGCTGCAAAGCCTAGCTAAGTAAAAAATATTCAAAAAAACTAACGTAAACAAGAACACTTGTTGAATAAAAAATATCAAAAATAAATCTCTATACATTTTGATTAAGTGCGTAAATTGTACTTACAAAATGAAATAATCCTCAACCCTAGCTAGGAATGGTGAACCTTTGACATTACACCCTTAAATATCCGAAATCCGCATAGGTCACAAAAACAGAAAAACAAATTAAAAAGTCATTAGAAAGCTTTTATCGCAGTACTGAGCATCATTAGGAACATTGTAAACAAATTCCTTTGCAAACTTTGGATAAGCGAGATGAAAGGATACTCTGCAATTAACATTTAAACATAAATTTTAACGCGAGTTGGAATCCTAAGTGGTATTAAATGTGGAGAGCACTTAACTAAATGTAAATCACAGATGTGTCACAGCATCACAGGGGATGCCAGAATAAATAAGGCGTTTTAAGAATTGATTCAAAAATTAATTCTCTTTTGTACTTGTAAGTATGTGATAAATTATATTTACAAATTCATTTAAGCATAAACTAACCTCTAAAAGAATTTTTTTTTGTGACAACTGTTTTACCTTTTGTGTATAAATTGTATAGATTGGTACTCAAACCTATGTTTGAAAGGAATGTCATTGTAAATGATAATGGTTTAAGTAAAACCATGAAGATTAAAATAAAAACATTTACATTAAGACTTTTAATTGTATGTTTTAATTTGGTGTTTTTTAAAACCGTAAACGTGATAACTGATGTGATGCCTGACTCGCACCACAAACGAGCATTTAGTAGTGATACTCGTAACTTACCGCAAAGCTCGCGTCAACCACAGTTTCTAACTTTCACACAAATTGCTTATCTACATGATTAAAGTTTTACTACTTTAATCATTAAGTAAACATTACTGTGTACTAAATAGATAAAGGTAATCCCAATTTGGTCACGTGCGGGAGTCTGTGAGGGAGATAGCTCACCGCAGACCGCAGAGCACATGTCCACTAGAGCGCTCACTGCAGACAGATTACTACTTGTCACGAGTACAATATATCGAGTAGAAATATCATTAAAAAAAATAAGAACACTCAGGTCAGCACACTTTATTACAGAAACCTCATCTATCTAGTTGGTTTACCTTCGAGTTGACCGTGTATTTGGTGGTTGACGCAGAGTAGAACATGATTAGTCACTACCTCTTTTCTCTACGGTTGGCGTGAGGCGACTTAAGCTAGGCGCAAACAGGTCACCACAAAACGCGGCCACAGACCACTTCTATCCTACTTATTTAGTGGCCGCCACGAGCGTCACCGTGTGCGGCGAGTCCATGTGCGGCAAAATGTATGAAAACTACAGGAAAGTGGTCGGAGGCATTATATTATTTATTTTGTCATCCGTACCCGGATAAGTTTTCTCAATAACACCCACCCATAGGCCATCGCAATGGTTACCCTCTTTTATCAAATATTATGCAATATTCAAATAAGGACTATATCTTTTGTTGATCCTCCTGGCTGATTAGAGTTCTAAATTGCATTTGCAGTCAAATTGTAAATTAGCTCTCTAAAATGTGTTTTAGAGAGCTAATTTACAATATGAAACTCTTCATACGAGTACCAGGTGAAAGCAAAACTCTATCAAGCCCGTTAGAGAAATAAATATGGTAATGTATCTGTATAGGCTGGACATCTACTAGAAGACTAGATCAAGAAGTCACAAGAAACAGAACAATTACAATCCAAAGCGTCGAGAGCTATTCTATAAATTTTAATTACTGGAATGTAGGTAGTTTAAAAATCTTATGAATCTAGTCATAGAGTTCAGTATGAAAATAACATTACATCCGGATGTAAAGATGGTGATAAACTTCAGTCAAATTCAAGAAACTAAGGCACCTTATTCACGTAGTAAATTCTTACCTAAACCCTTAAACAAATGCAATCGTAACATGTTCGTTCACCCATTTAATTTCCAGCCCAAGTTCACAATTTTAATGTTAATTATTAATTACAACGCAAACAATTATGGTGCCCTTTAATTTGGATACCACGAGTCGGCTCCAAATATTGCGCTAAATACGCAGCCCAATTTATCTTGAATCTCGCCAGGATCGGCGAAATTTAAATTAAAATGTAAATGTTGGGTGGGGTGCCCTTCTAATTGCGATCTGCGTCCGTCCGTTGTCAAACTTGCCCTATTTGAGGTTCGCGGGATTCGCACGTCGGCGCCGGCCTGTCGCTCGTGATTGCACTGTCATTCGTTAATTACTTTTGCGTGCACTCAAATTGTTAACTACTAGCGTTGTGCCTTCGAAATTATCCTTAGTAATAATTTATAAGTGTTTTTATACGTAAATTTAGGGTTTAGTATCCTTTCTAATCGAAATGTGCGTCCGTTTGTAAACTTGACTTACCCTCATTTATTAAATATTGTTCAATTTATTCAACTACTATATCTTTTATTGATCCTTCTGGCTGATTAGAGTTCTTAATTAAATTTGCAGTCAAATTGTAAATTAGCTCTCTAAATGTGTCTACATACGACTACTAGGTGAAAGAAAAACTCTGTCAAGCCCGTTAGAGATATAAATGTGGTAATATATCTGTATAAACATTACAAAAAACTGTAATCTAGTACAATAAATATATACATGCCATTATTGACAATAAAAATGAAATCTTTATTGAATTATTTTTTCCCCGAAAACTTGATCAAATAACCTTTAGGATTTTCGTCAATATCCCGTAATTGATGAAAATCCTACGGTTCCGTAGCATCAATACCGGCCTGCCAATAAAACATTTGATTCGTTAGTCGGAAAAAGAAAATAATGCAAAATAGCGGAGGATTGGAAAAGAGAATGGTTCTCATAGGCAGACAACAAAAGAAATGCGATGGAAATATCGCCCGTTTGATAGCGTGGTCTCGTAGTGGCGCGGATCAGGCAACTTTTGTGTTTTGATTGCCGTCGGATGCTTCTGTTTGACATGTTCTCTACTAAAACACTAGTCGTTCGAATATATCCATTGCCTGAATGACTTTCAAATTTCAATAAATCAAAACCTTTTTTTTTAAGACAGATTATAAAATTAGGATATGTAGGAATAGGAAGTAAGCAAGTATAGTATTCTTAGATAAATTTAATATTCTGATATGTAACAAGTAATTATTTTGTTAAGGGGATATCTGAATTTTCCGGGGTCCAGTGCTGAAAAGCTTCACCTTCTCATTTTAAACTGTAAAGTAAATAGTATTTCATAAAATAGTTTGAAGGGTTATCTAGTGCCTAGTCAAGACAAAATTTTAAATGATGTCTTAGTTTCGTATCAAATAATTTATTTCAAATGGGGGCAGCACTGGACCCCGGAAAATTCAAGTATCCCTTAATGAAAATATTTTCGCGTTGGCCGTAGTGGCGTAGAGCATAGCTCAAATTGTGCTTTGACGCTATGAGCATTGTGTTTTTACACGCATTTTTTTAGATTTTATTTATCTCATCAAGCGTTAAGAGGTTTTAAATTATGTATGAAACCTTAGGTCATTGAAATCCCGACTGTGAACCATTCATAAGTTAATATTTTTCGTAGTCGTAGAGGCCGTAGCACAGCGGCCATAGAGCGTAGCTTGCAACTTTTGTATTTTTTTCCTTTTTTATATCAAATTTGCATCAGTAAGTCTCAAGCATTGTAACTTTTAGCATTTTTCTTTATTATTGGATCAAGCCATTGACTTCTCAAAAGCAAATATGTCGTCTATTTACAATTTCGTCAGAAATCGTAGAGGCTCGTAGCAGCGGCGTAAAACGTAGCTCGGACCGCCCCACTATAATGTTTTGAAGCTGAAGATACTTTTCTTCTTATATCACCAACGCCATTGCCTTATTAACTCTCAAATGTTTATAATTTTTGAAATAATTAAGTAAATGCCTCAGCTCATTGATTTTTAAAGTGCAACTCCCTGATCATAGCAATAGAGAGAGCTCACTCATTTGCGGCGAGATTCCCACGTGTCTATAAAGTAAGATTAGCTTTTCCAATTTAAACTATTATTTTCTCTGATGGTATATTATAAAAAAAAAAACTAAAAAAATAAAATTTTATAATTAGTTTGAAGCGGTGGAAGCCAAGCATTGTCACTAGATGCCAGTCATTGAGCTGCATCATAGCCAAGGTAGCTCGAAAGATCTGACCCCAGTGGTGGCTATACACACTAAAAAGAGTAAAAAGTATTAAATACCAATCTGTCTCCCAGTTAACGCTGTGGCTGACGTGTACTCTGCGGCTTAGCTATCAGCTATCTCCATCACACACTCGTTTGTGGTCTGATTTCCTCGTGTCCATGAACATGGATGACATTTGTTTATTTAGCACAATAATTTGTGCCTGATAAAGTAGTTATACACTTTGAATTGAAATGTTGAAAATATATGAAACATGATAGATAGATAGAAGATAGATAAAACATTTATTCGGAAGAAAAAAAAAAACACAATAATGATAAGTATCTGTAAAATTTCTGCAATATAAGCCAATGCAAATTCAATATTGTTATCTCGGATTCTGAAAGGTTGATAAGAGGAAAACCAACATAAACGCTCGGTGAAACACGATAAAAACCGTAACTCAAATATTACTCAGCGGTATATGTATGTCTTATTCAACACAAAAAAGCTTTTGATGAAGTGATCCATTGTTTCAGTAAATGTGGAACAATTCGCCACCCAGAGATCTTTGTAAATAACTTATAATGTATTCTTTGCTGAAGTGTGGTTGTCTAAATGACTACAAAAAGCAATTTGAATAATGTATATTTTTACAAGTGACTGATCATTTATAATAATTTAAGATGATATTTTTACTATGAGACTATAATAAAGATCGCCCAGTACTTGGCTCATAGGAATATCAGGCAAAGAAAAGGATATTATATTATAAATTCAAAAAAATCAAACTATTTCATACATTTGTCACTGCTGACTAACGTTTGCCTTAAAATACTTAAATTAAAATGGCCGATTGACGATAAAACTATTTTGATACAAGTTTTAACTACATAGTTCATCATCATCCGAGCGTATTCCCGGTTGCATCCTCAGCAGTAACGCTTCAGAGCCCGGGGTCCGCTACCTAACCAAGGAGATTTGACGAGGTTACTGGTTTTTACACAGAGCGACTGCCGTCTGACCTCCACAACCCAAAGGGCAAACTAGGAACCAATCCTTGGATAGTTTGATGATCAAACGCTAGGTGGCGTTCGGGACCCACAGTTTTACGTGCCTTCCGAAACACGGAATCATCTTTCTTTTCGGATAATCAGGTGATTCAAGCCTGCAATATCCTATCCAGACTGGAAACAACTTTTAACAAAGTATGCTTCCCAGTGGGAATCGAACCCATGACCTCCGGGTCACAAGGCGAACGCCTTGACCACTGGACTACGGAGGCAGTCACTACATAGTTGTAGATAGTAAAAGAACGGTGCAAACAATTGCAGTCAGAAGGCGAAACTGACCCGGAGGTCTTTGTCGATCTGAAGATGATTTACGTTATTTAGCGAAGAAATGTCTCTTTATATATATATATATATATATATATATATATATATATATATATATATATAAAAGAAGAAACTGAATGACTGACTGACTGACTGACTGACAAATCAACGCACAGCCCAAACCGCTGGGTCTATAGACTCCAAATTTGGCACATAGATTCCTTACGTGGTTTAGGGGTGCACTAAGAAAGGATTATTCAAAATTCACTCCCTAAGGGGTCAGGGAACAGAAACAGGGAACAGGGAACCGGGAACAGGGAACAGGGAACATGGACGGGGAACAGGGAACGGGGGACAGTCCTATAAGAACTATTTTTGGCATCTACGCGGACGAAGTCGCGGGTTACAGCTAGTACCTTTATAAATGTCTCCAGTGGATATAATATGCGTGTCGTGGATTCCAAAATGTCTGAAATCAAACAGCTATAAGCAACGAAGTGGCTACTGTTTAACTTGTTTGCTATGAGTTGAATAGTTTTCAAATTGAGATGACGCAATCTGAGCGGCAAATCTGTTTAATTGCAACCGGAACATAATCATGGATACCTTCGCAAATATCTTCAGTGGATGCAATTTGTGTGTTGTGGATTTCAAGATGATTATGATGAAACAGTACCTATTATGCAAAGGAGTGGGGATTGTCCACTTCTACTTACGTTAGTACCCAAGTTTGCTCGGAGTTGAAACTAGTTGTAAAGTTGATAGGAAGCAAACTGAGCGGCAAATATGTTTAACGGAAGACGGTACTCACACGGAGGCCTTTGTAAATTACTCAAGTAGATGTTATATGACCAGTTATGGATCGCATATATTTATATGAAGCAGTAGGTACTCAATTAAGAAGTAGCTACTGTCCAACGTATAATATATTAATATCTTAATTTGCTATGAGTTGAAATTAGTTGGCAAGTTAGGCCTGCTTAATTCAACCAGAACTCGGACAGAAAGGCCTTCATAAATGACTTCAGTGATTTAATATGGATGTGAATCCCGAAGTAATTAACCAAAATTACACCAAGCAATACTCAGTCAAGGAGTGTCTACTGTCCAATTTACATTAATTCCTAAGTTTGTTCCAAGTTGAAAATACTTAGTTGTTAAGTTGAGCAGCTAATCTATAAGTCCGGAACTTATATAGAGACCTTTGTAATTACATTGGATGTAATAAGTATATTCTGGACTTCAAAATGATTAAGAAACAGGACTCAGCAAGGGAGTGTGTCTACAGTCCAACTTAGAGTAATATTTCAGTTTATTAGAGTTAGAAACTAATTGTCAAGTAGACGAAACAATTTTAGTGGCAAATGTGAACCTACTAGGTCCTGGAGGCTTATGTAAATTACTTTAGTGGTCCTCCTCCCCCAAGTCCAGTGTATATTGCATGTATGACACCGTGTCCTACATTTAGCCAACATCATTATTCACTTAATTATATATAATGAATATCTAGGACCCAGATCAATATACTTAAACTTTCATAATTTTGTGTTAACTTTGAAATAATTTATCACATTTTTTTATAATTTAGTTATATACGTACTAGTTTCTAAGTTACTCCTCAAAGTAAGTATACTGATAAAAAATTCAGTAAAGAAATAAAGAAATCAGAGAGGGAGTAGAGGTTTCTCAAAAGTTTTAAACGTACTTTTAAAATAATACGTTAATCATTATATACTTACGTATAATGATTAGCCTACTTAATACTTAAGAGTTTTTATTAATTTCTAACTAATTTAAAATACTTACTTATTTCAGTCATTCCAAATATCAGTAAGTCATAGTTTTCCATTCAATTTTCAACAAAATATTGTTTATCAACTTTGTACGACACATAAACTAAAGTGTTATAATTAACGTTCCGTTTCTTTTATTTTCATAAATAATCGCACCCACGTTATTGTTCAATGAACTATGTAAGCGGGTTTGACATATCGAGGAGGCTGTCGAGTTTTCCCGCTGTAAGCGGCGCAGCCTCCCGCCCCGACGCGCACTTTCGTACTGCCGTTTTCCCGCGAGCAACACATGATTTTCTCTAAAACAACCCCTCAACGTAACTCGGTCGAGAGTGCAAACCTTCACACAGTGACACGAGCGCACGTCATAATAGGCGTTCGTTAGCATAACCCCAAGTCACCCGTTCTACCTTAAGTAAATAATTGACGTTATTAAATATTTTCGCTTGTCATGCAAAATCAGGCGCTACAAAAATGAAAATTCAGGATGCTGCATCGTGAATTGCGTGCCGTGCAATTTCATTATAATAATAAATTTGTTGAGAATTATTCTTGTTTGCGTAATTCGATTTTTCTTTTACCAATTTGAAGAGAACTACTGCTTTAGGAACTCCTAAGCTTATATTTTACAAATCCACTTCTACCACTGTTAGAGGTTATTTTATGTGTAAATCGTACGTGAAGCTTCGGTCAAATATACTCGAACCATCAGGACTTAGATAGACATATTTTAGAGCAAGAATGAACTCATGTATTCAAATCACGGGCGGGGGCCACAGCTAAGTAAATTGTGTACGTGCTTGGCCCGCCGCCGACCGGGCCGGTGCGCCGCTCACCGCGGACCGCACAGACTAAGCGACACATTATACAAACCCGAACTAATGAAATTGTCACGTACTGAAACATAACTTACATGTACTTAAGTAAAGTTCTCGGGCGAGGGCTAAAGCCGAATCTCGTAAAAGCAAAAAGGGAAAATAGTACCTTTAAAGGGCATGGTCAATCCATTATAAAGGCTCAACCGGGAAAGAAATTTCGAAAGACTAATAAAATTTATAATCTTTTACACAAATTGAGTGAACAGCTGATAGTTTCTATATTACTTACTCACGTACCACTTTTTTCATTTCATCTAGTTCCTTAAGTATTAATTTTACGCATTCCTTGATGTACCTATAGTAGCGTGTCTTACACGACATAAAAATGCAATATACGTCTGGAGATCAAGAAATTTCCTGTGGCTGAGTTGATCCTTATAAGTCAATTATGGATTTAAGAAAGGGAGCTACCAGAGTTGTATTTTTGTACAAAGGGACCCCCCACTGACCATATGTAGTCATCAACTCTTTGATCATTACATTTTAATCACATGTTTTCTGAAAAAACCAAAATCATTTTCAAAACGTACCAAGTTTGGGCTCCTGAAGGTAGAAAACAACTTAGTACATTTTTTAAAAATATACGCCAATTAACTAGTTATATCCTTATATCCAACATAATGCAAGCAATTTTGAAAATATGAACACTTACTATTTTTTCCAAATTTTGAAAATGTTTTAGAATCAGCTCATAAAGCCCTTTCAATTGATACCCCACAAGATAGGTATTTTTTTTTAATTCCATACAAAAAAATTATGACACCATTACCCCCTACTGTACAAAAATTCAAGATGGCTTCCTTTCTTAAATCCATACTTAAGTCACAAGGATCAACTCAGCCACAGGAAATCTCAATCCCCAATTGCCGTATTTTTAAGCGTAGACCAGCGACATTACCTAAGACATAATCATGAAGTTCACAAACTTTAAAACCTCCATAGAATTAGAGTCTGTATAGGAAAACTTCTTAGTTTTTATGATATTCTTCTTATCGAGTCGAAGTCAAAATTTTTTCAATGTAGTTTCAAAGTGTAGTTTGTGCTTATAAACAAAATAACGATTTAAATTTTTATTGGAAAAATTATGTAGACGAATATTTAAATTGACATTTATGCTTGTAATAATTGTAGTAATAGTAAGTAACTGACATTTTGAATTAATTAATATTTTAAATGGATAATTTTTATTGTTTCAATTGTATTTTGAGTGATGAATAGCATGTTACTTTTAACTTCAAATCTTGTGTATTGTAATTCCGACACAATATATTGTGTCGGAATATGGAAATAAATAAATGAACTTAAAATAACATTTTTCTATTATCTTAAAATCTATGCAAACTTACTAATGAAGGAGCGAGGTGTAAGCAAACTGCTCCCGAGCGTCGAATACGTCAGACGTGAGGACGACAAAACTTGCAAAGTAAAGTTTGTAGGTGCTAACGAGAGCAGTTTATGACACGCAACTTACCTATATTTTCTAGATCTAAGTATCTATTTGTTTCCTTTTATATTACTCCATAATTGATTAATTTTCTCATTAGATACTGGCTGTTAGATAACGTTATACGGCAGTCGTTAAGCTATGTTAATAGACATTCAAAAGTATTACATAAATAGTCAGTAAAACACAAGAAATTACACAAAAAGATGTAAATTATCAGGTCTAGACCAGCTAGAAAATAAAAAGATATTTTCGAAGAAAAACAATGTAAGTAGATACCTGCTTACTATTAAACACGTTAAAATTAAAAAAGTACCTATATTTTCAGTGGGTATTTGAAGAACCGGCCTAATGAACCTGCGTAGTTATAGCTCATATTTACAAAAATATTTTAAATCATATTTAATCTGAAAAGTGAAATAAATTACTTGAGAAAATTTGGAAGCAGCGCCATTGCCTGTCAAAATTGATAGCGTCTATTGAAGAAGGCATCAAGAGCGTGTTCAAAAGAAAAATATTATCTTGATGAAATGTCTAGCAATAAAGAGAGAACGCCGCGTTGTCTCCTCTCGCGGATATAAACTGGGACATGCCTTGATTGAAAAATTCTTAGATTTAACAGCACCGCTCAAAAATCGATTCAGAAAATGAGTGCTTAGTTTTTACTACGCAAAAGTTCTCCTTTCCACTGAACGAGTATACTTATTTGATGTATGCATGTACTTTGGTTCCCTCTACGAGTCCCAAGATATCCGCATATGTACCAAAAACCTTAAAGCTATTAGGTATCACGCTGTTGTGTTTCTTTAAATTGTATCAGATCAATGGTATTAGAAGATTATGTAATTTTCTTTAATTTGATTTAAAGTTTTGAAATTTATGGAGACCCTGATAATCCATGTGAGGCGAAGTCTATATGTGTATGTTGTAGTTATGTGATAAAGTCGACTACAAATACGCACTTATCTTAAAACGCGAGTAGTATTGGTATTATGAGATTTATATCTTGAAGAAATATAATATCATTGGCGACATGGCACAAAGCTGAAAACTTTATTTTCATACTAAGCCTGCAACCGTTATTGTCTCTCTTAATAACATCACTCAAGCACCCTATTCGGAACGCGAGCACTAATGAGTTTTCTTCTCATGTTTCGGCTTAGAATATTTTTCAGGAAGAATAACATCTTTCAATATTTGTTTTATTTTTCTTCTCATATTTAACAAACCCTTCCAAAATCATTCTAATAGGCTCAACTGGACAGAATCACAGTTGAGCCTTTTAGAAACAAATTAATCCCGCTACGTAACCGTCTTTTAGTTTGGTGAATATTTAGTAGATGTTGGTTGACATTTATTACACTTTAAGCTTTAAGCAAACTATTATTTGGGTGTAAAAATGAAACTATACACGGCGTATTAACAATGAATAATAAGCTAAAGTTAACTATTTAAGTATTTATATAATCCATTAAGATGTGCCTTTCACAAAGTAAATGTCAAATCCACATAGGTTCCGCTGAAACATAATCCATTAGTTTATCTTCGTAATAATGAATTAAAAGGGTGCACTTAGCAATCTGCGGGAGCAAACAATGCGAACTTTGGAAGTTTGAATGTGTAGTGGGTGCGATTTTGTCAACAGGAAAATGGCGCGCCCCCTGTCGCTTTGGGATATTTATGACTTCGAGTCGACAAATTTTTGCATCCTTTTACAGCCAGCGCCGGACTACAGCACGTGAAGGTAAACACGATAAAATAAACTGAAACTGTAAACGGTTATAAAACTGGGGGATTTTACTGTTCGTTTGTGATATTTTAGGTTCTCAAATATTGCAAATAATCATTAAATAACTAGAAAAAATTCAAACTGGTTCCTGTCGACACTTATGGATCCAAGTAGATACTTTGGCTACTAAATATCTTTGATTTAATATTTATTTATTATTGTCAATAATATTTTTACTCCATGTACGGTAAGCCTCAAAAATGGAGTCTCAATTTCTCATCCATTTAGTATGACAAATTTATAATTTTTCATTTTCAAAAAGGTATGAAAATTCGGAAATCATTTCGAGATTTGGCGATTCTGAACACATTACATATTTTTTCAGATTATTTTGAGTTATATTTTTAGAGATAAATGAAAAAAACTCAAAAGTACAAGGATATAGGCATTTAAAAGGTTACGCCTTTGCTTGAGCATCTAAAAGTGAAAAAATAATGTACAAGCTGTCAGCTGTCAATTGACACGTGCGTCAATCTGACAACTGACATCACGAGGGAGAAAGAGAGCGAGATAATAGTAGTGATGTTCTATAGAAGTATCAGTTCGATAGGAAGACCATTTAATATCGATAGTTCTTTCAGTATAGTAGAGAATTAGGATTGGAAAAATACACATGCATTCAAATGTTACATACATAGTTTGGTGACGAAATGATAATATTTCCTTTATAATATGATTGATATTTCAGGTTAAATAAAAATAATATTGACATCAAGGTCTTAAAAACAAAGGAAAAATGCTACCCTAGAATGGGGCGACTTTCAAAACAGAAGGCGACATTTATGGTAGCTTTTTTTTGGTTTTTAATTAAATCTTCCAAATTTCTGAACGCATATTTATTAACATTTTTGAAATAGCAATCCAGATGTATTCTGTCTAATTTGTAAATCCTGGTATGTCCGCCATCTTTCCACAACGCGTGTACGCCAGAGCCCTTGTTTTAATTTTCAGTCAAATTCGCCCCAATCAACTTCAAAACGCTGTTACTTATAAAGTAAAAAGTGGAACTGTTTTTTCTTTGTGTTCTAGATTACTGTAAGGGGCGCCATTAAAAAACGTGGGTTATCCAAAAACCCCATTTCAAGTATAGAGTTGATAGTGCATATTTTTTTTGTCAAATATTACAAGCGTAATTTTTTATGTCATTTTTTTTCCACATAACAAGTCGTCAATATAATATTTTTATGCCAAAAATAGCTGAGATAGAAGCGTTTAAATTAATCAAAGTAACCCTATTTTACGGTACATAAGTTTTTGATAGTTAATGTTTAGATAATAATACTTAGATTATATCTACTTCATTCATAATACTATCGATATCGATATCTTACTGCTACAAAACACAACTCTATAGACGTCAGTAAAAGTTTTATTTTTCAATTATAAAGTCTCTTTTAGAATGGAGAGATTTTAAACAATTTAATTTTAGGAGAAATAATAAAAAGAAATGAAAAAGAAAAAATACGAATGTCTTTTTTTAAGTTCTTGAAGAAAAAAATGTAAAATTTTTGAAATTTTGTCAATACATTCATTTTGGAAGTCCTTGGGCAAGGCCTATGTCCAGCAGTGGACGTTATGCGACTGAAACGACGATGATAATAATGCACAAATCCATGAATCCATTACAAGTTTCAATTATGTTTCATGTTTGTTTCAATTCCCGGACAGGACAAGTTGGAACATGGCCTTTTTCAAACTGTCCTGGATCTTGGGTGTTCATCTATATAAGTATTTATCATAAAATATAGTATCGTTGGGTTAGGATCCCATAACACAAACTGTAGCTTACTCTGGAGCTAGCTCAATCTGTGTGATTTGTGCCTATATACATATTTATATTTATTTATTACCATATCTCGGCATATTTTTATACACTTATTTTATTACTGTGTTACATATAACTTAATGATGAAACTATGTTGTTTTCTTTCGAATTCAACGGAAAGAATAAACATATCCGTACTCGTATTCTGCATGACTATTACCCAAAGTTTATGCGTCTCAGCACCTAAAATTGTAACTACAGGCATAACTCTTGCCGAAACTTCGCCACAACTACATGGAAATTTTTCGAGAAAACTTTTGTGCAGAAAATTCCTGAAGATTCTCCTGAAATACGTCCCTGCGCTAGGTGTGTTCGGGAGGAGTGGCCGGGACGACGAGCGGAGCGCGCCATTAGGCGAGCCATTTCTCCCACAGCCAAACTTGTATCAAACAAAAAGTTTGATTTACAGCAAAAGCTTTTAATTTTGGGCACCGTCACAGATAGATATCAGATGCAGCAGTGGTCTATTGATTAGGCAGCTTCACCTGCCAAAATTTATCTGTATGAATTGAAGCCAACCCAGCAAGATTTATACCGCTAATTCTGATCCTGACTGTTCACGTAAACATCTGAGAATTTTATAGAAAAACACTACAACATTTTTGGGAGTTTTTCATTTAGAAGGCAGTTTTACTCTTCGGATCGGAAATACCATAGACCTAGAATTTTTCTACATGGGAAATACATAGATTAATTTAATGTTTCCACAATGTTTCTGGCGTTTTACGTTTCTTACCTATCGTTAGCCCTTTCTCTGAAGTCTCTGCCCTGTCTGAGATTGACGTCAAAAACTGTTTCAAAATCTATCCATAAACAAGTTAACTGTTATTATAAATATCATTCCATAAATAAAGATCGTTTTTATTCCCAGTTATCCAATGAACCAACTCAGGTGAATACGTGATAACTAGTCGGATTTTTTACCATTTTGTAATATAATTATTTTATCATTTTAAATACATCTCGGCACCATTAGATGTAGGTATCAATTCAAGCTAGTAGTTACACAATAGATACGTTTCATCCAACGTCCATTCAATAAAATGTTTGTCAACCATAGTGGATTACTTGCAGCAATAAGCTAATGGACAGTATAGCTGACCGACTTTTTAAACTCCGATGTGATTTATTTTATCTGCGACGATTTAACTTAACGTTTCGAACGTAGGTACCTACTGCTTACAAAAATAAATTTAGACATCATGCCTAACCCCGACGGCAATATGCATAACAATGTATTTTTAAGCATTATTAATTTAATATTAGTACAGCAGAGAAAAAAATCTACGATCTTCTTATTAGGCCTAAATCAGCTGGACCAACAGCCACATTGCCCACATTTAGTTACATTGCACATTTAAAGTTTAACAGAAATTCAGAAGACCGGTATCCCTTATAATTCAAAGAAACCCTATAACAAGCTATGTCTATTTATAAGCCTATTCCCTCCGTCGATTCGTAACTTCATAGGCAATTGCAAACCAGCGATATGTTGTCACCTAAAACCAATACTACTGTTTTAAAGATCCCCGTCTCTTTGCTGTTTACTTATTCCCTCAGAAAAACATGATAGTCACGTTCTTTAACCCTAGAGTATTTACACAGGAACAAATTCCTCTGAAACCGTATAGGTAGTATGCATTTAGTAACTATTTTCGATCCAAGATGTGTAAAGTATAATGAATAAAGGTTAATACTTGTAATATTGTAATTTATAACTGACAATATATTTACCCGCCAATGCTTTAGTAAAAGAGCTGCTAATAAAAAAACTCTGCGAATTAAATGCATTGGGCCGTAAAAACAAAGCAGAGTAAGTCACAACAACTTCCGAAACGCGATACTACCGAAAATAAATTGCGATGAAAAGATTAGTGTTCTTTTGTTGCTTTGTCTTTTTTTTCTTTTGTGTGTTTTCAACTTTCCTTTGTAGTCGTCATTTCTAAAACATTGGTAACTAATATCAAAATTCGACAGAAAAAAAAGCAAAACCGATGACTCATCTACTCTACATTGTTTTTCAATATCATAAATAAAATATACAGGGACAAATAACACTGATTGAGCTAGCCCCAAAGTACCTAAGTTCGAGACTTGTGTTATGGGATACTAACTCAACGATACTATATAGATACCCAAGACCCAGGACAATTTGAAAAAGGCCATTTTCCATCTTACCCTGACCGGGGATTGAACCCGGAACCTCTGGATGGCGAACAAGCGTGGTGACTTCTACGCTACGGAGATCATGAAAATACGCACCTGACCTAATAAAAATATTCTTCATATATGAATGAAGAATATTTTCTTTAGGTATTGAGTAAGGGATTATCTTGAGAACTAGGAAACTGCAGATTTCTTCTTTTATAGTAGTAGGTATCTACGAGATCTGAATGAGCACAAGGCGGCATAGATGATAATTAAATAATGTGATGAGACGACCAATACACTTTGCTATTATTTTATGAATAATATTATTTTAACTAGAAATAACTTCGTAGTGGCCCCGAACAGTTGCTTTCCATAACGGTGGCTAAATTCCAAGCCGACTTCGCTCGAAAACAATCCCACGGTTCAATACACATTAATATCTAACCCCGCTCCTGGTACGGTCCAATTTCCAAATATAGGATGCGCTATACACCCAACTTTCTAGCTTACCTTGTCTACCACTTAACCTGG
Organism: Acrobasis suavella; assembly: GCA_943193695.1. NCBI lineage: Eukaryota > Metazoa > Arthropoda > Insecta > Lepidoptera > Pyralidae > Acrobasis > Acrobasis suavella. Next base: position 10,795,207 of record OW971939.1, read on the forward strand.
ATCAGCACTTAGTCAACAAGGTAAAACTATGTTCCTGTAATATGCGTTCGTACAATGGAAGTTCAACGAAACGACATAATGCTTCTTCTTCTAAGACATACCCAATGCTAACCATTATTCATTGTTTTTATTTATGTTTTTACTTATTTAATCATTTTTACTATATTAATGTTTATACCCTGCAGGTCGACCGAGAAAGACGTGTAAAGGAAGGACAGATATGAGGAACGGGGGGCTAGTGCAAATATGATAAATGACAAAAAGAATTGGAAGCAGTTGTCATACAGAGCCGAGCCCCAATAGGGAACAGCCAAAGAGAATGATGACCCCGCAGGTCGACCAAGGTGCAGCATATTATACCTCATCATCATCTATATTTAAGAGCTATAGGTACTCTTGTCGCCGTAGTATAAATCCCCTTCGCCTTCTCTCGTTCGCCACCTGTTTTGCTTCGCTGTAAGACATTCACTTTTCATGTAGCTAGCATATACTCGTAAAAAGCTTTGGTACAGTATAATATCAAAACTTCACAATCATAATGCCAATTAAGCCTGGATTTAGGGCGCAACTTGTGCGGCAAAACTGTATGGCAGTAGAATTTACTACCGAGCGATACAGGAACTTATGGCGGTGCTGGCGGCGCGCGTGCATTTTGTGCATGTTTATTGCAGCTAGTACCTGCGCGGCAATGTGGATGAGGAACAGCTGCTGGTTATGCATGCTTCATACGTTATATTTCTAAAGCCTGTAAGTTGTGAGAAAGAAAAGGGTATATTTTAATCGGGTGTGTAATATATATAATAACAACAAATTCTCTAATGATCATACAACCTAATGTTATTTAATATACTTTTGTTTACTATAAAGATCACTTGATATACCGTATTATTTATATAATTTCATATGACCTAATTTTATGTGGTATAATGAACATTATATATAATGCACATTTACATTAATATTTACTTACTATAACATCATTTTGCTCTAATAATTATAATCTATTTTACGCCTTAAAACGCCTGTATTTATTTAGGCGCTCAAAGTATGAAATAAAAAACAAGCAATTATTAAAAAACCGACTGAATTTTTATATTCCCAGTGTCACTCTCAGAATTGAGACGAATTTAACGACACCTCTCAAGCTTTAATCCATCAAGCCGTTTAGGCCGCAGAGCGTCCCATAGAAATATACATACTTACATGCATATGTATGCATGTATGTACGTATTGTCATGTCTTGCGTCAGTCGGGTAAAAAGAAATTGGTTACAAAAATTTAAGTATTATGTATATGTTAAAGTAATATTTAATAGATTGTAAATAAAAAAATTGGTTACACATACAAAATGCGTGGCGCATTTTGTATGTGTTAACCAATTTTTTTATTATATTTAAATTTTTGTAAAAACAATATATTCTTTAATATCGGGGGAGCAGATGAAAAAAAAATTAAATACAAATAATATTTGAATGTTATTTACAAAAATTTAAATGTGAAAAAAATTTGGTTAGACATAGAAAAGCGCACGCATTTTCTATGTATGACCAATTTTTTATATTAAAATTTTTGTAAATATCATTCAAATATTCTTTTAATGTCGAGGGAGCAGATGAAAGAAAATAAGCAATATTTTTTAAATTCAAATATTATTTTAACATCGAGGGAACAGATGAACGTACTTACATGCAATTAAAACAAAAGAAAGATTATGTGCGGCGAAACACATACATAACCCACTTTTTGTTTAAATTGTTTGAAATATCTTCGAGCTTTGGCCTCAAACTTAAATTTAAAATAAAGTTAGGTAATCATTACTTTTGTAACTGATTATTTCCTAAAAAATAAATACCCGTGAATAGGATTAATTAATGTTATTTTTTTTTTCTTATATACAAAAACTTATATTACTCGTATTATAGTTACCAATTTTTAATTAGTATATTTTAGTAAATCAACGTTATATGAAAAGAGCATTTGGACAAGTGACAATTATATAAAATGAACATTAAACACAAAGTTATTAGAGCATGCGATGGTAATATGGTATAAAATATTAAGGTGAAATGAAATTAGGTAGTGCGTTTTTATATAAATTGAAAATGATATTATTTGAGCGTTATTGGCGTTATTGCAATTGAAATTATATTATCTGTTATTATTACAAATATAACACACCCATTTTAATCTACGATACGCTTTAAGAATGGAGTTATAATCTCTCATAATTATGTATTAATTGTATGAGAATCTATGACTAAATTTTTGAAGCCTGACCGTACTTACGTACTGACCTACATCTACCTCAAATTGACGTACATAATATTCAGAAAAGAGCCGGTTCATGCGGGTAGATTCCTCAGTTTTGGCAAGTTTCGGGAAAGAAACGAGGAGTTTGTATCCAACTCTTTTGTTATTTCAATTCAACTCTTTTCTGAATAGTAAGTACTTAAGTCAATTTGAGTAATTTCGTCAACCACCGCAGTAAGAATGTTACAGGTTACGAAACGATTAGCCGATAGGCAGAATATTTTTTATCTTGCGTGGGGAAGCGTAGGTGTAAAAGAAGGCTGGATAAATAAATATATAGGGACAAATTACACTTATTGAGCTAGCCCCAAAGTAAGTTCGAGACTTGTATTATGGGATACTAGCTCAACGATGCCATATTTTATAACAAATACATATATAGATAAACATCCAAGACCCAGGACAATTTGAAAAGGCCATTTCCCAACTTGCCCTGACCGGGGATTGAGTCCGGGACCTCTGGGTGGTGGACTAGCATGGTGACCGTAGTGGCCACGGAGGTCGTCAAAAAATAAGGATAAAGGTTAGCGACCATGACAACAACCCTCAGCCTAATTTGTTTTAATGCCTACAGACAGCTTGATGGATGTTATCCCACACACGAGTAGGTACCAAATGTATTATTCATTCCGGCGTGATAAATCACATTTGTGCTCCCTCCGTTGGTTTCAGATCATCCCTATCTCAACATCAGAGGTCCATTATCCAAAATTCAAGGGCTGTCACTACCAGATGACATCTTGTTATAATTTTTATTTTATACAGATTCAACACTTGCATATGCATCATCTTTTAAATATGTAACAAAAACCCTGTCCGATCCTTGTAGGAGAAACTCAGACCGTCAATATGAACATCTTTTCCTATGGGACCGCTTCCGGTCAGGTGACCCGCTTGTTCCTTTGCCGCCCTATAACATAAAAATTAAATAAATATGTATTTGTTATAAAATATAGTTCCGTTGAGTTAGTATCCCATAACACAAGTCTCGAACTTTTTTGGGGATAGCTCAATCTGTGTGATTTTGATATAATGTGTTTCTATTTGTGCATCCACACTGATGTTAATTACACTTTGTAGAGCAACATGAAAATTGAGTAAGTAACATTTAAATGAAAGTTTTAATAAAGAAAATCAATCTTCTATTTTATGATTTTACTTCATTAACATTTTCATTTCAAAAGTAACATCAGTATGGATGCACCATTAAATTATAAAACATAGTCGCAAAAACAACCAAATAGTAGACATCAAACCAGATATAAGAGCCAGATAATGTGAAAACTAAGTAGATAATATGCAAATTATCAAACTTGCTGCCTTTTACGGTATTAGGGTAGGTACACATTCTAATTTATGAATCAATAGATCTAAAGGTAACATTGATTATAACAATGACCGACAATGTTACGTAACAGCAGTTACCGCTCCAGTTCGCGGGACTTAATGGCTGCTTTGAACGTATACATACTTTTACGTATGCTCTTCTGTATTTAATTTGAGTATTTTTCCTTACACAAGAATTAAAATGAAAGCAAAACCATCAGACAAATTGCAGTGTGGTCGTCGTACAATAAGATTTATTTCCAAACACAGTTTCAGTCTAGTCATGCGAAAGTTTTATAAATCTTGAAACTATTGAGTTATTTACAAATTCTACAATAGTTTTCCTTCTACGAAAAGGTAAGATGAAAGCGGAACCATCGGAAGCATCGCGGTGTGGTCGGCTTGCGATGAGATTTATATCTCAAAGCCAAACCCCGGCCTAGCGATCCGTAAATTTTATTGCTTCCCCTAGCACAATTTTCTTCAAAGTTTTGTGTTCACACGTTCTTTGGAGGACTTGCTAACTTCGTATTAATTTCGCGGTTTTGAACTTCAAACGTAATTTTGAGATGTGGTATCATGTTAGCAAACTCATAATTACTATTTTAATTAAAATGAAATGTAGGTTAACACAGCTTATTTAGTCAACAGCTTTTGGAGAAGTATATTTGCATCTGTATTTAAAAGGATTTTTCAGAAATGTTTATATACTGTCGCAATTTAGGTATAGTAGGAAGTCGAGTTTCTTCCAGTATCCCTTTTGAAGAGAAAAACATAGGTCAGCCATATTTACAAGGTGACTACATAAACACACTTGTATGTATTACAGAGGTATTATACCTAGTACATACGATGAAAGTGTATTTTACCTGATAAACATCTAAAACTACTGAACAATATTGCAATTCAGCATTCCAACAATACGTAGTCTATAAAACTAACAATTTAATTACAGCAATCGAACATGCCAACGCAAACAATTTCACCTACACAGCTCAATCAACGATCAATTGCATATTGCCAATTGATAAACGCCATTATTGTTCATTTCGAAAACATTAGCATAAAATACGCTATTTATACGCAAACTGTGAATGTTGCGCGGCTCACTGACTCCCTGCGGTAATGCATTTCAATCCCGCTTCATTTTCCCCAAATCAATTTCATTCCACACTTCATTTGTCTGACCAATATGACAAAAGACAATTTAATCCTTGATTAACCTACCATTTTTCATTGTATTTAATGAAGTACAGACTTCAGTTTACGTTTTATTTGATCAAAACCACCTATGTTATATACAAAAGTTTTTCCAGTTTATCTGGATAAATAGTTCTCATGATCGATCCGCATTGTCCTCAATAGGTATTATTTAGAAAATGTTCTAGTTTCTTTCGTCCAAAATCGTTTTGCAGTTATTAATAAGTATATAAATGACCAAACATAAGAATATAGAACTTATTAACAAAGTCACAAAAATCTTTAGCAATAAGAAAATAAAATAAAAATTGTCTGTTAAAATCGGTAGGTAAACAACAAGCCTTACAAAGAAAAACATGATCAAAAGTGTGACGACACCATTTTTCAGTAAATTGCGAGTAGAAAACCAAACAAACAGCCGGTGCGAAAATAGGTCGCTTTCCAATTGACAACGCATGATTAATGACTTCCTTACTTCGCATAAATCACACGGATGTGGCAGAGGCATCGAATCTGAAGATTCCTGTTTGTTAATGGCTCCTACTTGGAGAGACTATAATTTGATAAGTAGAATATCGAAAATATTGATTTTTGATATCGTATGATTATCGACTGATGAAGACGTTAAAATCTTTGATGTAGACACATTTTGAAGACAAATAAATGCTCATAGTCACATGAGGCAATATACAAGTAATAGTATACTTACCACCTATCTATAGGTAATAAAGATAATTTGCATACGTATACAAAATTAATCCTACTTTAATTCGGTAATATCTTAAGTTCAACAGTGAGCTATTAAATGCGATAAATGTACAATGCTTGGTAATTTAGTAAATAAACAAATCCTTACTTAGATCTAGATAATCTTTTATTCTTTTAGTCCGCTTATGTCAAAATAAACTTGTATTTAAACTTTCCTGTAAAAGTAGTTTGTAGTTATAAACTTAAAAGGTAATTTGAGCAATTGCAGCTTTTAGTATCCGTATATTATTAAACGACCGGAAAATCTCTAAACAGTCATAAAATGTCGAATACCGAGGGTACAAAAGTGACAGAGCGCCGTCAGAGCAATAAATGGGACACAGGAACATAAAATCGTTACGTCTGTCTTGTTATTGGATTGATCCAAGCTACAAAGGCTCAATTACGAGGGGATGACACGACGTAGGTACAAGGTCAATTGAGTGAATGCCGGCAATGTGGCACTGTTTAGATCTAGTACATCATACTGCTTGGATGTCAGCTGCATTTGAGTCCAAACTCCAACAATAAGTAGTGAAAGCCAAAAGCCAAATCTACTCGTATGTGGTTGACTGTCCTAACCGAACAACGAAGTTCAAAACGGGTCTCTAATGATGCTCATAAAAATATTTGTAATATTTAGTAATTTTCGTATAATTTCGTTTATCATATTTTTTTAACATAAGTATATTTATCACTAGTACACATTGTCATAAGTAGTTATAAATAAATAAATACGTAATAAAGTTATAACTATAATATAATTTTATAACAATAGTAATTACTCATAATGTAAATTAATATCAAATTTATTTTAACATAACTATTGATCAAATCATAGAATGGGCCACAAAATCATAAAATTATTGGGCCACTCTCGCTGCTCCATAACCTATACTACATGACCTGGGTAGTTTACATGACTGCAATAACGAGTCTACTGATGGCGGCTATTCTGCCACATAGGTGATAAGTATTATAACAATGCCCGGACGAATAAATCATTATAAGAATAAATTATATATATAATATCTTTAGGTTAACCCTACTTATAATAGGATAAGGGAAAGAAGAATAAGATGTACATATATTTCTACAGGAATATTATAAACAAAATGCATTATGTTAAACTATGATTATGATGCAGAAGAGTTATGACAAAGCCATTATGAGAAACAATTTTATCAAAAAAACAGTATTATAAACTATGATTATAGCTACAAAACCATTATTACAATAAACACTATGTGAAACAATTGTTATGATAAAAGATATGGCAAAGTCTTTATGTCAAACCATATTATGATTAATATACTTATGGGAAATGAGAGAATCCCGTTCAAAACATCTCATATCTCTTTCGAAAATGCAAGCCAAATTTCTGTTGTCCGTCTGTTGATGGAACTTTGACCATGATGTCGTCTAGATACACAAAAAAATACAATCCTACTCTTAACAACACTATTACGCCTATGTGTAATGTAACAAGTTGGTATTATCTACCACGAAGAGTTCAATTTATTGTCTTACAGATACACCTACATTTAGTTGTAACTAGCTACTACTAAAATGAACTAAGTGAAAAGTGGCTATTGATACAATTTACGCCAAAATCAATTAATTTTCAAGTTGACGGAATCCGTTTTACTTTTGAACCCTTGTTTAATTTCTAAGTAAACGGAAAGTCTTTTCCCGATTTCCTTTGAAGGAAAGAGGTAATGAAGCGCGAAAAAAATTACTTTTGTTCTTTCGCTGTACAAATGAGGGGCAGTTTGGTAAATAAATGGCTTCGTTCCCGATTCGCAGTGTAGATATATGTTCACTGTTATGATCATGGTGGCGCGTGGCCATTGTTCATTGGGCCTCATCAAAGAATTCGTTCATTTTTGCGAAATGATGGCGATGTATCGACCGACAACACGCGTATTGTGTGATCATCTGATATATTATTTCTCATCTCATCTTTTTATCTGCCTTATTTTGTTGAATAATACAGAAATCTTAGACTTTTTCAAATTGTTACTCGAGGAATCGGCGTGCGATATGCTCAGCTTATATCGATATGATAAACGTATCGATATTATATATGTATGTGGCGTAGAGTTCGTCACACATTTATAAGAAAGCCAACTACTTCAAATAATGCAGTTAGATTATTTTTATCCAATATTTGCTACAAACTATGTCACAGAGGGGCACAAGGCCGCAAACGGGTCAATTGGTAATCAACGAAGAACAGCCGATCTTTGCACGCGGCTAATGACCAATTATTCCAATTAACTCTTGACCACAAAATATTCATTCAGCCCTTTATACGCTGTAATTAATAAATCAAACTGTCGTCTAGTCTGGCACGGCGAAATTAAGCTACAGACAGACATCTGCTCCAGTCCAATAAAATTAAGTTAACAACTTCACTTGCGTTATTTTCGTCTTGAATAAGCTTTGGTAAAAGAGTCCCACAAGATATACTATCCTTCCTTCTATGCCTGTATGGTTATGTGCAGATTATGCACTGATGGCTTAGTTCTATAGAAAAGTCATCCTACTAAAAATCTCCATACAAACAGTTTCACTAGCTAAATTAGTATTTATTGATTGTACGCATAGTTTGAAGTAAGTATTTTTTAAATTCATCCGTTTATCACCCGAAAACCAATTAACTTATGTTTTACTACTTTTTTCATTAATTTGTAACGGATGTTTTGCTTGTCTACTTACTCATATTTCTTTTTTTATAACTCTTTGCAGTTGACCTTGTTTTAATGTAGTGACTTCTACAACATTCCAATAATAATACGAGAATTACTTATTGTCAATGTCATCACCTGAACAAATAATAATTAATTCACTTGCGGCGAAAGATAAATTTTGCCAGACTATACATGCATAATATGATTTATTATGTACCTACTCGTAGGTACCAATACTTATGGGTTTGTATGTTAGTATATAGAGTACCAGCTTTAACCCGCGACTTCGTCTGCGTAGAAGTCGAAAATGTTTCTAATAGGATTATTAATTTTTTTTTTACGTTATTAGTTTTGTGATAACATATGTTTTTTATGAATGAATTATTCAGTAAAAAATTTAAAATGTTTGAATACTTTTTCAATATAACAATCTTAATAATAGTTTAGGGATTTAAAGAAACGCTCTTGTTCCCGTTCCCATTTCCGTCATTTGCTAGAGCAAAAGAGAGCGACGGATCCATTTATCTCACATTTTTTCTCTCACTCAAAAAATTAAGAAGTTTCATAATAATTTAAATTTGCAACCCCTAATTCACTCCCGGGAATGCAATTTTTTAAAAATCTAATTATTGGATTATTATTTTTTACTAACCACTAATTCAAAAAGTCATGTGTCTCGCTTGAAAAATGGCGTAGATTCATACAAACTTGCAACCCCTATTTCACACCTATAGGGATGTAATTTTCAAAATCTAATAAATGAATTATTATTTTCTACTAATTACTAAAATAAATTTAAAATTTCATGTGTCTCTTTTTAAAAATTACGAAGTTTCATACAATCTAGTAACCCCCTTAGGTATGGAATTTCCAAAAATCCTTTCTTAGCAGACGTCTTCTAGTTACAATCTACCTTCCTACCAAATTTCATCTTCATTGGCTAAGTAGTTTTCGAGATTTCGTGATGAGTGGGTGACTGATTTTCCCTTTTATATATACATATTTAGATATAGATAGATAAGTATATCCTCTGTCTATGTGTATTGAACATACCCACAAACGAATCTTATTATATCTATCTTAAATATATAAAAAAATAAACTGACTGATTGGTGACTGACTGACATATCAACGCACAGTCCAAAACGCTGGCTGTGCCGCTGGGTCTAGAGACTCCAAATTTGGCATATAGGTTCCTTATGAGGTTTAGGGTTGCACTATAATAGGATTTTTCAAAACTCATCCGGGCCGAAACGACACAAGATTAGTTAGACCATTTTATTATATAGAGGCGAATCAAGTTTTGAATTTTTTGCTAAATACCCGTGTGAAGACGTGGCGGACCGCTAGTATTTTATAATTATTCAAACATTTTAACATAATAATTTAGTTATAAGTTATAACATAATTGTCTAATAATAACTAATCTACGTACCTATAATTTATTTGAAAAATAAAAAATTAATAACGTAATAAGATCGCGGGTTAAAGCTAGTTTATATATAAAAGAAGAAAGTGACAGACTGGTATATATTTTGACTGATCGATGAACGCACAACTGATACCGCTGGGTCTAGAAGCATGAAATTTTGCACAAGTGTTCCTTAAATGACGTAAATGTGCACTAAGAAAGGATTTTGGGAACTTCATCCCCTAAAGAGTTGAAAGTTTGTATGAAAGTTGTTCGATTTTGAAATCAGAAATGAAAAAATCGCCTTATGAACTTGCAGTTCAAAACAAAAATTTACTATATCACTATTTTTAAAAAATCATTCTCCGAGTAGGTAAAATAAGAGGTGAAAGTTTAAATGAAACTCGGCTAAAAACGGCTAAACAGCGGGAAAATGATGAATTGTGCAAAATTTTACCACACGGGCAAAGCTGTGGCTGCAGCTGGTATGTAATAAAATTGTGACTCTTACCTATTTTATAAATGGTTGTGCACAAAGACCAAAATTTTTTTTTACTGCGTTGTGCATGTCAGAGGTGCAAAAGTAACCTAAAAATTCGATGTACAAAAAATCATCCATGCAAATATAAGTTGTTAGATCACCTTTGACGACCTCTATGGCCTAGTGATCATCATGCTACGCTGTCACCCCGGAGGTCCCGGGTTCGATTCCCGGTCAGGTCTGGTCAAGATGGAAAATGATCTTTTTCAGATTGAGCTGGGTCTTGAATGTTATAAAATATAGTATCGTTGAGTTAGTTCCCATAACACAAGTCTCGAACTTACTTTGGGGCTAGCTCAATCTGTGTGATTTGTCCATATTTATTAATTCCATTTTATCATCCCAAATCCGGAGTAGTGAACGAAGTGGATCTGAATATTCTCGGTTTGTGCCAAATGAATACTATTTAATATGTATAATTGTATAAGTATATCTTTCTTAATATAAGTATCTAAACTACTTTCAATTTATAAGTGATATAAAACAACAAAAAGGATATTGTGCAAAACTCTGTGATGAGATCATCGTTATAAAATGCGTCTGGATCAAATAAAAGGAATCGTAATAATATATTATTAGGGATTTGTTTGCAACATTTATTTTTTACACTTGTGGCTTTTGGTGATAGCATTAGAAAATACTACAATAGTGAGGCCCCACAGAAGCTACAAGCGAAAGCGAAGCTTCATTGAGCATCTATTTGTATCTACCCAGTATTTGGTGTTGGTCGTAAAGTTAAGCTTAGTTTAATTCCAAACTAAACAAAACCTCACTTTCATCAAAATACCTACCCCATCGTGTATGGTGTAGGGTATTTATGGAGTACGGTACATATCCATGTTTGTATGTTATGTAGGTACCTAGGTAATTACAGTGTCCATATACTGACCTCTATTTCACGCACGCGGATCTAGATTCTCAGAAACTACGAGACTGTGACCAGCTAGTAAATAACTAAATGTGGGCTACTAACCAACAATAAGTCACTTACTTAATCCAACTTCTTCTACTGTGCATTCCTAATAGGTACCAATGCAGAAATAGCAATAGCAGCTGGCCGTTAGCAAGTTCCTAATAACCGGTCAACAAAAGGCAGCCATACGCTACCTAATCATCAATCACTACATCAGTTGAGGGAACTTGCGCGAGCAAAACCAGTCGTACTCGTTGAGAACCTGGGCCTACTCTGCACTCACAATCACGCGCCAGTCACCGACGACGCCGCTGCGCGAGCGACCGTATATTGGATCACCGCCTTTCGAATTCGAATTCGGACAATTTGAACGAACGTGATACGAGTAGTGTAGTGAACAGTGTTGACTTATCGATGTTCTGTGATTTTATATCAGTGCTAAAATATTCAGTGAAGTACAGTGACAACATGTGAACTTTGCTGGACTGATGCTGGACTGCATTTACCTTTTTATGGTAAGGAAGTATTTCATTCCTTTATGAGTCCAATGACGTTACTTGTGTTTGGAAAACAATTGTTTACTACACTCGTAAATTTTCACGATTTTGTATTGAACTGCCAAGCTGGTGTTTTTTTTACTATTACAACCTGCAACAAACTTAACTTTCCATAGTAAACAATTTATTAAGTGTAAGTAGAGAATACTGTCAGTAACTTAAATTACCTACTTAGAATAAAAACAAGTACAATACAATAGGTAGTAGGAACACAAAGCAAAATTCTTTCCGTGTTCAAATCAGTCGTGAGTGATAAAATCTGATAAATCAGCACAAAAAGTTTAAACTTGTATAAATCGCGATGAATGGCATTACGAATACCTAGTGGTACCACCGAGGGGCACGTTTAGCACACATCGACGTGTTCTCGATGCATATTAATGCAAACCGCATAACGACTCCTTGGACTGAGGAGTAACAATGTGGTTGCAACACTTCCTGGTAATAACAATACTTTAAGTAAACGTATTCGTACAAAACATGATGTAATGAAAGTGGACTTACTTCATTACGTAGCAGAACTTAATGCCCTCATTGAAGTAATTCAAAGAACTAGATAGCAATACAAAAAATACATTTGTTACTACATTATGCATTTAGTTTATTACGAAGTCTTATTAAACTACATCTGTATATTAATGAGGCAAAACAACCTATCTGCAAAACAAGGACACAAATGTTTCTAACCAGTAAGGTAGTCAATATGGTATTATAATTTCAATAATATTATATTTGCGCCATGGCCTTGCTGATTCAATATTGACTTTTGACATAATTAAAACATGAAAAGATATTAATTATTATAATTAAATAGAATTATGGCGGGATACGACAAGTGGAAATATGAATACAGTAAAATACGTAAAACCTTCGGAAGACAGCCCCTGTTTCAAGATGTAAAAGCTCACTTGTTAGATTCTATAGTTCCAAATAGAGATGAACAAAAGCTATATATTCTTAGAAACCCTGTGAATCGCGAAGTTCAAGCAACCAACCCGCATTCTGAAAACGCGAGTAACACGAATCCAGTTGTCATTCGTGAAGAAGGAGTAAATCACTTCGAAGGTGGCTGGCCCCGAGATGTCCAGCCTGATAACGAGGAACATGTTCTTCGCCATCGCCGTCGAGTTATGCATGAGGATAACTATGTCCGCACTGTTTTGAATCTGGCACCTGTGATGAAACATTATGTTGATCAAAATAATGCAATAGATATGTATCAAGCATACTTTGATAACATGCAACCACAAGAAGATAAAGAAAAATACAGTATTCGAACTGCAAATAATTATCGTGATATTTACAATCGAGCGATTTCTTCTATTCAATGGACGAAAGAAAAATCATCGAAACTGGTAGTCGCATATTGCAATAGGAATAATACCTACTTAACTGGCAACTCAGCGAGAGATAAAACTTGTTATGTATGGGATATTAGTCAGCCAGTAGACCCTGTCAGTTATTTAGACCCTAAAGAACCGTGTTGGCAATTGACATGTTCAAATGTTGATCCCGAATTTATAATAGGTGGACTGGAAAATGGAACAGTATGCGCCTTTGATATTCGAACTGGGACATACCCTGTTTCAACTAGTATGGTACACAATTCTCACCGTGAACCCGTCACCTGTCTTAAATTTAATCATTCGAGAACTAACAAAGAATTTTTTTCGGGTTCCCCTGATGGTCAATGCTTGTGGTGGGATGCACGCAATCTTTCGAGTCCGACAGACCAGATAGCAATATGCATAAATTTGAAACCATCTCAAAAACCCGATCTAGGTATTTCAGAAGGAGTAAGCTGCTTGGACTTCAACTACTCTCTCCCAACGAGATTTCTTTGTGGAACTGAAACGGGTTTGATCATAAATGGAAATCGAATGGGAAAAACTCACTATGAAAAACTACCATCGTATTGGAATACACACAACGGCGTAGTACGATCTGTAAATCGCAGTCCTTGTACAATGAGAATGTTTTTAACTTGTGGAGATTCGAGTGTTCGTATCTGGAGCGAGGAAGTTCGTACGGCTCCAATAATTGTCACGAAACCCTACCGCTATGAGGTAGCCGATGCAATATGGGCACCACTAAGATATTCTAGCTATATGTCCGTGTGTGCTGGAGGTTTCTTTTACTTTTGGGATCTTCTTCGTAAATACAAAGAACCAGTAGCGACGCTGCAGGTTTCTCAGCATGGGCTTACTAAAGTTACTCCTCACGTTGACGGAAATATGGTTGCTGTTGGAGATGATAATGGATCAGTTTACTTGCTTCAACTTTCTGAAAATATGACAATTCCTGGCCCGCGAGATAAACACCTAATGTCAAGTATATACGAACGTGAAACACACCGTGAGCATATTATAGATGCCCGCATCAGAGAAATAAATCTGAAAGCGCGACAAGCAGAAGAAGCAGCCAAAGCGGCCGATGATGAAGAGGAAAGCGTTCACTCTATCGTTGATGAATTGCAGGAAGCGGAGGAAAAATATTTCAAAATTGTAAATGAAGAACTACGCCAAATCGAAGTAGTACCAGCTATCAGCAATATGTCTTTTCATTCAAAGAAGTAAAACTTGACTACATTATTATTACTTATTCGTAAATAATTAAATATTACCTATTACCTTTGTCAATTGATCCTTCTTTTTAGTACTTGTAAAACTGTACAAAAATAGTAGAGAGATTGCAATTTTTTCATTTATATAATTTACTATAGTGATAGTTAAAGAAATAGTAAATAATATGCAGAAAACAAATTTTTCTACGATAAATACAAAAAAAACCTTTTTTGTATTAAGGTGCAAATAATATTAAGTAGGTAGTAGATTGTTAACAATGTCTGTTTACCATTTTGTTCAAAATGCATCGTATGCATCTATTACTATGAACTCTGAACTAGGTACTTCCATCATAAAAGTTTATTTAACAGTTAATAAACAAAATTCTATTTAAAGTCGATGTACCGGATATTTCGTGGGTGGAGGAGCCCGCATGTTTCCTCGCGCAGATCCGGCTAGGCGACGACGGGAGACACGACCGCCGATTTATCTCATAAATGACAAGTATAATCTGATCTATCGTTTGATATTAAATAACCTCTCAGCAATAACTTGTTCGCTTCGGTGTGAAGGGCGAAGGGGGCCTCACTACAGTGGCTGCATAAATTACTAGTGCCCATGAGTTGCGTGAATACAAAAGTGCGTCACTGGCAACTTTCACCGGTCGTTCCTACGAGTACCTACCTCGCGCGCATAGACCGTGCATACGACAGCGTTTCCTATTCCTGGTTTTAAATTACCTAGGAAAGCGGATATTTTAATCTTAGTTCTAGTATCTAAGTGAATTGTTGCTTTATTATAGTATTATTATAGGCTACCTATAACTTTTCGGCTTATTTTCCAGATTAAAACCAGGCGCTCTAATAAATATTCTAACTAAACAGCCATGCAATTATTAGCATAATCCTTACTAATCCTTACTAATATTATAAATGTGAAAGCGTGGATGTTTGTTACGCTTTCACGCAAAAACTACTTGACGAATAATCATGAAATTTTGTACACATATTCTGGGAGGTACTAGAAGTAACATAGGGTACTTTTTATTAAAAAATAAAAATATTAAAAAAAAGAAAAAATAAAAAAAAAATTGTCAACAAATATCAACATTTTCCAATTAAAATCCTCTTAGACATATTTTCGACTTCCACGCGGACGAAGTCGCGGGTTAAAGCTAGTAACCTATATATACTGATTGTAGGGTTTTATTTAACACTACGTATTTTGCGGCTGATACAATCCAGCCAGTTATATTAGCGCTTATTTCCTTTACATGCTTAGGTACTGCTATAGAACGCTTCACTGAAAATGATGACTTGATGAGTAAATATTATTCTGTATGTTTGACGTAAGTTTATACATTCGATGTTTAAACATAATGAGTAATGCAATAATTTTCATTTTCGAAGTTATATTATAAAATATACTTCAATCTATGTATTTCTTTATTTCTCGCTTACATGCTTACATGCACTTATACTATAACATGGTTAGTAGGTAAATAATTACGTGAACCCTGGCAGGGTTTTGCGAACTTTAAGTATGTAGTTGAGTTTATATAATAATAGTGATAAATTTAATTTTAATTTTTCTAGGTAGCGCAAGGGCACTACCTAATTTTTCTGGAAACGTTGCGTTGTTTTTTTGAACTGTCAAAACTTTGGTCTAGGTAGCGCAAGGGCACTACCTACCTTTTCTCGAAACGTTTCGTCGTTTTTTTGAACTATCATAACTTTGGTTTGGATGAAGCTAAATAGTTAAAAATTTCAAGATATAATGACATTAGTACAATCATTAAACGTACAAAGTTTGAATGTCGTAGCTATTATACTTTAGATTTTATTAATGTCTAAAAATCCCCGATTTCGTCACTGATTCACTCACTGACTCACTCACTGATCATCAAAATTCTTAAGGTACTTCCTGATGTCCTAGAACGCTGAAATTTTGTATGTAAACTAATATTACTACAAAGACAACAAAAAAATTAAAAAACATACGTTTTTTTTAATCCAAGATGGCGTCTGGATGGTAGAAAATTAACTGATTTAGTTCATAACGTCTCACTGTGACTACGTGAGAGGCCTTAAACTTTGTAGGTTTTTTCCGTCTCAAGGTATCCATTTAATAGCTCTGTTTGTCCATCTTTCATTATCTAATCAACATGCATGTCCAGCCCATTTCCATTTAAGTTTCCTTATTCTTTCTATTACGTCCGTGATTCTAGTTTTCTTTCTTATCGATTCATTAGTGTGCCTATCAGATAATTTTAAACTTCACATACTCCTCTCCATCTTCCTCTAATGTACGGCCAGTCTAACAAAAAAAAATAACGTGTGGCACTCGGGGACTGCCGCGGTAAAGCTATTGCATAGCATTTTTTATCAACTTATGCAATTATAATTACTTATTTATTTATTTTTTTATTAAGCAGTATATATTTTTTTTAAACTTAACATACTCCTCTCCATCTTCCTCTGATGTACGGCAAGTCTAAAAAAAAAGAACCTGTGGCACTCGGGGACTGCCGCGGTAAAGCTATTGGATAGCATTTTTTATCAACTTATGCAATTATAATTACTTATTTATTTATTTTTTTATGTATGCAGTATATTTTTTCTTTGATATTAATTCACGTTACACTTTATGAGCGTGGTGACCGATAAGAAAAATTTTTTTTTTTTCTTTGAATAAATGAGAAGTTAATATCGTTTAAAATATTTTTATTATCTTACAATACATGTAGGTTATTCAGGAATTTTTATGATGAGCAGTTAGCAGTTAGTCTACACCATGTCCTTTCAGTCTCATACATTTTACTTTTAGTTACATAAAAATGTTACCAGATGGCACTACTTACCTCATTTCAAAATAAGTTCCAACTTTTTGGTTTTATTCTTAGATTTAAAGCAGTTTTTATGGGTTTAAACCTTTTTAGCATCATCCAGTTATTACTACTTTACTATTTATTTACATGTAGTCATTTAAATATTTTTTTTTATTTCTTCCAAATGAAAAGCGCCATCTCTCGAAATTTTGCAACAAGATTCGGTCAAATTCAATCGGAACTTCTAGTAATCACGTCGTCCCATAGTACTTTCTACTCAAGACAGATGGCGCTCATCTTTTTTATTTTTACTTTCTAAGAATTTGTTCCAGGGATTGGCAATAATTATTTGATATTGAATTTCTATATTTTAGTAAACATGATCCTAACAAAAACATTAACATGTACAAAAATGCACAAGTCTTGCAAGACGTAACACAGTTCTTCTGCCGTAAAAAGTTTTAAAATCTACCCTGTAGGAGCAGCTATCGAATCAATTTGTCATAAAGTAATACCTTGTTAGTTAGCCAATATTTTATAGTTGATATAATATCAATATTACAATTTTTTTAAATTAGTAAAGTGACTTGGTAATCGCATGCAGCAACATAATCTTCAGCTTGCTTCTTGCTTTTCGTATGTGTAAGTGGCCAAAACTAGTGTCAGAATTTTCACTGCCACTAGAAGTCCCGGGCTCGATCCCCGGTCAGGGTAAGTTGGAAAAAGGGCTTTTTCAAATTATCCTGAGTCTTGGATGTTTATCTATATATGTATTTGTTATAAAATATTGTATCGTTGAGTTAGTATCCCATAACACAAGTCTCGAACTTACTTTGGGGCTAGCTCGATCAGTGTTATTTGTCCCTATATATTTATTTATTTATTTCAGAAATATTACGTTTGGGATATTATTATGTCAGAAATTGTTAGTAACAAGTTAGTAATTGAATTGAATGTCAGCTGTTACATAAACTTATAAGTTAAGTATTAATTTCAGGGAAATTCTATTATCATTATGTTCTAATTGTAATGACTTCGGTAGTTTAATATAATTTTTTGATTGCACTCACATATGGTCCGTTATTGTGCGACTGCCTCCGTAGTCCAGTGGTCAAGGAGTTATCCTTGTGACCCGGAGGTCATGGGTTCGATTCCCACTGGGAAGCATACTTTGTGAAAAGTTGTTTCTAGTCTGGATAGGATATTGCAGGCTTGAATCACCTGATTATCCGAAAAGAAAGATGATTTCGTGTTTCGGAAGGCACGTAAAACTGTGGGTCCCGAACGCCACCTAGCGTTTGATCATCAAACTACCCAAAGATTGGTTCCTGGTTTACCCTTTGGGTTGTGGAGGTCAGACGGCAGTCGCTCTGTGTAAAAACCAGTAACCTCGTCAAATCTCCTTGGTTAGGTAGCGGACCCCGGGCTCTGAAGCGTTGCTGCTGAGGATGCAACCGGGAATACGCTCGGATGAGGATGGTCCGTTATTGTATATGTCTAGGTTTTTTCTCGATGGCAGTGCCAGTCTATATTTATGTCGCGTGTTTATGTTGTGTGTGTAATTTGTGTAAATATGTGTTTATTTTTTCTCACAAATGTGCATATGTCAAGGATATAAATTGAGGGTAAAGTCAAGATTTTTTGTTTTATGAGATACGCCTTGCAACTATGTCTGTACGGTAGGTTGCACAGTATACGCAAGCACTTTTTTTGCATGAGGAGTAGGTCGTGCGCGTGTACACTGTTGCCCCAAAGCATAACACCGTATTTTAGCCAGGAGTACGCGTAGGCATAATACGTGGTTAGGGCAGTTTCTTAATTCCGTTAAATAGGTTTTTGATTTAATTTATTTGTTTTATTCATTGTAACAAAATCCACTACTCTTAAATTCATAGTAAGCACAGCACTGACAGTGTACGGATTTACATTATTTAGTTTCTTTTTTAACACAAAACAAACATTTTTAAAGAGCAAAAATATTTACAAGTGTTATACATGCAGGGTTCCTTTTTAAACATCAGCAACATTTCTGGAGCAAGTTCAGCCCATGGTACTGAACTACTTTCTATAAAAAAGTTATTAAAATCGATAAAAAAATTACCCTCCCATACAAAATCCGTTTGACCCAGCGCAGATTTTTATGGCAAGCCGATTTTTTTTAGTTTTTGATATTTTTGTTTATGAAAAGTAGTTCGGAATCATGGACTAAACTTGCTCCAAAAAGGTTGCTGGTGTTTATAAAGTAACCCTGTATATACGGTACTATATATTAATAATAGCATATGGATTTTAGTCTCGCAAAGAAAAACATACAAAGTGGGTTAACTTGTAATCATAGTACGGAATGTAATAAAGGTATTATTTCAAATTGGAAATGCGATTACAAAGCACTAATAGAGATATGAAATCAGAGCAGAGCGCAACAGTTGTGTGGGAAATATTAACACATTCCACATTCGTTGGGTAATTTTTGTAATTGCAAGAGATGTATGTTTTGCTCATAGCATAAACATACAGATACATTATCACGTCTCTTTTCCATAACGGTGTAGGCTTAGCCACGGCCGTAAGATGTTTACCGTGATGGATGGATAAACGGAATCAAAGAAATAATGGGTTGCTAGCCGCATAGCGATTATCGCCCATTCCCACGATCAGCTTTTACGACCTGTGAGAAAAGAGAAGCAGCTGATATATTCAATTTTTTTTCTGGTAGACCAACTTGGAAAAAACATGTCTTACCAATAGTAAAACAACGTGTCTTCTGATATAGAACCTGTTGAAAATAAAAGAACCTTCAGTTTTTGAATAGAATAAATCTACTCGTACGAGTATAGGTATTCATGCATTCGAATAACCAAACACACTACTATACTCTGTTCGCTCTACATTAGAAAACAATCTAATTTTTTGTAATACCGCGAAATGTCTAATTGATACAACGATTACCTATGCAATGTTTTACATTTAAATTGTATAAAAAAATCACAATAATGTCAAAGAAACATTTGATTTGATATAGTTGCCTCAATTCATCGATTTGCAATGCAATCATGAACGGAATAGTTACATGGACATTTCCAAGAACTCGCAAGTAAATTGTTGAGTAACACTTATTATGGCAGATACAGGATATTAATATTTGCATTTTAATTAAACGTTCTGGTCAATTAAATGGCAAACATGATAGAGCCTGCATAAAAAAAGAATACCTACGTACACGTTAACATTTTTCACATCCAGGCCATGGCAGGAAAGGTCCAAATTTTCAAAATGTATTTTCTTAATTAGTACCAACCTGCTAACTTTTATGTTTCGTTTAATCTAGAGCTCGTTAAACTTTACACATTGCAATAGCTGTAAAGATAGGTCTCACTTCACTTTAAAACTTAACGTGCATGCACGACAGTAAGTAACAAAATTTTTGAATTTTTCCGTTCACCATTAATCAACCTTTTCATGGTCCATCGGCTGGCGGCCTTGTTTTTCATATTCATAGCTACGTTTCCATGCCGTAATGAATTGAAAAGCATAACAATGTAAAGTTACGTGTCAATTCGTCACATCTGTTTTATTATCCAAAGAAAGAACGATAACTTTGTACCTGCCTACTCGTAATTTACAAACTTTGGATGACAAAGTACTTTGTAGCTGTTTTGCATGATGTGATGGTCCGTGATTTCATCTTATTATAATACGTTACGCTCTTGCGTGATTTATTAAGACAATTCGGTAGTTTCAATTTTAGTATGGTATAGTCAAATTGGTTGGAAAGAAGTCTGCTAGTTTAAAGTTGGATTGGGCTGGTCAAGTTTGCCTCATTTTGCCCGAAAGATGGGCCCACACAACAATGACATGGGTAGGTGCCAATAGACGGAGTGAGATCTAGAGGAAGACCTAGGATGGGATGAAGGGATGAGTTGTCCGCTTTTAACAAAGAATGGAGTGAAACAGCTGAAGATAGAAGTAATTGGAAACAAAAATAATACACTTTTTGTGTAAAAATATATTTGAAAAATTGCTATCTTGAGCCTGGAGTTAGATACGACACTTTTTTGCAAACAAGAGAGGATCTCATCATTACATCCTATGGATTACTTTAACGAAAGTTACAAAATAAGGTACATTCAAGTAGGTACTTTCTCTGTTGATGGAATGATGCAATGCCCAGAAGGACGCTATTGAAATGTCGAAGTTTTATGCGTCTTTCTGTGGTATCGTAGCTCTCGAACGGGTGGACCGATTTCGATGCAATTTTTTTACGTGAAAGCAAGTCTTTTTTTTGCGGTAGAATCACCGCAAAACCAATCTTGCTTTCACGTAAAAAAGCTATGTTTGATATAAAACGTTTCAGCAGTTCAAAAGTTCCAGGTGAACGATTGAAAGCCAAAAGTTTTTTTTAATTTGCCTGGCAAGTAACTTGTGGAGCAATAATCGCGAGGTCTAAGTTCGCGGCGAACCACTAGTTTATAATTTAGAAAGTAGACTTAGAGAGGAGCTCGGTGTCCCGGCGGGAGTATGCGACACCGGTAGGCAAGTAAAGCGACACCGGGCGTGGTAAGCACCTGGATGGGTATGCTATGGGTGGTTACAAGTGGCCTAAAAATTCTCGAGCTCCTTCGTGCTTTGGAAGGCACGTATAAGCCGTTGATCCCGGCTATCATCATTGTATGGCAGACGTCAAGCTATGTCAAATGCCCTTAGGCAGCCTAAAAATCTGACACCAGTGCTGGCCACTTACACACACGTAAAACAAACAACAAGACAAGTAGACTTAGACATTGAATAAAATATTTCTCTTTGAAAAATTTTATTTTTTTGCATTAGAACTATAAAGATTATTTATTTATGTATTTGAAAGTGTATCTTTATAAAAACCAAGCTCCACATGTGTGAGTAGATGACAGAAGTAATAAGTATCTAAAGAATTCGAAGGCTGTATACGAACGCAAGCTTTGGAAGCGTTGGTTACCGAATGCCAATGTCAACTAATTTGCAAACCCGTCGTACTGTTATTCCGCTGGACGAGACCTTCTGACCCACATTGACAAACGTGATAATTATACTACTAAACTAAATAGTAGTTTCTTCCTTGCGATTTTCTTGACCACATCTGTAGGTAGGTAGTAAATTCTTTGATGTTCTATTTCTATTAAAATAAAATGATTGTTCCCGCACAAAAGGACACCAAATTTATCAAAATAAATACTCACTGTGATACTATCAATGTCAGTATACATGTATCTTGAAATTTATCTAACATGCTTAGTATAAGATAACTTTGAAATCAGGCTTGAATGAACTTTGAAAAAAGCTCTACAGTATGCCATCTTGTTGTTAGTTTTAAAAAAAAAAAACATGCAAGCCGGCACAAAATACTTTAACGTTAAAATACTTTAAATCAGTTTGATTTGTCCCTATATCACAGAATTAATATAGAACGGAATCTCCTAAGCACCCGCGCAATATGTCTCCGTTCCCCATCCTCGCACCTCTCCCCCGTTCTCGCCATGTCGAGGCGGCTGCAGGCCCCTGCAGTCGCCGGCTCAACACCCTCGCCACGGCGCGCACGGGGGAAACGTGCAAGGACAGGGGACGGGGACGCATATCACGCCGGACCTTAAAAGATTCCGTTATGTATGTAATACTTATATTATTTATGTGCCTATATATTTATCTGTCGGTTGGACCCCATGTCCTATCAAAATAGATTACCAATCTGCTACAGCAGGCGACACAGATTCGAAATAAAAAGGGAGGCTTATTAAATAAAACCACAATAAGTAATTAATTTGGTTTCATGTAACTATCCTGTTTTTTTTTAAATGACGTCTAAAAAAATAAACTGAAACTATTTTAAGGATAGATTCAGACTGAACTACTTTTCTCAAGTAATATTAAAGAATAATATTATAATCATGTCAATGATCCAATAAATGTGAGACAATTGCCTAAAGAAATTACGCAAAGAAACATGTTTTGCATCGATGCCCACATTGTAGCTACTGTTACGAAATAGCTACTCGCTACGCAGTCTTAGGCGTAGATCTGATTAATATTTTAATATATTAATTCTTTTCATATTATCTTTTTTTTAGTAGTGTCACAATGGGATGGGAGTGATGACCCGGGCGGCGCTGGTTGCGCTGGCGCTGCTAGTGACGGCGTGTTTGACGCGAGCGCAGCTACGGCCCGCAGACGCGCCGCCCGCCCTCAACGATACACGTGAGTGAGTTTTATTAAGTTGAGAGATCTTTCAGTACCTAGTATTATAATAGGATAGGAGGGATATATTTATGACAAAGCCCTTCTGGCGAGTAGGCGACCAATACTGTGAAAATGAGTTTCTTTCGGCGTTTCTTCTCAGCAGTGGTCGTTACGAAGAGCTGGTATCGGTAGCTTTTCTTTAAAAATAAATTAAATTTTAATATACTTTACACGTAACATAAATTATACTTATTGACGTGTAAAAGTGCCTGTAAAGGTCTAATTACTGAATAAACATTTGAATCTTTGAATCTTTGGGATGACCCGAGTGGCGCTGCTAGTAACAGCTTGTTCGACACGAGCAACGATAAACGAGAGTGAGTCTTATTAAGTTGAGAGATCTTTCAGTAGTGTCACAATGGGATGAAAGCGATAGTGTTATCTTGATTGCGCTGACGACGTAAAAAGAGACATTGAATTCCAAAAGATTCAATTTGTTTGAAGTGGGAAGTGGGAACAACCTGTGACTATTTAGGTAGGTTAACATTATAAAGAATAATGTAGGTCTATGCTTTGTGACTTCTTAACAGAGTTTAAAGATCTTGAAAGAGGCGAAGATTGAATAGGCGCAGCTCATATAATTAGGTATATTGAAAAAGACAAAATCTCGCAAACTTTATTTTCTGAAGCCCATGAAATAGCGCAACCTGATTAAAGATAACCAAATGACTGGTGGCTGCCAACTGGACCTCTCGGGACTTGGCACGGTGCCACCGCCGATGGCACTTGCCATACATCCTGGTGACCCCATTACGATTGACAGATCTCACATTATACTACGTGCTTTAGCATCGGTTCACGTATTATCAGCCCATTTTCTTTATTTTTATTTGCTACTTCAAACGTTTTGGTCATAAGTACAAAAAAAATGGCTTTGATAACAGTTTTTCTCAATACATAATATCTACACAATTATTGACAAGAGTTGTAATATTTATAAGAAAGTGTACGTACTTTGCGACGGTGCGCGCTGTAAAATGTCGATATTTTTTTTTCGAGTTTCAAGCATTGCTCCCATAGGAAAAGTTGCTCATATTGACGGTCTGAGTTGCTCCTACAAGAATCGGACAGGGTTTTTGATACATATTGTATAAATATCCATTATCTTCAGCTTTCGACCAATCATGCTGAAAAACTACCAATTCTTTGTTGTTGTTGTTGTTAATGTCCGACCGATTTCGATCATGGCGACCACTTCAGACTCCTAATTGGTGTTTTGGCACTGGTGTGCCCTAAGATGGCTAATGTAGCCGATCTTTACAGTGAACCTCCGTGCACATTGAGGGCACGTAAGCTCACCGTCCTCATAGTTATAAACAATGCCAGCAGGTGGGCGTGCCTTTATCTGGTCACGTTTAACGTCGAGGTCAGTTTTGCGCTGATCCTCGAAGTCACGTACGTGGGCATTGATTACGTTGCGCCATTCTGACCGCTGTGCTGCCAAACGTTCCCACTGAGATGGCTCTATATTGCATCTTTTCATGTGACGCTTCTGTACATCTTTATACCGAAGGAGCTGACCACCACATTTTCGCTTTCCCTCCTCCAGTTCAGAGTAAAAGATGCGCTTCGCCACTCTTTCATCCGACATGCGTGACACATGACCACACCACCTAAGTTGTCGACGCATTAAATACGCCTCAATACCACCAACATTGGCTCGGCGCAGGACTTCGGTATTACGCACTCGATCAGACCATCGGATCTTCATGATGGAACGCAGGCATTTGAGGTGGAAGCGATCCAGAGTTCGTATGTGGCGGCGATAAACACACCATGTCTCCGAAGAATACAAAAGGTTCGGCAGCACAATTGCCATATATACTGAAATCTTAGTGGCCAGTTTAAGATCGTGAGAGCAGAAGACCTTAGAATGCAGCTTTCCGAATGCTGCTGCAGCAGCTCCTATCCTACTGTGGATCTCAGCATCAAGATCACACCTGGAAGTTACTGTGCTTCCCAGATATCTAAATTTTTCGACCTGTCTCAGTATATCCTCACCAACGTTTATGGTCAGTGTCTCAGGACCGTTTACGTCTAGGGACATCACTTCTGTCTCTTTGACACTAATCTTCAGGCCATATTTACAGCATGCTCGGTGGAGACCGGACATCAACTGTTGCAGATCATGTGGGGATTCTGCTAAAAAACACAAGTCATCAGCATACATGATCTCAGTGATCATTGCATTCGAGACTTTAGTACGAGCCTTAAATCTGGCCAGATTGAAAAGACCGCCGTCAGTACGAAAGCGAATACGGATTCCATGCGGGACAGTTTGTAAGACTTCTCTGACTACCACCGCAAAGTATAAGGCGAACAGTGTGGGTGCTAAGACGCAACCTTGCTTCACTCCACAGGTAACAGGAAAGAACTCTGTTTGTTCACCATTTACCCCGACGCAGCACTGCATGTCGTCATGTAGGAGTCTAAGAAGTCTAACAAACTTCTCCGTGCAACCAAGCTTTCCTAACACCAACCAAAGGGCTTCGCGAGGCACACTATCAAATGCCTTCTCTAGATCGACAAAGCTGATGCACAGCGGGCGATCTTGTTCCCGACTTTTCTCCTGCACCTGGCACAAGGAAAAGATAGCCTCACAAGTACCTCGGTCAGGTCGGAAGCCAAATTGAGTTTCAGGCAAGATCCTTTCAGATAATTCCGTTAAGCGGTTTAAAAGGACTCTGGCAAATATCTTTCCAGGGACTGAAAGGAGTGAAATACCTCGGTAAGAGCCACAGTCAGAACGGTCACCTTTGTTTTTGAAGAGGGCACATATGCGGGATACTTTGAAACTATCCGGGATGCATTCCTCTTCCCACATGCGAACAAACAGTTCCCACATCAACGTGTGCAACTCCTCACCGCCGTACTTTATCAGCTCACCCGGTATAAGATCGATACCAGCCGCTCGTTTATTTTGTTGCTGTCTGATAGCAGTAGTCACCTCATCACGACGCAGAGGCTCGTTCAGCTCAAGAGATACAGGGAGTTGAGGCATTAGACAAATGCTGTGTAGATCTGCGGACCGATCTACATTGAGCAGATTGTTGAAATGCTCCGCCCAGCGTTTAAATATGTCTTCCTTACTTGTAAGGAGATGCCGACCATCTAAAGACCGTAGAGGCACTCTCATATGATAAGACGTACCAATCAGCTTCCGTACCTCGCTGTAAAACTCCCCCAACTGGTTTGTGTCCGCGAGCCATTGGATGTGACAGGCTTTCTCCCGCCACCAGTTGTCTTTTATACGACGAGACAGCTGCCGCAACTCAAGGTCACTAGCTTTGACTATCGCCGAGTTTCCTCCCCGCTTTCTATGCTGCTGTAAAAGATTTCGGTGCTTCTCGAGTGCTGCCTCCAGAACCTTGTCATTTGTATCAAACCAGTCTTCCTTACGACGCGGTTTTTTCCCTATCGCAACTGAAGCAGCTTTTAACATATGGTATGACAATGCACTCCAGACAGTGTTGACGTCACCTGTCTTATTTTCTGTCGATAGCTTTTCAGATAGTGATTCAGCATATACGTTCCTCACCACAGGATCTTTCAGCTTATCCACATTTAAAGATGCAAGTTTTTGCATTGCAGATCTACGCGGGTGACGAAGGCGGAGTCGCAGCTTAGTAACAATCAGCCGGTGATCAGTCCAACAATGCGCACCGCGCATGACGCGGGTGATCTGAACTTGACTGACATCTCTTTGCCGTACGATAGCATAATCAATCAAATGCCAGTGTTTGGATCTTGGGTGCATCCATGTTGTCTTATACTTGGCAGCAAGCCTAAACATGGTGTTCGTTATAGCCAGTCCATATTGAGCACAAAGACTAAGCAGTAACCGACCATTGTCGTTCATATTGCCGACTCCATGTCTACCCAGAACTCCAGGCCATGCCTCATAGTTCCATCCTACCCTGGCATTGAAATCGCCCAGCAATAAAACCTGCTCTTTGGCGTTTATGCAGTCGAGGCAATTAGACAATTCCTCGTAAAACTTGTCCTTAATGTCATCAGACTTATCAAGCGTTGGAGCATAGATACTGATGACATTAAGATAGTTGTCTTTGTCAAGGTGAAGGCGCAATATGGTCACGCGATCCGAGATATGTACAGGATACTCTTCTAATCGCTTTACCAAGTAATTTTTGATGGCAAATCCTACACCTGAACGTCGCGTCTCGGAAGCAGCGGTACCCTTCCAGAAGAAAGTGTAACCACCGCCATCTTCCACTAGTTCTCCTTCATCGGCAAGGTGTGTTTCACTGAGTACAGCCACATCAACGTTATAGCGATGAAGTTCTCGAGCTACTACAGCGGTCTTGCGTTCAGGGCAGGCGTTGCCATCGCGATCAATAAGCGTTCTCACGTTCCACGCACCGAATGTCATAATAGGTGTTTTAATTATTTTATTACTTTTGTAGCGTCGACCACGATTGTAATGATGCGATGGCAGCCGCGGTTACTACCACCCCGTATGTAGGGACGAGCATTTTTTTAGAGCACCTTTTCTAGCCCCCTCCCCAGCTGGCGGGGAAAGCAGTGCCTCCCTAAATAGGGCTGCTTTGTCATCCCGGGTGCTGCCGAATCCGCACTGTCGCCCCAAAAAGTGCAGTACAGAAACGACCACGGCATGTACTCACGCCCCCGGAACCGCCTATGTGTAGATTTCAGACAAAACCTAGCTGCATCAGGCTAGACCTTTCTACCTCCATCCATCGCCACAGGTCTTTCGCTTAATCGGAGTCCAATTTTTAAGAAGCGGTCATATGCGCAGGAATATATTTGGGTGCACAAGCGTTCGCGCAGACGCAGGCGCACACACACGTCCTTCCCCTCCTTGGCCCAGTGGAACGGAAACCGCTACGACTGGAGGATTGGTCGGATCTTGTGTCTGGCCGACGATGACTGTACGCCCTCCACCGTCGCCCTAGGCCATCCACACTTGCCTTGCTACTTCGCCGAATCCACCATAACTCGATGTATATCTACGATGAGTTGCCTTCATCACCGAAGTAGACTTTGAACACTATAAGGGAGGGTTCCATAGAAACTTACTCACCGAAGTGATAAGCCCCTCTCCAGGTTTAGCCCGCGAGTCAACGCGGTTTACCGGGGTGTGGCCGCTGCGTGCTCTGCAGCTACTTGGAGCCACTGGAGAGAGTTTGTGGGAGATCAACACATTTATTACTTATCTTACCGCTTAAAGCCGACTGGTAACGATAGATGCTAATAACCCACTACAACAACTACAACCAATTCTTTGTACCAATATGTCAGCCAAAAACGACGTAACTATTGTGATAAATGAACCTTGTCAACGAAATTTTACAGTCATGTCCCGCCCAATCATTATAATAATAACATTATATAACAATTAAATGGCGTCGGGACGTGACGACTCCATCGCCCACTGGATTCCCAGTGCAGTCAGTCAACGCAGGGCAGCTTGTGGCGAGCCGATGGTGAGTGGCGACACCACGTACCCTACCTCCAGGGGACCATACACACATGCGCTTACACACACACACAGTTACACACCCCCCGCCTCTGTCTTGTCTAAAGAGTCCCCTTGCCCTGGACAGAATCAGACTTTCCCATACAAATGTAGACTACGTTTTATTTTTAAACGACTTGTCGGATATGGGCAAACTTTATTAATTTTAAAGAAATTGCAATTATTTAGGGTTATAATTGGTTTCCGACGGTAAAATTATGAACTTAAAAGAGTGTATTATATCATATTTGACCATCAGTATGGAAAACTTCTACACCCTTATATTTTCTTTCCAGTTCATAATTTTACTGTAGAAAACCAATTATAACCCAAGATAATTGCAATTTCTTTAAAATTTCAATTTTTGCCGATATCTGACATGTTGTTTCAAAATAAAACGTAGACTAGGTACATTTGTATGGAAAAGTCTAGGGTAAGGGAAT
This sequence comes from Acrobasis suavella, assembly GCA_943193695.1. Taxonomy (NCBI): domain Eukaryota; kingdom Metazoa; phylum Arthropoda; class Insecta; order Lepidoptera; family Pyralidae; genus Acrobasis; species Acrobasis suavella. The sequence continues at coordinate 10,824,503 of OW971939.1, forward strand.
TCTTAAGTGGCCGGCAAGAGTGGAGTCGCAAGAGCAGATCATACGCTCCAGGGTGGAAGTGTATTGAACGTAATAAATAAATAAATAATAAATATAACGTAATGGCATAATAACGGGGAAACCCGCTCTCGGGGGTAAGCCTTGTGATGGTGAAACTGAAACCGCACCTCTCGACACCCTCAGCTGCCCACACTGTGTTGCGCCCTGGCCGCATTTTCGTGGCTAGTTAGGGTGCCCACAGGTAGTGTAGCCAACGAGCAGCAAGTCACCATCTACCAGGCTAAAATTGTTGTGAGAGATTTTTAGGTAGATGTTCGTATCTCACTCCATAACCCATTTATCGGGCCCATTAACATTCAAATCACATAGCCCAAAAAAAGTTAATCCCTTCCTGGCAATAGTTCGGCAGCTATGGAGGACTGTCCGTTAGTGCATCTTATTAGTACATTAAGAGATAGACCTCCATAGATGCAGATAAAAATGTACTATAAGGCCTCTTCATGTTGGCTTTCGCCCCATGAACGCCTTAAAGGACCGGGTCCCCATAGACCCGTGACTGAAAAGCGCACCAGCATAACAATTAAAATTTGAATAGTTTTACTATTCTTATCTATCTTTTCACAAGCAAATCAGAAATCAATGTTCCGCAACAATAGAAAAGTCTGCAATCTGAATCTATACTAGTATAATATTATGCAGAGCGGCCTCGACTTCAATGGGGCAAGACAATCTCTACGTCTATAATGCCGGGTAAAAAGGTCAAATAGCTATGCTCGGTAGATTTGAGGCTCTAAAAACAGGTCTAACAAAATATACAACTTGTAACAGAAAGGGGGTATCAACCCGAAAGGGTAAATAATAAATATTACAAATATTACTAATTGAGCTAGCCCCAAAGTTAGTTCGAGACTTGTGTTATGGGATACTAACTCAACGATACTATATTTTATAACAAATACATATAGGTACAGATAAACATCCAAGACCCAGGACAATTTGAAAAAGGCCATTTTCCAACTTGCCCTGACCGGGGATCGAACCCGGGACCCCTTGGTGTCGGACTAGCATGGCGACCACAGACATGTGATGGCGACCACTACACCACGGAAGTCGACAAACATACTAATCAATTTGAACAACTTTTACTATGGGACCATCCCTAAAATAGAAAAAAAAATCTGCTCCATACATTTTGGCACGGTAGATATTTAATTTCGTAAGGAGGTGAAGATTTTTATTTACTCCCTTTCGAGATGATACCTCCTTTCTGTTACACGTCGTAGAGAAACTAATCGGTAAAACTAACAAAACCTACGAAATTGTCGTTTTTCAGGACTACGGGAGAACTTTTCTTTCACCTATTACAATTAGCTAGGTACTTAGATACTTGTAAAATCAAGATCAATGCGATGATGGCTTCACTTTTAAACTTTGTCGCAATAGAAACTTATTTAAATAGGTACTTACTACCTACTACTAATGCTACACCTTCAATGTAAAAAGTATTCAATTAAATCCCAAAGATTTAATATCAAATCATATTATCTTATTATTTCAACAATAAATAAGAAATTCCAGTAACCCTAAAGCC